>OZ038471.1:1155000-1857500 GCA_964036295.1 Plumapathes pennacea | reverse complement strand
GATGATGATGATGATGATGACAATGATGATGACGATGTTGATTATGACCATGATGATGATGATGATTATGACGATGATGACGGTGATGTTGCCGGCCATGTTTACAATTAGGCAAAATATGTTATTGATGACGACGAGGGCAGTGATAATGGACGATGATGACAACGATAACATTATTTGATGATATTGCCAGGTAACACTTTTTGTTTCTACATGTTGTCGTTAGGCTGAGGAAGTAGAGATGTTCAACGACTTCCTGCAGAACACAAAGACGAAGCTCATTCATCAGAGAGGACATGGATTTTGGCTTCTTCTTGTTAAAGGTGCGTTCTTGAGCTCTTGAACATCGCTGGTGTCGAGTTGTGTGGTTGTTTTTCTAGCAGTAGAACCGGAGCTGTGAGAAACGGAACCTCAGGAAGACGGCAGCTTATCTTGGGGCGGCGGGCAACGCCGGTTGGTGTTGTTTCATATTTTTGCGCTAATTCAATCGTTGTCTGGAAACTTATTTTCTGCAGAACGAGTAACTTTAATCAGCCAATCAGAGTCTTCAGACAGTGCTGTCACCAGCAGCCAAGCCAATGGGGTGAGTCACGTGACGCGTACTCGTTTTCTCTCTCGAGTTTCAGTTCAGTTCATTTTTTCATTTTCTTTCATTTCTTTCCTTGTTTTTCTTTCATTTCTTTCCTCTTTACTCTGCATTATCTTTGCTTGTTCCATCCCTTCTGTTTGTTTGTTTTTAGTTGTACATTACTAAGCTAAGTGTATGATTTCCACAACTCTCTAGTTCCTGGAAGACGGGACAGACACGAAAGACGAAGCCCCAGCAGTCGAAGAAGTGGATGATGTGGACGACTTAGTAAGTGGCTCAAGTAATGTTGTTGGATTCTACCTGCACAACCTTGCTCACTTGTTTACCGTCCTTTTCTTTTAGCTTGAGATGATGGATTGAGCTACTTTCAAGCCTGAGAAACTAGCAATGGAGAACACCATGCAATGGTTATGGACAAAAATATTTTGTCATAAAAAAAAAATGTCCCAGAAGGTTCAGAGCCCAGGGGAACATCAGCCATTCACAACAAACATGTTTTCAAATAAACTGCATTTATTACATATCATACAAATGTGAACATTATTAGATGACTTCTCCAAACTGTGTGATGATACCATATAGGTATCTCTTGTGACAAAATGATGTTCCCAAGCTCAAAATACACATTCTCTCAATATTTTTTTTATTTTTATTTTGCAGTGACAATGATAGTTTAATAAGCTTTTATTTGAGTGAAGTACCAAAAAAAGATCTCCTTACTTTATGATATACTTCTGGTGAGAAACTGAAGGAGAAAATTAAAGTTGATCACTCTTGGGAGTTAAAGGCAATATTGTCTCTAATGATAGTGTGAACATTGCCACTGAGTTTCAAGATTACTGTCTGGTTTGCATGTTCTGTACACCCCAAAAGGTTTCACCTATGAGCAAAGAACCCTCCAAAAAGCAGACTAGAGTTCAGGGACCATAGTTGTCTGAACACCACAGTACTGGGGCCAATTCAATAAACATTTACACGTGTATTTTATAAGTTGGACCAGTATTTGAACACCATTAAACAGACTCTACTCCAGCAAAGTATGTACAAAATTACAGATACAGATCCCCAGTGCACAACCACAACAGTGTTTGGCCTTTGTATTGGATTAAAGTGTGTTTTAACATGTGGAGAAATTGATCCAAGTTGTAAAATACACTTGTAAATGCTTTCTTGAACTGGCCCCTGGAGTCTGCTGTTCTGTCTAGCCAATGAATAGAAATGCTACTCTATGATGGAAAACTTGCACTAAAGGGCATGACCGTCACTTTTCCTTGCTGATTCCATATTTCTCCTTCATTTTGTCCAACTCTTGTCGCTTTTTCTCTTTGTCCATTTTCTGGAAAGCCTGTAGTAGTGACAACAAAAAGGTATCCAATCAGATTTGTAGCACTTCAGAGATTTGAAGTAACTTCCTGTCCAAAAACATGGTCCAGTGCACAGACAGAAACTGTAACAACACAGGGTTTGTAACAACACTGTGCCAGAAGGATTTAAATAAGGATGTAATCCGTGCTTGAATTAAACTGTCATCTATGTATAGTCAAGTTCATCTCATGGTGTGGAGAAGTCTTGGTGGAGATAGATTCTTTTATGTGGCACTTTTTTTTGATCCACTAGTGACAGTGAAGTGAAACTCCACACACTAACAGAGAACTTATTGTCAAGGTGCTAGAACTGCACACTGAGGTATTTTGTAACTTCCATATCTTGCTGTCTAATGTACTAAATATTTCAAAACGATATCACTTTTGAGTAAAATTATAGGAATGAGAAGTGGGATTTCATCAGTAATCCTACACTTTGATTTTTATGTAACCAAAATTCAATGTTTATTCAGCAGATCTCAGACAGTTCACTGCAAATCTGCAAATACTCACCTTATTTGATTGGTAGTAGAGTACGACTAAATATCTGTTACAAACATTGAAGCCAGACAGATGATCACATGCATTCTTGGCATCAAAGATGTCTTCATACACAACAAATGCAGTCCCTCTCGTCTCTGGTGCATTGCCACTGAAAGAGACAAACAGAAAAGAAGTATTTAGCAAAAGCTATATTTTGATCACAGGAAAAAAGAAATGTTATCAGTCTAAATCTCCATAGTGAGAATCCTTATAACCTTATCAATCCCGAAAGTGATCAGCACAGCTTAAATAAGATTTTACTGTAGCTGATTACTACAGATCTTCTATTTATTATTGTTATGTATAAACAACACAGACTGTGAGTGGACACCTCTCTAAGGCAGACACTAAATGCCAGTCCCAAGAGTGTCTGCCTTAGAGAGAGTTCACTGTACATGCACAGTAGATATCTGCATACTTTTTTTTAAATACTAACACTCTGATTTGTCTGATGGCCCCATATTTGCCAAATATGTCATACAGTTCTTCTGATGTGATCTTGTAGGGAAGATTCCTGTAAAAATAAAAGAAATGTTTGATCTTATTTATTAAAGTCACAATATCATCGTCTGTGTGAATGCTATTAATACACAATATGTTTGTCATCTATGTATAGTCAAGTTCATCTCATGGTGTGGAGAAGTCTTGGTGGAGATAGATTCTTTGATATAGCACCTTTCCTACTCCACTAGCTGTATTAAAGCGAAGCTTCACACACTAGTGGCGAATTTATGGTTGAGGTGCGTGGTCAGTTGGCGTCTCTGGCTGATAAAACAGCTGTGTTATTTTTTTATATATATACTCTCTGACCGGCGTAGTTGCAATCGAACTACTGCCGATCTGTACGTTAGGCTTACCTGACGTATAATATTCTGTTCACTTCTGGCGGTAATCGGACCTACAAAACGTTACATGAAGGTCAGCATGTGGAAATACTGTTATGCAAGAACAGACAAAATTAGTCCTTTCTTTCGACAAAACGGACAACTGAAATACATAAATCAGTAACCCACGGTACTTAGCCTGCATTAGTGATAAAAGAACAGGTGGAAGCGATAAAAGAAGTTTAAAAAATACTCACATTTGTCTTTCTCAAATTTTGCATCGCCATGTTGGTTTATCTCGTGCTTGTGACCACAATGAACTGTGGGAAGCTTATCGCATCCGGGTCTTCTTGGCGCAATGAACTATGGGTAGTGCACTTTGACTTCCTGTTCGACTGAAAAACAAATATGGCGGATTTTGGTGACTCGTCGATCGCGAAACCAGCGAATATCGAGGAAGGGGAAGTCGCCGAAGAGGTTAAGATCCTGGATGATAATGAAATTCCTCTTACACCTGATACTGCGGCAGAAGAAGCCAGAAAAGCTGAAATTCAGCAGCAGATTTCGAAGGTACGTTCTGTCTGGAAATGTAGACTCGGAGAAATGACACGTCACACGTCGTGATCTGATTCAGTGTTGCTCAGTTTACCAAATTAAACTGTCACGCATTCTTATTTGTGACTTAAAAATCAATGAACAGAACTTTGTTGTTTCTGGACTTCTGCGTCGATCGGTAGTCCAGATGGTAAAATTACAGTATGAATAAGAAAGATAAAAATATCAAATTTATGAGTCTAAATCAAAGTAATAAAATTGAAAGCACTTCGGGAGCTATATCATATACTTGTACGTTGTTTCATGCTGTAAAAGTTCGTCGTCAAATTGGAGGCATTTTTTATGATAACATCACCCATTACGTACTATTAATTCTCTAGACGGTTCGTTCATCATTTATACAGTATATTGGGCTCCCCACGGATAATACTTTTAGCCCATTTTTCTTTCAGTTTTTCACCAGATTAAAAGACTAGCAAAAATTAATATATATTTTTTGTCCTACCTTCCCTTACTAAGAAAAGCTGAATGGGAACTATATCATTCAATTTTCACCAAATATACATAAACATGCAGTAATTTATTTATTGTTTTTCAGATTGAAGAGGAAATTGTCACCTTAAATCAAGCATTGGAAAGAAAAGAGAGACAACTTGCAGACCTGAAGCATGAACTTGGCATCACCCCTTGGTCACAGTTCCGAGATAGCTTAACGGATCGTTATCACCAGTTACAAACTACTTCAGCGTACGTTTTGATTGTTTGATTTTGTCCCACTCTTGCACCATAAAAAATATTTAAAAGTAATTATTATTTGTCTCAGAACATTATTTAGAGTATTTTACAGGGTAAGAACAAAGTTAAGCCCTTATTTTATAAGCTCGTTCGTGAACATTAATTTCATTTTCAGGTACCAAACAACTTCAGAAACTCTAAAAGATTGGAATGACAAAATAGTTCATTCAGATGCGTAAGTAATAGTGCATGGACTAAAACCTGTTTTGCTGGTTTTATAGCAGACTCTATCTTTAATTGTTACAAATAAGAATTATCTAACTCTAAACTCAACTCGATTGCCTTGAATAATGCAATACCCCTGGTCTTAAACTTTACAGGAAATTTCCTATCCATAAATAATGCGATAATGCTACAGATTTTTTTTTTTTTTTTTTTTTTCATTTTCAACACCACTGACTCATAGCACTTTGAGCTTGGGAGTGAAAGGGTTTCAAAGTACCTGAAACATTACAAATTATTTTTCCACTAAGTGCTGAGTGCTAGAAATATTCTCGTTGTATCTTGACAGTTACAACAAGCTGAGTGTTGGTGCACTGGCTACCAAGTCAGTGCTGTCAGATGCTGGACAAAAGACAGCTTCAGCTGCTAAGAATGTTGGCTCTGCCACAGCTAAGAAACTAGGCGAAATAAGGTGTGTGAAGTTATACACCTGCGTACTCCCTTTTTTTTTTTTTTTTTTTTTTGATTTCCAGTCTTATTTTGTATTCTAAATTTGTTTCACAAAGGTTCAGATTTCTTTGTTTACACTCACACTTACCCCTTCTCCTCCGCACCTTCTAACCATACCTTTATTTACTTTTTAGTCTCTCCACCTTTGATCTCTGTGTGTATATTATTTGCTCCATTTTTTTTGTCCAGGACAGGATTAGATTACCCTGGGTGCCAGAGGTTTCTTGCTCTTGGAAGCTCTGAGCTGTGTGGCCGCGTAGCGCTGGGAACCCCGCCGCCCTTGGTTTCGCCCCCAGCCCTACGCGGCCATGCAGCTCGGAGCTTCCAAGAGCGAGAAACCTCTGGCATCCAGGACAAGATTAGATGGGTAGCGCAGTACTTACCACACCCACTTGTGTCAGTAGTGACATGCTATATTTTTCAATATTTTTATATTTAATATTGCTACATATTTTTCTTTAGGGACTCGTCCTATTTCCAGTCAATTGGAACAAAGATGAAGTCAGCATCATCCAGCATAAGGGTAAATAGTGGTTATTATTTTATGTCACTATTTGTTTGACCCTTTAACTCCCAAGCTCAAACATACAAATTCTCCCAACCATAAAATAAGGAAATGTATGAGTGGTGAAAAGAGAATTTATGTTTTAGTCAGCTGTCATTTGAGCAAGATATCAAATGCCAAATTCTCCATACTGTATGATATATCTCTGGTGGAAGACTGAAAAGAGAAAATTGAAGTTGATCACTCTTGGTAGTGAAAGGGTTTATACAAGAGCTATGCTTTTACTTTCTCACACTACATGCATGTTCAGTCACACTCATACACAAAATAATTAGATTAATGTCCTTCACTTTGTACACATGCAGTACATCATAGTACAGTAAAATTATATTCTAAAAGATTGCTGGATGTATTTAAAGCTTATAAATCTGTTATGAGAAAAATGTTGTGAACATATGCAATTCATAAGGCCTGTGTTCTTTTTTTTATGCTAATCAGCATTTTGTTGGTCACGGTATGTTTAGAGATATACTGTACATATGGTGAGTTATTGCTATGGTGTCTAATGATAAAACCTAAAACTCAGATGTATAACAATAAATGAAGAGATGTAACTTTAAACAAGTTCTTCATGCTACTATCTATGTGATGAAAAAGAAAAGTTCTGAGAAATGAAGGGATTAGTTGTTTCTTAATACACAGCACTGTGGCAAGTTATAATAAATTAATTAACACCAGTTAATCCATAATTAACCTTCTGTAAACTGTTTCCACTGTAGTTTAAGATGCTCAGAAGCTCTGGCAGATCTCCCCCGCAGACATTAAAAACTGAAGACTCCAGCTTTGACAGTGAAGCATCTTGAGACAAGGGCACAGTACAGATTTAACTTAATATGTGTAAATAGCTACCATTTCCACAGACTTTGTAATAGTTAGAGAGGACAGTCGCTTTATAATCAATAATCCTCATAGTGGTAGACTGTACACTTTCTATTGAGCCGTGGAGCTAAGCATATGTGGATAGGTCGCTCCTTGTGCAGCTCGTTCAGACTTTATAAAACTGATCGAAACTAAGACTTTGGGGGCGTAAATTATTAAACTACAGGTGAAGGTAAAAGCTAACATTGATTATAAATTAATTCAGCTGTGAGACAACTTTTGACAAGCTGAATTAGAAATGCATCGCAAAGTTTCAACTCTAGAAGACAAAAGACAGTATCTCTTTACTACAGTTCACTTTCCATTGAAGAATTAGACAACCAAGTTGTTCTAAGGAATAAGGAAACAGGAAAGAAAAAATAGTACAACTGTTGTGGTAACTGTGTGCCTTGTGTAAGGAATGTGGTAATATGTTAGTGGAACAGCCTTTTTGCCAGCCCTGCTTTAATATTTTTGCATTTGTCAAAACAGTAAACAACGACTTGCAGTACTGCACACTACCCCCTGTCCTGTAGTTCATTTGAGCTAAGAAATTTAGTTTTTTATGTCGCAGTTAAACACAGTTTGGCCTTCAGATATTTATTGCAAACTGTAAGTCATAAAAGTATGTGTAAGTTTCAGAAAACTTTTTTTTTCACATTTGAGCTGTTGTAACTTCTGAATAATCATAAGTTTGTTCAGTGTGAACAATAGACATTATAAACACCAAGCTGTCGTAATTTATTGTATCTGTTGTCTTCTCATTCTTCCTAACATAAAATATTTGAACAGACTGAAATATATGCCAATCTCTCTAATTGCCTGCACAGGAAAGGGTTGTTGGTCAGAAGTCAGTGTCAGAATCAGACGCTTTTGAAGACAATGAAGCTCGTGCAGAGAGTCTGGACACTGCAGCCAAGAAAGATGTCATGGTTGCTTAAATGATTATGATCCCACCCTTGTCAGTTTCAACCAATATCGGCTGTCCACAAGCAAAACTGTGGGCATAGCCATCGATCTGTTCAGGATAAGCATTCAATCAACTCCCTCAGAGGACTCACGATATTTGTAATAACTTACCTAAATATAGTATAGATACTTAACTTACAAGGATGAATGTGATGTTGGGAAAATAAGAACTAAAAAATCATTACAGCTAGGAGCCAGTTTATAAAAAAATACTTCTGTCTAAACATGGTGCAAAAAATCATATATTTTTGTGAACATTGGAGTCTGGTTTTGATTTGGACTGGTTAAGTTTGAATATTTTGAAGTTTGAGTCTGTGTGGCATGAAATTTTCGCAGGAGTTTAATTTTGCGGATTGCTGATTTTTTTGTTTTGTGGGAAGAAATTTTCTTGAATTTGGATTTCAGATTTTACTGTCCAGGCAAGTTCTGTCTAGTATTTCATGTTTTTGGCACTGGTACATAGCAAAAAGGAGTTTTATCTTTTCTTAACATCTTGTTTAATTCATTTCTAGTTTAAAAAATGTCACAAGTCATCCATAATTGCAACTCAAATTAGCTACAGTATATGGTAGGTGGTTGGCCTGGAAAACACATTACATATAGTGCTGGACAAATTCAATAAATAAATGGAGTAAACTTTCACTGAATTTTTTTTGTGGGAATTTATTTTTGCAGGATTTAATTTTTGCGAATCGTCGGAAAATCTGTGAAAATAGACTCCTTATGAAAATTCATGCCACATAGGAGTACAGATTGAATTTGGGTTTCAGTTTGAGGCTGAGGCACCTAAATAAAAGTTTGAGTTTGAAGCCCTGGTCACATGGCCCTTAAATGACCATCATCAATTTTCTTTATCACCAGATATGATTTTATGCACACAAGAATTATGGAGAATTTCTTCAAAGGGCCAAACAGATAGTATGATCGATGCTGTGGAACAGTGTAGTCCATCACAGGCACTTTATAACTATTAGTATTAAATGACAATAAATTAAAACCTTAATGCTGAGATACACAAGTCTTGCACTTATGAAAGAATTGACCCTTGACCCCTCTAAAGTACTTTGAAGTAAACGGTTCCTGATGCTGTCACTTTTATACACACTTGATATTGTGAAGTCTAATACTTCATGCAAGAGCTGAAAATCTTTTTCGTCCAGGATTTGGTTTGAACGAACGACTTTATTGGTGCTTGCAATAAAGGTGAAAATTATAAAAAAAATTGGTGCTGTTTGAGGGAGCAGCGTTTCTTCGCCAAGGAGGCAGTTGTAGCTGTAATGAAATAAGCTGTATTCAGGAAATGAGACTTCCAGAACCCAGGAAATGCAAGGGAAGCGAATTCCCACGTAAGGATGGTTACCCCCTCCCACAGTCTGATTATATTATGTCAGCGGTCGCCCCACTGTATTAATAACTAACCAAACGTGAAGCAGCGGTAATTTTTGCGTTGTTATGGTTTCTTTCTAGTTGCTGTTTTCTGTGTTCGTGTTAGGTAGCATCGCTCCAAAATGTAAATAAAAAAAGGATGATTTGTGAATGACTCGTTACCAGCTTCCCGCAGAGGTTCACCTCAGACCCCTTGGGGGAATGGGCACCAGCAACATTTAGCCCCTTGGGGGAATGGGGACCAGCAACCTCAGACCCTTGGGGGAATGGGGACCAGCAACCTCAGACCCTTGGGGGAATGGGGACCAGCAACCTCAGGCTCCTTGGGAGAATGGGGACCAGCAACCTCAGACCCTTGGGGGAATGGGGACCAGCAACTTCAGACCCTTGGGGGAATGGGGACCAGCAACCGAGTATTGATGGGACCCTCCCCTCCCCCCTCCGGGATATTTTTCTCTGATTCACGTTGATATTAGTTACATTTTATACTAAATTTACACGAAGCGCTAATTTTCTATAAAAGAGTATTGTATGCACGTTTCAAATAAAACGCTTTAGGAACTTAGATATTTTATAGTTTTGTCAGTTGTTGCAGAATTTTCCCCTAGCCACCCCTCTCCGCAGCATTTGTCTCGCCCCATTCTTACTCCTGACGTGCCCGGCATGTATCCTGGGTAATCAGTGGGCATCATGGGTAATTTTGACACCTCTAGCTAAGTAACCTAGCTTCGTGGTCATTCGTTCCGTTGGCGGTTTTCGGAAGTGGGGTTTGCTGTTGCTGCGCAAGATTTTAAAGGTTCCCCAAGTTCGGAATGGCTCACAGCAGGAAAGAAACCTCCAGAGTCCCAAACGCCTTTGCTCTTCGGACTCACCTCAGTTCTCCGGACTCCCCTCGCTCGCAGCTGAAAAACAAAAACTCAAGGCGGCCCAAAGCGTCCGGCTCCACGCTTAAACGAAGCTCCCCTCTGGAGGTAATTTAGCTTTGGGTTGTGTCGTTATTGTTTGTCGCTTCTCCCCGTTTCCTCGATCTCTTTTATCTCGCCTTCTCAGGCCATGTGCGAGCTCAATTTCCTTCCCGCGTCTTTTATGCAAAACGCATTTGTCACTTTGATCACACCCTCGTGTTAGTTTCTTTGGCTTTTACTCTTTTCTCCCTTGTCGCGTATCCCATCGTTGCACTCTCATGTTATTTACTGCATCTTTACCTTGTTATATACTGGTCCACTTTTTTTTCCCTATATATTTTGTTTCCTTTTACTTTTTCAATACGTTTTACATACTTCTCTGCTTGCACATCTTCCCCTGTTTTATGGTCGCTTCGTAGCATCAGTTTGTATCATTTCGTTTTTCTCTTCATCTCATCAGTCTTCTGTAAATATTTTCCTCCGGTTTTCTTATTTTGTTCAAATTTCTTGAAATTTGTGCGTTTTTTTTTTATAAATTTGTGACACAATGCATTTCTTTTTTTTGGTAATTGAAACTTTCAATTCAGATGAACTATTTGCTAAACTTGTTTATGTTTAGGTTCTAAATATACTGTAGCATGATGTGTAGAAAAGGTATTTTATCTCCCAAGTTGAGGTCACCTAATTAGCATTTTCTTTTCACTATCAATGTTGAAACGAACAAACGTTGAATGCTTGACCACCAGAATGACAAAGAGTTCCAGAAAAGCTCCCACACAGAATCTACTTGGAGAACTGCTATTATAACGCGTAACACGATCATGCCCAAATTTGGAATTGACAAAATCCTTATTTGGAAGTTCATTGTTGACACAGAAGGCTGGAGGGACACCGCAACTCCTTTAAGCTCGCCCCACTTCGTGGGCGACCTTAAAAATGCATAATATAATTCTCCGCTATTATGTTCTATAATTAGTACCCATGCTCAATTTCATTTATTACAATATTATTTTGCACTGTTTTCTTATCCCATGTTTCCTGTTCTCCCAACTATAGTCAGATGTTCTTCTCCAGCTGCTGCAGACTGTTCCAGGCTGACTTCCTCCAGACTGTGGTGGACAGACTCTTCTGGGCTGACTTCCTGCAGACTGTTGTGGACATTCCTCCAGCATTATCATCCATTGTTCTTTTCCTAACTATATGCTCTCCTTCTTCTATGTCCCCTCAAGTCCCTCGTCCCCTGTATGATCACTGTGTGCCTTCCCATCAACCTGATGATGATCATCATTCAACTCTGCTGAAGGAGGAAGGTTGCAGGTGAATGTTAGCAAAGGGGTAGGCAGGAAGAGGTTTGAAGCAGGACTCTGAGGAGACCGTGGGCGCATTGTTTTCCCTCTGGTGAGTTGTAGGAGTTAGGTGGGAGAGTTAGGACTAGAATGGGGAGAATTGGCCAAAGCAGTGGTACGCATTTCAATCCTCAAAATGAGAAGAATGGGCAGGTGACTCGAGACTGGTCGGCTTACAGGCAACATAGACCTGAACGACATTGATGGCACCTCTGTACGGGAGGGTCTCTGCCGCCAAGTCGCATTTGCATGTACTCCGGATGGAGGGTGCCATCCTCTACAAAGGACTACTTGCAGCTCCAGATCTCTTCGCCGAGGGGTGATTCCCACCCATTTAACTCATCGAGAGGGTTGTTATGCGTACCACTGCTTTGGCCAATTCTCCCCATTCTAGCCCTAACTCTCTCATCTTACTCCTACAACTCATCAGAGGGGAGGCAATGCACCCACGGCCCCCTCAGGGCCCTGTTTTGACTCTCTTCCTGTCTATCCCTCCGCTGATATTCATCTGCAGTCTTCCTCCTTCAGTGGAGTTGGCTGTTGGTCGGAGGGTAGGTGGATTGGGACTGGGTTGTACAGGGGATTTGGGGGGGATGGGATTTGAGGGGAGGGGTGGGAGAGGGGGCCTGGGATGACCGTGAACGTGGTTGTGCAACTGTCACCTCCCTTGGTGTACTTCCACCATCCCAGGCCCCCTCCCCCGACAGAATGCCCCATTCCTAACCCCTAACCCATAACCGTAACCCTAACTAACCATAACCCTGACCCTAACACTACTTGACCCTAACCATGGCGCCATAATAATGAATACAATAAAAGGAATAAAGAAAAAAGAATAAAGAAAAATAAGTAAAGAAATGAACAAAAGAAATAATGAATGATTAAATAATGTATAAGTGAATGAATTAATTTATTTAAGTCCAAATTTCAAACTACCATACACCCATAATTCTGTGGGGCCACTCAAAATAATTCTGTTATCAATCAATTATTGATTTATTCAGAAGTGATTAAATTCATTCATGTATGCATTAATTTAATTATTCATTAATATATGAATTTATTAAATAAATTAATGAATTGAATAAATTAATAAATTGAATAAATTAATGAATTGAATAAATTAATAAATTGAATGAATTAATAAATTAAATAAATTAAATAAATTAGAGGAATGAATAAAAAAAGGGACAAATTCCCAAAAGAGAATTTCCATTTAAACAGAGATGGCATTGAAAGCTGTGTTGGCCTTGCCCTTCAGATGATGGTTGAAGTAAAGAAAGGAACTGATACTAGGAAGGTAAGTCTAAATTTCAAAATACTCTGTTGGGCTTGGCCCATGAGTGAGGGGGGTTGAGTTGTGAACTAAGTCACTTTCAGAGTTAGCAGGCCTTTTTGTTGAGGACTGTGATGGATCTGTGATAGATTGTTAATACATACTGAGAAGGGTGGTAACCTGTATGGGTTCTTAAATTTCTGTTGAGGTCTTTGCAAGTACCCCACATAATTTGTTGAATACCAACATACCCCATAAAATTCACTTGACTAGTCCATCATTTTATTTCACAGATTTTAGAGTTTTTCGAAGAGTTGTTTCCTGAGCACAAGGCTGCAGTGACTTCCTACTTTTGGCGAGTTTTATATCAGGTGGGTGATGTTATACATAATGTTATGGACAGAATAAAAATCACTACAAGATCACATCACTAGTAGAATTAATTAAATCACTGATATGCAGGACAGACCTGCCAAGTTATCCATTTTTTGTGATAAGTCAGTGCCCTAGTAACTATTTTTTGAAAGATAAATTTAGTTCCTAAGGTTTCTATTTCTGATAATTAATAATGTATTCTTCATTTTTCGTCAAGACTAGATGAGCAGATCCCAGTATTTGCACTGGGCTTGTGTGCTGGAAAAAAGCTGGCTGATCCATACTTCCTGGTAAAGAACAACATTACAGAGGGTGTGTCTATTTCTAGTCGGACATTGTTATTGGGGCAATCTTGGATAGTGACTGTGGACAAGTGCATTAACCAAACAGGTAAACATGAGAAAAAGTCATTTTGAAAATTCAAAAAACAAATACTGTAAATCCTACAATAATAAATTTCAAGTTGACGATACAGTGGGGAAAGGGAAGAGAGGCACTTTTGCAAATAATGGCCATTTTGTCATTTATTTTAATTTGAAATGTATGACGTTTGTGCATAAACAACATACCGTGTTAGTATTATGTACAAAAGCTGTTTGTTGTATAGTTCTAATAGCAACACCTAGTGAGAAAATTTAGGTTCAGTTTTGTGTTTGTTAAAAATGCATGTTTTCATGTTTCATTGTTGTGCCTTGATGGAATGACCCTCTTTTATTTAAGGACCTTTGTGCAAGAATGGAAAGACAGCAGTATCTGTGTCAATCAGCTAGCCAAGAGATAAGAACTACTTCACCAACTCGAGTTAAATTCCCGACACTGTCTAGGCACATCCTCTTGGCATGTTAGTGATGTATATTCATGGATGTCATACAGTATCAGGAAAATATAAAATGTATAAAGCAGGATTTTTCTTGCAAGTTATTATAGAGCTGTTTTTTGATGACTGTTGAAAATCCAAAACCGAAGCATGTACTCAATCACAACCAGAGGCTGAAACATGTTTTTCAACCAATCAGAGTTAGCCAAGGTAATCTGTGTTGTTTTATGTTCAAGAAGAAACCAATCAGCAGTAGGAAAATAATATTGCTTTTTTGTGTGAAAATATTGCAATCAGGTTTTGCTTTTGCTCTTGATTAGCCAAGATTGTTGCTCTTCGATGAACTTTTTTTTGACCAAATTATTGAAAAGTGTAGCAAATGCAGTACCATTGTAAGCAATCACATGGTTACTTTCTACTATCATCTGAAAATGGCTCTATTCTTATGATTGCCCAGATGAACACTCGATCTTGTTGCTTTGTTTTTATGTTGTTAGAAAAGTTGTACCTTTAGAGATTGGGGGGATATACTTCAATATTATTGATTTAGATTTTGTGAAATTGACAACAATATTGCAGTGCTCAAAATTAAAAAAAGTCCAGGTTGTCTACATACACGAATTAGTTTGCCCGGTGGGTTTTCTCCTGGACAACCAGACTCTCAATTTGGCAAAAAACCAGTTGTCCGAGGGGACTTTTGGTTGTCTCGGACGACCAATAATTTCAAGCACCGGTATTGTTATATTATATCTAAATTCCTGCAAATGGTACCAGGATATAAAATATAGAAAAATTAACTTATCATTATCGTCAGGTATTTCAGTTGTCTAGCTTAGGTAAAAATGGTTGATTGTGAAAGATGATAAAATGCTTAGTGCCCAACATTAGTGAATAAAAGACTGATGCATGTGGCTGGTGATAATAAATGATGCCTTATTGTGATGCTGGTTTCTGTTCAACATTTCATAACAGCCTCGCCTCCCCTCCCCTCCCTCCTCTGCAACTTTTTCCTCGCCAACACTCGGTTTCAGTCTTCCCTGCCCACATATTTGTGACTTGGCACAGGGGCCTGGTGCCTCTTTGTGTCACGTGACTCTTTCTTCTTCCTCTTTGTGCTCGACACGTCTTCAACATGGCTGCGAGAGGTAAGTACAGGACTAAATGAAAGAAATCTAATCCGAAATAAACTTTTATTGGCAAATCTTGCAGACGTAGGCCGTTCGTGTGATCAAGCAAACATTATGCGCCGCACACTTGGAGGATCCAAGTTGCGTGTTCGAAATGTTGTGACTCACGTGGCCAACCGAGCATGTATGAGATTTATAGTTTTAGGATGAAAAAGATATTAGAGTTCTGAAGGTTTCTCACCGATTTTTGTGACAGCAACCCTGTGCATTGCTAGTTGGTGTGTTCAAATGTTAGAAATGTGAGTTTCGGTAAGATGTCCGCCATCTGAGACGAGACAAAACAACATCCGATCTATATATTTGAAGACAAAAGATCTCTTTCTCTTTAGAATGGTACATAACTTACTGCATTTGCGATGTAAGGTAACTGAAGAAGCATCCCCCCCAACCCCCACCACCTCACAGCCAGTAATGCACCGTACTGTATTATAAACACAGTGTATTTATTCAGTTACCATGTAGCTCCCAACCATAATTTTTTTAGTTCAGGTTTTTCAGATTAAAAAAAAAGAAAAAAAAAACGTCATTTTTCTAGTGTGACCCCAGGAAACCCCTGGTCATTTGCACAATGACCACTACCCAAGGACAATATTTTTCAACAAAATATAACATTTTGTCTTGTAGGATTTTTTTAGAAAAGATGAAAAAGTGACCCAATTTCCCCGTTCTGGGCTAAAAACTTGGCAACCAAAAGTCAGCAAATCACATGCCATGTACCTGGGAATCACCCCCAGGATGGCCACTGATGAGTGCATATACTTTTTAAGTAGTTTCACAGTTGACTGTTTGCCTTAAGTTCCTGAAAATAGTACCATTGAATTCCTCACATGTGCAGTGCATACTTTTAAGTCAAAATTACTGTCCTCACAAAAGTTTAAAGCTTGGGTACAGAAGTATAATTACATATTTTGATTCCTTCAGGTGCCTGTGTACTCTTGCTGTTGGCTTTCTGCTTTAGGACAGGATCTGCCTCTCCCAAGACGGTCCTGAGCCTCGATGACCAAGCTAGGATTAAGGAATCATTTTACAATGCTGTTCCCTTCAAAGAGTTGTCTACTGCTCATTATGCTGTTGCAGGACTCAAGCTTTTGAAGGCAGAAATCCCACCTCAACAGGTAACAGCCAGGTTAAATACCTGACCAGTTATTATGGGCCATTTTTTAGCATGGCTTGAGTATCTGCTTTGTGAAGTTTACCTGGGTTGAACATCTTTGCAAGATCCTCTGAGATCTTGTCTCACTAGAATTAACATGGTCTTATTTCTTAATAAAACCTTGTATGACTGGTAAAAGTCTTGCTGGATAAAAATTTTGTAATAATATTTGACAAGATCTGGTCACAATCTTGCCAAAAGTTTCCACGGTCCCCCCAAGATCATGTACAGTAAGGTATTGCCAAGATCCAGTTTGCTATTGCCTAGATCCTGTTAATAAAATTGGTATGATTCTGCAGAATCCTGCATATTAGACAGACAGTACAGTATTTATTGTTGCACTATTGTATATTCTACAGGATGTTTGCAGATTTATAAAAGAGAAAGTTGACAGCAAAAGTATTGAATCTATTTCCTATGCATCCTCTATCAGCAAAGCCTTGGGGAATTGTCCTGTAAGTAAGCTACATGTATCTCTGATAGAGCCGTTTTCGGATGACTGTCGAAAACCAAAACCAAAGTAATCACACAGGCCAATCACAGAGACTGAGAGAAAACAGTTCAGCCAATCAGAAGCCAAACTAATTCACGTTTGGTCTTGCATTTGGTTTTACTTTCCAATCTGCAATGCGAGTACATGCCATCGCTTGCGTGAGAAGTGTTTGGTTTTGGCTTTGATTTTGTTCCTGATTGGTTGAGAAGGCTGCCAAACTTGTGTGGACCAATCAGAAAGCGTAGCAAATGCAAAACCAAAGCAATCACACGATTACTTTCGACAGTCATCTGAAAACCGCTCTATGCATTGTGTTCATTTAGTTGCTTGGTCAGCGGATGTTCGCAAGCATCTGATGACTTGACTCTTCTTTTCCTGTGTTTCTTTTTTTTTCTTCAACAAGCAATTTTTATTGCTTCATGGGACATGTTTACATTTTTCAGAAGTGTTTGTATCTCTATAACACATTGTACTTGTCAGTAACTAAGGTTTTCTTTTTTTCCCTGACTGTGTTTGCTACTGTACCTCTTGAATTACAGCTTGGGTTGAAGGATGCTGGGAAGATCCTCACTGAATCAATCCAGGATGGTACAAGCATGTTAACTTTGTTCCATGCAGTGACAGCTCTGACGAACCAAGGATTGAAAGGTAACAATGAAGGTTTATGTACAGCAGTACTAGTAATGACAATATGTCCATTGATTATCTTGTCTTAACTGTCTCACTCTTAAGAGTGTCAACTTCAATATTCTCTTTTCAGTCTCTAGTATGGAGAATTTAGCTTTTGATTCCTTGCTCAAATAAATTTAATTGAGATATGAATTCTCATTTCATTCTTCATACATGTACATGGTTGGGATAGTTTGTTTTCTGACCTTGGGAATGGAAGGGCTTCACCTTTATTCACGGCATTGCATTAGCAAATATTTCATCAATCTTAAGCCTTTGTGGATATACTATAATGATGTGTTCTGGGTGCACAATACTGATTTATTTGATTGTGTATTGTAGTTGATGCAAGTAAAGTGCTGACAGCAGTAAGAGCAGCCATTAACTTAGACGAGGACAACATTATGAGGTGAGTTGTAGTGTAAAACTAAGGAGAACTAGATTTTGTCTGCGTTGACACAATAATAGTGTAAAAGAATTATTCTTTTATAGTGTCAACTGTAGCTTTCACACATAGACCTTTAGTTGGTTCAATGTACACACTAACGTTTATACTGGATGCTGCAGTTTTTTGTTGATAGCACATGGTTGTTTGATATTCACAGAATATGTCACCTCACACATACGCTGGATAACATTGTAAAATCCTTACACTTTTCAGTTCATCCTATGCTATGTACATAGCCTCTGTGTTACCCAAGGGTTCTGATGTCAACTTCATTGTTGATTTGATTGAGGTAAGGAGGGAATTCAGTGATCTACTAACTAGAATAGTACAGACTGTAGACTGTATAGCATTGCTCCAAACATGACTCACAAGTTTGATTTGGGACAGGTACAGTAGGGTGTTTGGCTAGGGGTAATAAAACTGTTATCAGGATAAGGAAGCATTTTTGTATTTGAAACTTTTCCAACACTTGTAATATTTTGTTGTGTTATCCCAGGATACTGTAGCACAGGCTGATGAAACAGATAACACCTACCTACAGGTTAGTCAACTATCCTTGAGCAATCAAGAGCAAAGGCAAAACTTGATTGCAATATTCTTATGCATGAAAGCGCGGCAATGGCATGTTCTCATACTGCAATACTTTGGCTTCCATTTGGTTGAAAGTTGTTTTTACGGTCTTGTTTTGATTTTTTAGTTTGAAGGTGGCTTGACTCCAACTGCAGAAGTTGTGACTGCATCCTACACTCTGGGTACAGCCCTTGACAAGGCACCATCAATTAATGAAGTAAGTACTAAATCTACTGATTACAATACTGTTTTAGCATTTTGTCCACTGCTAAACTCCTCTTTCAGTGTACGGTGTACAAGTCTGATTTTAATGATTTTCTCAGGACCAAGTGATCAAGTTCGCAAACTACCTGTTGACACGGAAACATGTGCAGTCTGTCCAAGATTCCTTTTTGGTTCTGAGGAGTTTGGTCATTTTGGGGAACAACAAGGTTAGCAAAGTCTTCTAAGTATTCTAATAATCATCTAAATGTATATATACCATATCTACAGTAAGCTGTGCAATGTCTGAAAAAGGATAAAATGGTCAGTTTGTACAGCAATGGATCTACTAGACTACAGTGGATAATAGTGCGAGGCCTGATCAAAAGAAAATTGCACTATTTGTATATATATATATATATATTAATCTTAGTCTTCTTCTTTTCATCTACCAGTTCCACGTTCCAGTTGTAGTCCAGCTTCATGGATCCCCCCTGGTGTCAGAAGACAACAAGGCAATCAAGGTATGTTTCCTGAGAATTCTGTAGGTCTGCCACTGATGATAAACTCTCAGACCTGATTACATTTTTCCTGCATTTGTGTAGGTGCGAGTCACTAATGTGATGGACACTTCACTTGGGAAAATGACAGTCACTGCCAGTTCTGCTGTCGATTCCGATGACACCACTGTTCTCAGCAATAAAATCTTCAAAGCTGGACCTCAGAAGTAAGTTGGAAAACACGTTATGTCAAGCATAATGTACAGTAAAATGATGTTTCTCTTACACGTAACACAAAAGTAAAGCATACAGATATAAGTGGCAACTGAATGAATAAATAACTGTTTTATTAATGTGTCAGGAATCCTTTAGCATCACTACTAATAATGTTGGGGACACTACGGAAATAAATAAATGAATAAATAATGATATTTATGAGAAATATAAGACATCTTTAAATGCAGTTTTTCTAAATGCATGCCTACTAAACCTCTGATTTCAACTAAATTGAAAAGCAAGTTAGATTAAACATAACACAATGCAGAAGCTGCAAAAAGATGACTACATGACTCAGCTGGTATCAAAATAAAAAATTAAAGACGGTTAAAAATGAGAGCATTGTGCATAAGAAGTTTTCTTACAGTTAATGCCCTAAATGTAATCCTTGACTTCCTGTGTTTTGCTACAGTGATTACATAATAATTCAGTCAGATATTGGGAAGGGCTTTGTAGCGGCACATAGGTAAGGGTTTGAGTGTAAAAAAACATCAAATCTAATATAAAATAAATATTCTATATTTAATAATGTGAACTGTATTACAATAGACTAGATTTTTTATTTAAGCATGTCCTTACCTTTTAAATAATATCGTAGTATACATTTTTACAGTTGCTATGTACATGTTTGTTTACTGTTGTGCTTTATTTTGTTGTTTGTTTTCTTTTGTAGTTATGAGCTTGACTTCATGGGTTCCAAGCCCAGTCCTGGAGTGTACACTTTATCTGTTAGGTGAGCATTTCATACAGACTTTCTCACCAAGTAGTGTCTGCATAATTTTGCATCAGCCTCTTGGATAAGCTGGGAACTCATTCTTGCTTTGTCATTCCAGTGTGAAGCCCCACCGAGAAGACAAACGTTTGATTGGAACATCTGATGCAAAGGTGCAGTATAACTGACTGTGTTTGTAACTTTGCTTTTTGCTTGCTCTTCTAATTTTAATGTTTTTGCTTGCTCTGTGTATTTCTATAAAACGGTGTGAGAGTTTTGAGTCATGTAGCTCAAACATTGGTGTCTGTTTCATGCAGCTTAAAGTGAAGGTTGTGACGAAAGTGAAGGTGGACGGTGTCGAGGTGTCCATTGTAGATAAAGAGCATGGTATCAAGGCAAAGACTACCAGGTACAGTACTAAAACAGAAGATTTCCACTATACTTTACCTCTCTTTCTGGTGTAGACAATGTCTTGGGCTTATATATTTTTAAGTGAAAGTGCTGAACTGATATTTTATTCTTCAATACTAGTGTCCAACATCCAAAGTCCTTGGAGAGTGTCGTTGAGGCAGACTACCACCAGAAAGTCGTGATGACATTTTCAGTGAAGAGTGTTGGCACTGATGAGCTGCTTACCCCTCACCAGGTACTGGTTTTTGTTCTTTAGTATTCTCTTATTTCTTTCTTATTCAATGTGGCATCTTATCTCTTTGATATACATTAGCATGCATGGTAACCCCTTATTGCTGCTAATAAGTGACAGAAGATGCCAGATTAGAAAATCTGTCTCCACCAAGACTTCTTGTTACCATAAGAAGATCTTGACTAAATACAGATGACATTATTTAGCCCAACAACATAAACAAACTCTGCATGGGCCTGTGCAAATCCATATCAAGCAGTATAATATATGAATTAGTGATGATACTGGAACATTAAATTGTATTTGTTTGGGCCTATGCATTCTGAAATAGAAATATGGTAGCAGGGCTGATTAGATTAGATTTCCAATGTATCAGAAGGTATTGAAGTATTTGGTGAAGGCATTGAGATTTTTCTTGTTTTGTGCATAACATCTGCAGGCTTTTGTTCGTCTTACAAATAAGAAGACCCAACAAGAAATCTTCTTTGTAGCAGAGCCAGAAAGCAACAAAGTCTATAAATTTGACTTGGTAAGTGGCAGCTTCACTTATTTAGTTGCAGCCGACACCATGGAAATCCATTTTTGCAGTTTAGTACCACACTCGTAAGTAAAACTTCCCAAGCTCAAACACAGGTTCTGTTGTTTTTTTTTTTTTTTTTTTTTTTTTTTTTTTTCTTCTTTTCTCAGGATGTTGGTGCAACAGCAAAGGATTCATTTGGATCATTGTCTGGAAATTATAAGATGGTAGGTTGGCATCTATTTTTGTCACTGCAATCCATTCAAGTACAGTATGTTGCTTCATATGATCCAACAAGAATTTGTTAGGGTTCTGGTTGTCTTGGGGAGAACAAACTGCAGAGATCACAGACAAATACTGTCCTTCCAGATGGGCCGTCAAGAATGTTAGCAGTTAACATGGTTTTTTTCCAAGTTTTAGCTTGCAGTGTCGCATGTTTCATTTCAATGACATGTTGTCTTCTCTTATTAGGACCTCATCATTGGTGATGCAGTTATCCAGAACCCTTTTGCCTGGAATGTGGTAAGTTCAGGTACCCTGGAAGATCAGTACTTGTTTACTTGTTTATAAACTGATTTGTTTCTTTGTTTGTTTTTGTGTCTGTAGGGTGTTCTTTCTCTCACCTTTGCTTCGGAGCCTGCAAAGCCAAAGAAAGAGAAAGAGACACTGTACACTGCTAAGCCACCTATTGAGGTATTGCTGGTGTCCACCCATCCCTTCCGTCCTCGTATCCATATATTTTTCTTTCTTACTCACTGTGGCATCTTATCTCTTTGATATACATTAGCATGCATGGTAACCCCTTATTGCTGCTAATAAGTGACAGAAGATGCCAGATTAGAAAATCTGTCTCCACCAAGACTTCTTGTTACCATAAGGAGATCTTGACTAAATACAGATGACACTTAAATCCACCTGTACCCATTACTCACTCATTCTGTAAAGCCCCACCCCCTTCCGTCCGTCCGTCCGTCCATCCTTCCCTCCCTCTCTCATATACAGATAACCTGACATCTACTGTACGTGTGTTGTAATATTTGTCTTCGTGTTGGTGATCTTCTTGTTCTTTTTTCTCTCGTTCAGCACATGTTTCGTGTGGCCGAGAAGCGCCCTGCTACCGCTGTCTCCACGACCTTCACTGCTCTGGTGCTCCTGCCTCTACTCATCATGTTTGCACTGGTAAGTGAGCCCGCGATTTGACTAACATCGTGACGTCAAATGAAAACCGAGATAAACACTTCGTGCGTAGTTTGGTGAAATTTGTTAGCTGGAACCATAAAAGACTCAGGCTCCGTCCACGCTAAGTCGTTTTCGTTTGAAAACGAATACTTTTTTATGCGTTTTTGGTTTCCGTCCACATTGAAACGATGACTTGACCGGAGGTTTTTAAAAGGGGAAGACTTTCGAAAACGGATGCGTTTTTAAATGAAAACGAATTTAGTGTAGACGAGCGACTCGAAAACGCAGGATTAGTGTCGACGGGCGAAAAGGAAGCTTTTTGAAAATGCATTAGTGTTGACGTGTTGCCTATTAAACCTTTAATTACCGGAGCCATCGATTGCAAAGATCGTCCACTGTGTGTGTTATGGTGCACCGAGCGAGTGTATGTGTTACTGAAAACGGCAGATAATTTGCTCAAGTTCAAGCTTGGTCACTCAGATTATCATTTTTCCTAAACAGCACCTGGATTATATTTGGGGCATGATTAGAAATTTGCTGCTTTACGGGTTTGTGATTTACGAGTCGCTGTTCTTTTTTCGCAGTGGATTAAGATCGGCGCCAACATGTCCAACTTCCAGTTCTCCCTAGGTGCCATTGTGTTTCATCTTGGTCTTGGTGGTGAGTGATAGAGGTGTAACCCTCCAGCCTTCTTCTGTTCAGTAGCAGACTTGTATTTCGAAATTGCTTGCGTTTCGCAGGGCGCTTTGACTAGATATTTGTAGGAATGTTTGGCAAGCTACAAAGGCACGCCCGGAAATAATCTGCGTTTAAAATGATCAAATTTACGCCGAAATATCGGAAAAATTAGAAATTCTATGTCAGCCTAGACTGTGTGTTGGTTGAGAACTCCCTCATCTTTAACAGTTTTTAACCGAATTTTTATTTTGTTCAATTTTACAGCGATCTTCGCGTTGTACTACGCTTTCTTCGTTAGCCTGGTAAGTATCCGTTCAGCGTACTTGCGCGCCCGCCCTTTCCCGCCAAAATGCGCAGTCGTCGTACGTGTTTCCCGCCTAAACACTTGGGTCGTGGGAGTTTAATAAAAATTCAACTTGAAATCAGGTCGAAGGCAGCACTCCTGTTTCATCAAACGTTGCATGCAGCGGGATTCACGCTTTGAAGTAATGCTCTTATTTTCCCCACAGAACATGTTCACCACTCTTAAACTCCTCGCTGTCATCGGCACCGTAACTTTCCTCGCCGGCAATAGTTTGCTCAGCGGTATTGCAGCTCGCAGGTAACAACGCCAACGTTTTGGAGTGAAGCCTGGGCACGAATGGTCTTCGTTCCCAGGCTATTCTCCATACCAAGATGTTTTGTTTTGACTTGATTATTAAGGTGATTCCCTAGTTTTGCATTGCGCATCTTTAGTGCGCATAACACTTTTGAGATGGTGGACATTGAGAACCACCGAAATTTCAAGATCGAAAGTTCTTTATACTCTTTACGCAAAAAGTTATATTTTTCGTCATTCAATGTGGGAGCAGCCACCTTGAAAGTTGAAACTCGTCCCAGTCCCCTCTCGGAAAGAGATATTTTGAAGTGAAAATTTGCCTTTCCCGAACAATTGCGCAAAAACGAGCAAGGAGACCCCCCTTTTTTATTTCATGTATTTTAAGTAAATACGATTCTCCATAATATATCCCAATTTAAAGAATTTTCCATTTCACAATTTTGAAATATTTGCATTTGAATATTATTACACTGTGTTTATATAGCAAACTAGTTGCATACTAAAGTCCTGTAGCATGAAAACGAGCATGGTGACCCCTAATTTTTATTTTATTTTTTTAATGTACTAGAAGTAGTTAGTGTTTGTGCAAAGTTTTAAAAAAATTCCATTTCAAATTCCATTTCGATGGAATCACCTTAAGTTGTTTGCTTGTTTTATTTATTTATTTTTATTTTTTTGCAGGGCTAAGCGCTCTTAAAGTATGACATGAAGCCTGTGAGTTTGGAGTTCAAATTTTTTAACGTTGCTGAACTAGTACTTCCATAAAATAAATTCCTTTGAAAATATATTTTGTCTTAATTTGTTTTTGACGTTGCGGTTCCAGCTAAAGTTTTTCATTCACCGTAATCAACAAGAGCGCGAAGGAATTGATGACGAAATTCTTTAACTTTGTGGCCGCTGACCAACGTTTTGTCGATGGTCAAATGCCCTGGTCGGGCTAATGTTGGCGCGCGGGACTGGACACGAGTCAATCGTTTCGGGCCGTTTTTCAGTTAGAATATCCAGCGTGAGCTCCCTGTGGTTTGTGTTGCTGACACTTCCGTACGTGCTGCGAGCAGCTGAAACTAGTGCGAGATCATTGCGATTCTATAGAGACATCATGCAGCGATTGCAGCTAATGAAAGGCCGATCAGCGATCGATACTTTGCACAACGTTTGATTTAACTTTTTTTAGTCAACGATCATATGGAACATGCTTTATATGGTTAGAGCAGGTCGCAACGAAAGCCGCTGTAAGGCTTTAAGACTTTCGCGTCGGGAGATTTTCCCGACAACTCTTTCCTTGTTTCACCTATCTTAGGCTAGCTGCCAAGTTTAGTGTTATTGTGCCCTTGGTTAGAGGCCCGCCTATACTTTTTATGTAAAGAATTGTTTCAAGATAAAGCGCAAACAACATTTGAAACTGCGGTATTGTAATGCTGTCATGCAAATACGCTAGTCTTGGGAGTCTTGACTGGCTTGGACAAAAGCGACCTTCGCGCGTGTATTGCACCTGTCTTTTGGCTGTTTGTCTTTTGGCTGTAAAATTCTATTTTGCATGCAATGCAATATGCAACATGCAATATCATAAGCAAAAAATTGATATTCGCGAAGAAAAACCTGACAAAATCTTTTCCAAGCAAACTATAAGTACATGAGTTGACGATTGAGACATTAAAAAAAGTTAGGTAAAACATCGAAATAAAATTCTAAGAGGTGGTTCACGTCTTAGCGATGAATATTATTTGAAAATCTGTTCACCTCTCGAATGGCAGATGATGGCTCGAGTTCTAAGATTCAAATCGTCAAGATTCTCTAAAAGTCTAGATGTCGATCGCACGGCCACTTCGTCAACCGTTCAGTGTGATAAAAGGCAATCACGACGTATCAGGGCCGCGTCTTGGATTTTCCTTGGGGGACGATCTTTTGCACGGATATCTGAGGTAGTACAAAGCATGGGTTCCCGTCTGGAGTAGAACTACTGCTTTGCTTCATCTGCTGTTTAGTAACAGCTCGAGCGAAACGCCCTGTTTCAGTGCTCCTGGGGAATTCCTCTTTGCAATTTTTCCCATTGCGCAGTTTTGGTGCTGTGGGGTGCACTGGGTATTTGTCGCTGTTTTGGTCTCGACGTGTTTCAGACTTTCGTGCAAAATTTTTAGCTTTCCCCTGCACCTCTTGCTCTGCCAGAGGTCTTCCTTTTTTACGCTTGAAAGCGCGACAAACCATCTGCGCTTTGGCCGTGAGACTTGGCAATTTAACTGGCTTCGCCAACGGTTGTGACGTTTCTGCGCTCGGCTGTCTCGCCATGGTATCATCTTGTCTCTCTAAAAACTGGTTTGACTTGATGGATGATAGCCTTCTTCCAAGCGCCATACAACGAATCTGGATTATCGCTGATATGACCTCCTCAGAGCGTTCATCAAACACTGTGAACTCCATGAAATCCGTTAAAAACTGACGCGCGCTCATCGGCTTTTCGCGGTATCCTGAAGGTAGCTGACGTATTTTCAAAAGCTTTACCAGCCTAAGGGCTTTACAGTTCGTGCATTTGACGAACAACTTTGAATCTTGAAAAACTGCGACCGGACGTCAGAGTGAATTCCAGTATTTTAAAGGGCCTATCACACTGTGGCGGTGAAGACACCGCATTTACATCACAATCCAAGCTATTGTAAAACAGCTTCGTTACGCACGTTACCGTATTTATTTGCCTTCCAGTAAGTCTTCTCCCGGGAAAGGCGCGACGCCACTTTGCTGTAGATCGAAATGTAAATTTAGTTTAAGAAATTGTCGCTGATGATGCGCACTTTGCTGATTGTGAGAAGTTTCGTCAGCGCATGGGGCAGCTGTGTACCAATAGAAAGGAACCATTTGTTCAACACAATAGTGTGTTTTTTAGATCAATAATCTGAGTGGTATTTTTAAAATTATATCCTATTTGATCATTGCTTCAGTGGAAAACGCCGACAAAAACATGAAACAAAAAAACAAACAATGGCTCACAGTTTTAAAAGCCAGTGTGATTTTAATGTCTTCGTGTAGCCATTGAACTATAAGTAATGAGTTTTAACATAACAATTCTGATAAAAAATGTTACCGAGCTACTGTATGAAGCTCGCCAGCTACCCCTAGTATAGTAAGCCAAACTTCGCCTTGAAGGATTCATTAAAAACCAAAAAAGTTTGAGCTCATAATCTGCAGTACACATTTGTTGACCACGTTACATATCTTATCTTTTTTTCTTCTTCCGGAAAAAATTAGGTGAGCGGTGCATTCTGTAAACTAGATGTGTTTTGACTATGTGTTGAAACAAGCGTCTGTCGAAGGAAATTACTGTTTTTTAATCGATCTTTTTCATTTAGTGGGTTTGTATAATGCAGTTCCATGCGCTGCCTGCTGACTGATACGGCTAGTATTCATTGTTAGTGAGGCCTTTATTCCCCATTGCTTTAACGATGTTTTTTTTATGACAGTTATGAATGCACGAAAATTAAAAATATGTACTTTATGCCTGCTTCAAACATCGAACTTCACATGTCGAATACAATATCGTTGAAACAAGAGGTTTTGCTCTTTTGCATTGTATTCGACGCATGTTAGTTCGACGTTTGAAACACTGAGGCCTAAATACATTTGTAACTGTCACAAAACATCATTAAAATCGTGGGGAATAAAGAGATTCTGATGTCAATCCATTTTGTCCAATTAAGTAGGTTTGCAGTCGTCGATTTTCAACCAAAAAACTAACTAAAGCCGATTTCTAAGTTGCCACAATGCTCTATATATTTGCCTTGATAATTTTTTTAAAGAGTGTTATACAAACATTCTGTGAGTGGTAGTGCAATCGCGATCGAGTTTTTTTTTTTTTTTCACAAAATACAGATCTTACATGACTCCCGATTGACACTCCTGATTATCATATAGTTAAAAGAAAAATTTATAAATAAATTTAAATCAAAACAACTATCTTGTGATTTGCCCAACATTCGCTAAAACGCGCCCGCACCACACGCTCTGAGGTCTAAAGTCAGCTACTACCTCGGGTCTGGTTCTCGGAAGCGCGGGCATACGCAGTCGCGTAAGGCTGGGGGCAAAACCATGGGCGGCAAGGGACTGGGGCGAGGCTCGTACCGAGCACAATTCGGGAAGCGAATTCCCACGTAAGGATGGTTACCCCCTCCCGCAGTCTGATTATATTATGTCAGCGGTCGCCCTTCAACAGTAATAACTGACTGACAGAAGTGCACGTCACATCGGAATGAAATAGCGTGTACGAAGAAAGACGTAAAGTATAAAATATCTAAGTTCCTAAAGCGTTTTATTTGAAACGTGCATACAATACTCTTTTATAGAAAATTAGCGCTTCGTGTAACTTTAGTATAAAATTTAACCAAAATCAACGTGAATCAGAGAAAAATATCCCGAACGGGGAAGGGGAGGGTCCCATCAATACTCGATTGCTGGTCCCCATTCCCCCAAGGGTCTGAAGTTGCTGTTCCCCATTCCCCCAAGGGTCTGAAGTTGCTGGTCCCCATTCTCTCAAGCAATTGTCTCAAGGGTCTGAAGTTGCTGTTCCCCAGTCCCCCCAACCAAGGGTCTGAGTTTGTTTGCTGGTCCCCATTCTCCCAAGGAGCCTGAAGGTTGCTGGTCCTCATTCCCCCAAGGGTCTGAGTTTGCTGGTCCCCATTCCCCCAAGGGGCTTAAGGTTGCTGGTCCCCATTCCCCCGAGGGGTCTGAGGTGAACCTCTGCGGGAAGCTGGTAACGAGTCATTCACAAATCATCCTTTTTTTATTTACATTTTGGAGCGATGCTACCTAACACGAACACAGAAAACGGCAACTAGAAAGAAACCATAACACGCGAAAATTACCGCTGCTTCACGTTTGGTTAGTTATTAATACAGTGGGGCGACCGCTGACATAATATAATCAGACTGCGGGAGGGGGTAACCATCCTTACGTGGGAATTCGCTTCCCGCATAATTCGACCATAATTTCGTTACCCGAGCATAATTTTGAGCATAACTCACAATTTACGAGCACTGCCGGCAGGCATAATTTGCCAATTTTACGAAATGGAATTTCTGTCGGCTTGCAGTGCATTGCATTGCCCTATGGCGGTCACCATATAAAGATGTGGTGAAAGTTGTAAAAAAACAAAAACAAATAACAGTTTGTAATTCAATTCACGTGATACTTGCGGTCACGCTTTTTCTATGAATTGTAAGACGATGCGCCATTGGCTGACTTTGTGCCAAATTTGGGAGCCATCTGTTCTTGACCAATAGAAATGCTTGTTAAAACAGGCGGCTGCAGGAGCGTGCTTGGAGAAAGGTTTACAAAGGTCACGGTGTTTTCATCTGCAAAATGAACCCTTCAAAGAAGAAGGATGATTCTTCGTCGGACGCGGAGGAGGAGGATGCCATAGTGTTTATTTATGATCGGAGGGAAGGCGACAAGCAGTTAGAAAAGATTCATCTTGGCGGCATTTTCAATTTCAGCGCTTTCAAACTGAAAACTCAAGAGGTTACGTATAGCGTATGTGGTTCAGGTGGATTGCACCGTGTAAGGTTTAATCTTGCTAAATGTACCTTTTGCTTTCCAGGTCCTCGTGATACCAGAGAAGGAGAATTTTGTGATTGTAAACACAAATCGACAGGAAATCCGGGATGATAAGAGCTACGGTTGGTTGGAGTTTAGTTGAAATAGTATATCTTGACTTCCTTCGACTGAAACTTATTGATATACTTTCCACTTTAGAGGACTTAGTGGAAGGAGACGAGACACTTTACGTCCTGAAATCGGTTCATCAAGAACTCAGTGCTCCGACTCAAGAAAGAGTTGACTACATTCCCCATTATGATACCCTGGTCAAGAGCGGAATGTATGAATACTACGCGAGTGAAGGACAGAACCCTCTTCGTAAGTTTTCACTTTTTATTTCATACTAAGCAACCTTTCTTTACATAAGTTTCGAACCATGTATATTTTTGTCCACCCCCTCCCCCTGACCCAGCCCCGTGTCCCCACCCCCACCCCCTTCTCTTTCCGGCTTTCTTCATCAACTTTTCTCTTTTTTTTGTGGGGGTCTCTGTACACAGGCTAGCTACAATTTGGAGAACTTGACACTATGGATTCTCACATTGCCCATACATTTTTTTCTTGAACAGCTAAGATAATTTGTATTCTGAGCTTGAAGAGAGCATGTTATTAATTTCCCTTGTATCTCTTCCTCAGCCTTTGCTTTTGCTGAACTGATTGACAATTCCTTGGCAGCAACATCTGGTAACACTGGACCCAGACGTATTGAAATTCGACTTGTAAGTTGTCTGTGATGCCAGATTTTTTATGTTATATTTTGTTTGTATTTTGTGTGGGGATTTCAGTGAGTTTTTATTTTGTAGATGTTTGACGAGTCTGCAGGTAAACATGTTATATGTGTACTGGATAATGGCGGTGGGATGAACTCGCGTGAGCTCAATAACTGGGCTATTTATAGATTGTCCAAGTTTAACAGAAGACCAGTAGATGGCAGGTAAATATTACTACACAATAACACCAGACTTTTCACCAGTCACTAGAGTATAACACTTGCTAATAATAACCATGTTCTCAGATACTGGAGAAAGGTGTGGAGAAAAGGCACAAAGGAGTGGGGTTGGGGTGATAGACCATCTCTCTCCAGTATCTGAGACCCCAGAACAGGCTGCAGCCATGCCACATGAGGCAAATTTCCCTGCAACTTCAATATATACTGTAGATAACTTGCAGATTGTTAGCTTGTTGAAATGAAAGCTGACTGAACAGTAAATTCTCAAATGCACCATATGGGTTTTTCCTCTTGAATGATTGGGAGAATCTGCATTATGAGCATTTTTTTTTTTTCAGTGGAGGTTCTGGTGGTTTGTACTAATGTAAACCTCCAAATTTTCACTCTTATTGTGTAGTTTAAAGATGTATCATTTTGTCCACTGTCAGGGAAACAGCCCAACAGGATACCCCCAGATCACTCAACAGTGATATTTCTTACTTTGGTGTTGGTGGGAAGCAGGCAATATTTTTCATTGGCAGCGCAACCAGGGTGAGTGTATTGTCACTTCAACAATGTTGTTACAACTATTCACTAAGAAATGTCTCTTCCTCTCTGAGTTTCCATATCTGGTCCATTTAATAAAGTTCACATACGTGTATGTCCCACATACCAGAATATTATTTTATTTTGTACAGAGCTTGGGTTAGCTCTCCTTGCCTTGTTTTGCTTGTCTCTTTGTAGATTTTACTTGTAATGTTGGGTCTCAACTGTTATGATTTGCAGATGATTACCAGAACAAAAGAGTGTGCTGATGTGCATGAATTATGTATCTCAACTGGGGAATTTGAAAGAAGGGAAAAGAACAAAGAGTCCATATACAGTGGCACCATCAGAAACAGAAGGGTACTGCTCACATATCTTTATCTTGAATCTCTTACAGCCACTATATGATAATATACAATACATTCATAAAGCCACATTTCATAATTATGCAGTCTATAAGGCTGAGATATTTTGGTGGGCCACCTGATGATAAAATTTCTCAGGCAGAATTAGTCAATGCAATATTACATAATAGTCTAAATACAACTAAGCTCTGCAGAGTACTATTTGTTGCTGCTCATGACAGTAGAAGTGACTTATTGTACTTCCCTTTTTTCTATACCAATTTTTTACTTCACCTGACCTATACCATACCCCCAAGTCACAGAGAAAACCCTGAAGAGTTTACTTAGTGATTACTCACTGTAGATTTCTTTTTTATTTCTCAGCCAGGGGATAATAGTCACATCCCTTCTGACGAGGACAACGTAAGGAAATTGATTCAAGAGGAGTTAGACAGGAGCAGCTTCACAGCTGTTGTCATTACAGGCATTGCGCAGGAGCATGCACATTACCTCAAGACACACTTCAACTATTGGTGCAAGCAGCTGGCGTAAGTCTTGTTGCACTGATCTATGCCCTAGTTCTTGCAGCCTGTCTTGAACAGAATGTATGAAATATCAGGAGAATTATGGTAGCGTCATGTAGTAAGGTGGACAGAGTAACAGTTTTTGATTCAGTAGGATAAACACAATGTCTATTTTTGTTGTTGTTGTTGTTGTTGTTGTTGTTGTTGTTGTTGTTGTTGTTGTTTTTAGGCACATCTACCATTACTATTTGCATGGCCCAAGGGGAAATGAAAAGATTGCAGGAAGAAGAACAACAGCAAGCCCCTTCAAGAACATAGATCTTCAGGTTTGTTATATACAATTTACATACATAAACTGTATTTAAATTTGGATTTCCAGTGCAGCTAAAAAATAAAAACCACAACTTACCATTTGCAGCCCTCTTTTTCATCCCAATATCATTTTGGGTCCATTTCACTCACACATACAATAATAATAATCGTACAGTTTTGGAGAGAAAAGGACAGTCATTAACAGGCTATCACCCAATACTGCTCTGGTGCAGAGCCAATCCTGAAAACTAATTTTCACAGGGACTAGCATTCCATGTATATAAGCCACAGTGTGAATTGAATCCAGAATATTTTGTCCCAGGGTTCCATTTTGCTGTTTACATGCAAAATCAAAACAATCCACAGACATGGACATTTTTGAATCTGGAATCTAAACTTCAATCATTGTATCTAGATGCCACAAATCCAAATCACTCAGTGTAAACGTAATATCCAAGTACCCTGATTGAGGTGAATCTTCTGACATTTATGAATCTGGAAACTTTTGCTCTAGTGTACAAAATATAACTATCTGTCTATCTTCGTTCACAGGTCATTATGCATGAAAAGGGAAAACAGGCAAAGATCAAGATGCTGCATGAAGTAGATTTGGACATGCAGACCTTGTACATCAGATCTGCTGCCTCAGTGTTTGAATTCCGGGCTCACGTGGAAAATGCAGGAGTGGTTGAAGGAGTACTGCGCTACCATCCTTTCTTGTATGACAAAGAGACATATCCTGCACATGAAGGAGAAGTTACAGGTGAAGTGTCCTGGCTGTCAGGTTCTGGGATGCAGTAAAATAATGGGTCTACTGTAGACATTCTTGGACATACTTCCCTGAGATTAAATCTGAGATTTTGAGTGAAAAAGTGTCACCCCTTCCCTCCTTAAATAATTCATGATCATATTGTACCTTGAGGATTCTAGTGTTGTGTGACTTTTTCAGGTGTCACAGCTGTGGATGTGACTGAAGAGGAGACCTTCGCCTCAGATCGAGACAGCAGAGCGCCCAGAGGGTACCGGCCAATCTTTGAGTGTTACTGGAATGGGAGACTCATACCTTACACAACAATTGATGTGTAAGTAATTGTGATGCACAGTACAGTACCCTTCTCATTTTCACAAGGAATGTTTCAATAGAAACTGAAGAACAGGGAGTGATTGCAGGAGCTAGTATTTATATTGTAATTTGTGCCACAATATTATATTATATTTTCATTTGATGCTTTTTCATTCATCAGATTAGAGTGGTGTCAACCGCCAAAGAAGAGAACATCAATACCTCCAGAGTGTTACAACAGGTTGGTGAATTAGACAAGGGTTAGAGTAGTTTTCAGGTGGCTGTCCAAAGTAACTTAGGCTGCGTTCGCTGCCCGAGCACTAGTGCCTGGGCACCGGCACAAAGTTTAGTTATAATTTTTTTATTATTATTATTATGAGATGAGGACCACGAACAATGTGTGGAGAATTTACATCCAGCTTTGTTTTGTTTTTGTTACCAGGTTTTCCGGTGTTTTGTGGACAAATGATGCCTTTCAAGTGAGCACAAACAAATTGACATTCATGGATCTGGAAGTAAAACTGAAGGACAAATCAACGATATTTAATCGGGTCATTTTGGGTCAGGTGTGTACTTTATATGATATGCATTATTCACGAACCATTTCACTTCAGAATTCCCAACCAATCAAAAAAATAAAATAATGTACAATGTACAAAGGATGTATCTATAGTTAGCCAATTGATATTTCAACCAGCTATCATATCGACACCTCGGAAATGCGTTTTTCGGCCACGCGGTCACCTTGCTTTTGAGTCAGCGGTTATTGTACAAAACCTTGGATTCAAGTGCAGATTTTGTATAGTTAATTGTAACGCTCGTAAAACTTTAATACTCAGCTATATGTTAGTTCAATGCATTTTCTATGGCATAAGTTGTGCACAAGGAAAATGAGGCTTACACACGATGTGAAATTTTACCATGAAATTATGACAAAGTTAGATAGTCATGGTGACGAATGCTGACCAACGGAAGTGACGTCACGAACGTATTTCCGCGGTGTCTATCTCTTTGATTGAAATTTTTGTTAGAGCTGCCGTAACTCTTACTTGATGCTGCTCTGAATCAATATTGTCACCAATGTCTTTGGTCTGTTTTGCAGGAACAACGAGTTCAGATCACAAGAGCGTTCCATGACTGGATACGAGAGTGTCATGAAACACATGATAAACAGGTACACAGTACATTTTTCCTCCAATTTCCTTGGTGAACAAGTGCGACTGTACAATCATGTACTGTCCAATCAACCATATACATATTTCTCGCACACATGTAAGGTGCCTGTTGGGCTTCAAGTATCCAAACAACAAGTACAGTAGCATCGCAGAAAACAACTCTGAAGCTCAACGTGGCTGTGATCTTACTAATACATGGCTAGTGATGCATCTGTAGCAGGTCCAAAGACAGTACACCCTGAAAGAAGGTTCAGTTGTTTTAACAAGCATACCTCTTTCTTTTTTAGATTAAGTTTATCAACTACGGAGGCCAAATCAAACGACCAGAGCTGCCTCAGAAGCGAAACCAGAGCCCCTGGTCTGTATTCAGTGCAATAGAATGGGACGGCAAAGTGTTCAAAGAGGGACAGTTGGTAAGACGTCAAGCAAGGCTCGTATCTTTTCTTCTTCTCTAGTAGTGGTGGTGACGCAGATTCAGGGAACTCTAGCCCTGAAAATAACACAATTCTCGTTGTCGGAAATGCTGTTCTTTTTGTGCGTTGAGCAATTTGATCGTCAACGAGCTGCCGCAACTTGCAAAAACTTAAATATAGAAAGTCTAGCACTAACCCTCACAGTACAAAAAAGACGGGGACAGAGAAAAACACTTTTCACTGATCGGTATGCGGTCGGTAACGTGGTCGATGTGCTGTTGGAATGTGTTCGGCAACGTAGTCGGTATGCGGTCGGATTGTGATCGATAACGTGGTCGGTATCTGGTCGGAAAACGGTCGGTGTGCAGTCGGTAGTCTACTAGCCCGGTGGGCACCGAATGAAAACGTTCCTTGCTGGACGGGCGTCGGACGAGCGGACATTTCAAATCCTGTGGCATAGTTTGAGAAGTGCTCTTGCGCAACAAGTTGTTGGCACTGATTTCTTTCGTCTTGTTTTCTCTAGATCAGAACTCAGCGGACTCTTCCAGTGATCTGTGGCACCGTGAAGCGTTTTCTGTTGTTTGGTGATCATGACGGGGACGTTTTTGCCACCGGAGGAGAAATGGAAATAACCCAGGTGCAGTAACAGCATTGCTCATCTATCGACCCTAAGAACACTCAGCACTTACAGGCAATGTATGGACACTCTGTTCATACGGATTGTCATCTCTCGACCTTAAGAACACTCAGCACTTACAGGCAATGTATGGACACTCTGTTCGTACGGATTGTACATGCCTGTTCTAGTTACATAAAAGAAGGAGCACTTTTTGACTCCGAGCGATTTTCTGACGACTTTCGAAAGCCGAAGCCAGTTGTAATTTTAGCGCCAATCACAAGGTTTGTGAGGAGACACATTCAACCAACCAGAAGCCAAAGTAATTATAGCGCTAATCACAAGGACCGTAAAAGTATTTCTGCAGCTAGGAACTGATTTATTGGTTTTCTGTGGTTTACTATGAATATTGTAAGAATCGTAGTGCTTGATTTCTCACTTTGCATCGCTTTTGGTCTGAATGTGTGACTTTTAGGAACCAGTGTCTATATTTGGGGAGACGAAGATCTTCCCTTTGGCCAAACTGGATCGTGCACTCACAGCTGTTACTATCAAGAAATTCATCGAAGAGGAGGAATCAAAGTAAGTACTAACTTGAGTCAATTGTTGAGCCGTGAGAACCTTGTCTGAGGTCGTCAAGGGTAGTGCGGGCATATATCGTGGCTCAGACTGAAAAAGCAGTCCTTTCTTTGCGCGAGAATAATCGAGCAATGCAAGGCGAACGCTAAAGTGGCAAAGATTGCTACTGAGGTCGTATTGGCACTCGTTCATACTGACGAAGAATCAGTATCAGTATCGGTCGACTGTACACACTCGGCTCGCATTTAGTCTGGATCGAAATGTGGTCGGTGTGCGGTCGGAATGTAGTCCGTAACATGGTCGGAATGTGGTCGGACTGCGGTCGGAATGTGATCGACAACGTTAGATGCAAACAGCAGATCCCTGTAAAGCATCTTGCTTTATTCTTGCTGATCGTAGGCTTCCCCAAAAGATTGTGATCGAGTGGCCAGAGAAGGACAAGCTGGAAGCAAACTCTAAAGTGCCTGCCGGAACCACCATCGGTAAGTGTGGACCCACGTGTTCTAGATACCTGTTAAACCAGTATTGACAACTTGATGGACTGATTGCAAAGTAATGACGCATTTGTGATGTGCGCGTGCGCACGGTGTTGAGTTACAAACTCACAACACAACCAATCAGATCGCGCGTACCTTAATGTAAGTCAAGATAGCTGTGCGTACTTTACTGAGAGTTTTAATCATTATTTCTGTCCGTCACAGGCGCTATGAAAGTGGACATTTTAAGTGGGAGGGGAGAGTCCATCAGCAAACTGCCCGGCGACAGAAGGAAACTGCTGGTTGAGCTGAAAGTCATTTGGCATGGTACGGCTGTACGTTACTACACTACGCTAAGTTATGGGTGGTTTATCCAACAAGCTTAATATGCTCATCGTCTTCATAATCGTCGTCATCATCGTCACCATCATCGTCAACATCATCATCTTTGCCATCATCATCTATGCTATCATCATCATTTTTGCCATCATCATCATCATCATCATCATTGCCATCGTTTCGGCCGTCAAACCTCCTTCGTATCCATCACTTACAAGTAGGAGTTGTTGCTTATGTGAGCGATAAACAAACAGTCTGGCATGCTTAGATAGATAGAAACTATTACTTATACAGGGTGAACCTTTCAGCTTACAAGAAACTGTTATCAACAGATGCCCTGTACGTGTTTGTGTTGTAGGAACCCAAAAATTGCTCTATCCATTACTTACATGTACCACACGATTTGCTACCTGCAGGAAATGACAAAGAAGGCGACAAGGTGGTAACAAATCACGTGTGCCAGCATGGCGGGAAAAGCTGGCCATACTGGTTCAGGAAGATGGGTATGCAGCTCAAAATACAAATTCTCCTAATCGTTCAATAAGAAAATGTATGAGTGATACAGTGAGAATCGATAGTTTAATCAGATATCATCTGAGCAAGGTATCAAAAGCCAAGTTCTCCTTACTGTATGATATATTTGTGGTGCCAAAACTGAAGGAGAAAATTGAACTTGATCACTCTTGGGAGTGAAAGGGTTAATCTGCTTCAGAGTGGCTTAAGTCAGAAAGATACGGTAAAATAATACAAAACTATGTACAAAAGGAATATATCAACTTTTGTACATTATTTTGGATTCTTTGTCATATTTTTTGATAGACGCAGAAGTCATGATCACATGTTCCACTTTGAGCAAGTGTTTTTTTTTTTTTTTTTTTTTTTTTTTTTTTTTTTGCCACTTGTACTTGAAAATCACGACTTTCCATTTTTCTTTCGTCAGAGAACGTCACAAACCTCGGTCCACACACGCTGCAACTGCAGGTGTTGTTGAGTGACAGCGCGTCTGCCCCTCCCGTCAAAAGTCTGCCCACACATCGTATCAAGTTCACCGTTACAGGTAAGTGTCAATAAAACCCACAAACAAACAGATCGGCAAACAAGCAAATAAATTCGTTCAATGGGCTGAGTTGCAAAATGGCAGACTTTTGAACAAACCTTCCCATACGCGACGAATGTATGTGAATCAATCCAGCCAAGCCCTGCAACTGAATTTAGGATTGTAGTCAGCGGCCATGCTCGCGTTTCGGTCTGCATATATTTTCTCGGTCAATATCTGTGTTAGTCTACAGCAATAGTCCCCTTTGTAACTGATGGTAGAAAAACGTATGGCACATAAACTTGAAGTGTCTGTGTAGCTGATGATGGACTGGTAGATTGTACTTGTGGTGTTTTTTTTGTTTCCTTCTTTGTTTTCATTTTTATTTATTTGTGGTTTGTTCGTTTTGTTTCTTGCAGAGGCTCATCCAGAGAAGTTTACAGTTGGAATGCTGGACAATCCTTTACGAGTTGGAGTTCCTTTCCAGGTATATCTCACTCACTGTAGCTAGCTTTGTTATAATTCGATCTTTCTTTTTGTGCTTCAAGTTTGATACAGTGCTCCTTTCTGGTTGTTGTTGATTTTGTTTGCTTCGTAGATTCCTCTGAACTTGTTGGATGAGTTCAACAACCCTTCTAGAGCAGCTGGTGAGATGGTCCCAGTTTTAAGCGCCAGGTATAAATATAAGTCAGAGATTTGTGTCCGCTGGTTCAAACTCCTTCCAGGTGAAGAAAATGGCGATTTTCTCGCGTAAAAACTGCACTGAAGAGCTTGTTTTAGCTTAAATATTTTCCAAGTAAACTTATCTGAGAGAAGTCTTTCAGCACCAAGACTTAAGAGTGGTTTTCGTGCAATCGTCGAAAGTAATCGAAAATAGCCATTTGGGATTAGCGCTGAAATTACTGTGGTTTTGAATTTACGAAAGTCGTCCGAAAACCGCTCCAATACAAAATTTAGCCCTAATCTAAGTTTGGGGTGATTGTACTATCAAGCTACGTTGCACCTGGACACGAGTGTGATCGAACTGTTTATTTATCTGTTTCTTAATTTTTTGCAGTGGACTTGTGTTGAGCCACGGTGGAACTTCAGTGAAAGGCAACAGTTTGATTGTCAAGGGGGTCACGGCCTTGGGTACTGTATCGTCGCATGTTGGCAAGGTAAAGATTGATTAGGGAAGTGTTGCTGTGTTCTGGTATCCTTGCTAAAGTTCACTTTCGAATGAGCGTGACACGTACTAATTTTGGTTTTGAATTGCAGGATTTCAACTTGAAAGTGACCCTGCCTGGGTTAGAGGAGGATTCCCAGAGTTTGAAGATCAGGTTGCTTCCAGGTACAGTCAGTCAAGACACCGCAGAAATACGTTCTTGACGTGACTGTGTTTGTCGCCATTACTCTATAACTCGTGTGCAAGCGCCGTTTGCCTTGTGCACAACTTATGTTATAGAAAGTGCATTGAACTAACCCGTGGTTGGGTATCTAGTCCTTGTAAATTGAGTTAGTCGTGAGGTTTTACGGGCGTTACACACTGAACAACAACATTTCCGCCTCAATCCACGGTTTTGTGCGATGACCGCTGACTCAAAAATAAAGTGACCGTACATCCGAAAAACGAATTTTTCTGCCGTGTCAGTCAGTCGTCTCTTAGTTTAAGGACAACATTGAAATTGATCAGTCCTGGTTGTCAATCGATCACTGATGAAGATTTGATTGTTCGATGCTGATATTGACACGTGATCTGATGATTGGCAGGTGCCCCAGAGTGCTTAGTGGTCACTCCTACCAGTGGGGATGTGACAGTGGAAAATGGCAGCGCCCTTCAGCTACAGGTCCAGGTGAACGACAAGGCCGGAAACGTGACGGTACAGCCGAGACTCAACGTCGTTTGCAAGGTACGAAATGTTTGTCTGGCTCGAGCTCATATGCCGCCGTACATGCTCATTCACATTATGTAGAGCCCAGGCTAACATACCCTGGGTAAAAGGGTAGGGAACACGTATTCCTCCTTGCGAAGATTGTGATGTTGTTTAATGATCTTCAGCTGACAGGCAGTCCTGGGCTACCAACATACATCGGAGACTGCAGCACTTCAGGGAAGGTCACTCTAACCGGAGCAGATATTTCACTGAAGTCGATCACCAAACCAACCAAGCTCAAGGCCAGGATAGAGTTGCAGGTACTTAAGTTAGAGTTTCTTGGCAAACGGACTCGCAAGTTAGTGCAAGTTTTCGACTTGCATACAAGTTGTGTTTTGTTCGTCGACTTGGGCTTACGTTTTCCTCCATTTGGCCACCCAGCGTTAAAAATGGGTACGCAATTTCTGACGCAAACTTTCCTCAACTTGCGAGTCCGTTTGGCCAAAAACGAAGCAATTTTATTCTTCTTGCGCCTCGGAAAGACAGCTCGTATCTCAGAACCCTAGTTTGTGCGAGAGTTGTGCTTTCAAGAGAGCTGTGCAAAGTAATTTAACGAGTCAGAAATAGTTTTTCATTAGGATTCTTGTTCGTTACTTGGCCTGAAAACGAACGGGAAAGCCTGCAGTAACAGGTCAGAAAAGAGTGTACAAGATTAGGAGTAAAGGGTTAAATAACACTGCGTTTGATTTCGTTTGACAGCACCACAAGGAAGTGCCAGCTGTGGAGAAAACAATCACCGTCACTCCCAGCACGAGAGCGGCGCGGATTGAGCTCTTTCACCAACCAGCAGGAGCAAAGCAGAAGAAGAAGCTTGAAGATGGGCAGGAGCTCCCTTGTGTTGCCGGTGACACCTTGTCTGGGCTTAGTGAGTGTTGTCTACAGCTGCTTTGAGTAACTTAGGAGTTGCTGCTGGTTTCATTGGTCCATCAGGGTGCAGTAGTTGTGGTGTTTTAATAATAACTATTATTTTTTAGTACTAACTATTAATTGATTATTGATAATTATTAATAATTAATTATTATTGATAATTATTAAGAGTTATTAGTTGCCGATGTCGAAATAAATTCTGATCAGTCGTCGGAGTTCTCTTGATTCTGAAAAAGGCCCTCTAGACATATTTAAGTCTGTACCAATACCGACTGCGACAGATAAACATTCAAATTCCAGTCCAAGCAAACGAAACCTTAGCTGAGCCTCGTTGACATCTATGCGTTTTTCATCGTCAGGTTTCAGGGTTTTAGATGAAGGTGAAAGAGAACTGACTAGTGACAACTCTTTGGCTAGCAGAATGAAGGTGAGTTGGTTGTATTGCATGCAGACTCGCTGTTATTAGATTCTTTCCCTGTGTTTGTCGACCCTGAGAAGAAGCATCGGATCCCAAAACCTTGTCTAAAATTCCTAAAATGTTTGAAGCTGTCATGATGCTCCAAAACATACAATTCATCCCAAGCAAGGAACAATCTTTTGTTAAAACTACGCATCTCATGAAAACCAAATATAATATAATAATAACGATATCGCTGTTGGTTGTTTTGTATTTCAGGTAAACTGGGTCCCTAAAGTCAACAAGGAGATCATAAAACAAGGCAATTTACCAGATGTGAGGGTAAGGACTGATGCCGTCAGGAGTAGCCATTTTGTGTTAGTGCTAGGTATCGCTGAGAAATGACCCGCTTTACTAAACATGACACCACTGTGCTGTTTGCAGGCGCCTACATCATGTGACGAACCCAAGTATTGTCAAGTGGGCCTGAGTGGAGCAGCAAGTTTGGAGTTCTCTTTCACCATCAAGTGAGATAAGCTTGCCTTGTTTTACAAGTCAACTCTCTCTAAGCAGGCACCTCTCTAAAACGGACACTTCTCTAAAGGGACACTTCTCTAAAGCGGACACTTCTCTAAAGCGGACACTTCTCTAAAGCGGACACTTTTCTAAAGCGGACACTTCTCTAAAACGGACACTTCTCGCGTGTGTGTGTGTGTGTGTTGTGATGTAGTTGATGTGGTTTAGTAGACTGAACTGTACTTGTTGTGCGTGTAGGCCACAGGCCGGTCCTCCTGGGATGCTGAAGTGCTCTTGTGAGGACCCCAAGATGCGGCTGGGTGAAGCGCTGAAGGCGGAGACACTGTTGAGCGTCGCGGACCAACACGGGAACAAAGTAGGCAAGGTAGGACACAAGTTTGAGGGGCGGTGAAATCACCAGCGCGTTTTTCAGAGAAGTGAAGTAAAGAAGCAACAACAAGCAGTCTGTGGCTGGCGTTTGTTTCAGTGAACGCGAAAAAAAAAAAAAAAAAAAAAAAAAAAAAAAAAAAAAAGTGGCAGAAGGACTCGCACTGCATGTTACAACAAGAACGATACTAGTAAATAGAACAAATTAAATCAACATCCAACGCCACCGTGAATCAGCAATCCCCGACAGAATTAGTTGCGACACTCTCGGAAGTGCGTTTAGTCAGCGGCAGGTGCCAGTTTCTCGGCCTCCTCCCTTCCCCAATGTTGTTTCTAGGCGCTGTGACGCGCAAACCAACATTGGGGGACGGAAAAGTGCGAAGCGTCCCAACAATTATGTCGGATATTGAGGCATTGGTCCGGTTTCTTTCATCTCTTTCGTGTAGCTACCGAACAGTGCGTTGCCGGAATTCCACGTGTCTGGCGAGGGGCTCCTGGAGAAGGAGGTGCAGCTGGGCTTTACGGCGGTAAGTTACGAGCTTCGCTTCTCTTCCGTATTTGAAGGCAGTGGCCGCAAGAAGAAGCGTGAACTGCGTTCAACAACAACATGAGGACTCTCTGTCCCAGTCTCTGCTTTTTCATCCAAACATTTGACCACGATCGGACCGATATTAACCGTCACTTTTTTCTCTTCTATGTTTGTTTTGTATACTCCAGGATGGCAACATTGTCATCAAGAATATCAAGTTCGATGGCGGGCCTTTGGGAGTCCGTGAAGTGAAGATCAAATGGAAGGAACTAGAGTGTTACTTAAGAACAGAGGTACGAGGTTGTCGGGAAAATCTACCAACCCGACGGGAAATTGTTGGGTAGCTCCGAGGCTAGCGGATTTCAATTTAAAGTTAATGAACTTGTCATGTAATCGCACTGTTTGCTGTCTGTTCGTAGGTTGTAGCAGGCGCTCCCCAGAAGTTGAAATTCTTGAGCTATGATCCTACAGAGGTACAGTACACAGTGTCTCTTCGTGGGTGTCTTTTTGCACTGAAAACCTGTTTTAATTTGGTCTCACTTTGCATGACAGAGGAAGGAATACAATTCATTGTGGAGTTTTGTTCTTGCAGCCAGTCCCGGTATTCAACAACACCCAGCTTCCCTCGCCTCTGACGGTACAACTGTGCGATGCACAAGGCAATGATTGTGCTGAAGGTGGCGTTAAAGTTGTGCTTAATACAGACAGAGGCATCAAGGTAAGGGCAGTCCGCAGTCCGTCCATCCACACTTTTCATGTCCATGCCCTTGTTGCTGTCTAGCTTGCTTATTCTCGGGGATTTGAGATGGGTACTTAGATCATTTTTGCTCGCGTTCACACTATAGGGAACTTACTTAGATTGATCTAAAACTGTTCACACTTGACTCGCACTTAACCTGGATAAACCTCGGTGTGAACAAGCTCTCTGATACGTACACACGAAGGGACTTTCTTAGGCCGAGTTTCTTTGGTCAACTCAAAAATGGATGAAACCTTTCAGAGTAAAACGGAGTAAGGTGACCAAAGACGCGAAAACCCCGAAAAGAGTGTGAAACGAAATTACCAATGTCCTCTCGTTCTTAGGCGAAAATAGTATGCGCGCTAGCAGGACGAACATTGGGTTCCAGTTTAACTTGTTTTAACTTGTTTTTTGTTTGTTTGTTTGTTTGTTTGTTTGTTTGTTTGTTTATTTGTTTTTAACTTGTTTTTTTCCAGCTCACGCCAACGCCAGTCCAGTTAAAGACTGATTCCAGTGGACGCGCTACTTTCGGCCAGCTCACCGTGTCTGCACCAAGGTGAGCAGTTGAATTCAGTAATGTGAGGTGTATATTGTTCTGTTATTACATGACTTCACATTTTCGAGTGCAAATAAAGGCCAAAACAAGTGCAAAGATGGGAGCGTATTGCACTCGTCAGGAACCAGATCAACTGGTTTATTAGCTTACGTGAGCAGTTTTCGCAAGCAAAGTTTAAGAACGCGTCATTTTTTGTTCCATTTTGCACGCGGTGAGAATGTTTGCCCTGATTCGTTTGTCGTGTAATAAACAATTTATTACACGAAAAGTCGTGCAATACGGCTGTATTTTTACTCGTCAGTTTTATTTTTTCTCGCCTGAAGCAGGCTCGAAAAAATAAAACCGACTCGTAAAAATACTCCGCCGTATTGCACTCCTTCCCGTGTAATAACCTCTATGTATTGAGTGAGCAGTAAGAGCTAAGTTTTCCCTTTTGTTAACAGGGGCATGTATGGTATCCGGATCAAGGCTTTGCTTGGAAGGACCCCTCTTGACGCCCCAACTCTCAGTGTCAGGTGTGTGTCATGTCCAATATTGCTTGCAAATGCAATACAGTTTCATTGTGATTGATTTTTTCCCTTAGTATGGATGTGACACGTTGTACCTCGTTCACAGGGTGGAGCAAGATCCGTCGAAACCGGCCAAACTGAACGTCTCTTTTGATTCGGAGTCGCAGTGTGTTGTTGGGGAACTCTTACCAGGTGAGAGGTCGCTGTCTGTCGGTCCTTAGCGTCATGGTATATAATAATAGTAACCAGATGGCTCCTTTTCAGTGGAAGTGGTCGTGGGGTATAACAAGAGCAGCAATCTAGTTTTATTTTCTTTGTTACTGTCTGTCTTATTTTCTTTATTACTGTCTGTCTTATTTTCTTTATTACTGTCTGTTTTATTTTCTTTCTTACTGTCTGTCTTATTTTCTTTATTACTGTCTGTCTCATGTTTTTACTCTGTCTGTCTCTTATGTTACTCTCCTGTCTCTTGAGTTTGCTCTGTTTCTTCCTCTTGTGTGTTTACTGTCCGTCTTTTTGCTCAGAGGTGTCCGCTAGTGTGATCGCAGAGGATGACACTCAGATGAAAGGAGCGATTGGTAAGGACCTGGTCCTCAAGATCTGGCACACTAAAGATGGCGCAGTATCGGACAAACCTCCAGCAAGGGTAAGCACCTCACTACTGTTTCGGCAGCTCGGCTCGGCTCGGCTCGGCTCGTCAACGGTCGACTTGGCTCGGCTCGGCTCGTCACAGGTCGACTTGGCTCGGCTCGGCTCGGCTCGGCTAGGCCTGGTTCAGCTCGGCTTAGCTCGGCTCGCCAGACGGGTCACGGTGAATCTTGATTTTCATCAGTTTGTTGTGCTCGGATTTCAAGTTTCGTAGTTATTTTGTTGTTAACTTTGTCTCGGCTTGCTAAAGATTTCGATAGCAGCATGTTTGGGATTAAATGTCTGAAATAATTTTGGTTTGTTCTTTCTGGTTAGGGGACTCGTTCGTTTGTTTGTCTGACGAGAATAAATAAAAGTAAATTCGTGAACGTCGTACTCGCGTTCATCATGTGGGTCAAGTAGCTTTAAGAATCTTGAAAAAGTGCGTCACAGACTTACTGATGAATTTGGTTCTCGTTTATACTTCAGGCAACAACTTTGTATCCATCTAGAAAAGGCGCTTCTGACAAGCAAGGCGTTTTCCACTTCAGGTTTGTTTGGTATCTGATGTTTTGTGATGTGGTGTGGTGTGGTGTGGTGTGGTGTGTGTGGTTTGGTGTGGTATATTGTAGGGTAGCATTAATTTTCAACTGGATTGTTGTGTGATTGTAGTGTTCGATATGTGTGGTGTTGCACTGCTGTGTTATCCTACTCTGGCCTACTTTTCATATTAAATGCCTTGTCTCACTGTTGTTTAGAGACCTGAAAGTGCCGGACGTGTCTGGTGGTTACTGCATGGTGGTGCAGTATGGTCCTGGTGGTAGCTTGGCTGTCACTAGCAAACCGGTAAGATTTTTTCATTTTTTTGTGGTTTATCTGGCAAAGCGAGAGTCGTCTGACCTCCAGCAATGCGAGTTGTAGAACACACTCCCCCCCCCCCCCCCCTCTTTTTTAAATACTTGTTGTACAGTTGAATCTTCATTAACGGCCACCTGGGTTTCTTGCCCTGACCCCCATCCATACATTTTACTCTCATTGAAACTTTTCCACATCGGCATTGGCCAGCAAAATGGATCCCCAATCGCTCAAATGACCAGCTCGAATTTATTTTAAGAGCAGTTCATGAAATTCGATACAGGTTCATACTTGCGAGGTGTTTTCTCAGACCCCTACCTCCACAATCTCTCAATGGCCAGTGAACTATGTCACCAGGGTGCGGGCGTTGTGGAGAGGTTCAACTGTAGTTCGCATTTTCTTTCTTTTTTACTTGTGACGAAAGTGAGCTCTGTTTGCAGGTGACGTTCATGGCTAAACCAGGTCCACCTGTAAAGTTGGAACCAGAGTCAGTCCCGCCGACTCCAACGGTATCCAATACTCACATGGCCAGCAGACGAGTGCTCGTAAAAAATCTTAAACTCCAACTCAAGGTACAAAATTGTGCCGTGCTCTCGTGTTGTGCTGTGCTGTGTTGTGTTGTGCTGTGCTGTGTTGTACTGTTTTGCTGTGTTGTGTTGTACTGTTTTGCTGTTCTGTTCTGTTCTGTTCTGTTCTACTGTGCTGTGTTGTACTGTTTTGCTGTGCTGTGTTGTACTGTGTTGTGCTGTGTTGTACTGTTTTGCTGTTCTGTGCTGTGTTGTACTGTTTTGCTGTGCTGTGTTGTGTTGTGCTGTTCTGTTCTGTTCTGGGGTGTACTGCTGTATAATGTGCTGTGTTGTACTGTTTTGCTGTGTTGTGTTGTGCTGTTCTGTTCTGTTCTACTGTGTTGTGTTGTACTGTTTTGCTGTGCTGTGCCGTGTTGTGTTGTGTTGTGCTGTTCTGTGGTGTACTGCTGTATAATGTGCTGTAAGTTCATCACTTAATCACTACCTTCTGTAGTGTGATCGTGAATTGTCTGTGATGACAGTTCTCGTATTTAAAAGCATTACCAGTTCTCGTATTTGAAAGCATTACCATGTCTCGTTCAGGACAAGTTTGATAACGTAACGGGTGAGACCCTAAAGGGCAAAATCAGCATCAAAGTCGTGTGCCCAACGGACGGAATAGACGAGACTCCCGCGTTGGACGTCAGTCTGGCTGCCGTGGAGATGCCGCTGGTCAAGGGAGCAGTTGAAGTGCCAAGTCTGATGATCAAGGAGGGCACTGCCGGCAAGAGTGGCCAGGAATACCTGCTCAACTTCCAAGTCCAGCTGCCTTCTGGCGCCTCGCCGCACCCCATCCCTCCTTTCACGTTGGCTTTTCTCTTCTATAATGGTGAGTTTTGTTGCCGGAAATGGAGAATCTGTCGGTGATTATACGTTATATCACCCCCATTTGAGTCCGACGGACAAGTAGGAAATTCAATTTGACTGTCGGTCCATCGGTCATTGTCAGTCACCATCTTGGGGGTTCGTCTGTGGTAAAATTTATACTTTGGCTGTACGGCTGGCATTTCTACCGTCTGGCGCGGACAGTCGGACGACCAAGGACGTTGTACAGAGTGTCTCTAGTTGCCTTCTGTTCTCAAAACCCGTCTTCTCTTCGGCCGGTTGTCCTTGTCTTCTCGTACGCTTTGCTTTAAAGTTTTCTCTTTTACTTTTGCTCAAGTGACCGTTCTGTGTTCATTGTTTTCAGACGTTAGAAAACAGCAGCAGATGTCTCAGTTGACGAAGGAGCGAGATCACTTGTTTGAAACGATCCGCACTTATCGATCACTGTTCGACACGACCAGGCAGCTCATCAATGAAATGCAAGGTACTGTGTTATGTATTTCTTGTGCAATTAGTCAGCCACACATGCCAGTACAAAAGTAAAAAACATGCCCTACTTCCCTGTGAAACGATAATTCAAATTGAGAAGATTTTACAGTGAATCGAATCAAGCGTGCTAGCAAGTTTAACCGGGATTGTAACTGCAGTAGCACTGCGTGATAATTATGGTGATAATTATACAACAACATAGACATTGAAGTTTGTTTCATTTAGTGTCCGTACACGAGGCTTCCATGCAGGAACAGAAATTGCGAGGAGAGCTTCGGAAACAAAACGTACCCGCTTCGAACCTGGCCTCGGTAAGAATATTGCCTTTGTAGTTTGCTTCTTGATTTCTATTTGTTATAATTGCGATTTATTTTAGTGAAGACGTGTTTCCCCCTTTGCAGACCGCCACAGTGCATACATTGGCTCAGAACTTATCGAGGAAGCGCGATACGATCGCTAGTAAACCGCGAAGACAATGCTTACTTCATCCGGGACCGAGGGGCGATCCAGAAATCCTTGGAAAGGTTAGCATCACACTGAATTATCTTAATCGTGCTTTGAACAACTAGGCCATATTCCCCAGTATGCAGGCAACCCGTTTTCGAATTTTAAAATTTTATGTGAGCGCACAAAGCACTATGGTTGAGCGCTCCTCTTACCGACATGGGTCCCCACAGGTGGCACACTTGGCTCAAGTTGTGGACGATGACGTCGCTCGTGTTCTGTCTTGGCACATGGCCAGCGATATGGACTGTGTCGTAACGCTCACAACAGAAAAGGTCAGGCCAGTTTACCTACGGACTGGGGTGGGGTAATACAGGATATTTGTCGTAGAGCGTTTCACTGACTGGGGAGGGGTGAACAAAGTAATTCAGCACTCCGTAGAAGTGTCTTGAAATGATTTGTTTGTTGTTGCTTGTACTCATAATTTCTACACTCATTTGTAGGCAAAACAAGTGTATCGAGACTCCAATGGACAACAGCAAGTGCTTCCTCTGGACTCTATCTACCGACGCAGTTTGCCGGATTGGACTAAGTACACAATGACTACTTAGATGCTTAATTTGCCTTATTTCGTAATTAGCACATTCCTAAGAAAATAGTTCGAAAAACGTAACTGCCCACCACCTGGTACATTTATATTCAGTTAGTGATGATTATTGAAAGCAGTTTTTTTTTTTTTTTTTTTTTTTTTCCATCGTATAACATTGAAAATACTGTTTGTGTGTAAACACTATGTCTAGTTTGTCTGTATTTACTTCGTTGCGTAACAGTGAATGACTGTCATTCGTCATTATTTATGTCTTCAGACCCCTGCCCCATGCACGTGGCGGATCCAGCTTGAGCCCGCCGGGGAACCCTGTCTACGCCAGGGACATGCTTCTATTTGCATCCGAAGCAGATAACTGCAAACTTGGTGAGTGCAGTCAATTCCTTCTAAGTGGACACACCTCTAAGGCGGACATGCATATTTGGTCCTTGACGATTTTCACTTGTTTCTCTGTAAATATTGAACTCTAAGGCGGACCTGTTCCACAGGGCGCAGGAGTTCGCTTGCCTACCATTATGTAAAACCCTATATATTGACCTACATGAATGATACCTCAAGACAATTTCATCGCGGGCGCGCGAAGGCATAAGACTGACATGACGCGTACTTCTGTGGCATCCTTCATGTAAGTCAATATATAGGGTTTTACATAATGGAAGCAAGGGAACTCCCCTGTGCCTATTCCTGAGGGTGTCGGCCTTGGAGAGAGTTCACTGTGTCTTCACTTGCGTGCGCATTAGTTTCTATACATCTGGGGACGTCACGTCACGTCACGTATAACGGTTATACGCACACACGTGCCTCAGACGAAAGACTTGAATCCGAATTTCCTTCCTGCAGTGTTTGGCATGCTGCTGGGGGATACAGTTATCCTCGATGACTTAGACTGCGCCAACAAGTACAGACAAGAGGTAATCTTTCAAATTCCACGCACATTAGATCGGTGTTCGGTGCCTGTTTAATACGAGATCAATACTTTGCCTGTAAAGTCGGGGCTCAAGAAACCCGCCAGCCCAACGCCCAGGGCGAACAAAGTTTGACATCAGGCTAGAAAGAAATGTTCGTTCTGTGTCCTACGGGCAAGTATAGGCTTTCTCTTTTCTGGACAAGTTGCACGATACGCGTGAAAAGAACAACATCTGCAGTAACCACTGAGAGGAGTGTTATGCTCAGAGCTACCCGTAGTTGTGAAACACAGTCAGGCGCGGGAGTGGTTGTAGTGATTTTGTTCCCTGTTATATTTCCAGGTTGTCAAGAACACTCACTGCCCCACCCTCCTAACGAGAACAGGGGATCGAATCAGGAGCAACGGTGAGAGTCTGTCGTTGCGTCTGGCTGACTGTCCGCTCGCCTGCACTTAATAAGTTGTTGTCGCGTCTGGGTGACTGTCTCCTTGACTGTATGTTTTGTCAATAAGTTGTTGTTGCGTCTGGGTGACTGTCTCCTTGACTGTATGTTTTGTCAATAAGTTGTTGTTGCGTTTGGGTGACTGTCTCCTTGACTGTATGTTTTGTCAATAAGTTGTTGTCGCGTTTGGGTGACTATCTCCTTGACTGTATGTTTTGTCAATAAGTTGTTGTCGCGTCTGGGTGACTGTCTCCTTGACTGTATGTTTTGTCAATAAGTTGTTGTCGCGTCTGGGTGATTTGCCTACTTTGCTCACTTATTTCGTTGTTGATGCTCTTATCAGGTAAATTTGGCGGACTACAGAACAAAGCTCCACATTTGGACAAAATGAGAGGAGCAGTACTGGCTGCTCCGCTTCCTATGGAATATCACACGCTTTCTACACAGATAGGTAAGACTTGTCACAAACGATTTCCACTCAGAAACGTAAGACTTGTCCCATGACTTTTTATCCTGTTCTTGACATTGTAGGTTTTTTCTTTTGATTTCAGACCAGCTGCACGCCTACAAGCTTGCAATTATGAAACACAGCCAAGCTAAAGAGGACTTATCGGTAAGCCTGTGTACCTCGTGCCTACCGCGTATCAACCACATACCGACCATGCAGCGAACACATACCGACCGCGTACCGAGCACATACTGACCGTGCAACGAACACTTACTAACCATGTACCGACCACGTACGTAATAAATACCGACAGTATATCGAGCACATACCGACAACGAACTAATGCCAGCAAGTTTTACATTTTGATTAAATTTTGTCATTTTTAGCTGCAACTCCGACGGGGCCAGACGGAGGAGATGAAAATCAAGCACAGAGAATGCCGAGAAGCGGAGGCTCAGCTGCGCATGATCGAGCAACGTCTGGGCATGACTCCTACTCAGTACGACATGCCGGCGAGTCCAGCTACCATGTTACACACGGAGCTGAACACCCCTCCTTCCAGGACTGCCGTCTCACGCCGCGCGGCACGGGGCACTGGGGCGACCACTGCCTCGCTCTCCAGACCGACGACCACGACCCCGGTGATTAATGGGACGGCGAGCACGGCAAACAATGCGAGCAACTCGCCGGCCTCAAGAACGAGGCGAGCAAACAATAACTCCCCTGTTAACAGCAAAAGAGCGCGAAGGACGTGAGGACCAAGACGAATCAACTTGGAAACTGCGGTTTTATTTCCAGCGTTTGAAGCAAACTGACAGCTGTTGACGTTTATACGCACCTACAGCACGTTCCTGATCACGTGGTATATCATTGGAATCGATCTTATTGTATTGCCGCGCGTTTACGCTGCGGACCAAAAATCACTTCGATCGATCTGGACCTGTTCGCACTTGCTTCGTATTAAGCCAGGATCGCGACCTAACTTCTCACAGGCACAAAGTCTTGCAAATGAGCTGCAAGCAAAGCGCACGCGAAAATGTGGCCGATTTTGTTTGGGTGCTGAAACTTGAATTTGTGCTGACCAGCGGCAGTGCCATCTGACCAGCCGCAGTCTCAACGTTCCAAGCAAAAGTTCCCCTTCTGACGTACAGCTGTAGTAATTATAGATAGCACCGAACAATAGTAGCTATCAGCTAATGGTAACCACGACTGAAGTCTCAGGGTACAGACAATTTACTTGAAAAGTTCAGTCGTTCCGATTCATGCAGATCGCACTGTTAACTATCTCGTGCTTCACAGTTTCTCATACAAACACTCTTGGGTTGGGTTTGATATAGCGTGTTTATTGTATTACAAAATGGCCCAGGGTTGAGCATTACAAGGTGTCAACCACTTTTTAAAACTTTTCTACTTCGAATGCTACATTTAAAGTTTGGTTCAGTGAAGTCGTGTTGTGTTCACTACTTTTCAAGCTATTTTACCAACTTCCTTTTTGAAGAACGCAACTTTTCTGAGTGAAACCTTCGGTTATTTATACATTAGTATTTTTTTTTTTAGAAATATTATTTAAAATCAGGTGCGATCGTTTTTAGTGGCGACCTTTACGATATTCTCTACAAATTGATGGATCTTTTTCCTGAGGGGAGGTCACCCACATTTTATGATGCTCCAAAATAAAACTGATCGTCCACCAGAAGTTGGTGTTTACATTAACATTATAACACTAAAAATGAAGTAAATTTAAGATCTACTTTCGTAGTTCATGCAACCCTGCGAAAACCTACAAAAAAAAACAATAGTGGCGGCGACGAACGCTGACCACCGGACGTGACGTCATGAACGTACTTCCGGTTCCTAGTTCAGTTTCTTGTAATCAACTTGACCATCATGCCGTCCTTGGGTCTCATGACCAACTGTCCAATCGGCTTGAGTTCCTCAAATGTCTGCGGTTTCACCTCGACCCTGAACTGCCGCAGGATAAAAGCCAACAGAATTTTCATCTCAAACATCGCAAATCTCTGACCTGAAAAGGATGTAAAGAAAACTGTGAGCAGGCTATTACCAGCTTCCCCCAACACCTGATCCGATACACACCATCCGGGACTTTTTATAGCGAGTCTCCGGTACGAGAAATGTGCCTCCTGCATTTTTAACCCTTTCACTCCCAAAATTGATCAACTTCAATTTTCTCTTTCCATTTCTCACCAGAAATACTATATCGCACAGTTTTGAGAACTTGGCTTCTGATAACTTGCTCAGATGAATACTGATTGAACTGTCGATTCTCACTATTTAGTGCATACAATTTCATTATAGAAGGTTGGGAGAATCTGCATTTTGGCAAGTCTAGGTATAAGGTGATACTTCTCTCACTCACCGATGCAGTTCCTCAAGCCACCAGAAAACGGAATGTACGCGAACGGGTGTCGGCCCTCGGCATTCTCTGGAAGGAAGCGGTCAGGGTCAAATTTGCGGGGTTCGGGCCACACGTCAGGGTTCCAGTGCAACGCGGTCGGGCTCATGGTGATGTTTGTGCCTTTTGGGACCAAATAACCATCTGAAAAGAAAGAAAATTGTGGATCTTTAGTTTATTGTCAATATCCTCAAATTGGAGATAATTTTTTTACATCATGTGCAAATTGGTAAGGCTTATCAGGGTTAGTTGCAGTTTTTAGCAACTACTATGTGAAAGTGACCTTCGGAAAAAAAAGTTGGGTTTCCATGGGAACCGCATGTGATAATAGCCTGTCCCATCTCCCCAGTCTCTTAGGCCGAGGGAAAAATTAGCCTGATACTCGGGTTATTGCGTGATAATGGAGCAGTGCAACACACTTTAATAAAAGGAATAGTACGCCAGGTTTTCCTATTATACTGTATCATCATTCAAGAAACCTGATCTTGACACATCCTTAACCTATTATTAATTTAAATTTATTTTTTACCCAGAACTGTGTCTTCAACCAACTCCCTGGAGAAAAACGGTACTGGTGGATACAATCTCAAACACTCCTGAAAAGAACAGCAGAAAATAATACAAGGACATTTGGTGATGCACAGCACAAGAAGTGAGTTGAACACTAATACACAAGGTACCTTTATGACGCAATCAAAATATGGCATGGACTTTAAATCCTCAGTGCTGATCGTGTCCTCCTGTGCAGTTTCTAGTGAAGTTGAATGAACACGCATCCGTTTTAGAGGTTTTGTAAATAGAAAAGCTCTCCATTTTAGTCAAAAGTCATAAAGCAGTACAAGCAACACTATGCATCATACTGCCTTCAGTGATGACTATTGGTGATTATGTTACATGAAGTGATTACCAAAGAACTGTTTGACTTCCTCTGCAACTTTTTCTTGCACCTCAGGATGACTTCCCAACAGAAACAGTGACCAGCATAGCCCAGAGGCAGTGGTATCATGACCCTGTCAACAATAACAACAAAATCAACAACAACAACAACAACAACAACAACAACAACAACAACAACAGAGATGATATCAAATATTTCAAAATCCTCTCTAAATCTCTGGCAGTGACCTTCAAGTGCTGAATCCAGCAGATGAAGAGCCACTCTGTGGAAGTGCTGCTGCGTATGCTGTTGTTATTATCATTATTATTATTATCATCATCATCATTTTTATTATCATTATCATCATTATTAATAATTATCATTATTATTATTATTATTATTATTATTATTATTATTATTATTATTATTGTTATTATTATTTTATAACAGTGGGATTTCACCAACCCTAAACATAAATGTATCCACTTCTTCCCTAATCCCTTCCTTTGAAATCTTTCCATTCCTGTAAGCATCTATGAGCAGGTCAAGGAAGGCAAGCAATCGCTTCTTGTGCGGCCCTGTTGCACTGGTTTCCTCAACTTCTTTCAGCCTCTCTTCGATAACCTAGCAAACAAAATGAAATAGTTCATACAAACATAGTTCATTCATATATTCATAAATAAGTAGCTACAAAAACTAAAGTTCCCAAAAAATGCTATACTACACAGTGGTTATCAAGTAACTTCCATGTTCCTGAAAAGCAGCCATGATTTAAATAACAGAAATACAGTAGAAAACACTGCTAACTCAAACTCAGTTATCTCAAATCCCCCACTATCTCAAACAGAATCCGATTTTCCTTGGATATGAACTTGGTAGAAATTTCCCTCTAGTAGGACTGGTAGAACTGCTACCTCAAACTGTTTCCCTCTTTCCTTCGTTGAGAGTCCAAATAGAGGGGTTGTACACTGTACTACCCTAGCAGACAGCAGTTAGGATTATATCCGTGAGGGTAATGGTTAGAGTAGTAAAAGCAAAATTAATGTGATACTCGCTAACTGTGGTACACAGCAGCTCCAGCTTACACTATTGGTGAATCCATGAAGAATTTCAAGGCACTTTTTGTGCTCTCTTCCAGCAGGTGTCAAGTTATAAAGCCATGTAAACCACTGCCATGGAAGCCACACTCTGTTTTGAATTAGACTACTCATCCTAACAAACAAATAAATCCATGTCATCAGTGCTTAGACAAACTCAACAAGTCTAAACAATTCTGTATTGTGTCTGTCAAATTATGAACAATCATATGCATCAGTACAAGAAAGCCTGATAAATGACACTTTGAGTGTTAGCTGTATTACCTCACACATGCCGCAACATATGATGACCCTCCATCCTTTTGAACATGTACTGATTTTCCCATTGCCGTCCCTGCATGAATAGTGTTAAAGCAATATTTCTTTACCTTGATTCCTTGATAAAAGAATAAACAACTCCCTCCCCCATCCCCAGTAAACTTCATACAGATATAGATAGCTATAGGTGCTAGAGTACTATCAAGAGTGAAAAACAAACTTATTTGTTAATATGTCCATTACAATAATTATTATTTCCATACATGAAAACCAGGAATTTCACCATACACAGACAATTTATTATTTCTACTTTCCGTAATAAAAACTTGATGTTACCATGACTACTGATAAAGTGACCAATACTGTGAGAGCTCCCTCACAGAGGAAATATTTTGTTTCAAATATTTCATTGATTTTAAATTTGTATGCATGCAATATACTCAATTTGACAGTGTCTACTTACTACATATGGTGTCCAGGGTGAAGTGTGTGAGATAAGGAAAAATGTCAAAAGGCTCGCCATCTTTGTGACCCTTTGATGAAAATGCAGATAGCCAGAATTTAACACAAACAAAGCATTGTGCATGAGAACAAGATTTTGTTGGCCTGTCAGTGTGCATGTGCACTCACCTCTAATTGAGACACCAGACTGGATGCTTCCTCCACAAAAACTCGCACGAAGTCATTAAGGATTTTAAAATGAAAAGTTGGTGTAATCAACTTCCTGCGAAGCTTCCACTTCTCTCCAGTGCTAAACAACAAATTAATATCACTTTAATATAAATATAAATATTTTAATATTAAAATGCAGGATGTAAAAGACCAGTTGGTGTATATAAAGATCATGTAAAAGCATTTAGCATATAATTACATACACATTACAAGTTATCATGTGCTTCAGCAAAAGAGAAACGAGTCCCAATAAAAAGAAAAATCAACATTTAAATTGATGACCAAAAACAAGTAAAGTAGCCATATTTAGCCCAATTTAGAAAACAAACCTCAATAAGAAAGATGGAAATGGAGATTTGCTAAGGGGCCTGGAAAATGGCGATCAAGAATTCTGGCACACAAAGGACAATAATTAATTGAGTTATCAATTCTATAACTACATCACTGATACATTTTCTTCTCAAATTGCCAGGAGAATATTGCTTTGATGAGCTCATGCATGAAGGATTCAGTGAAAAAGGGTTGTTATAAAGTTGAATATCATTTTCTTACCTCACAAGTAATCCTGTCATGCAATCATCCAGAGATAAAATTTTCATTAGTTGACGTATGTAAAATAATAAAGAAAGACTAGTTAATATTTAGTGGTTTTAGAAAATATACAATGAATTCAATGTAACATAATAATATGGTATGTAGACATTTTTATTGTTATATACAATATTTTAAAACACAACCTGAATTCAATAAACAATTATTATTATGTATCAGTATATTACCTAGTGCTTATATAATAAATAACTTGTTTAACCCATTGCATATATCATAAATATTGACAGTATATAGACCCCTTGCAGTCCATGGGAATATATGTTAACCATATGTTGGAGAACAGAACAATTTTTTTCTTTCTTTTTTTTTTTTTTTTTTTTTTTTTTTTGCATATTCCAGGGTGGAGGTAAAACAAAAGAAATGGCCAACTCAACAAGTATTTAATATATAGTTATAGTCATAAAATCAGACAATGGGGAGGTACCTTCAGTCATGCTGGAGTATATAGCTATCCATAAATCAAAGATTTTACATTAAATTATATTATTATACATTATTAATCATGATTAATAGTAACAGTACTGTAGTGTAGTAGGGGTGACGAATGGTACGTCAAAAATCGTGGGTCTCACAAACTTTTGATCGGGTCTTGGAATCTCGGAAGTCTTTTTGATGAGTCTCGAAATCTCGTTTTTTGTGTGTTCATTTTGGTCTCGGAGTCTCAGATTTTTTCCACGTGGTCAGAATCGTTGGAGTCTCGGGTTCGGATTTTGAAACACGGGTCTCGGCGAGTCTCGGATTTTACCATTCGCCACCCCTTGTAGTAGTATTTAGTAGTATGTTAAGTAGTATTAATAATGGCTCTATACCTTCACCCAGCCAAGGTACAGCAAATTGATAACTAAATGACTTTTTCATGTACTTGCTGCTTCCAAGGATTACCTGCAAGTAAAATACAGTTAACAGTTACAGTTAACTTTCAAAAATACAGTTAACCCTTTCACTCACTTTCACTCATATACCTTTCCAAAAATGGTACCCCTTTCATATACCTGCAGTACAAACACACACTATTCCTTTTTTGTACCCTTAAAATTAACTTAGGGAACAACAGAACATCAAGTTTTATCAATAAGTGTTGAAGCAAAACAATATCATTTATTCAAGGGAGCTGTACACCTTTCATAGTTACCTCAAGCCTATTTTAAAAAAGGTAACCCTTTCATATACCTTCAGCCTGAAAAAGTTACCCCTTTCGGGGCGGAGCCTTCCCGTATAGTCCAATATAGGAAGTAACCTCCCCCTCCCCCCTCCCGGTGGGGGGGTGGGGGTGGGGGGTGTGGGGGTGAGGGGGGAGGGTGATGTGGGGTATCAAGAATACAAACAAACCTCGAGCACTTCTGGCTTGGCAACAAAAACAACCCCACGTGTCAAAAGCCGAACATGGAAGATGCCAGCGTAGGTCCTGGCTAATTCCAGAAGTTGATGAAACCGCTCTGTAAAGGAGCCAGAATCAAACAAATGGTCCTCCAATTTATTTATAGATAATGGAACTAGAGAATACCCGTCCATTTTGAAGTCAAATTACCGTAAATCGATGGTCCGTGGTCCGCAGTCGTGAACAAGACTGTAGACGGCAGTCATCGCGGTCTGTGGTACCGTATAGTGACTGCCATCGCAGTCCGTAGTCCCGTAGTCGACAAATGAATATTAATATTGTCAAGGCTTACAACCAAGTGCCACTGCAGTCCGTAGTCCCGTAGTCGATGCATGAAAAAGCGGTGTCTTTATAGAACGAAAAAAAAAAACTTTCTCCGACTATTAAGAATAACGGCGGTTTTAGGAGAACGAAGAATCTCACACCCTTTGTCGCAAACAAATTGTGCAGATAGCGTGACTGCGGACCACGGACCACACGGTGGCAGTGTTTCTGCCTAGTTTTAGTGGACGGGTATTCTGATCTCTACTTTAGCCTATCAGTAATCTAATTGGTTGAAAATTCCTACCCAATTCAAGAAACAAATTATCAAAAAGGTGATCGCCTCTCGTGAACCGAGCAACGCTGCAGCGTTGTAAACAAAGCAATAATTCTTGCTGTCCAAAATAGGTCATTCAATATTACCTATTCCAGTCTTCAACTGCAATGCATTTCCAATGATTGGTACTCCCTTTGGACCAGGGATCTTGTTTAGCGCATTCACCCACTGCTGGTAGCTTCGCCACCGTCGGTACAAAACATAAACGCACACAAACAGAAACGCCAAAACAACCGAGTATTCTAACGAAGACATCATTGGGTCTGTCTGCATGCAATGACGTTTAACACAAAGAAGGGTTATTGTGCAGCTCTCACTTTTGCACCTCCAGATTTTGCAAATCGATGAAAGAGCCTGGAGACAAGGGTGACGTCACTGAACAGAAGTGCAAGGAGGAGAGTGGGGGAGGGGTGATTTAGTCCCACGCTGGTACAGTTACATCGCGGGCGTTTCTGCTGTTCTCTCGAAGAAATTCTGTGTTGGCCGGCGCTTGATCGATCTTGTAGTTCAGCAAGTCTTGGTGAGAATAAGGAAAACATGCAGAATCCTAACGAAGACACACAATGGAATGATGCCCTGCGGAGACACGGAATTTTACCCGAGAAAGAAGTGACGGAAGATGATGTGGTTGACATCCTTGAACAAACTGTTAAAGAGAAAACGAGTGTGGTGAAGAACTACGAAGACATGACATTAGATGAGTTGGATGCGATGGAAGATGAAGAGGACGAGCGTGTATTACTACAATACAGGTACAGAACGATTACTACATTCTACAGAACTGAAGCACGCCACAAGGCATCGTCACCGCAAGACTGTACTTTGCGATCAATAAATGGCTGTAAAAATTTTAGGAAAGATTTACATGTTTTCGTTATACTCTGTAGTATAGTTTAGGTTGTATCTGTTTCTGCTTTCGTTTCGTTTGTTTAGCGAAAATTTTTAAGACTCGGAAGAGCTCAACCTGGAGAAGCCGCTAAATGCCCATACATGGTAAAAACAAGTAAACATTAAAAGCGAGTGGTGGGTGGGGGGGGGGGGGGGGGGAGGGTGCGGCGAGAAGGAGACATCTTTCCTGGGGTGGTACACTGATTATTTTGTGTAAGTATCAAATTACTCTTGTTATATGTAAGATCTCAGTGAATTGTTTCTAGACAACAACGGCTTGCAGAGATGAAGCAGTTCCAGAAAGCATCAAGATTTGGAGATGTGCGGGAAATTTCTGCACAAGATTATGTGGATGAAGTGAACAAAGCTGGCAAAGGAATCTGGGTAGTGTTACATCTGTACAAGTCTGGGTATCCTTTTGTTATCACTGTACAATTCAAAGATTTAACTTTTGGGTGATTATTATGTATAGCTTTTTATTTCCAGGAGTGAACAACTTCTAATAATATCAACTTCCTCTAAGATGGACACCCTCAGGGCAAATGCAGATTCTCCCAACCTTTTAAGGGGAAAATGTATGAGTGATGTAGTGAGAATTAATAATTGAATCAGCTTTCATCTTAGCAAGTTATCAAAAGCCAAATTCTCCTTACTATATGATATATTTCTGGTGAGAAACTGAAGGAGAAAATTGAAGTTAAGCGCTATTGGGAGTGAAAGGGTTAAAGGGAGTTTATTTAGAGTAAATAACTGAAGAAAGGACAGGGAGCACTCCTACCATGTGTCCATCTTAGAGAAGTGTCTGTCAAAGAGAGGTGTCTGTCAAAGAGAGGTGTCTGTTAAGAGGAAGTTGACTGTATTTCTCTTTCTAGGTTCTCATCAGAATTATATGATACAGTTTGCATGGTATGCTTTTCCCACAACTCAGACAAAAATGGCTGAGCAGGAACAGTCAGCTGGCTAACAGTGGCCAGCCATGCAAGATAAGTTGGCTGACTGTGGCCGAACAGCCACGACCATGACTAACTGTGAACAAATTGGCTTATTCTTGCTTAGCCGTGGGAATGGCATACTCTCATTTATTTTGACATACTGTCAATATGTAGTCACTACATCACATTTTATTCTTGAATGAGACAATCTCAGTATGAATTTGGAAGTGAAAGAGTTTACTTCTTCATATTGACATCTACCATAATTTATATATTTCTCACCTGAAACTGTGCAACCTGCTATTCACAGACAATTTGTTTACATCCATTCTTCCACCATACACATCTTGTTTTCCTCCTGTCGGGCAGCTCTTAGCCCCTGAGTTATGAGGCGAAAAATTCCATACTGATGACACCACCCGTCCAGAATCCAGACAAATGCTGTGATTGGTCAAGCGAAAATTTGTTTTCTAGTGGGCTTTTAAAATATGAGGTTGTTGTTTTTGCGGGCAAAGAATTTTTACTCTTTGTGTCTTTAACCAGCGTTTTAGCAGCATTTTCCCTCAGCAGGCTCAAAAGCTGCCCAACAGGAGACAGCTGTATTTGCAGGCCAGTTTTTGCTCAGGCTATAGTTCTATTGATTCACCTTAACTGTTCCCAGGATACCTCTATGTTCACTCATCAACCAGTACTTGGTACAACTGGCACAGAAATTCCCAACGACAAAATTTTTGAAAAGTGTATCAACAGTGTGCATACCAAACTATCCTGACAAAAATCTGCCAACACTGTTTTTGTATTATGAAGAGGAAATTAAGAAGAACTTTGTAGGACCACTTGTTTTTGGAGGAATGAACTTAAAAATTGATGGTAAGTGTGTGATATATACCAAGGAAAGAGGGCAAGCAGTGGGCAAACTTATGTAGTCTTATTTTGCCACGTTATTCCAAGATAACATCGTTTCTTTTTTATGCAATCCATATCATTCTTTCGGATACCATCAAAATTTCAGACGTTTGGTGAATTTTGTATAAACAAAAGAGCGATAAACTGATTTGCAGACTAACTCACATTATTTTGCAAATCATCGTTGTCAATTCGTGCCAAGGTCAACGCAACGTGATTGCGTAACCTTTTGTTACTGTATTGCATTTGACTTTGGCGCGACTTGGGAGTACGGAGTTTGGCCACCCGTACGCAAGTTCAGTGATTTTGCAAACTTGGCTTGAGTTGGCTCGACTTGGAAGTCCGTTTGGTTAGGGCTGAATTTATATCGTTCATAGTATGATAAACTTTACACAGGAAGATTTTGTTTTTTAAGATATCCCTCGAAACTTTTGCAAACGAAGTGGAGTCATAACAGCGATTTTCGGGTAACTTTTGTAAAAGCAAAGCTAAAGCTCTATAAAAGAGACAATCACCAAAGTTGGAAGAAAGTCAAATAAATGTGTGTATGGTTTTACCTTAAAGGAGAAATCGATCAGCAGTATGAGAAAGCGCCATCGCCACTTGTTTGCTTGCGTGAGAAGATCGCAATCGAGTTTTGCTTTTGCTCTTGATTGTCCAAGAATGCTGCTGAATTTGTTTGGACCAATCCGAAAACGTAGCAAGCGCAAAACCAAAGCAATCACACGATTACTTCCGATAGGCATCCGAAAACGGCTCTATCAAAGCTCTGCTTAACGTCAACGATAATTTCTTGAGCTCAGTGCACCGTGATTACATCACGTGTTCAATAAGTTGTACTTTCTCAATGTGTATTCTCGCAGAGTTGGAGTGGATGTTGGCAGAAGCCGGCGCGGTGAAGACGGAACTTGAAGAAGACCCGCGAAGGAAACACCAAATACATGACGTCATGAGCGCGTCTTTACGTCATAGGGATGTGGAAGATTCTGACGATGACGACGATTGAAGAAAGAGAGAAACTTCTGTAGCATTTTCCGCGGACGGACCCAGGAATCACGCAGCAACTACAAGTGACGTCTTGCGTTTTTTTTTGCAAATTTATTTTAAAAATAAATTAACAGATTGAATATCCTCGACTCTTGAACAAAGCTGTATTTAACTATTTACACAAAAAAAATACTGTATCGGGTCAATTGACAGTGTCTTACATTTTCATCTAATTATACGCATGAGCTGGTTGTTTTTTATCGTTATTAAGGACACAGTCGTGCATTTTCAAATACAACTTTAAATAAATATTTTAGCAACAGCAACTGAGCAGCGGCTCAACAATTTAACACAGCGAACGATGTCCACCAATCATTTGTTGGTAAGTTTGTCACGTGGGACATGTCACGTGGTGTCAGAGTTACGTAAGAAGGTTTTGAGAATTCGGCCAGCGACTCTCCGAGGAAATAGAAAAAGAACGTTCATTTTCATTGACGAAAAGTTTTAGTAAATTGAGATATATTCTCGTGTAAGTATAATCTTAATTTTCTGTTTCTTAACAAGGACGATATTCCCACGGACTTGCAATTGGTCTAAAGCAAAGAAAATCTGCCTTTTACCTAGTTTTCCCGGCTCAAGCAAACAATCGAAGTGAATATTTGGACAAAAACTATGTGAGTAACGATAATGTTCGATAAATAGCCAAAGTACAACGAAACATAAATACACTAACTGTACAAGGACTGGCAGGCCAACAGTGAAAGCTCACTGACAATGCGCCACATTCCCCTAATTCTCTCCTAACCTCCCAGCATTTTATCGAAGCTTTATCACTGATAAAGACAAAACATGTTTAGTGGACGTTAACTCTTTCACTGCCATTCTGTCCAAATTAACTACAAAATTGCAAACAACATGAACTTCGCTCAACAACAACGTCAACACTTATGAATGTACTCATTGAGCACTTTCACTTTTAAGTGGTCACACCTTAGGGTTTCATTTGACAGTTCGGGAGCTGGAAGTGAACACTGCTATTAGAACACCTTTAGGTTTCATTTGACAGTTCGGGATAGGAAGTGAACACTGCTATTAGAATGTACTCATTGAGAGCTTTCGTTTGAGTGATCAGAGTTTGAGGTCAGGGAGTCTTTCGGTTGAGTAAAATTCGCGTCTGGCAGTGAAAGTGTTTAACTCCGCGGGCTTAGTTTAAATATTAACGTTTACCTACATACACTGGGATGTGGAAATGATGCCCGATTAGTTGTTAGTATTTGTATACCGGCAAAAACTGGGTAGCTTTCTGACCCACTCCGGTGGCTGTCGCTTTCTTAGCTTTACCGTTCTTTTTCAGACCAATCAGCCAGCCCTCTTTCTTGTGCTTGTAAGATATGTACGAGTGAAATGTGTTCTCTTCTTGAACTTCTTCGAAGATTGAGTTTAGTGACGGCTCTGTCTAGAAGGGCGCAAATCAGACGAGGACAAAATCAATTGAATACACATTCTACCAACCATCCAGTAAGTAAACGCTTGTACTGAGAGTTCATAGTTTAATCAAATTGCATTGGACTGAGCAGGTTATCGATTGCTAAATTCCTCTTTCTCTGTTATATCTCTGGGAAGAAACTGAAGTTGATCCCCCCCCACCCCCCCCCCCCCCCCCCCCCAGGAAAAAAGAATGTTGTTGTTCTGGTTTTTTTTTGTTTTTTTGTTTGTTTGTTTGTTTTTTTTCGGTACTTACACTTCCGTGAAGAATGCCCGCGTCACTGATGGACAGATACCGGTTTGTGGATACACCCATAATCATCAGCAAGCCGGTCCCTATCGAGTGAAACTCCACTTTTGCTGTAGAAAATAACAAAACGCGACCGTGAACTCGGTGTAAGTGTGCTCAGGGAGAGGAGAGGGGGGAGGGGTGGGTCGGTCACCCTTTCACTGCCGCAAGTTTCTTAATTGTTTTCCTTTCAGTTGTTTTTCTGATTGCGCAGCTACAAAAAACTGCTAATTCGAGTTAGGATATCTTAGTTGAACACGAAAAAACAACTTAATCTTTGTTCATGAAACCGGTTTAAAACCTGCTCCACGTTACGAGACACCCATTTTAAACCGGTTTATTAGTTACGAGAGATAGTCTGGGCCTGCACCAGAAAGTTCCAACCTACCAAAGGAAGACGCGTTATCTGTAGTTCCGTCCACAGTGCCGTCCGAGTTTATTCTCAGAAGGTAGCCGTTCTTATTGTAAAACAAGCCTCTAGAGATATAAGCCGGAGCTTTCTTGTGTAGATTGGGATCGATGAGCACGTTTGATGAAGGGGAGACACGGCCCGGATACAAGATGCGCATGTAAATTCTGTGTTCCGCGGTCGTGCTTTTTGTCGGGACTGTAAACGTGCTCCAGCTCCAAACTTTATCAGGAACGAATCCCGAGGAAGGTACTGGGAGGCTGTAGATTGGTATAGAACTGGCTAACAACCACACGACATTCAAATAGGCAACCTGACGGCAAGAGAGACACGAACATTAGGGCGGTGTTTGTTCGGCTGATGACAGTAATCAGCTCTACTACTCATGTTCATAGTCATACACAGGAGCAATATATTCTACATAATTTCAGTATGACTAAACAAGCAGCTATCCACTGGCGCGGCGCCAAGATTGATTGTGGAAGTGGCTTGTTAAACGATGTGTGATTGCTTTTGAATTCATTTCGCTCGAGAGCGAATTCTCGTGGCCAATCGAAATAAACACTGCACAAGGAATCCACCTGTGCCTAACATTTCGGCCAGACATGACTTTTCTCGTGAGGTTTATGTTGTTCTGATGGTGGGAATATTTTCCCCAAGAGCTTTTCCACTAGTGACACATTTACATTTGCACAAGCGCAGTTTCATGGTATAAGTGCCCAAGCCCGCGATAAACGGGCGGACAGCCGGCTTGCTTGATGTAAAGTATGACATCATACCTATCATTTTTGATCTGAACAATATTTAGGGCCGTCTGGGTTGCTTGGATTCAATTGAAGTCTATAATCTTTACCAGGTGATTCAGTATTAAGGCTTGTGATGCACGGCAACTTTTAGACCGTGTAATCGCGATTTGCACCCTGATATATTGACCCATCGCATGATTAAAACCAACTGCAATTTGGAGCCAATATACTTGAGGGGCTATTGTGGGAATTAGCGACATCACGAGACGGGCCGACTTACTCTTTTTAACTTCAGTCGAACCCGGAATGATTCATACTCTGCCCGGACGAATTAGTAATATCCATACTTAACTAATATAGTACCTGAAGCTAAAAACAAAAATGCTAATGAATGTAGTGCAAGCCATAAGACACACAGGGCAGAATGTCTACGTTCGGCATTCACTTTCCAGTTTTTTTACACAGTAAGAAGCAATAAAGAAATAGTTTGAAAATCTGCTCATTGGGAGTTCACACAGACCTTAGTTACGAATGTTCTCCGCATGATTTGTAAAAATGACGGGTGTTGTCTCAAGCAACTGCAACGGACGTTCTGGGTTATGAACCTGTAAACCTAAAAAACTTCCAAGTCCCATATATATACCTCTCAGCCTTGTCGATAACGTTTTTGCCAGACTTCCTCAAAATATGAAAATATGAAGTAGTCTGTTCTGAGAGACTAGAGAGGTATGTGGTATGTTGTCAAAGTGCACTCGTTTCAACAGATATTTCTGTCACACTATAGATCGGCCTCGTGCACGCAACTCAAGTGTTAAAAATCAATTAATGCCGTGCACGTCTTGTTGTTGTGTTCGCGCCTTGCCTCCCGTTCTCACGCGTTGGTAGTTCGCGTGTACATGTCAAGAACAATTGAATTTGATTTTTGGCAGTCATTCCATTAAGTCTAAGGTATGTCCCAAACAATTCGGAAAAAAATGACAAATATTTCCACTTAAAGCAGAGAAATGTATTGTCACGATAAATCAATCACTCGACGGCAGAAATTGTCCCGCTCCTTCCTGCGAGTCAAACTTTTGCCTCTTATGGAAAGGCATATGAACAAATATCGATCCACGGTGGAAACCAGTTAATTTTGGACTGAAGTTTTGAAACTCGTTTAACGCCGTTTATGAAACTTATGGGGCAAGAGATTGGATTTCCGCCCGTCCCAACCGTTTTGTCAGTTAAAGTATATATCGGACTGAGCCCAGTGACAAAAACTGCGCATTCACGGAGGTGCAAACCAAAAAGGTTATATGGGCACCCACAACATGGCACTCCAATTACATTGCCCAAAAAAATAGAGCTAAACTGCAGTTATGTACTGGGCAAGACCTGCTTATGGAAACAAATACGATAACGGAAGTAGATTAATTAACAACGGATTAAATGGCCAATTACTGGCTGAAACCGAGGCAGCAGCGGTTATGTACGAGTGAAAAACCGGACGAAAATCAAACTGTACAGAAACTTTCAGTTTTTAAAAGCAATCACTTCACAGTAATCTGACGATAGTAGCAATTGATTCTGGCTCAACTGATATTTTACGCGGATAAACTCGACTTGGAAGACAATTATGAGTACTTATTTGTCTTAACTCATACCTCTGCGCTTCGAAACCTCACCATCTCTAAATCGCCACAGATGAAAATCAGGAACTGCTTCTACAGCTGTTGGCGCACTAGATTATTTAGATATGCCGTACCCCATATAACAAGTTACCAAATATAAAACACACCGAAAAAGGTAGACTGATTTCGCAGGCCAGTATCAGAAAGTCATCACATAAAAATATGCGTCAGTCCAAAACTAGCATGTCAGAGGATTTAGCACCGTCTCGCCTGTATTGCAAGTGCTCGGAGACAAGGTATTCACTCATGCACTGAAGTATGCTACTCCACAAGCTTATTGGTGGAAGTTTCGTAGGTCTCTTTTTTTTTTTTTTTTTTTTGATTTGATTTCCAAAATCTACCGAAAGGTAGACATTCTTGTCCTGTCTGCATGTCCTTATCAACATCTCTGGAAAGCATATATAAGTCTATGTATACATACTGAAAGGCATATAGCAAGACAATGGCACCGAAATAGAAATCTTTCTGATGAAAATGCTCATACCGAGAAGTTACAATCTTTCATACCATCCGTATTCATAACTAAGCGAAAAGTCCGTGTTACTTGACTCTACGAAAATGGTCTTTCGATTTCAAATTATGAATCAAGGCCTGGCAGCTTAGAATCATGACGGCGCCCGCAAACTCACAGTGCCTTTAGGTACGCAAAGTCAAAGTGTTGGCCGTTTTAATCAGGATCGACCAGCAATTCGTTCTGACGCACTTATCACAGGCGCAGAATAACTATAGTTTTCTTTCATATTTTTGCATTAGAACTTCTCCCTCCTAATTGTCAGACACAGAAGGCCAGGCGGTTTTTGCTTTCACTTCTTCAGTTTTTCATTTTTCATTTTTTTTATATTTTTATTTTTTAGGGCAAAAAGAAGATTCGCCGCCAACATTAAATAAGATATTCAAAATGCGTAATGTTTGCACTTCTGCCGCGTGGGCGAACTTGCCGTTGTGAGCGCGGACAAAACTCAGAATTATAGCAACCATTAAAATATATATATTACTGTTCACTGAAAGTCTAAGGTCGCTTAAAACATGGCGCGTACACGCCGGGGAAGGGAAGGGAATGGACAGACGCGAAATCCAGATAAAGCTTGTGTAAAACACTCCTGAAGTGTCAGAAAACACATGAAATGATTTGCATTTTAATCTCGCATCGCCCACTCCTCTAAAATCAATGATTACACGCTGCATTTTGACCAAAAAAAAAAAAAGAAAAAGAGAGAGAATCCTAAATTATCACCTCCTTGAAGTCCCGCTCTCATCACCTTGCTAAAAATCATACAAATAATAAATCCGAACACACACATAAAGAAGAAACATCCAAAATAAAGAAATGAACGTGGGCAGTAGATCGCGCTTTGCTGTGTTTACACTGAAGTGTATTGGGATTCAACCGCCAAATGTTAGTCGATCCGCGAAGCAGACCAGTGTAGTTTTCATAAAATGGAACCCAGAATTTCCAAACCACAGCTCATTAGCTCAACGTTTCGATCGGATAGAAGCCTTGATTAGCCCAAGACATCATACATATAATGAACGCCAATAATTTCATTATATGGAAATTGTTCTAGGCAGAGCATACGGATCGTATAGTTATAAAAAAATGATTTTACTTCAAGGATTATGCTTAATCATGCCGAAGAGAGACCAGAAAAAACCGTCGCTTACATTTTAATACCTGTTCTTCACTTTCTGTAGGAGACCACCATTCAAATCATTTTGATAATTATGCGTACGTCACAAAATACGTGGAGTTTTCAGGATTTTCGTACAGATGGTTGCAATATATATCGGCACAAAAGAACAACTAGAAGAATCTCAAGTATTGTTCAGACATGCTGAGACGTCACAAAGAGAGAAACATGGAAGGCGTTTCATTGATCTCAGGTAGTCGGTTAAAATTGGTTGTCAACCGGCCAGACAATTCAGTCAAAATTATCCATATTTGATATAATATTTTGAGGATAATTGAACACTAAACTCGTACGATAAACGACGGGGCCACCGCACTGTATGTAAGTTATTACAAACAGGAAGACTTTTGCCAGTTATTTATAAAATTTGCGCTATTTCGTAGCTAATTTTAGCGGAATTCCGATCCATTTTGGCCGAACTGCTTCAAAAAATACACCGACATAAACATTTCGATCTTTAAATGTCGACACTAGATACACAAAATTTAGCATAAAATGTGTAGTATTATAATATTCAAACGTGAAAAATGTCGAAATTGTTCGCCAGGTATTTCGTGCGAGTCATGGCGTGTGGTGGATTCGACTGAATCAAGCGCTTGACGAAGGGAAGCCGAAGTCGCGAGAGGTTATCACACTGGAACAAGGTAAATAATAACTAATAACTAGCGAACATTTCGTAGTCTTTCACACTACAAGCAAAACAAAGTCTCTCACGTGGCAGATGGCCAATTCAATTTGTTTTGAACGTATTTTCCCAACTCACGTGGTCGGCGGTGACGCCACGTTCGTTCCTAAACTCATGTGTGTTCTGGTGGGTTATACTTACCATTTAAAAGGACGATTCAGCACTCAAGACTCAGCTTTCCTACCATCCTCCTTTCAAAGATCAAAGCGGAGACTGAGCGTAGACTCACTATAAGGCACGTGCGTATTCGAATCGTTCGTACAAGTTTTATAAATAGCGACGATAAATAGTAACAAATGGCATACTTCCTCAGAAAGATGGGTTGTAACTTGAACTTTACGGCAAAAGTAGCACGGATAACGGCTTTTGCTTTAGCGCAAATATACGAATTGGGTGGGTTTTTGTTTACACAAGAATTTCATTCATAAAATCAGACCGCGGATGGCGCGCGTTCGCTGTGTATAGTCGGCTCCGATTTCACTTCGAAATTATTACTTTCCAGCGATTCAAGAACACGGTAAAACCATGATCGTACACAACAGACATCGTATAAAATAATCCGTCGTTCTTCATCTTTCTTTTAACTTGAAATCGGTTTGAGAGTAGAGCTAAATATAGTTCGGTTGTAAAAATGTTCAGACAACATATTTCTCTCGGGCGCCGATTTATAGCTTCATTCGGCCTGTGGGGAAACGAAATGAATGGGAAATATAGAAAACTGCGAACTGACATACCTCGCTTTTCATGCTAAAATAAGTCCAACGTTAACGAACTAAAAAGCTGGTGTAGTTACCTTCTTATGGCCAGCCATCGCACCAGTATTTACACATGGTTTTCCTGAATGAAAGAGAGGCAACCGACAGACCGGAAGTTGCGCGCTTACCTCCACCCACACACACCTGATTAAAGGTTTCGGCGCGAAAAAAATCCCCCGTATATGCGACCAGTTTGTCTTAGAAATGAAATTTGCTTTTTAAAGAGTAAACAATGTTTGGGAAGTAATAAAAGAAAAACCGTTTGGGTTAACCGCTACCCCTCAATATTACCCAAGAATTAAAAGAGAATCCTCACCGCTTGTGATTATCTGTCAGTCGATTTACCATGCAATATACAACAACGCCCACACAAACTATTAGCTCGTCAAGAGTCCAATTTTTTGTGGTGTGATTGCTTACGTAAATCGCATCGGCTACTCTTGTAGATACGCTTGGAACACGAAAACGGGATTTCTTACGACAAACTTGCCTTGGGCCTGAAGGCATGTGACAAACGTTATAGGATAAAATCACAGTCCACAGTGTGCTGTATATACCATTATGTAATCTTATTGGCCTCTTATTTGACAATTTTAAAAAATAGTCTGTGAAGCAGGTATGAATAGAAGCCGACTATGCGGCCGAGAAATCCTAAACCGTTTAGTGACCGCGGCGGGAAACGCGTTCAAAGCGGCCTTACGATAGAGACCGTCAATCAAACGAAGAATAGATGGATTCTCTTGTGCTCTGCTGAGGCTGTAATTTTATTTTCTTTTTCTTTTTTTTTTTAAGCGCGTTTGTAGTAGTTCAGTGATTGCGGTCGTCGATTGGTTAATGATCGCGGGAGCTGCCTGTGGTGAGACTAGCTAAACAGTAAAAAAAAAAAAAAAAAACAACAATCGTCAACACAGTCTTGCCACTACTAAGCATCGCAGTGCTTTTCAAACACTCGAAATGCAACAATATTTATCAAAATGGCCCCCCAATATTCTTAATTGTATATTGTGATCAAAGTGGCCTTCGCTTGTAACATATCGGCTCGCTTTGTGTCAAAGCCAGGCCGGGGAGCCCTTAAACAGCTTGTGCTTTGAGTGAGAGGCAAAATGCATGGAATTGAAAAGGAATTATTTGATTTTAGAAAAGCCAAAAATAAACAAAGTAAAACCGGATGATTTGCCCACGCGTGAAAAAAAAATGAAGTGTAATTTACTCTTTTAACAATTAAATCATTTTGCTTCTGATGATACAACAAGGAAGTAGGCGAGGCTTTCCATCCAGAAATCACTGTTTTTGTTTTGAGTTGGTCGTCATAGCAGTTTGACAAAATGGTGTTCAGTAGCTAGAGTTTTAATTCTAAGTTGAAATAAAATCCATCAATCACTGCCTTAAACGAGCGATGCATTAGCACAAACGCAAGTGCACTGCGCAAGTCAACAAATATACTAGAGTCCTAATTTCACAGTGAAAACAGAAGACTTGACGCACGCACCATATAAGCACAAGATATCAACTTGTGAGGCCGAGAATTCGTTTACTTTCACAACGCTCATAGAAGCCAGGCCTGAAAGGTTTGCAGGAGGAATTCAAGAACCGAGAAATAAGCAGTCATCATTTGTCCAACCATCGGCAGCTTTGTTGTCTTTCGCTTGGTGATCATATAGTTTAAAAAGGGCACTAATGTCAGTTGCTAATTGAATTTTTGGTCCCTCACCAAGATGAACTGTCACTAACTTAATCAACACTAAAATGGGAAGGAAAAACCTATAGCCCCTAATTAACCGCTTTTTACATTGACTGACAATAGTCTAAGCGCATTGCGTTTATGTCCTCAACCGCACAACGCCTCCAGATACTCAATCAGTGCCTAAATTGTAAAACCTTAACCCACTGCGGCTACCCACATAATCAATCATTACACATTTTTACTTGCTAGATAGCAGCGGTGTGGAGGAAGCTAGGCTCAGTCCCCAGCCATTGAGCACGACGAGCACCCGACGGCAGGGGACTGGGCCTAGAAAGAAATGACCAGATCGATAGAACACAATGTAACAGTGTCAACAAATAAGAAGGCAAGCAAACCCGTGTTTGCTCCTATCTATTCAAGCATGGTCGATGACGGCATCAAAACAGCCTCGCCCCAAGCCCTCCGCACTCAGTTCAGAACTTTGACGTTACCAGGGTCAAGGCTCTTTATGCTATTATTGACGCGGCCAAGGCATGTGCGTAGGACTGTTGCGTGTTGTAAACGAAAAGTTTTGACACAGAGATACACAAAATCTTGACTAAGCAACTTTTATTGTATACTCCGCGTGGCAGTTGCTACACTACATTTTTTTTTTGTTTATCAGTGTAAGTCACGTGATATCAATAAATAGGAACAACGAACTGGCTGATTTATCAGAAGAGAAACTGCGCCCATCGATGTAAGTGGCAAGTTTCACAGTAGCAAGTGGAGCCACTCAAGCCTGAATCAGCCCTACAAATCAATGAGTAAAATTGCTGAACAAAGCAATGTTGAACACTTCAATTCAAAAGCTAGTTTATGTAGCTAGTTAAATGACACGCCTGGTCTACAAAGCCAGTCAACTATTTAAACTTACTGTTTAAATCAACCCTACAAATATGCAATGTAATAGCTGAACAATTATAAGCAAAGATCATTTACAGAGACGTTTACGCATGACTGTCGAAAGTAATTGTGTGATTACTCTTAGTTCAGCGTTTCCTACGCTTTCCGATTGGCTCCGAAGGGGCGATAGCGTGTTCTCGCACTGCTGATTGGTTATTTCAGAAAAATCGCAATTAGGCCCGTTTCAAACGTCGCGCTACTGTCGTGCCGAACTCAATGCAAATTAGCTCAAACAATGGATTTTGCTGATTTGCATTGAGTTTGGCACGGCAGTGGCGCGACGTTTCAAACGGGCCTTACTTGGCTTTGGTTTTAGTTTTGCTCATACTTCTAGATGGTCGGACGTGTTTTTGCTGGCCTCATTGATTGGCTCTGTGATTGCTTTTGTTTTGGTTCGACAGTCACCCGAAAAGAAAAGCGCTCTATTTTCATTCAAAAAAGCTACATTCTAAAGTTTGTACAATCATTCAAGAGAAACTTAGTTTCAAAACGGCACGTTTGTTTAGGTATATTCAGCGTAAGTTATGAAGATGCTGTGTTTAAACCATTTGGGCACTAACATGAAACGCAGCTGCCGACAGAACAAGTAAAGCAGCTATCAGGCAAAGCTTAAGGCCCGGTTCAGACGCCGCTCCTGACATGCGCCGAACCTAATAGTAATAGATTTGACCCTGGTTCGACATAGGAGCGACTGTTGATTCAAACGGCGAACTTTTCCTGCCGCACCAAATACACAATAGTGCTTATGTTTAAGGATACATGCTTTTAATTCAAAATAATTTAAAATAATTCATGCAATAGGTACGGCACATCTGAAGAGCGGCGTCTGAATCAACGTCGCTCCTAGGTCGGATTATGCGACAGCGTCAGTCGAACCTAATACCGCTGCCGTACCTAATTCAAATATGCCGAACCTACTTGATTCAGACGCCGCTCTTCTGCCGTACTTAATTCAAGCATTAGGTTCGGCGCATGTCAGGAGCGGCGTCTGAACCGGGCCTAAGTTTCTTCTAGAAGACTCTGAAACAACTCTGTTTACCTCTACAGAGTCAAAGCTTCGTTCCTTGCCTGTTTTGGCACTACATATATATAAACTATGTCAGGGTCGAATTCTCGTTCAAGAGAAGTGAAATGGAGTAATGAAACACCAATACAACCCAACAGCAAGTTAATTTCTTTTTAGTGCATAAAATTTACGCCAAGAATCAACTTTCATATGAGACGTTTTCTTAGTGTTCTTTACACCAATCAATCCTGGAGAAACCCTCGTTAATAAGCATGCAACAAAGAATGTTTACTTTAAATATTAATATGATAAAGAAAAAGCCACGCGGAATTCACCACCCTTACGTTTTCTTGGCCGGTTTAGCTCTTCTTGGCTTTTGGGACGCGGAGCTCGTCAGCGGGGGCTTGGGCACGGACCTCTTTAGGAGCAACACCAGGTGACGTCAGGGTGATCTCCTCAACGTCATCATCAACTTCGATAGTGTAGCTTTTCAGGGTTTTCAGCTCGATCTTATCGTCCTGGTTCTGTGGCACAACAGCGGTGTCGGTGGTGAAGGTTTTGTTGGCCGCGGCACTGATCACTGCGTCTGCTGCGATTTTCTTCGCGGGTTCGTTGTCTATAGGGGCGGCAGCTTCGCGTCTCTTCTTTGAAGCCCTCTTCTTGGCTTTTGGGACGCGGAGCTCGTCAGCAGGGGCTTGGGCACGGACCTCTTTAGGAGTAACGCCAGATGACGTCAGGGTGATCTCCTCAACGTCATCACAAACGTTGATCATGTGGCTTTTCGGGATACTCAGCTCAATTTCTTCGTCGCGGTTTGCTGGCTTGGCGGCGTTCTCGATGGTGAAGATTTTGCTGGCCGCGGCACTGGCTCCCACGTCTTCTTCACTTTCTTTCGCGGGGTCTTCCATTACTTTAACATTTTCTCTGGGATATGGGATGCAGATCTTTATGTCCACTACATGACTTCTTGGCAGCCCAGTCTCGCTTCCAGTGTCAGAGCTGTCGTTGTCTTCGTCGACGAAATCTTCTAGCGACAAATTAAATTCAAGTCTTTCGGGTACTTCATTGGCGGCAGCTTTCCTCCTGTTGCTGATCTCGTTTCTTTTGTGCTGGATCTGCTCCTGCAGCCTCCTTTCCCTCATCAGGTACTCATTTATCTTTCAAAGGAATGTAAGATTGAAATCACTTACATATCAAAATGTGGGACTTTCGATTTAGTTTGTACATAATGAGTATTGTACATAATGAGTAATAATTAATGTATATAACTTGCTTTCTCTTCTACATTCATGCTGGTTTTTGTGTTTCTGCTGTTTGTTGACATATTTGTTTGCTTGTTTTAATTTGTATTTATTTAATATATATTTACCATGCATGCATGTCTAATTAAGCTATGATAACTCTGCCGTGAGTGCTGTCCAACGGAGAACTTAATCTACTCTATTTTACGTAGTTTTATTATTACTACTTTATACTTCATATTTTTTACAAACTATAACAAAGTGCCTGAGTTGCAACTGAAAATTGCCACATAAAATGCTGACCTCGTCCCATTTCCAAGTGTTGAACACGTAAATGAGCATTCCCTGGAAGAACAAAAAGAAATACTTACTTCTTTCAACCAGGATCTACATTCTGCACGACACCAAACTTTTATCAACCTAACAAGTTTCAAATGACCAAAACTGTTTAAGGCATTGTATTCGGAATTCGTTCACTTTACCGCTGGGTCCGGTTGTTCGAAAGCCGATTAAGCTAATCCAGGATTAACAAAATTCTTTCTCTCGACCACTCTGGCAATAAGCTGCAGGGTTTTGTTCGAGGATGGATTAAGAAGCATGTTCCAGCTGAAAACGTATAAGTAAGTCGTTGTTGACGATATTTCACAGTAGGGCAACCCTAAAAATGACGACCAGAATTGTCATATCCTAATCGTGCATTGAAAAACCGCATCGAGATTAAATGCAAGAGCGTCATTCGAAATTCGGAACTCTCTAACTCACCTGCACGGAGTTGAGAATCACGAAGAGGTATTTAGGTACAACGTGGTCCAAGGGCAAAGTCACAAAGCCGATGATCCAGGTCAGACCCAGCAAGGGAAAGAGGACAAGACAAGTGCGAGCAGTCTTCCTAAAAGTCAACCAACAACTTAAAGTTAGTTTGATGCAAACTAAATCCCAGCAACTCTGAAGGAATTAAAGATTAGGAAGGGACATTCTTTTCCGCGAGCGAAATTCCTTCTTCTGGCGTACAATAGTAATAGGTTGACTCCACAGAGAAGCTGTCAAAATCAGGTTCTTTTAGAACTGTTTGTACTTTTACCAGAGGAATAAACAAACAAACTGCAACATGCAGCCTCACTGCAGTTGTCCTCGACTCCTTCACCGCTGCCACAATTAAATAGTTGCTATTTCATGACAGGACCTCGTACAGATTTTATAGGAACTGTAACATTCTTCAAAAATGATGCGATGGACTGTATAACGTGCCCTATTATTTTTACGGATGTAGTGCTTTGTTACTTACTTCAAGTTGTCAAGGGCAGGGGAGGTGTTGTTGTTGGTTCGCTTTCTTCGGATTAATACCCGCAGTGCTCGGCCAAAGACGCAGCAATTCATCTGCGAATATAATATTCTGCTTAATTAGAAATTTAGAAGGCCTAGAGGCCTAAATATCTGTTGTGGACACAGACTTTTGTCCTAGACACAAAAGATGTTTTTGAAAAACTTCAGAAACATTTTAGTGTCCGCACTTAGCGCAACAATGCTGCCGCACGTTTTGCAACCCTGGAAACATCGATTGCCGCCGCAGTGTGCCCTCGTTTTACTGGCCTGTAATGCAAAAAAAAAAAAACAAAGAACGAAAATATAGAGAGAGTAAATATCATAATACGTTACCAGGGTGATGAGGGAGACGAACCCAATGAAAGTCCAGTAAGCGACACTCCCAGGTCGAACCCAGCAGCTGTTTGGACATAAAGACATTTAAGACATCGATTAGAAACCCTGCAAGGTACTCAAATAGAAGTATGGTAAAAATGGGAAGAAGGGCATGGTGACTGGACAACGATGTGGAAGTTCGAAACGAAGCAAAATGATGTACCAGTCCGTCGGTGAATAAGAAAAACCGACAGGAATGTTGGCACAAGAAAAGTCAGATGAACAACACTGAATAGAAGTAGCAGAGACATGCAGACATACAAGTAGAATGAACAAACGGATGGAACAGACTTGAGCTCGGATCAAGCGACATGCAAAGGTAATTGGGAGTATAGTATTCTTGAGTTCAACACATAAAGCCGGTAACACCAAAAATACACAGATCACTGAATAAGTTGTTGTCTATAGGCTCCAGAAAATGGTACTGTAGGTCAGTAAACTGACCGAGAAACTTCGACTGGGTTGACTCAACTTACATTTTGTCGTTCACATACGCGTGGATACCACCATCGGCAGTCACAGCGATGACCACTGGTACAGCGGTCAGGCAAAGGGGTACACCTTGTGGATCAAGGAAAGCGATTCAAAGCATGAAGCAAGAGCAACAGACTGTGTTCAATCTGTTTACGAACATTCCATAACTTAATCTTGCCTACTATATGTAGTTTCATAACTGGATAGCGGCTCATTCAGAAATTAAGAGGGAAGCTTCAGCAGTAAATAACCCTTACACTCCCAAGCTCAAAGTACAGATTCTCCCAACCTTTAAGAGGAAATTGTATGAGTGATGTAGTAAGAGTTGATAGTTTGATCAGCTATCATCGGAGCAAGGTATCAAAAGCCAAGTTCTCCCTACTGTATGATACATCTGTGGTGCCGAAACTGAAGGAGAAAATTGAACTTGATCACTCTTCATCAGCGTGTGGCAGTATGAAACGGTCTAGTTCTGCTTCCGCAAATGGTTTTTTTTGAAATTTTGCGCAGTTCTCTCAACGACCTTCCCTCCCCCTCCTGGAAAGTTCTATTGTTGTTGTTCCCCTCCCCACCCCCCTCAAGTTTTGTGATCTTACCCCAGGCAAAAGCGTGATAAAGCAGCATGTTGGGTTTTTTCTTGAAAACGCTGGTAACACGCTGATACACCTGAACTCCTTCAAGGAACATCCAGGTAAAGGCGGCCAACAAGAAGTACTCAATTACAACAGCAAACGAAAAGCAGACCATCTGAAATATAATGACAACTAAACTCAAAGGAGGACTAATCTGAAATGACAAACAAAGGCACCCACTCTCCCCTCCCCCCGATCAATGTTGGTTCAGGCTGGATGATGTGCAATTTAACATTGAAGTGGGGGAGGGGTGGTGCAAAAAACTCAAAATTAATGGACTTAGTCCAAGTGTCCCAACATTTTTGACCAGGATTGTAGAACTCCAACAGGCTGGGTGAACAGAAAATCACTAAATGCGTAACAGACAAGGCTAAAAATGGCTGTAATGCCTGTAACTACTCCGCCAATATTTTGTTACAGAAAAAGGCGATAGACTGAAAACCTCACCACCAGAAGACAGAATTTATCAAGTCTTTCAGAACAGCTAGCTCACCTCGTAACGTGTGGCGTCGATTCCCATTATGAAAAAACTCTGACCGAAGAAAAGACTGAACACCAGACCAAGGCGTATTTGTGCCTTCGTTTTTGTAAGGCCACTGAAAAGTAAAAAGAACAAAACACTTCAATCTTCAGTCCTCGCGGAAAGAAACGAAAAAGCAGTCTAGAATGTAGCATTATCAAACTTCTCGTGACTTCCCCTTGACGACCGATAAAGTGACATCTGTTGTTGTATTATGTTGGTGACATACAGTACAACCCCGCTATCTCAAACTCGGTTATCTCGAAATCCCCGCTATCCCGAACAGAAACCGAATTCTTTTGGAAATAAACTTGGTAGAAATTTCCCTTGGTAGAACCCCACTATCTCGATTCCCCGCTGTTTCGAACTATTTCTCGCTTCCCTTTAGAGTTCGAAATAGCGTGGTTCTACTGTAACTCTGGATTTAGGAGCTCTCCATCATAAATGCAGACCCAGTGTTGATTGACTTGTGTTATCCATACAATTTTTAATCTGTGTTTGTTTGTTTGTTTGTTTGTTTGTTGTTGTCTTCTTTTTGCAGTAGACTCACAGGAAGAAAGAAATTGTGACGATTGACCAGGCGTTTCCGAGTGTGGACACTCCAATACCTCCGTAAGTAAAGCCAGTCAATACGCGATCATGGATTTCAGGTAAAGGCTAAGAGAAAACAAAACCTTTCCTTTGGCCACGTCTAACACATATTCGGATTTTACAAGCTACTGGGATATTAGTGAACTAAATTGATTTAATAAGTGACTGGGAAAAGAGAGAAAAGACAACAATTCTCTTTCACTCTCAAGCCATAAAGTTGTCCCAGTCATCTGGTAAAGTTTAAATAAGCAGGCCATCAATCGTCAAGTTTTCCCATACTGTATGTATGACTACACCGATGGTCCCATTTGTTCAAGGTCGCTTAAACTAACCAGTATAGGTTAGTTTAAGCGACCTTTCCTTTGATCATAAAACCGACTGCTTTTTCGCTTATACTAACCAGTATAGGTAAAAGAAATTGTTCCTCCCGACTTTTTGGTGGCACGCAAAGTCCAAGGTTTTGTTCAAAGATAAACTCAAACCTGTGTCGAGTCGTGGGCGAAGTCTTAGTTCTCGTTTTCAGGATTAAAATCGAAAGAAAAATCTACCCCTAAAAACTGAAGGATAAAACTGATTTTAAAGTCGCTTCTTGGAGCTAGAACTTTGAAAGAACAGAAAAACGAAACACGCAGAATACGGAATGACAGGAATGGCAACGGATCAACATGTCTGGACTGACTGGAATGATTTATCGTTACCTCAGATTCGTCGTCTTGTTGCATTAACACTGCGAAATGTGTCATGTGATCACACGAACACTCCACGTGCCGTCCACCGCTTAGATTGGGTGACAAGGAACATCCGTCGTCTACCCAGTCACCTCCAATGTCTCCCCTACATGTTGAACAAACACAAAACAAAAACATGGCAACACATATAATGTGGGCTAAGTTCGCTCTACATGTTTGAATAAAGATCATGATAGGACGAGATTAAAGATCACAAAAGACTTTCCCCACATGTCCAAAGTTATAAAAAAAAGATTACTTAACCAGCCAGCTCACATTATACAGATTTGATGTTCACGTAAAATGTATATTTAAGAAAAAAACACCCTTTAGTTTTGTCCTTTTATGTAGATATTCTTCATAGCAACTATTTCCTGCATCAAACTGTCAACAGCAGCGCTCCCCTTGAAAAGTCTTACCCTTCACGGGGCCTCCAGAACACACAGGTCGGGATCTTCTTCTTGTTCTGCGCGAGTAAAAACGCAATTTCATTAGCTCTGCTCTGCTCTGCTCAATACCATGCATGATGTGTAGCCATGTTATCAAATGGGGTGCATACAGGAAAGAAACGTGCCTGCAGGACGGGTGTAAAATGGACCGAAGTGGGAAGAGATCCGGCATCAGTGAGCGAGTTTTCTCTCAGTACGAACTGACCAAGGCACTTAGTCAAAGGAAATACAGTGAAATCTCTCTAAGGCGGACACCCTTGGGACCAGATTTAGTGTCCGCCTTAGAGAGGTGTGTCTGTTATAGAGAGAGTTCAGTTACAGAGAAACAAGTGAAAATCGGTAAGGACCAAATCTGAATGCTGTCCGCCTTAGAGAGGTGTCCGCTTTAGAGAAGTGTCCGCTTAGAGAGAGTTGACTGTATATGATGTTCTATTTGTAGCTAAAGCAGTTTTTTTCTTTGAGTTCCATCAAAGGTATGGCAAAATCGTATATCAGATGAAATGCAGAGAAAAAATCCTTGCGAAAGGGAATTTAGTGCTGATAATTAAATTGTAACACGAACTAAAGCATGTTCTTACCTCAAGATCCTTAAACACTAGCGTCACTTTCTTCTGAAGTTTGGCACTGTCGTCCACAGCCACCGCAATGACGTTCGAACCGAGGCTAAAAGAATGCGTTTTGATAATCATCTGAGTCATCAGACCGGCGCCGAGGAAACGACCTTGATTCTACAGTCTACTACTAGACGTATGACACCTGTGAAGCCAGCGACATAATCCGGTGATATCTCACCTGTGTGAATTGTCCAATCCTTGATCGAAGAGTCGCTTCACGTTCTTGTAAAAAATGCTGACCATATAAGCGCCTGTGAAGTGAAGAAGGTGTTATATCCTATTTTACACCCAAGAGAACTCTTAAAACAAGATACTTTAGTAGAATTGTTTAGAGGTGTTTATTGCAGCATATGCATTGACGAAAACGTCCCGGGTATAGACATTTAAAATAGTCTAATGAAAACCTGGAACTCAAGACAGTAATAGGCATCTTATTAGATTAAATGGACAACTAAATGGACCAACTTTGCTTTCCGAAGACACCGGGTGGCAGTTTCATGAAAGCTTTCTGGTCCTCCGTGTCATTCGACTGTGGTACAGTGATTGTTCCCTTGAGGTTTGGAGAAACTTTGCGGATCTGCAAGACTATAGTAGATAAAGAATTGTGATTCAAATCCTTGCCTTCATTTAATTTCTATCAGTGCTCCAAGCATAATTGATGTTAGCACGAGTCATAGTGTTCATATCCTTGGTTTGCAGACGCTCCTCAGGTAAGTTTACTATTATAACTGAGTTTACTATAATTGCTGGAAACTTACCGAGTTTTTCCGAGTGACGTGTCATCACCGTGATGTTGGTATTATTCAAATGATTCTTCGCGTATTTGAGGGCGAAATGTTCAATCTCTTTAGAAGCTGACAAAGCGGATGCACAATTCTGTACTGCAGCATTATTGGTAAAATTCCCCATGAGATTCACCACAAGCTAGGAACGGAAGAATGATATTTTAAAGCAAAGTATATCTGTGTTAACTTAGAGCAGTTTTAATATTCATGATAGCTGGTTACAGCTGCAATGAATTCGTCCTTTTTCTGAGACCTGGGAAAGGTTTGTTATTATGAGTTGTGACGGTTTTTACTGGAGTAAAGAATAGAGCACGTGTGTTGAGTTATAGATTGAAGAAATATTGGAAATTTGAAAGAACTGCCTCGTCGAGAGAAATGTGGAGGATCACGACGCGGCGGCGGAGTCCGTATTTGTGCACTTCTCGAGTGTTCTTTCAAACTCCTATACTATGACTCAACATAGTTTTGGTGCAGACTGCCCCCAGGTTCACTACTGACCTGTAGAGAGGACTTCTTCCTAGGATCTGCACTCTTGAGAGTTTCGAGAAAATTTGCAAGCGGCTGTAACACACAGGAACAAAAATACACGTTAATGTGGTGTGCGTATAGTTAAGGAGAGAGCCGCAAACATAAAAAGTTGACCAATCATCTAAAATCTTTTAATTATTTTTCTTGTGGTCACTAATAATGACCACTTTATCTCTTAGATATATCAATTCCGTGGCATTTTAGTACTTCTGGTACAAGCAATCTTGTGTATTATTTCTGAGCGTTTCTGTAAGTTCTCTTAGTTTCCTGCTCAACATAACATCTTGGGCAAGCCGCATTTCTCTGTTCTTGTAATAAACGAATGAAATTCGGTTGTAACCGAACTTTTCTTACAACCTAGATTGTTATATATTCTTTATAAGTGTACAATTAACGTCAATCATCACTTGGTAAGGGTTGCTGATCGTTGACTCACTTTATCTGCCGAACGTGTTGGTGTTACGCTTTTCCATACGTGCTTGCTGGACGAAATGCCACTCTTTTCAACAGTCCTACTCTTCCTGGGATCACTGCTTTGGTCACGTGATACACTTTGCATGATGATGACGTCAGACAGCTGGGTGCGGGTTTGCACGACTGATGCAAGACGTGACGTCATCATAGGCTGTGGTTGAGGAGTTTCTTGAGCACTGACATCTTTTCTAATTGTTGTGGATTTCCCACTACTAGACCTCACATTAAGTAGTGGAGTGGTTGATTGCAGAGGAACGGTGGTTGTGTGGTGAACGAACTTTGATGCAGTGGCTGAATGACTTGACTGCACATTTATTGGGTCGAATCGTTGCAAGGTATAATAGGCGAACGCTGCAGGAAAATTTTGATCACTGGTTTCCTGACGACTGTCAGGTTGTTTAGTAGCTGTTTGTCGTCCTTTGTTGGAGGTTGTGTGGTGAACGACCATCTTCGATGCAGCGACTAAATGACTTGACTGCACGTCTGTTGGGTCGAACCGTTGCGAGGTGGAATAGGCGAACGCTGAAGGAAAACTTTGAGCAGTTTCCTGAACACTTTCAGCTTTCCTTGTTGATGATTTTTCATTATCGGACCTGGTATTATGTGGTGGAGTTGTAGATTCTAGAGGAATGGTGGTTGTGTGGTGAGCCAACTGTTTTGACTCAGCGGCTGACTGAGGTGACTGCGCACTCGTTGGGTTAACCAGCGGCTGCTCTGTGGAAAGATGTAGTTTTGAGAAACAGGTTTGTTAGAAAGATGCAATAATGTGTTGGGGAAAATTGCCTTGAGCAGTCAAGTACGGCCTACGCGTTGTTAGTAACGTTGCAACCTGCATGGGGTCTTAGAGTAGCAGCAATTATAGATTTTTACTTCCTTCAGTCGAGTATTTCCAGTTGTAGACGGAGCAGCTTTACTTTGTAGTTAATTTTTTTCCACATTACACTTGAAGCTCTTTAGTATTAGAGATGCCCAAGGTGTTTCACTTAATATCAGCTTCTTGTCTCCTGACGTATACTGCTCAGTTTTAACATTCTGTCCGCATTAACTATATTTTGGACCCCTTGTACGTTTTGTGAATAGAAATTGCTGATAATCTGCAGTGTAGTGAAGGTTATGTTCCTTGTTTGTTTTTAGCCGTATTAGCTGGCTGTTAAAATTACACCAACCTGCTGCACAGCCGTACAGTTCAACTCTCATCACAATGTGGTTAAACCACGCCTCCGGATTGATTCTGACAGTTTTCGCGGTCAGCGGTGGCTCCAGATTGTTCCTCACGACTGTGTCCCCGTTTGCATTCCCGATTAAAATCTGTAATGACGCAACAAAGAACGAATTAACGCATCTGCACAGCATTTTAGACTAAATATCTTTGTCGGATGAGAAGCACCAGCATTCTCACTGGATTACAAACACGCCATCGAAAACATATTTGAAACGTGCCGAGTCCTGCAAAGTCACCTCTAAAAGGGTAAAAATTTTCCGTGAAGAAATAGATACATTGTTTTTGTATTTTATAACAGTAAGCGAACACTCAGGCAACCTTCATGTTTTTGATAGCAACAATAGTAATTCCGATTAGCGAACCTTGAATGTGTCAGGTACACAAATATTTTTAAAATTCGGACTTAACAATTATGACGAAATGAAGATGATTTTTCATACTCCGTCAAATTTTCGATGTCCGTAAAAAAAGATACATCCAAAAATTGTACTTTGTTGTTTTGATATTCTTTACGTTCTGTATTTTTTTCTGTAGCATGCACGGCGTGTCCAGTTCAATATTCCATCAGTGGATTTGTTTGCGACTCGGAAAGTTAACATCCTGTACCTGCTAATGGAAACTTGATCGTATTTTCATAATTTATGCATGAAATATTACCACACTAAACTGTTTCCGTCAGACGTCCATGTTCTTACCTTGCCGTTTCGATATTTATGAAACTGTTCTGCATCATCCAGTCTGTATGAGAGCACGTAACTTTTTACCCAGAAGCGATTTCCCCCCTGGGTGGCTATCCCTGTGACGTTTGAGCTGTTCATCAGGTTAATTTGTAACCAATTCATTTTGTCAGAAGTCCCTGCCCTCCATCCTCTAAAGCACCTTGTGCCGTTTATTTTCTCTCCCTTTATATGAAGCCGCGCTCTCTCTGGACCGGTGCGCTCGGAATAAGAACTTGACGCTGTGATGGCTGAGTCCGGGATAGTTTTGTTTTCCATGCCTAATGGGTCAGCACAGTCTGTAAGAAGAATAAAACACTGGAAGTAACAGATTCGGTTACCTTAACTAGAAGCCTCTGAAACCATTTTCATTAAGCCATAGATTTCGATTCATAATTATTCTTATCAGTGGTTTCACACCCTGCACTAAGCCACGGTATGTGATCCCAACTAACGGGCAGAGGCGAGAGCCAGGTGCTTGGATTATTCTTGAAGATATGTTACTTTTTCTAGATAGCCTGATGTATTTTCTACACATAAGACACATCTTGGGGGTTCCAGCCAACTGACTTTATTCTGGTCGATGACGTCATCCAAAATGGCGTCATCTGGCTTTTAGGGAAGATGCAAGAACTTTAAAAAATAACAAGGAATAAAGAATGCTTTTGATTTTGTTTCTGGCGATTTCGTAGGTTCCCTCAACTACCGTTTTGTTATTCTGGGATATCTCCTGTCAGGATTATTTTGAAAGAAAGTAACAAAATATTTATTTGAAAAACAATCATGATTCAATCGATAACTCTCCTGTTACTTTCTCCATCCTAACAACTTTGACATTTCTTTCAGCCACTATACAGTGCCTACCTTTTACATTTCCTAGAACGTGAGAGAAATCTGAAACAAAAACATAGAAGACACCGAGACTTGTCAGTCAAGATTTGCATTTTGATGCAGGTGTCAAGGGACAATTCGGAACAATTTGGAAGTTTATTATAAAGAATAATATTTCGGCTATCCTGGAGCGAACTTGTATGTGCAAACGGAAGAAAGGCTTAAGTTTGACTCGGGCTTAGGATTACAATAGCCCTTTAGGAGCATAGTTCATAAATGAGGTCAGCGAAGCATTTGCGTGTGCAGCACAAACCACAGGAAAGGCATAACGCCAGGTTCGTTACAAACGTGCCTATCGGTAAGCTTTACCTGCACGATTTGAGCAAGCTGCCAAATGTTTGCACGGCATCGTGATGCACAGACACCTTCGGGGGTCTTTACAATCACCTATGCCGCAGAAGTTCTTTCCACCCTTTTCCGTTCTGACCTCATCGTGGTTTTTGCTATCTAATTTAGTTGTTTACCCAAAAGGAAGTTTGTAACCGCTGTACGTGCTCCCTATGCAAGGCAGCGTGGCCGAGTGGTTAGGGCGCCGGACTTGAGGTTCGGCAAGTCCCGCTCTGAGCACTAACTGAATTTGTAACACGGTAGCCCCGCGTTCAAATCCTCGGCCACGTTATGTAAATAGCCAACTGGTTAGCCTTCGACCAGTTGGGATTTTTAACAGATTTACGTTGAGTTTAAAACACGGCCCCACCAGCTCTGCTGAATTACTTACCGTGTATAAATAAAGACACTTTACTTTTACTTTTTAATTTACTTAACCGCTAGTTTGTAGTGTAGAATTCAGAGTGACTTCGAGCCCGAGCTCTCCGTTAGTCTCGAAGCCCCAGAGCTCAGTCGTGATTCACGAATAAAGAAGTCAACAAGACCAGAAGCAAGTCCCCCTAAATCTGCTCCGTAACACAGGAAGAGTTAAAAGGTCAAGGCTGTTTGTTGAACCGCAATAACTAAGGTTGGTTCTAAGCGGAACACAAGTGCAAGGAATGGAAAAGTTTCACTATTGTCTTGCGCTTGCTTCACAAATTTCACCGCTTGCTTTACAAGGTGGAAACCAACCTTTAGTAACCTCGGGTATGCCCTACGTAGTGGTGTCTCTGTTCTTCCACTTTATGTTTGCGGTTGCGTCGACAACATTGCGCCGGTATCTACTGTAATGCCTTGGGTTTCCTACTGGTTTACACTCTGAGTGTCCTTTACTTTCTGGAATATTGTATGTTCGTGCTTTTTGTGTATAACCATTTTCTTGATAATTCTTACAAGAAGTGTGCTCACGCTGATCATCGGAGGAAGCACTATAATCAACACGATTTTATTTGCCGTGAGTGAAATGAAAGGAGCAGTTCCTTTCAGGTAAATGAACAATATGTAGCCTGGTGTTTTCTTTACACGGTTGATCTGCAAGCATCTCACTGTAAGTTTTGCGGACCGATTTATACTTTCCCACAAAGTTTTAACTCGCTTGTGATTACACTAATTGGTTTGCAGTAAATTTTAGATTACTCTTGGGCTACAGTCTGAGAACTTCGCTTAAAAACGTGGTCGAGTTTCATAACGATTCACCAGTGATATTGGGGTCACCAACTAAATAAATGATTTGCTTGTCTCTGTATTCGTTCGGGTTAGAATAGTCTTCAGAAGTATTAGACAAAATAAATAATGTAGAATCGTTGGATAGCCGTTGTTGGTGACTGCCGTAATTTGACCACCACTAAGTGGTGGTCATGTCGGGAAATATAATTGAGTTTCATATCACTGGACCTGCATACTTATGTCGAAACACCAAATAGTATCCCGTGTCTCCTGCTAAGCGTTTAGTATAATATTAAAGAGATGTCCTATATTCTTATAAAACCAGAAGCAATTGTTTCGTTTTAATCTACCAGTTACTAAGTAGTATGGGTATAGGACGATTAGTCAAAGTTTGAGCCTCAGCAGTTTTTCGAGAATTTAGTGCGGTACATTGTCAAAAAAGGCAGTGCATGCATCGATAAGCTAAACTGAAATCCCAAACTATAGAAGAACTGATTCGTTTTAATGTTATTTAAAGCAGCTAAATTCTACCTATACTAAGGGGAAATATTTTACGTAATTTGGAGGGTTCCATAAGTGTAAGAACAGAGTCTACTGACCAGCAAGACATCCATACAGCTCCAGCCTCAATGCAGGTTGATACCGTGAGCTGCGGTTCATTAATGGAAAAATCCGCACAAACCGAGCAGTGATCGGCTGATCTAACTCTTGCTTGACGATCGAAGTATTGTCTGTGTTACCTTGTAACCCCTGATAAAATAGACACCTTTGCTAAAGCTATACTGGTATTCTTTACAGAAGGTAATAATCACTTATGCCCGGCCAATTCAAAGCTAGCCCAGGATTAACAAGTTCTTTCTCTTAACCTCTTGGCCAACAAAGAATTTTCATCAAGGCGGCCAAGAAGCCGTTTGTTCTAGCGCAGACCATATTGACGAGGTCGCGTTGTGATCGTGTTCTCAATTTCAGGTATGAAGAGTGATCAACTTCAATGTTCAGTATTTCAGTCCGGAACCAGAAATATGTATTATACAGTATGGAGAACGTGGCATTTGATACTTTACTAAATTAAAAACTGACTGAGATATCAATTCTCATTTCATCACTCGTGGACCTTCTTAATTTTTGGTTTGAAGAACTTGTGTCCTGAGCTTGGGAGTGAAAAAGTTATCGAGTTTTGAACAACCGGACACAGGTTTAGTTACCACCTGCCAGTGTGCGCTCGTTCCATTCTCCCTCGCTTTCCCTTCTCCGGAGGTGCTAAGAAGTTAACGACTCGTGACCATTTGTATTTTATTAACTACTGTTCAGGAGTACTTCTCTGTGATAGCGCTCAAGAGCTTAAACATTGCATTGTTTCACAAGAACTTTAAAGATGCGGAATATTTACTCTACCTGTTGGTGGTACGGCTGAAACTGTGTTCCATCAAAGCTGTAGTACACCGAGTAAGACTTTGTCCAATAGTTGTGCTGAAAATGACCCTGAGTTGCTATGGCAGTTATGTTGGTTACATTTGTGAAATGCACTTGTAACCATTGGCCGGCGTGCTTCCGCTTCCGGAACATTTCTGGTACCCAGCCCCTACTGCTGTTCAGACGGGATTGGTTTGCAGGACAGCACGACTCGGCACTACTGGCATTTAAGGCGGAGTCTGGGATGGAGCGGTCCTGCATTCCCAGTGGAGAGCTGCATTCTACAGAGAACAGGGTGCGGAACTTATACAAACTGACACCTCACATTCAGCAACATATTTTTAATCTATACATCATCCTCCCCAAACATGATCCTTTGCGGGTCCATGCACAACGCCCGGGGTTGAGGGTACTCCTCAAAGTTTTGGCTGGGAGTGCGCGGCTCGGAACTGAAAACCCTTACCCTATATCAGACCAAACTTTGCGATTTTCGACCCTATTTCAGACCAAAATGTTCCATTATTGAGCGTTTTTAGACCAAAATGTGCAATTTCGACCTTATTTCATACTAAATATCAAAATCTTGTACCCTATTCCAGACCATACAAAGGCTCAAAATCGATACCCTATTTCAGACTAAAAATGCTGAAAATGATACCATACCTATATGACTTATATATGGGGGCACAACGTTAATCTGATCACTATTTTTGCTTGGCCGTGCATTTCGATAATTTTTAAAGTTATTATGATGTTAGTTGCCTAAACTATAGTAACTTGTGGAGAGCCAGAGAAGTAATCTATTGGCCAGGAATGGCGACCTGACAGACTTCATTTCAAAATGCGAAATTTTCTCGATCAACGCTCGCCTCAACCAGACACTGCCATGAACCCCTAGGTCGACCATGATAGTAGATTGCACATTTTCACACAGAAGAACAAAGATTATTTTGCACAGTTGACTATTTAAACCTCAGGTTACTTTAAAGTGAATCATCTGAACCATAAGACTGTGTCTAAGATCACAAAGAATAAGTTACAAAGACACTTTTTGGCGCGTGGAGTTTCAGACATCGTTGTCAGCGATAAACCGCACACAATTCGATTAAAAAGAGTTCGAATTTTTTTTCCAGAGTTACGAGTTTGAGCACATCACGAGCTCCTCTGGCTATGCAAAAATTAATGGAAAGGTCAAGAGAATGTGATCAAGACATCACAAAACCTGATGAACAAGGCGAAAGAATCAGATACGGATTTCTTCCCATCTACTCTGAGTTTTCACTGATGCTAAAGGCATAAAGACACGTAACGACACGTAACGACACTGCTGTTGCATGTTTCTCGTTTTTGCGTTTTGTTCAGAATAGTGTTGTAATAACTCGCGATTGGTAAGCCGGTGTTCTACACGCAATACGACGGACGGCTTAGTTTAATAAAAACCGATAAACGATAAATACCAAAACGGAAGCTACTAAAGCGAAGAGCCCGATAAACTCAGAACTTACGGAAACCAAACAAAAACAACTGCAAACGCGCAAGAAGGATCAAATGTTGAGAGAAGTCAGTATAGAACTGACTGTTTACTAAAGGCGAGCAGCTGTCTTTAAAATACTAAGTTTCAAGGTCTTTTTCAGAAAAGGCAATGGCTAGATCCCACGTTAGGGGGGGTGGGGAGTACTTGTCATAACTTCGAGTTGGAGTGTGCGCCCGGTTCTATATATTCCTTACCATATTTCAGACCAAAATATTCGACGTCAAACCAATACATCCGGCCACTGAAATCCCCCCAGTTTGGGTTATATAGCTAGCCAATAGCGTAAAAAACCAAAGGAACCAAAGTTTGAACCTCAATACCGAAGTATTACCCACTAGATCAAAGACACAAAGTCTGTTCCCTATTTCAGACTAAAATGCTTGAAAACGCTACCATTTGCATTAGGGCGGTACTAGCCTATATGGCTTGTGCACACATATTTACTGGTACGTTTTTAACTGACTTTTTTTCTAATTGTGGCATTCCACGCAGTGTTTTAATTTGGAGCTACACAATTCTAATTTTCTTTTCTTTTATCTTACGTATAAATGAACTGTGCATACCTTTTGCTGCTTTCACCGTCCAAAAGATATCTGAAATATAAAACACATTTTAGCTAAGCAAATTTCTGAATGTCGCTTGCTTTTTAGCACAGTTTCAGCAAAGAGTCTCATATCCACAGATATACGACCATGCAGTCAGGAAGTGGGCATGAAAGCTTAAGCCTTAATAATGCCAGAAATTAAATTGAGTGCAATTCACTTTCATTTGAGCGGCCGGGAGCGGGAATTTCTAGCGTTTACCGCCAAGTTTATAATTATTTTGTGTATGTGATGAAAATTGAAGTATATTTCGCAGGATTTGCAATGCGGGATTCATGAGGGTGGCAATAACAATTTTATGAAATGAAATATCAGCCGTCTATAAACACGGAGTTAATTCTGCCTCATTTAGCAAAAATTTTACACAACCATTACTAAAAACTAAAAGAGAAAAGAAACACACTCACAGAACAGAAGAAGCAGTACTGCCTGTCCATTCATGTTCATTGTAAATTAGTACTTGTCATTGGACATCCACTCTCAGATAAAAAGTGATTCAATTTTGCCGATCCTCCACTACTGAGCTGGACAGTCAAACACTTCCTCAAAATGCTATAATCGCACCACCTGGGCACAGACGCACACTAAAGACAAAATATTTGTTTTGAGGAGGCGCTTAGAATAATCTGGAATCATTATTCAGCAATAACGTTTACTGTGCAACCCGCAATTAAGAAATCATGAGCAAAGAAGACTTGAATTTCCGCTGTCAGTCAATGCTTTACCAGGTGTTTATCCTTTTCTTCCCTTTTTTCCCACCCTTTTTAAAATCCACTCACAAGCCCAACTAATACATTTTCTCCCAACCTTTTAAGAATAACTCATGTTTAAATGGTGGAGAATTGAGCTTTAATCAGAGCAAGGTATCAAAAGCGAAGTTCTCCCTACTGTGTATAGACTTCTGGCGAGAAACTGAAAGAGAAATTTGAAGTTGATCACTCTTAGGAGTGAGAGGATTGATCACTTCTGGCTCTACCAGGTAACTGCACCTATTTAGCTCAAAAATCTCTGAAAGAGCCCCTTCAAGCTGCCAGTCGCTTGGCCGTAGCCGGGCATACATTATTCAGGAGATTTGGATTGAAACGTATCAAAGGAGCCCATAGTGACTCGGTAACAACCTATTTTTATTGCAGTATTATTCCTTGCGAGTCAAGGCGCCGCTGATTAGTATAGTATATTCTGTCTGATCTTGTGTAGCAGTTTATTTGTGAATTTATCTGGCTGACTAACACCTGTTCGTCGGTCCATCTATTTTTCTATTTTTATCTAATTTAGCTATTCATATCCGTGGTCAGTAAAATTAGGGCCTCAAATCTTGCTGAAAAGTAGCCTGCCATGGTACTCCAACTGTTACCTGCATTTGTAGTAAAGTGCTATCTACAAGTTTGTTACACTTTAATGTCGATTTTTTTTTTCTATTATTCCTTGTTGACATATTTCAATATTCTGCAAGCAGAATGAAGAGTAAGTCGAACGACGAAGCGTTTGTTTAGTCGAAGTTCCATCAGAATTAAAGCTCGCGGCGTGAGTTGGGTTGAGAACAGAATGTACTAAAATGGAAAGTGGGGATAAGAGCGGAACTCCCAAGAGAGACTTCCAGTTTCTCACCAGAAAACTATCACAGTACAGAGAACTTGGCTTTTGACACCTTGCTCAAATGAAACCTGATTGAACTATAAATTATCATTACAACACTCGCACACTTGCTTCCTAAAGGTTGAGAGACTGCATTTTGAGCTTAGGAGCGAAAGCGTTAGCCAGCAAGAAAAGCTGAATAATGCGTGACATATCTTTTTATACACAGTTGATTTTGACAGTTTGACTTCGAACACTTATTTTTAATCAGAGGCCAGGATTAATCCAGCCTTCGCTTCAATACTCGTCTGTTTCTTTCTTTCTTTCTTTTTTTTTAACTGAAAGCGTATCTTCTATCAGGCGTTCGAGTATTCGTGCTCTGTAACAAATATAAATTGAAAGCGAGGAGTGCAAAACGAGACTTCATCGCCAGAAATTCCGGACATTTTGCGTCCACGATTGCTTCCGGTCTTTCCCAGCGGCGTGCGGTATGAGCATGCGCCATTCACACATTCAACATTGTTACGTACTTTGCCTCAGTGGGGTGGGGGAGGGATGGGTTTTTCCGGTTCAAAAAGAGACTGCTACGTTTAGGAGACGTGCCGCTGAACGACCTAGTTGAAATTAGCTTTCGTTTGATGCAATTTTCATACTATTTGGAGCTTCCCAGCCCAAAATATCAACATCCGAAGTCAGCGTATGTCACGGGAGGTATTCGCCATGGCTGGCTGTGAACTGCAAATTCAAACACAAAAAGTACACATCGAATTTGCTCCAGGGGACTGACTGAGGCTTCACAGGAGATGTTCAATCCTTCGACAATCAGGTACGGGGTAAACATTTTGCGTTGTACCCAAGGTTCTTGTATTAAATGCAGCTTAAAAAGTGACAGTAGCCGGTTTTGAGCGTATTCTGCTATCAATCCCTTCTTACGTCGGCCGAAATTTTAAATTCAAAAAAATACACATCGAATTTTACCGGAGATAAATATTTTTTGTACTGTTGTGTTTAGGAAGCTTTCCGCTTCCGAATGCTGCCCAAACATTTTTACGAACGTGCTTCAGTTAAGCGAAAAGCGCAATTTATTATCAGATCCCATACATTTCTTTGTTATTTCTTGAGCGGCTCTCAGCGTGAAAGCTGATGCCTCTTCCGAGATGGCGCGACCGGATGTCTGAAATTTCTGGCGATGTTTTTACAATATTATTGCGGTTTTGTTCACAGCGTGTTCAGTCCATTTGTGACTGCAAACTCAATGCTCAGGACTATTTCGATTAATCTAGCCTGCGCTTCATTACTTATCTGTTTTTCGTCTTCTAAGTTCCGTTTCTTCTACCAGGCTTACTAAATTTCCAGTCGGCCTGTTTTATTTCAGAGCTATTATCACCGCGGTTTTGATGAATTCACGGTTGTTTGACGAGCGTATGTTAAAGCTGAAAAACCCAACCGGGAGCGACTCCAGCTTGTCGAAATGGTATTGTTTGATTATGTTTGCTTTCCTTCGCTTAGTTTTCAGCTGGACGAAGAAGAATGCGAAAGTGAATATAATGAACAAAAATCGCAAGAGCGCAAGTATATGTCAACAAAAATCTCACGTTACATACTTTGAAACTCAGCCAAGAAAAGAAAGGTTTCCACGCCGCTTGCACGTGAACATTATCCAATTAAAATACAAACAGTATTTTTGCTTACACGTCAATCAAACTTCAAAATCCTAGAGGGGGGACTTCTTTTACCAATTGTCATGATACCTGAAAACAACAATATGCTGGGCCTGAAAAGAATTTGCAAATTTAAGCTCGCCGCAGCCGCGAGCAAAAACGCTAAAGGGAACTTAAACGCACAACAAACCCACAGAAACAAACAAATATCAAACTCGTATCCCTAGAGTACTCGGGTTTGGTAGCCAAGACTCCGTGTCAACAAAAGTGATTCAGTGGGATTTCAATTTTGAGGTCAAAGACTTTTAGCTTTTAACTCGGGCCGGCCTATAATATAAAATCCAAAAATACGCCAGGAGTCACATCAGAACAAGGAAAGGGTGGCAAAATATTTTTAATTGAAGATCCCCCAGGTGTCGTCCTCTAGAGTCTGCCCGCAGCCCGTCTCCTGTCGGGCAGCTTTTTGGGTTTGAACCGTCTCTTCAAGAAAGACCCCTTATTCATAAGGCTACGTTTAACCTACACCGGATAGGATTTTGAGCCGTTGAAAAAACCTATCCGGTACAGTGTAAACACGAAAAGATCGGTCCGGAGCGACTTTGGCCGAAGAACCTATCCGACGCTACGGAAAGCTATCCGGTATAGTGTAAACGTAGCCTGTCGCGCATGCAGAAGTAAAGCTAAAGCCAATGTGTTTCGCTTGTTTTTCTACTTATAAATTCAGCGTGAACCACTCAATAATTCTCCGGAACTCTAACGATACGATACGATACGATAATCTTTATTTAAACACGATAAGAGTTTAAGCATCAGCTTGTGGGGTCGTGAAGTACCTTGCTCTAGTCGAAACCCTTGCGAACGGGGCACATCCGAGAGCACCCAACGAAGATATTTCTCAAAATACATTTCCTTGTGCAAATACAATGGATAGCTTCCCAAAAAATAGTTCTTTTCGGCTTTTTTTCTGTTGCTGGCAAACACAAAGGTGTTCCATATTCCCAGGAAGGCAATTTCCGAATGTCCATTTCCAGCAGAGCAGTCTGAGAAAAATCTCCCAGCAACTGATCATCAACTATTTTTTCCAGCCGGAAATAATAAAGTACTACTTCCAGGTTTTAGAATACATATTTTTCGGCCGCGCAAAGCGGTAGGCGGAAAATCTGTCTATTTTCGCAGGCAATGCAAGACTTATTTTTGCCAGCAGCCCGAAATGAGTGCTATTTTTCTCAGCCAGCAGTTAAGAAAAAACAAAACACCTGCCGGCACAGAATGCTGTGTGGAACAGATATTTTGCGGAACAGCTCCGATGATTGTTCCTCCACATCAGTTGACTTCACTCGGCAGTGGTTTCAATTTTCTGGAGAAAACACCATCACGAAGGAATCACCCTTACTCACCTTCTGGTCTTTTTTGCGGATGCTACGGATCTGACGCTACTCTCACTCACGATTTTGGCGGGACGGCGCTAAATATTTTTCACGGCCGCAGTTCCAAAGCTTTAGTATGAATGCTTGAATGTTGCACGTCTTCGGAATTTGTTTTAAACTTCACCAACATGCGAAGCAGCTAATACCTACCCTCTTTATGAGTACGAAAGAAATAATTTCAAACGATTGTAATTATGCGCGTTTCACGTTGTGACCCCTGCCGACGGTTTATACAGACTCGTACCGATCGCTCTACTAATTGACATAGTCGACAAAAGAAGCCCTGTCCGATTTGTCATTAATCGGTAGCAACCAGAAGGCCCTGCTGCAAAGGAGAAAATGTGCACTTCTGGCTAATGATGTGCGAAATGGCTATTGCATTGTTGAAGTCTCCCTCAACCAGCTTCCCGTAAAAGGAATTAGGCCAAGAAACGATCGAATCGTTTAGCGCATATTTGGAGGTCTTAGTTTCGAGACACCCTCGGCGAGCCGCCTGAAAGCTTTGTGTAGGAGAGGAAAAATAGGCCGAGAAGCTTGGAAAACATATCTGAATAAATAAGCCACAGTTTTCTCTCCAAAAGCTTGGGCGAGCCGCCTGAAAGCTTTGTGTAGGAGAGGAAAACAAGGCTGAGAAAGATCTGTTTTGGCTGAGTTAATGTATTAAATACGAAACGATCATGGCGCAACTTCGCCAGGTGTTTGCTCCAATCCATTCAAGCGTGGTCGATGACGGCATCAAACAGCCTCGCCCCAAGCCCTCCACACTCAGTTTAAAAACTTTTACGTTACCACGGTCCAGGCTCTTCCTACTTTTATTGGCGCGCCAAGGCATGTGCGTAGGACTGTTGCGTGTTGTGAACGAAAATTTTGAGGATACACAGAATCTTGACTAAGCAACTTTTATTGTATACTCCGCGTGGCAGTTGCTACACTACATTTTTTTGTTTATCAGTGTAAGTCACATGATATCAATAAATAGGAACAACGAACTGGCTGATTTATCAGAAGAGAAACTGCGCTCATCGACGTATATGGCACTCAGTTTTACAGTAGCAAGTGGAGCCACTCAAGCCTTACTATAAATCAGCCCTACAAATATAATAGAGTAAAATTGCTGAACAAAGCAATGTTGAACACTTCAATTCAAAAGCTAACGTTCTACAGTTTATGAAGCGCAGCTGCCGACAGAACAAGTAAAGCAGCTATCAGGCCAAGCTTAACTTTCTTTTAGAAGACTCTGAAACAACTTCGTTTAGTGACCTCTACAGAGTCAAAGCTTCGGTCCTTGCCTATTTTGGCACTACATATATATAAACTATGCCAGGGTCGAATTCTCGTTTAAAAGAAGTGAAATGGAGTAATGAAACACCAATACAACCCAACAGTAAGTTAATTTCTTTTTAGTGCATAAAATTTACGCCAAAAATCAACTTTCATGTGAGACGTTTTCTTGGTGTTCTTTACATCAATCAATCCTGGAGAAACTCTTGTTAAAAAGCATGCAACAAAGAATGTTTACTTTAAATATTAATATGATAAAAAAAAGCCACGCGGAATTCACCCCTCTTACGTTTTCATGGCCGGTTTAGCTGGGGCGGCAGCTTCGCGCCTCTTCTTTGAAGCCCTCTTCTTGGCTTTTGGGACGCGGAGCTCGTCAGCGGGGGCTTGTGCACGGACTTCTTTAGGAGCAACACTAGGTGACGTCAGGGTGATCTCCTCAACGTCATCATCAACTTCGATAGTATAGCTTTTCAGGGTTTTCAGCTCGATCTTATCGTCCTGGCTCTGTGGCGCAACAGCGGTGTCGGTGGTGAAGGTTTTGTTGGCCGCGGCACTGATCACCGCGTCTGCTGCGATTTTCCTCGCGGGTTCGTTGTCTATAGGGGTAGTAGTTTCGCGTCTCTTCTTTGAAGCCCTCTTCTTGGCTTTTGGGACGCGGAGCTTGTCAGCAGGGGCTTGGGCACGGACCTCTTTAGGAGCAACACTAGGTGACGTCAGGGTGATCTCCTCAACGTCATCATCAACTTCGATAGTGTAGCTTTTTAGGGTTTTCAGCTCGATTTTATCGTCCTGGTTCTGTGGCGCAACAGCGGTGTCGGTGGTGAAGGTTTTGTTGGCCGCGGCACTGATCACCGCGTCTGCTGCGATTTTCTGCGCGGGTTCGTTGTCTATAGGGGCAGTAGTTTCGCGTCTCTTCTTTGAAGCCCTCTTCTTGGCTTTTGGGACGCGGAGCTTGTCAGCAGGGGCTTGGGCACGGACCTCTTTAGGAGCAACACTAGGTGACGTCAGGGTGATCTCCTTAACGTCATCATCAACTTCGATAGTGTAGCTTTTCAGGGTTTTCAGCTCGATCTTATCGTCCTGGTTCTGTGGCGCAACAGCGGTGTCGGTGGTGAAGGTTTTGTTGGCCGCGGCACTGATAACCGCGTCTGCTGCGATTTTCTTCGCGGGTTCGTTGTCTATAGGGGCAGTAGTTTCGCGTCTCTTCTTTGAAGCCCTCTTCTTGGCTTTTGGGACGCGGAGCTTGTCAGCAGGGGCTTGGGCACGGACCTCTTTAGGAGCAACACTAGGTGACGTCAGGTTGATCTCCTCAACGTCATCATCAACTTCGATAGTGTAGCTTTTCAGGGTTTTCAGCTCGATTTTATCGTCCTGGCTCTGTGGCGCAACAGCGGTGTCGGTGATGAAGGTTTTGTTGGCCGCGGCACTGATAACCGCGTCTGCTGCGATTTTCTTCGCGGGTTCGTTGTCTATAGGGGCAGTAGTTTCGCGTCTCTTCTTTGAAGCCTTCTTCTTGGCTTTTGGGACGCGGAGCTTGTCAGCAGGGGCTTGGGCACGGACCTCTTTAGGAGCAACACTAGGTGACGTCAGGGTGATCTCCTCAACGTCATCATCAACTTCGATAGTGTAGCTTTTCAGGGTTTTCAGCTCGATTTTATCGTCCCGGTTCTGTGGGGCAACAGCGATGTCGGTGGTGAAGGTTTTGTTGGCCGCGGTACTGATAACCGCGTCTGCTGCGATTTTCTTCGCGGGTTCGTTGTCTATAGGGGCAGTAGTTTCGCGTCTCTTCTTTGAAGCCCTCTTCTTGGCTTTTGGGACGCGGAGCTTGTCAGCAGGGGCTTGGGCACGGACCTCTTTAGGAGCAACACCAGGTGACGTCAGGGTGATTTCCACAACGTCATCACAAACGTTGATCATGTGGCTTTTCAGGATACTCAGCTCAATTTCTTTGTCGCGGTTTGCTGGCTTGGCGGCGTTCTCGATGGTGAAGATTTTGCTGGCCTTGGCACTGGCTCCCACGTTTTCTTCACTTTCTTTCGCGGGGTCTTCCATTACTTTAACATTTTCTCTGGGATGTGGGATGCAGGTCTCTATGTCCACTATATGACTTCTTGGCAGCCCAGTCTCGCTTCCAGTGTCCGAGTTGTCGTTGTCTTCGCCGACGAAATCTTCTGGCGACAAATTAAATTCAAGTCTCTCGGGTACTTCATTGGCGGCAGCTTTCCTACTGTTGCTGATCTCGTTTCTTTTGTGCTGGATCTGCTCCTGCAGCCTCCTTTCCCTCATCATGTACTCATTTATCTTTCAAAGGAATGTAAGATTGAAATCACTTACACATATCAAAATGTGGGACTTTCGTTTTAGTTTGTACATAATGAGTAAACTAATATACGTAACTTTCTCCTCTAAATTCATGTCGGTTTTTGTGTTTCTGCTGTTTGTTGACATATATGTTTGTTTGTTTGTTTGTTTTGTATTTACTTATCTACCATGCACGCATTTATTGTTTAATTACATAACTCTGCCGTGAGTGCTACCCAACAGAGAAATTAAACTACTCTATTTTACGTAATTTTATCATTACTATTTTATATTTTATATTTTTACAAACTATAACAAAGTGCCTGAGTTAAAAACTAAAAATTGCCACAAAAACTGCTGACCTCGTCCCATTTCCAAGTGTTGAACACGTAAATGAGCATTCCCTGGAAGAACAAAAAGAAGTACTTACTTCTTTCAACCAAGATCTACATTCTGCACGACACCAAACTTTTATCAACCTAACAAGTTTAATTTCAAATGATCAAAACACTATGTTTAAGGTACTGTATTCGGAATTCGTTCACTTTACCGGTGGGCCCGGTTGTTCGAAAGCCGATTAAGGTAATCCGGGATTAACGAAATTCTTTCTCTCGACCACTCTGGCAATAAACTGCAGGGTTTTGTTCGAGGATGGATTAAAAAGCTTGTTCCAGCTGAAAACGTGGAAGTAAGTCGTTGTTGACGATACTTTCACAGTATAGGGCAACTCTAAAAAGAACGACCAGAATTGCTATATCCTAATTGTGCATTGAGAAACCGCATCGAGATTAAATGCAAGAGCGTCAGTTGAGATTCGGAACTCTCTAACTCACCTGGACAGCGTTGAGAATCACGAAAAGGTATTTTGGTACAACGTGGTCCAAGGGCAAAGTCACAAAGCCGATGATCCAGGTCAGACCCAGCAAGGGAAAGAGGAAAAGACAGGTGCGGGCGGTCTTCCTAAAAATCAACCAACAACTTAAAGTTAGTTTGATGCAAACTAAATCCCAGCAACTCTGAAGGAATTAAAGATTATTAGGAAGGGACATTCTTTTACGCGTGAAGTTCCTTCGTCTGGGGTACAATAGTAAGATCACTCCACACAGAGGTTGTCAAAATCAAGTTTTATAACTGATTGATTGTACTTTTACCAAAAGAGATAAACAAGCAAAGTGCAACATGCAGCCTCACTGCAGTTGTCCTCGACTCCTTCACCGCTACAACAATTAAATAGTTGCTATTTCGTGACATAAACCCGGAAGTTGAGGACCTCGTACAGATTTTATAGCAACTTTCTAATAATATTATAATAACATCTAATAACATTCTTCAAAAATAATGCGATGGACTGTACAACTTGCCCTATTATTTATGATTTCGTTGACCATTATTTTTACGGATGAAGTGCTTTGTTACTTACTTCAAGTTGTCAATGGCAGGAGAGGTGTTGTTGTTGGTTCGCTTTCTTCGGATTAATACCCGCAGTGCTCGACCAAAGACGCAGCAATTCATCTGCGAATATAATATTCTGCTTAATTAAAAATTTAGAAAGCCTAGAGACCTAAACATCTGTTATGGACACAGACTTTTGTCCTAGACACAAAAGATGTTTTTGAAAAACTTCAGACACATTTTATTGTCCGCACTTAGCGCAACAATGCTGCCGCGCGTTTTGCCACCCTGAAAACATCGATTGCCGCCGCAATGTGCCCTCGTTTTACCTGCCTGTAATGCAAAAAAACAAAGAACAAAAATATAGAGAGACCAAAAAATTTTTAGTTTAAAACCCTAGGAGCCTGGGACTAACCTTAACTAACTCCAACTTTGACTGATAATTTCTCCAAGATTAAAACTTATTTTCAAATTCAAAGGGCAGATTACTATCAGTTACTACCTCAAGATCCTACTTTTTGCATTTAAGTTGGATTCAGAGACCAAAAAATAATTTGGTCTCTGAATCTAAATAAATATCATAATACGTTACCAGGGTGATGAGGGAGACGAACCCAATGAAAGTCCAGTAAGCGACACTCCCAGGTCGAACCCAGCAGCTGTTTGGCCATGAAGACATTTAAGACATTGATTGCAAAGTTAATCAAACAGAAGTATGGTAAAAACAGGAAGAAAGGCATGGTGACTGGACAACAATGCGGAAGTTCGAAACGAAGCAAAATGATGTGCCAGTCCGTCGGTGAATAAGAAAAACCGACAGGAATTTTGGCACAAGAAAAGTCAGATGAACAACACTGAATAGAAGTAGCAGAGACATGCAGACATACAAGTAGAATGAACAAACGGATGGAACAGACTTGAGCTCGGATCAAGCGACATGCAAAGGTAATTGCGAGAATAGTATTCCTGAGTTCAACACATAAAGCCGGTAACACCAAAAATACACAGATCACTGAATAAGTTGTTGTCTATAGGCAGAGAAGAAAAGTCAGATGAACAACACTGAATAGAAGAAGTAGAGACATGCAGACATACAAGTAGAATGAACAAACGGATGGAACAGACTTGAGCTCGGATCAAACGACATGCAAAGGTAATTGCGAGTATAGCCGGTGTTCCTGAGTTCAACACATAAAGCCGGTAACACCAAAAATACACAGATCACTGAATAAGTTGTTGTCTTTAGGCTCCAGAAAATGGTACTGTAGGCCAGTAAACTGATCGAGAAACTTCGACTGGGTTGACTCAACTTACATTTTGTCGTTCACATACGTGTGGATACCGCCATCGGCAGTCACAGCGATGACCACTGGTACAGCCGTCAGGCAAAGGGGTACACCTTGTGGATCAAGGAAAGCGATTCAAAGCATGAAGCAAGAGCCACTGTGTTCAATCTGTTTACGAACATTCCATAACTTAATCTTGCCTACTATATGTAGTTTCATAACTGGATAGCGGCTCATTCAGAAATTAAGAGGGAAGCTTCAGCAGTAAATAACCCTTACATTCCCAAGCTCAAAGTACAGATTCTCCCAACCTCAAGTTTTGTGATCTTACCCCAGGCAAAAGCGTGATAAAGCAGCATGTTGGGTTTTTTCTTGAAAACGCTGGTAACACGCTGATACACCTGAACTCCTTCAAGGAACATCCAGGTAAAGGCGGCCAGCAAGAAGTACTCAATTACAACAGCAAACGAAAAGCAGACCATCTGAAATATAATGACAACTAAACTCAAAGGAGGACTAATCTGAAATGACAAACAAAGGCACCCACTCTCCCCTCCCCCCGATCAATGCTGGTTCAGGCTGGATGATGCGCAATTCAACATTGAAGTGGGGGAGGGGGTGGTGCGAAAAACTCAAAATTAAAGGACTTAGTCCTAGTGTCCCAACATTTTTGACCAGGATTGTAGAACTCCAACAGGCTGAGTGAACAGAAAATCACTAAATGCATAACAGACAACGCTAAAAATGGCTGTAATGCCTGTAACTACTCCCCAATATTTTGTTACAGAAAAAGGCGATAGGCTGAAAAACTCACCACCAGAAGACAGAATTTATCAAGTCTTTCTTTGGCCTCTTACTGTCGTCTCTACTGTTAATTTCAAAATAATTGGAGTACAGCTAGCTCACCTCGTAACGTGTGGCGTCGATTCCCATTATGAAGAAACTCTGACCGAAGAAAAGACTGAACACCAGACCAAGGCGTATTTGTGCCTTTGCTTTTGTAAGACCACTGAAAATTAAAAAGAACAAAACACTTCAATCTTCAGTCCTCGTGGAAAGAAACGAAAAAGCAGTCGAGAAATGTAGCATTATCAAACTTCTCGTGACTTCCCCTTGACGACCGATAAAGTGACATCTGTTGTTGTATTTTGTTGGTAGCATACAGTACAACCCCGCTATCTCGAACTCGGTTATCTTGAAATCCCCGCTATCTCGAACTCTGTTATCTCAAAATCCCCGCTATCCCGAACAGAAACCGAATTCTTTTGGAAATGAGCTTGGTAGAAACTGCCCTTGGTAGAACCCCACTATCTCGATTCCCCGCTATTTCGAACTATTTCTCGCTTCCCTTGAGAGTTCGAAATAGCGTGGTTCTACTGTAACTCTGGATTTAGGAGCTCTCCATTATAAATGCTTACCCAGTGTTGATTGACTTGTGTTATCCATACAATTTTTAATCTGTGTTTGTTTGTTTGTTTGTTTGTTGTCTTCTTTTTGCAGTTGACTCACAGGAAGAAAGAAATGGTGACGATTGACCAGGCGTTTCCGAGTGTGGACACTCCAATCCCTCCGTAAGTAAAGCCAGTCAATACGCGATCATGGATTTCAGGTAAAGGCTAAGAGAAAACAAAACCTTTCCTTTGGCCACGTTTAACACATTTCGGATTTTACAAGCTACTGGGATATTAGTGAACTAAATTGATTTAATAAGTGACTGAGAAAAGAGAGAAAAGACAACAATTCTCTTTCACTCTCAAGCCATAATTTAAGTTGTCCCAATCATCTGGTAAAGTTTAAATAAGCAAGCCATCAACCGTCAAGTTTTTCCCATACTGTATGTATGACTACACCGATGGTCCCATTTGTTCAAAGGTCGCTTGAACTAACCAGTATAGGTAAAACGAAATTGTTTATCCCGACTTTTTGGTGGCACGCAAAGTACAAGGTTTTGTTCAAAGATAAACTCAAACCTGTGTCGAGTCGTGGGCGAAGCCTTAGTTCTCGTTTTCAGGATTAAAATCAAAAGAAAAATTTACCCCTAAAAACTGAAGGATAAAACTGATTTTAAAGTCGCTTCTAGGAGTTAGAACTTTGAAAGAGCAGAAAAACGAAACACGCAGAATACGGAATGACAGGAATGGCAACAGATAAACATGTCTGGACTGACTGGAATGATTTATCGTTACCTCAGATTCGTCGTCTTGTTGCATTAACACTGCGAAATTTGTCATGTGATCACACGAACACTGCACGTGCCGTCCGCCGCTTTGATTGGGTGACAAGGAACATCCGTCGTCTACCCAGTCACCTCCAGTGTCTCCCCTACATGTTGAACAAACACAAAACAAAAACATGGCAACACAAATAATGTGGGCTAAGTTCGCTCTACATGTTTGAATAAAGATCATGATAGGACGAGATTAAAGGTCATAAAAGACTTTCCCCACATGTGCAAAGTTATAAAAAAAGATTACTTAACCAGCCAGCTCACATTATACAGATTTGATGTTCACGTAAAATATATATTTAAGCAAAAAACACCCTTAGTTTTGTCCTTCTATGTAGATATTAGTCATAGCAACTATTTCCTGCATCAAACTGTCAACAGCAGCGCTCCCCTTGAAAAGTCTTACCCTTCACGGGGCCTCCAGAACACACAGGTCGGGTTCTTCTTGTTGTTCTGCGCGAGTAAAAACGCAATTTCATTAGCTCTGCTCTGCTCTGCTCAATACCATGCATGATGTGTAGCCATGTTATCAAATGGGGTGCATACAGGAAAGAAACGTGCCTGCAGGATGGGCGTAAAATGGACCGAAGTGGGAAGAGATCCGGCATCTGGGAACGAGTTTTCTCTCAGTACGAACTAACCAAGGCACTTAGTCAAAGGAAATACAGTGAACTCTCTCTAAGGCGGACACCCTCGGGACCAGATTTAGTGTCCGCCTTAGAGAGGTGTGTCTGTTATAGAGAGAGTTCAGTTACAGAGAAACAAGTGAAAATCAGTAAGGACCAAATCTGAATGCTGTTCACCTTAGAGAGGTGTCCGCTTAGAGAGAGTTGACTGTATATGATGTTCTATTTGTAACTAAAGCAGTTTTTTCTTTGAGTTTCATCAAAGGTATGGCAAAATCGTATATCAGATGAAATGCAGAGAAAAAGTCCTTGTGAAAGGGAATTTAGTGCCGATAATTAAACTGTAACACAAACTAAAGCATGTTCTTACCTCAAGATCCTTAAACACTAGCGTCACTTTCTTCTGAAGTTTGGCACTGTCGTCCACAGCCACCGCAATGACGTTCGAACTGAGGCTAAAAGAATGCGTTATTTTGATAAATGAATGAAGGATTGACACAAAAATGTCATCAGACCGGCGCCGAGGAAACGACCTGGATTCTACAGTCTACTACCAGAGGTATCACACCTGTGAAGCCAGCGACATAATCCGGTGATATCTCACCTGTGTGAATTGTCCAATCCTTGACCGAAGAGTCGCTTCACGTTCTTGTAGAAAATGCTGACCACATAAGCGCCTGTGAAGTGAAGAAGGGGTTATATCCTATTTTACACCCAGAGAAACAAGATACTTTAGGGTTGTAGAATTGTTTAGAGGTGTTTATTGCAGCGTATGTATTGACGAAAACGTCCCGGGTATAGACATTTAAAATAGTCTGATGAAAACCTAGAACTCAAGAGAGCAATAGGAATCTTATTAGATTAAAACAACTAATTAGACCAACTTTGCTTTCCGAAGACACCGGGTGGCAGTTTCATGAAAGCTTTCAGGTCGTCCGTGTCATTCGACTGGGCGGGTACAGTGATTGTTCCCTTGAGGTTTGGAGAAACTTTGTGGATCTGCAAGACTAGTAGATAAAGAATTGTGATTCAAATCTTCGCTTTCATTTAATTTCTATCAGTGCTCCAAGCATAATTGATGCTAGCACGAATCAAAGTGTACATGTCCTTGGTTTACAGACACTCCTCAGGTAAGTTTACTATAATTGAGTTTACAATTGCTGGAAACTTACCGAGTTTTTCCAAGCGAAATGTCACTGTCGTGTTGGTTTTATTCAAATGATTCTTTGCATATTTGAGGGCGAAATCTTCGATCTCTTTAGACACTGACAAAACGGATGCACCATCTTGTACTGCAGCATTATTGGTAAGATTCCCCATGAGATTCACCACAAGCTAAGTACGGAAGAATGATATTTTAAAGCAAAGTGCATCTATATTTTACGTTAATTTAGATCAAAACTGGCAGGTTTAGTGTTCATGATAGCTGGTTACAGCAATGAAATTTGTCCTTTTTCTGCGATCTGAAAAGCGTTTGCTGTAAAGAAATATAGCGTGCGTGCTGAGTTATTATAGATTGAAGCAATATTGGAAATTTGAAAGAACTATCTCGTCGAGAGAAGTGTGGAGGATCACGACGCGACGGAGTCAGTATTTGTGCACTTCTCGAGTGTTCTTTCAAACTCCTTTTTCTATAACTCAACATAGGTTAGGTTCACTACTGACCTGTAGAGAGGACTTGTTCCTGGGATCTGCACTCTTGAGAGTTTCGGTGAATTTGCGAAACTGCAACTTTGATACAGTAGTTGTGGGGTTAGTTGGTTTTGATTCAGCGGCTGACTGAGGTGCCTGCACACTCGTTGGGTTAATCAGTGGCTGGTCTGTGGAAAGATGCAGTTTTGAGAAACAGTTTTGTTGGAAAGATGCAAATGTGTTGGGGAAAATTGCCTTGGGCAGTCAAATACGGCCTACGCGTTGTTAGTAACGTTGCAACCTGCATAGGGTCTTAGAGTAGCAGCAATTATAAATTTTTACTTCCTTCAGTCAAGTATTTCCAGTTGTAAACGGAGCAGATTTACTTTGTAGTTAATTTTTTCCACATTACACTTGAAGCTCTTTAGTATTAGAGATGCCCAAGGTGTTTCACTTAATATCAGCTTCTCGCTTCTTTCATGACAACAAACTACGGTAACTATTGACTCCTGACGTATACTGCTCAGTTTTAACATTCCGGTCTGTCCGCATTAACTTTATTTGGGACCCCTTGTACGTTTTGTGAATAGAAATTGCTAATAGTCTGTGTAGTGAAGGTTATGTTCCTTGTTTATGTTTGGTCGTGTTAGCTGGTTGTTAAAATTACACCAACCTGCTGCACAACCGTACAGTTCAACTCTCATCACAATGTCGTTAAACCACGCCTGCGGATTGATTCTGACAGTTTTCGCGGTCAGCGGTGGCTCCAGATTGTTCCTCACGACTGTGTCCCTGTCTGCATTCCCGATCAAAATCTGTAATGACGCAACAAAGAACGAATTAACGCATCTGCACAGCATTTTAGACTAAATATCTTTGTCGGATGAGAAGCACCAGCATTCTCACTGGATTACAAACACGCCATCGAAAACATATTTGAAACGTGCCGAGTCCTGCAAAGTCACCTCTAAAAGGGTAAAAATTTTCCGTGAAGAAATAGATACATTGTTTTTGTATTTTATAACAGCAAGCGAACACTCAGGAAACTTTCATGTTTTTGATAGCAACAATAGTAATTCTGATTGGCGAACCTTGAATGTGTCAGGTACACAAATATTTTTAAAATTCGGACTTAACAATTATGACAAAATGAAGATGATTTTTCATACTCCGTCAAATTTTCACTGTCCGTAAAAAAAGATACATCCAAAATTGTACTTTGTTGTTTTGATATTGATTACGTTTTGTATTTTTTCTGTAGCCTGCACGGCGTCACGGTCCAGTTCAATATTCCATCAGTGGATTTGTTTGCGACTGGATGGAAACTTGATTGTATTTTCATAATTTATGCATGAAATATTAGCCACACTGAACTGTTTCCGTCAGACGTCCATGTTCTTACCGTGCCGTTTCGATATTTATGAAACTGTTCTGCATCATCCAGTCTGTATGAGAGCACGTAACGTTTTACCCAGAAGCGATGTCCCCCCTGGGTGGCTATCCCTGTGACGTTTGACCTGTTTATCAGGTTAATTTGTAACCACTGTAGTTTGTCATTATTCTTTGGTGCCCATCCTCCATAGTACCACGTGCCGTTTATAGTCTCTCCCTTCATATGAAGCCGCACTCTCTCTGGACCGGTGCGCTCAGAAATTTTAGAACTTGACGCTGTGATGGCTGAGTCCGGGATAGTTTTGTTTTCCATGCCTAATGGGTCAGCACAGTCTGTAACAAGAATAAAACAATGGAAGTAACAGATTCCGTTACCTTGATTAGAAGCCTCATGAACTTTCATGAAGCCATATCGATTCATAATAATTCTGGTAATTGGTTTCACAGCTTGCACTAAGCCACGGTATGTGATCCCAACTAACGGGCAGAGGCGAGAGCCAGGTGCTTGGATTATTCTTGAAGATATGTTACTTTTTGTAGATAGCCTGATGTATTTTCTACACATAAGGCACATCTTGGGGGTTCCAGCCAACTGACTTTATTCTAGTCGATGACGTCATCCAAAATGGCGTCATCTGAAGTTAATAGCGTTTGTAAATAGGGCTTTTAGAGAAGATGCAAGAACTTTAAAAAATAACAAGGAATAAAGAATGCTTTTGTTTGTGGCGATTTCGTAGGTTCCCTCAACTACCGTGTTGTTATTCTGGGATATCTCCTGTCAGGATTATTTTGAAAGAAAGTAACAAAGTATTTATTTGAAAAACAATCATGATTCAATCGATAACTCTCCTGTTACTTTCTCTATCCTAACAACTTTGGCATTTCTTTCAGCCACTATACAGTGCCTACCTTTTACATTTCCTGGAACGTGAGAGAAATCTGAAATAAAGGCATAGAAGACACCGAGACTTGTCAGTCAAGATTTGCATTTTGATGCAGGTGTCAAGGGACAATTCGGAACAATTTGGAAGTTTATTATAAAGAATAATATTTCGGCTATCCTGGAGCAAACTTGTATGTGCAAAGGGAAGAGCTCAAGCTTGACCTTCGGACTTAGGATTACAATAGCCCTTTAGGAGCATAGTTCATAAATGAGGTCAGCGAAGCATTTGCGTGTGCAGCACAAACCACAGGAAAGGCATAACGCCAGGTTCGCTACAAACGTGCCTGTCGGTAAGCTTTACCTGCACGATTTGAGCAAGCTGCCAAGTGTTTGCACGGCATCGTGATGCACAGACACCTTCAGGGGCCTTTACAGTCGCCAATGCCGCGGAAGTTCTTTCCACCCTTTTCCGTTCTGACCTCATCGTGGTTTTGCTATTTAATTTTAATAGTTGTTTACCCAAAAGGAAGTTTGTAACCGCTGTACGTGCTCCCTATGCAAGGCAGCGTGGCCGAGTGGTTAGGGCGCCGGACTTGAAATCTGGAGGTCCCGGTCCCGGCAAGTCCCGCTCTGAGCACTAACTGAATCTGGAACACGGTAGCCCCGCGTTCAAATCCTCGGCCACGTTATGTAATTAGCCAACTGTTTAGCCTTCGACCAGTTGGGACTTTTAACAGATTTACGTTGAGTTTAAAACACGGCCCCACCAGCTCTGCTGAATTACTTACCGTGTATAAATAAAGACACTTTACTTTTACTTTTTTACTTAACCGCTGGTTTGTAGTGTAGAATTCAGAGTGACTCAGTTGGAGCCCGAGCTCTCCGTTAGTCTCGAAGCCCCAGAGCTCAGTCGTGATTCACGAATAAAGAAGTCAACAAGACCAGAAGCGAGTCCCCCTAAATCTGCTCCGTAACACAGGAAGAGTAAAAAGGTCAAGGCTGTTTGTTGAACCGCAATAACTAAGGTTGGTTCTAACTGGCTTGTAAAGCAAGCGGGAACACAAATGCAAGGAATGGAAAAGTTTCACTATTGTCTTGCGCTTGCTTCACAAATTTCACCGCTTGCTTTACAAGTGGAAACCAACCTTTAGTATTCAGTAGCGCATTCAGACATCGGGTATGCCCTACGTAGTGGTGTCTCTGTTCTTCCACTTTATGTTTGCGGTTGCGTCGACAACATTGCGCCGGTATCTACTGCAATGCCTTGGGTTTCCTACTGGTTTACACTCTGAGTGGTCCTTTATTTTCTGGAATATTGCATGTTCGTGCTTTTTGTGTATAATCGTTTTCTTAATAATTTTTAAAAGAAGTGTGTTCACGCTGATCATCGAATGAAACACTATAATCAACGCGATTTTATTTGCCGTGAGTTAAATGAAAGGAGCAGTTCCTTTCAGGTAAATGAACAATATGTAGCCTGGTGTTTTCTTTACACGGTTGATCTGCAAGCATCTCACTGTAAATTTTGCGGACCGATTTATACTTTCCCACAAAGTTTTAACTCGCTTGTGATTACACTAATTGGTTTGCAGTAAAATTTAGATTATATACTCTTTGGCTACAGTCTGAGAACTTCGCTTAAAAACTTGGTCGAGTTTCATAACGATTCACCAGTGATATAGGGGTCACCAACTAAATAAATATGTGTATTCGTTCGGGTAGAATAGTCTTCAGAAAGATTAGACAAATGTAGAATCGTTGGATGGCTGTTATTGGTGACTGCCGTTTGCCACCACCACTAAGTGGTAGTCATGTCGGGAAATAATTGAGTTTTATATCACACCTGCATACTTATGTCGAAACACCAAACAGTATCCCGTGTCTCCTGCTAAGCGTTTAGTATAATATTAAAGAAATGTCCTATATTCTTATAAAACGTTTTAATCTACCAGTTACTAAGTAGTATGGGTATAGGACGATTAGTCAAAGTTTGAACCTCAGCAGTTTTTCGAGAATTTAGTGCGGTACATTGTCAAAAAAGGCAGTGCATGCATCGATGAACTAAACTGAAATCCCAAACTACAGAAGAACTGATTTGTTTAAATGTTATTTAAAGCAGCTAAATTATACCTATACTAAGGGGAAATATTTTGCATAATTTGGAGGGTTTCATAAATGTAAGAACAGCGTCTACTGACCAGCAAGACATCCATACAGCTCCAGTCTCAATGCAGGATGATACCATGAGCTGGCGTTCATGAATGGATAAATCCGCACAAACCGAGCAGTGATCGGCTGATCTAACTCTTGCTTGACGACTGAGGTACCGTCTGTGTTACCGTGTAACTCCTGAAAAAATAGACACCTTCGCTAAACTGGTATTCTCTACTGAAGGGAATAATCACCTATGCCCGGCCAACTCAAAGCTAGCCCAAGATTAACCACTCAAGTTCTTTCTCTTAACCTCATGGCCAACAAAGAATTTTTTATCAAGGCGGCCAAGAAGCCGTTTGTTCTAGCGCAAACCATATTGGTGAGGTCGCGGTGTGATCGTGTTCTCAATTTCCGGTATGAAGAGTGATCAACTTCAATGTTCAGTATTTCAGTCCGGCACCAGAAATATGTATTATACAGTATGCAGAACGTGGCATTTGATACTTTACTAAATAAAAGCTGATTGAGATATCAATTCTCATTTCATCACTCATGGACCTTCTTAATTTTTGGTTTGGAGAATTTGTGTCCTGAGCTTGGGAGTGAAAAAGTTATCGAGTTTTGAACAACCGAACACAGGTTTAGTTATCACCTGCCAGTGTGCGCTCGTTCCAGTCTCCCTCGCTTTCCCTTTTTCCGGAGTGCTAAGAAGTTAACGACTCGTGACCATTTGTATTTTATTAACTACTGTTCAGGAGTACTTGTCTGTGATAGCGCTCAAGAGCTTAAACATTGCATTATTTCACAAGAACTTTAGTGGAATATTGAACTGGACCGTGATGCCGTGCACAAGAAGATGCGGAATTTTTTCTCTACCTGTTGGTGGTACGGCTGAAACTGTGTTCCATCAAAGCTGTAGTACACCGAGTACGACTTTGTCCAATTGTTGTGCTGAGAATGACCTTGAGTTGCTGTGGCTGTTATATTGGTCACATTTGTGAAATTCACTTGTAACCAGGCGCCCCACCACCGCCACCACCGTTCTGGTTCCCAGCCCCCACTGCTGTTCAGACGGGCTTGGTTTGCAGGACAGCACGACTCGGCACTACTGGCAGTTAAGGCGGAGTCTGGAATGGAGCCGTCCTGCAGTCCCAGTGGAGAGCTGCATTCTACAGAGAACAGAGTGCGGAACTTATACAAACTGATACCTCACATCCGGCAACATATTTTTAATCTATACATCATCCTCCCCAAACATGATCCTTTGCGGGTCCATGCACAACGCCCGGGGTTGGGGTACTCCTCAAAGTTTTGGGTGGGAGTGTGCGGCTCGGGACTGAAAACCCTTACCCTATATCAGACCAAACTTTGCAATTTTCCACCCTATTTCAGACCAAAATGTGCAATTTTCGACCTTATTTCAGACCAAATATCAAAATCTTGTACCCTATTCCAGACCATACAAAGGCTCAAAATCTATACCCTATTTCAGACTAAAAATGCTGAAAATGATACCCTTTGGGGCGGCGCATACCTATATGACTTATATATGGGAGCCCGAGGGGAGGGGAGGGGGGCACAACGTTAATCTGATCAACAAACCCTTGCCTTAGCTCACCATTTTTGCTTGGCCGTGCATTTCGATAATTTTTAAAGTTATTATGATGTTAGTTGCCTAAACTATAGTAACTTGTGGAGAGCCAGAGAAATAATCTATTGGCCAGGAATGGGGACCTGACAGACTTCATTTCAAAATGCGAAATTTTCTCGATCAACGCTCGCCTCAGCCAGGCACTGCCATGAACCCCTAGGTCGACCATGATAGTAGATTGCACATTTTCACCCAGAAGATGGGAGTCCCCCCTCCACGCCAAAATTCGATTAGAGAGTTCGATTTTTTTTCCAGAGTTGCGAGTTTGAGCACCTCATGAGCTCCTCTGGCTATGCAAAAATTAATGGAAAGGTCAAGAGAATGTGGTCAAGACATCACAAAACCTGATAAAGAAGGCGAAGGAGTCCGATACGGATTTCTTCCCATCCGGCTACTCTGAGTTTTTACTGATGCTACAGGCATAACGTCACGTAACGACACATAGCGACACGGCTGTGGCATGTCCCTCATTTTTGCGTTTTGTTCAGATGTGTTGTACCCCGCAATTGGTAACCCGGTGCTCTACACGCAATACGACGAATGGCTTAGTTTGATAAAAACCGATAAACTTAGAAATACGAACATAGAAGTTACTAAAACGAAGAGCCCGATAAGCTCAGAACTTACAAAACGTATTTCGGAAGTATCATAGCATAGTGCAAAACAAAAACAGCAGCAAACGCGCATGAAGGATCAAATGTTGAGAGAAGTTACGGAAATTGACTGTTTACTAAAGGCGGACAGCTGAACAGAAGTACTAAGTTTCAAGGCCTCCTTTTTTATCCTCAGTAGATAAAGCTGCGATGGATGCTCCCACGTTATTTAGAGTCTAGAAACATCAATTCCATGGTTGTACAGTGGTAATAAAAAATTGTGCTGCATTCTTATTGTACGGGAACAAGCCCTTCTCGGTTGGGGGAGGGGGTATTCTTCGTAGTAATTTTGTGTGGGAGTGTGCCGCCCGGTTCTATTATAGCCTAGTATATTCCTTACCTTATTTCAGACCAAAATATCCGAAATTCCCTCCCCTTTTCAGAGCTGTATACCAATACCAAAATTCAGCAAAACGTGCTACACTAGTAGACCAAATACACAAAGTCTCTTCTCTATTTCAGACTATAAAATGCTTGAAAATGATACCCTTTGGAGCAGTACATGCCTATATGCCTTGATAAGGGAGTATTCCCCGATACACGTATATCTACCGGTACGTTTTCAACTGACATTTTTTCTAATTGCGACGTTTCACACAGTGGTGGAGCTACATAATTCCAATTTTCTTTTCTTATATCGCAAGTAAAGAACTGTACATACGTTTTCCTGCTTTCACCGTCCAAAAGATATCTGAAATACAAAACACATTCTAGCTAAGTAAATTTCTGAATGTCGCTTGCCTTTCAGCAAAGAGTCTCTTATCCACAGCTATGTGGATATGCAGTCAAGAAGTGAGCATGAGAGCTTTTAAGCCTTTATAATGCCAGAAACTTGAGTGCAATTTACTTTCATTTGAGCAGCCGGGAGCGGGAATTCCTAGCGTTTACCGCCAAGTTTATAATTATTTTGGTGCATACGACGAAAACTGAAGTACAATTTGCAGGGTTTGCAACGCGGGATTCATGAGGGTGGCAATAACAATTTTATAGAATGAAGTATCAGCCGGCTATATACACGGAGTTAATTCTGCCTCCATTAACATTAATTTTACACAATCTTACTAAAAACTAAAAGAGAAAAGAAAAATACTCACAGAACAGAAGAAGCAGTACTGCCTGTCCATTTATGTTCATTGTGAGTTCAGTGTCGTTGGACATCCACTCTCAGATAAAAGGTGATTCGTTTTTGCCGATTTTCCACTCTGAACTGGACAGTCAAACACTTCCTCAAAATGCTATAATCGCATCACTTGGGCATAGACGCACATTAAAGACAAATAATTATTTGTTTTGAGGAGGCGCTTATAATGATCTGGCATCATTATTGGGTAACAACGTTTACTGTGCACACCGCAATTAAGAGATGAGCAAAGAAGACTTGAATTTCCGCTGTCAGTCAGTGCTTTACCAGGTGTTTATCCTTTTCTTCCCTTTTTAAAATCCACTCGCAAGCCCAACTAATACATTTCCTCCCAACCTTTTAAGAAGAACTCATGTTTAAATGATGGAGAATTGAGCTTTTATCTAAGCAAGGTATACTGTACATAGACTTCCGGCGAGAAACTGAAAGAGAAAGTTGAAGTTGATCACCTTAGGAGTGAGAGGATTGATCACTTCTGGCTGTATCAGGTAACTGCACCTATTTAGCTCAGAAATCTTTTCACTTCAGGTCTGACTACTTGCGTATGAAATGGACTGCTTACTCCACCCTTTTTTATGATCAGTAGCAAGAGACCATAAGGCAACCTTAATACAATATCTTTATTAATGGTCATTTTCCGCCTTGTTTTTCCAAGTGCACGACTTGTTTGTCATGAATTATTTGGAAAATACGTCAGTTGTCAATTGTTGACGGAGCCATACTCAAACACGGATAATATTATCCGTCAATTTGAGTAAAATATGACTTTACAATTATTCATAAACCTCTGGGATGATAATCTTTGAGGAACTGTAGATACTCGAAAAACGTTTTTAGCTAATTAAAAAAATCATGATAGACCTTCCGACAAACCGAATGCACTTGATCACTTGAATTTTGAATTGATGGTCTCACTGTCACTGTCTTGCTGTTATTCAATACGAAAATGATTAAGGAAACACTGAACCGATTGTTCTAGCTCAGAACTATCGTGGTGTGTTCCCATCATCGCGGAACTTCACGTTTTCAAGCATGAACACGACAAAAAGTTTGGGCGATAAATGCGGTGAGTTGGCCCCAGGATAAAACGGTAAAATAAAATGTACATGAACATGAGAGAAAATCTGTTTCACAGGCCGAGGATCGAACTAACGTGAGTGCCATGCGTGTGAGTAATAAAGCAGAACCTTTGAAGAACCGATTGCATGGCGGATATTTCACACATGGTTTCTGCAGTTTTTCAGCCGGAGAGCACCCCCCTGGCAAGACTGCCAGTGCCACGACAAATGGGATAATAGGCGCACGTATTATATGTTGCTTTGGTTAAAACGAGTGTATCTGACTGTTGGCTTTGGAGGGATCGGTATAAATTATTTTGGATCGATCCTATTTTAGCGATCTCAGTGGCTATAGAACTATTAGAATATTTGACAGTTACGAGATTAGCATTGTCAACATTATGCGTTGCGATAAATTAAAAACTTTTCATCAGTGAAGGCCTGGATGCACGAGAACTAACTGTTCTAAAAATGCTGCGTTTTATACGTGTGAAAACGCTCCAGACTAACAGCAGATGAAAAACCCTGTTTTGATAGTTCCAAAAATTCTCACCGAAAAGCGCTGCATGATAAAAAAAATATACAGATGCCAGAATACTTAGGAACGGTTGACTTTGGCACTGACGCGCCGCGATTCCGCTGAGCACACCGCAGTTTGAACACTGTCCTATACAGGGCTATGACAACTGCGAGGACGACAAGAAAGACATATTCATTATAACGTTTCACTTCCAAAAATTGCATCATATGAGTGCAGCTGATAATAGTGTGATGCATGCAATAAACCATCTTGAAAATCCGTTAGTCGGAATCGCCAGTCAGCAGTGCCTCGCGGGGGTAGTTTTATGTCCTTATCCATTCCAATACCATTCTGGGGTCAAAATGGTGACCATTTTATATTTCATGCCTTTGAACAAATCTTACGAACTCCTCAATGGAGGAACGAGGTTTAGAACCTTTTTGAAATGCCAATTACGACTTTTTTCCTTTGACCAGCCTTCTTACCGAGACCCGGAAGGGGGTGGGAGGGGAGGGGGCATGCAGTGAATGGTCAAGTGGAGTTTGCTTGTTCGTTTTCTATACCAGGTGACGTCAGGGTGATCTCCTCAGCTTCGTCATCAACGTCGATAGTGTAGCTTTTCCGGGTTTTCAACTCGATTTTATCGTCCTGGTTCTGTGGCGCAACAGCGGTGTCGGTGGCGAAGATTTTGTTGGCCGCGGCACTGATCACCGCGTGTTGTAAACGAAAATTTTTGACACAGAGATACACAAAATCTTGACTAAGCAACTTTTATTGTATACTCCGCGTGGCAGTTGCTACACTACATTTTTTTTTTGTTTATCAGTGTAAGTCACGTGATATCAATAAATAGGAACAACGAACTGGCTGATTTATCAGAAGAGAAACTGCGCTCATCGATGTAAGTGGCACTCAGTTTCACAGTAGCAAGTGGAGCCACTTAAGCCTGAATCAGCCCTACAAATATAATAGAGTAAAATTGCTGAACCAAGCAATGTTGAACACTTCAATTCAAAAGCTAACATTATATAGTTTATGTAGCTAGTCAAATGACGCCTGGTCTACAAGTGGCAAGTTTGTAGTCACTAGCCAGTCAACTATTTAAACTTACTGTTTAAATCAACCCTACAAATATGCAATGTAATAGCTGAACAATTATAAGCAAAGATCATTTATCCACAGGCGGCCCAAGCTGATTGACTGTGTGACGTCACGGTCGGGTTTTATAAGCAAATGTATGGGAGATTTTAGTCGATCGATAACTCAAAAAATATTGCGAGAATAAAGCTTAGACTTGCTAACCTTGTTGTTGTGGTGGTTTTCTTGCTGCTGTAGCGATTTCAGCGTGTCTCGCTGAATTTTTCCTCTCTAACAGAAAGAATTTCAAGGCTGGCAACTCGGTCGATCTGGCATCCAGAATGGCTCCAGAAAAGTCTCTCAAATGCGGCTTTTCAACCTCCGTATGGCCACAAAACCCAGACATATGTCGAGTTGAATCCTTTTCCCATAAGACTGTTGCAAAAACATTTGTAAAACGCCAGTTGAGTCCGAAGAAATTGCCGAAATCGGCCGTCAAAATGGTTTCTGACAATCCGTGAGACCCACTAAAGCGCTTGAATTTCATGCCGAGCTCTGATTCGCTGCCTCTTTCGCATGCTAATTCAATTTACCGAATCAGAGCTCGGCATGAAATTCAAACGCTTTTCCCTGGACCAAGAGTGGGTCTCACGGCTTGTCAGAAACCATTTTGACGGCCGATTTCGGCAATTTCTTCGGACTCAACTGGCGTTTTACAAATGTTTTTGCAACAGTCTTATGGGAAAAGGATTCAACTCGACATATGTCTGGGTTTTGTGGCCATACGGAGGTTGAAAGGCCGCATTTGAGAGACTTTTCTGGAGCCATTCTGGATGCCAGATCGACCGAGTTGCCAGCCTTGAAATTCTTTCTGTTAGAGAGGAAAAATTCAGCGAGACACGCTGAAATCGCTACAGCAGCAAGAAAACCACCACAACAACAAGGTTAGCAAGTCTAAGCTTTATTCTCGCAATATTTTTTGAGTTATCGATCGACTAAAATCTCCCCATACATTTGCTTATAAAACCCGACCGTGACGTCACACAGTCAATCAGCTTGGGCCGCCTGTGATTTATCGAGACGTTTACGCATGACTGTCGAAAGTAATCGTGTGATTACTCTTAGTTCAGCGTTTCCTACGCTTTCCTATTGGTCTTTAGCAACATTCTTGGCCAATGAGGAGCAAAAGAAACACCTGGCTGTGATGTTCTTAAACAACAAAGCAAGGGGCAATAGCGTGTTCTCGCACTGCTGATTGGTTATTTAAAAAAATCGCAATTAGGCCCGTTTCAAACGTCGCGCTACTGTCTTGCCGAACTCAATGCAAATTAGCTCAAACAATGGATTTTGCTGATTTGCATTGAGTTTGGCACGGCAGTGGCGCGACGTTTCAAACGGGCCTTACTTGGCTTTGGTTTTAGCTTTGCTCATACTTCTAGATGGTCGGACGTGTTTTTGCTGGCCTCATTGATTGGCTCTGTGATTGCTTTTGTTTTAGTTTGACAGTCACCCGAAAAGAAAAGCGCTCTATTTTCATTCAAAAAAGCTACATTCCAAAGTTTATACAATCACTCAAGAGAAACTTAGTTTCAAAACGGCACGTTTGTTTAGGTATATTCAGCGTAAGTTATGAAGATGCTGTGTTTAAACCATTTCGGCACTAACATGAAACTCAGCTGCCGACAGAACAAGTAAAGCAGCTATCAGGCCAAGCTTAAGTTTCTTCTAGAAGACTCTGAAACAACTTTGTTACCTCTACAGAGTCAAAGCTTCGGTCCTTGCCTGTTTTGGCACTACATATATATAAACTATGTCAGGGTCGAATTCTCGTTCAAAAGAAGTGAAATGAAGTAATGAAACACCAATACAACCCAACAGTTAATTTCTTTTTAGTGCATAAAATTTACGCCAAAAATCAACTTTTATGTGAGACGTTTTCTTAGTGTTCTTTACACCAATCAATCCTGGAGAAACCCTCGTTAAAAAGCATGCAACAAAGAATGTCTACTTTAAATATTAATAATGATAAAGAAAAAGCCACGCGGAATTCACCCCTCTTACGTTTTCTTGGCCAGTTTAGCTGGAGCGGTAGTTGCGCGTCTCTTCTTTGAAGCCCTCTTGGCCTTTAGGACGCGGAGCTCGTCAGCGGGGGCTTGGGCACGGACCTCTTTAGGAGCAACACCAGGTGACGTCAGGGTGATCTCCTCAACGCCATCACAAACGTTGATCATGTGGCTTTTCAGGATACTCAGCTCAATTTCTTCGTCGCGGTTTGCTGGCTTGGCGGCGTTCTCGATGGTGAAGATTTTGCTGGCCGCGGCATTGGCTTCCACCTCTTCTTCACTTTCTTTCGCGGGGTCTTCCATTTCTTTAACATTTTCTCTGGGATGTGGGATGCAGGTCTCTATGTCCACTATATGACTTCTTGGCAGCCCAGTCTCGCTTCCAGTGTCCGAGTTGTCGTTGTCTTCGCCGACGAAATCTTCTGGCGACAAATTAAATTCAAGTCTCTCGGGTACTTCATTGGCGGCAGCTTTCCTCCTGTTGCTGATCTCGTTTCTTTTGTGCTGGATCTGCTCCTGCAGCCTCCTTTCCCTCATCAGGTACTCGTTTATCTTTCAAAGGAATGTAAGATTGAAATCACTTACATATCAAAATGTGGGACTTTCGATTTAGTTTGTACATAACGAGTATTGTACATAATGAGTAATAATTAATGTATATAACTTGCTTTCTCCTCTAAATTCATGTTGGTTTTTGTGTATTTCTGTTTGTTGACATATTTGTTTGCTTGTTTTAATTTGTATTTATTTATTTATTTACCATGCATGCATGTCTAATTAAGTTATGATAACTCTTCCGTGAGTGCTGTCCAACGGACTCTATTTTACGTAGTTTTATTATTACTATTTTATACTTTATATTTTTTTACAAACTATAACAAAGTGCCTGAGTTGCAACTGAAAATTGCCACAAAAACTGCTGACCTCGTCCCATTTCCAAGTGTTGAACACGTAAATGAGCATTCCCTGGAAGAACAAAAACAAATACTTACTTCTTTCAACCAGGATCTACATTCTGCACGACACCAAACTTTTATGAACCTAACAAGTTTCAAATGACTAAAACACTATGTTTAAGGTATTGTATTCGGAATTCGTTCACTTTACCGCTGGGCCCGGTTGTCGAAAGCCGATTAAGCTAATCCAGGATTAACGAAGTTCTTTCTCTCGACCACTCTGGCAATAAACTGCAGGGTTTTGTTCGAGGATGGATTAAAAAGCTTGTTCCAGCTGAAAACGTGTAAGTAAGTCGTTGTTGACGATATTTCACAGTAGGGCAAGTCTAAAAATGACGACCAGAATTGTCATATCCTAATCGTGCATTGAAAAACCGCATCGAGATTAAATGCAAGAGCGTCATTCGAAATTCGGAACTCTCTAACTCACCTGCACGGAGTTGAGAATCACGAAGAGGTATTTTGGTACAACGTGGTCCAAGGGCAAAGTCACAAAGCCGATGATCCAGGTCAGACCCAGCAAGGGAAAGAGGACAAGACAGGTGCGAGCAGTCTTCCTAAAAATCAACCAACAACTTAAAGTAAGTTTGATGCAAACTAAATCCCAGCAACTCTGAAGGAATTAAAGATTAGGAAGGGACATTCTTTTCCGCGAGCGAAATTCCTTCGTCTGGGGTACAATAGTAATAGGTTGACTTCACACAGAAGCTGTCAAAATCAGGTTTGAGAACTGTTTGTACTTTTACCAGAGGGAATAAAGAAACAAAGTGCAACATGCAGCCTCACTGAAGTTGTCCTCGACTCCTTCACCGCTGCCACAATTAAATAGTTGCTATTTCATGACACAAACCCAGACGTTGAGGACCTCGTACAGATTTTATAGGAACTGTAACATTCTTCAAAAATGATGCGATGGACTGTATAACTTGCCCTATTATTTTTACGGATGTAGTGCTTTTGTTACTTACTTCAAGTTGTCAAGGGCAGGGGAGGTGTTGTTGTTGATTCGCTTTCTTCGGATTAATACCCGCAGTGCTCGGCCAAAGACGCAGCAATTCATCTGCGAATATAATATTCTGCTTAATTAGAAATTTAGAAGGCCCAGAGGCCTAAACATCTGTTGTGGACACAGACTTTTGTCCTAGACACAAAAGATGTTTTTGAAAAACTTCAGAAACATTTTATTGTCCGCACTTAGCGCAACAATGCTGCCGCACGTTTTGCAACCCTGGAAACATCGATTGCCGTCGCAGTGTGCCCTCGTTTTACCGGCCTGTAATGCAAAAAAAAACAAAGAACGAAAATATAGAGAGAGTAAATATCATAATACGTTACCAGGGTGATGAGGGAGACGAACCCAATGAAAGTCCAGTAAGCGACACTCCCAGGTCGAACCCAGCAGCTGTTTGGACATAAAGACATTTAAGACATCGATTAGAAACCCTGCAAGGTACTCAAATAGAAGTATGGTAAAAATGGGAAGAAGGGCATGGTGACTGGATAACGATGTGGAAGTTCGAAACGAAGCAAAATGATGTACCAGTCCGTCGGTGAATAAGAAAAACCGACAGGAATGTTGGCACAAGAAAAGTCAGATGAACAACACTGAATAGAAGTAGCAGAGACATGCAGACATACAAGTAGAATGAACAAACGGATGGAACAGACTTGAGCTCGGATCAAGCGACATGCAAAGGTAATTGCGAGAATAGTATTCTTGAGTTCAACACATAAAGCCGGTAACACCAAAAATACACAGATCACTGAATAAGTTGTTGTCTATAGGCTCCAGAAAATGGTACTGTAGGTCATTAAACTGATCGAGAAACTTCGACTGGGTTGACTCAACTTACATTTTGTCGTTCACATACGCGTGGATACCACCATCGGCAGTCATAGCGATGACCACTGGTACAGCGGTCAGGCAAAGGGGTACACCTTGTGGATCAAGGAAAGCGATTCAAAGCATGAAGCAAGAGCAACAGACTGTGTTCAATCTGTTTACGAACATTCCATAACTTAATCTTGCCTACTATATGTAGTTTCATAACTGGATAGCGGCTCATTCAGAAATTAAGAGGGAAGCTTCAGCAGTTAATAACCCTTACACTCCCTAAAGCTCAAAGTACAGATTCTCCCAACCTTTAAGAGGAAATTGTATGAGTGATGTAGTGAGAGTTGATAGTTTGATCAGCTATCATCGTAGCAAGGTATCAAAAGCCAAGTTCTCCCTACTGTATGATACATCTGTGGTGCCGAAACTGAAGGAGAAAATTGAACTTGATCACTCTTCATCAGCGTGTGGCAGTATGAAACGGTCTAGTTCTGCTTCCGCAAATGGTTTTTTTGAAATTTTGCGCAGTTCTCTCAACGACCTTCCCTCCCCCTCCTGGACAGTTCTATTGTTGTTGTTGTTCCCCTCCCCACCCCCCCCCCCCCCACCCCTCAAGTTTGTGATCTTACCCCAGGCAAAAGCGTGATAAAGCAGCATGTTGGGTTTTTTCTTGAAAACGCTGGTAACACGCTGATACACCTGAACTCCTTCAAGGAACATCCAGGTAAAGGCGGCCAACAAGAAGTACTCAATTACAACAGCAAACGAAAAGCAGACCATCTGAAATATAATGACAACTAAACTCAAAGGAGGACTAATCTGAAATGACAAACAAAGGCACCCACTAGCACTCCCCCCGATCAATGTTGGTTCAGGCTGGAAAATGCACAATTCAACATTGAAGTGGGGAAGGGGGTGGTGCGAAAAACTCAAAATTAAAGGACTTTGTCCCAGTGTCCCAACTTTTTTGACCAGGATTGTAGAACTCCAACAGGCTGGGTGAACAAAAAATCACTAAATGCATAACAGACAACGCTAAAAATGGCTGTAATGCCTGTAACTACTCCGCCAATATTTTTTTACAGAAAAAGGCGATAGGCTGAAAAACTCACCACCAGAAGACAGAATTTATCAAGTCTTTCTATTTCCGCTTACTGTCGTCTCTACTGTTAATTTCAAAGTAATTGGAGTACAGCTGTAGCTCACCTCGTAACGTGTGGCGTCGATTCCCATTATGAAGAAACTCTGACCGAAGAAAAGACAGAACACCAGACCAAGGCGTATTTGTGCCTTTGCTTTTGTAAGGCCACTGAAAAGTAAAAAGAACAAAACACTTCAATCTTCAGTCCTCGCGGGATAAAAAAGAAAAAGCAGTCGAGAAATGTGATGAAGTGACATCTGTTGTTGTATTATGTTGGTAGCATACAGTACAATCCCGCTATCTCGAACTCGGTTATCTCGAAATCCCCGCTATCCCGAACAGAAACCGAATTATTTTGGAAATGAGCTTGGCAGAAACTGCCCTTGGTAGAACCCCACTATCTGGATTCCCCGCTATTTCGAACTATTTTTCGCTTCCCTTGAGAGTTCGAAATAGCGCGGTTCTACTGTAACTCTGGATTTAGGAACTCTGCATCATAAATGCAGACCCAGTGTTGATTGACTTGTGTTATGCATACAATTTCTAATCTGTGTTTGTTTGTTTGTTTGTTTGTTGTCTTCTTTTTGCAGTTGACTCACAGGAAGAAAGAAATGGTGACGATTGACCAGGCGTTTCCGAGTGTGGACACTCCAATACCTCCGTAAGTAAAGCCAGTCAATACGCGATCATGGATTTCAGGTAAAGGCTAAGAGAAAACAAAACCTTTCCTTTGGCCACGTCTAACACATTTCGGATTTTACAAGCTACTGGGATATTAGTGAACTAAATTGATTTAATAAATGACTGGGAAAAGAGAGAAAAGTCAACAATTATCTTTCACTCTCAAGCCATAATTTAAGTTGTCCCAGTTATCTGGTAAAGTTTAAATAAGCAGGCCATCAACCGTCAAGTTTCCCCATACTGTATGTATGACTACACCGATGGTCCCATTTGTTCAAAGGTCGCTTAAACTAACCAGTATAGGTTAGTTTAAGCGACCTTTCCTTTGATCATAAAACCGACTGCTTTTTCGCTTATACTAACCAGTATAGGTAAAACGAAATTGTTTCTCCCGACTTTTTGGTGGCACGCAAAGTCCAAGTTTTGTTCAAAGATAAACTCAAACCCGTGTCCAGTCGTGGGCGAAGCCTTAGTTCTCGTTTTCAGGATTAAAATCGAAAGAAAAATTTACCCCTAAAAACTGAAGAATAAAACTGATTCGCTTCTTGGAGCTAGAACTTTGAAAGAGCAGAAAAACGAAACACGCAGAATACGGAATGACAGGAATGGCAACGGATCAACATGTCAGGACTGACTGGAATGATTTATCGTTACCTCAGATTCGTCGTCTTGTTGCATTAACACTGCGAAATGTGTCATGTGATCACACGAACACTGCACGTGCCGTCCACCGCTTATGGATGACAAGGAACATCCGTCGTCTACCCAGTCCCCTCCAGTGTCTCCCCTGCATGTTGAACAAACACAAAACAAAAACATGGCAACACAAATCATCTGGGCTAAGTTTGCTATGCATGTTTGAATAAAGATCATGATAGGACGAGATTAAAGATCACAAAAGACTTTCCTAACATGTGCAAAGTTATAAAAAAAGATTACTTAACCAGCCAGCTCACATTATACAGATTTGATGTTCACGTAAAATATATATTTAACAAAAAACACCCTTTAGTTTTGTCCTTCTGTGTAGATATTCTTCATATTAATTATTTCCTGCATCAAACTGTCAACAGCAGCGCTCCCCTTGAAAAGTCTTACCCTGCACGGGGCCTCCAGAACACACAGCTCTTCTTCTTGTTCTGTGCGAGTAAAAACGCAGTTTCATTAGCTCTGCTCTGTTCTGCTCAATACCATGCATGATTTATAGCGATGTTATAAAATGGGGTGCATACAGGAAAGAAACGTGCCTGCAGGACGGATGTAAAATGGACCGAAGTGGGAAGAGATCCGGCATCAGTGAGCGAGTTTTCTCTCAATAATAATTAACCAAGGCACTCAGTCAAAGGAAATACAGTGAACTCTCTCTAAGGTGGACACCTTCGGGACCAGATTTAGTGTCCGCCTTAGAGAGGTGTCTGTTATAGAGAGAGAGTTCAGTTACAGAGAAACAAGTGGAAATCGGTAAGGACCAAATCTGAATGCTGTCCGCCTTAGAGAGGTGTCCGCTTTAGAGAAGTGTCCGCTTAGAGAGAGTTGACTGTATATGATGTTCTATTTGTAACTAAAGCAGTTTTTTTCTTTGAGTTCCATCAAAGGTATGGCAAAATCGTATATCAGATGAAATGCAGAGAAAAAATCCTTGCGAAAAGGAATTTAGTGCCGATAATTAAACTGTAACACAAACTAAAGCATGTTCTTACCTCAAGATCCTTAAACACTAGCGTCACTTTCTTCTGAAGTTTGGCACTGTCGTCCACAGCCACCGCAATGACGTTCGAACCGAGGCTAAAAGAATGCGTTTTGATAAATGAATGAAGGATTCACACAAAAATGTCATCAGACCGGCGCCGAGGAAACGACCTTGATTCTACAGTCTACTACCAGAGGTATCACACCTGTGAAGCCAGCGACATAATCCGGTGATATCTCACCTGTGTGAATTGTCCAATCCTTGACCGAAGAGTCGCGTCACGTTCTTGTAAAAAATGCTGACCACATAAGCGCCTGTGAGGTGAAGAAGGTGTTATATCCTATTTTACACCCAAGAGAACTCTTAAAACAAGATACTTTAGGGTCGTAGAACACATATGTATTGACGAAAACGTCCCGGGTATAGACATTTAAAATAGTCTGATGAAAACCTAGAACTCAAGAGAGCAATAGGAATCTTATTAGATTAAAACAACTAATTAGACCAACTTTGCTTTCCGAAGACACCGGGTGGCAGTTTCATGAAAGCTTTCTGGTCCTCCGTGTCATTCGACTGGGGTACAGTGATTGTTCCCTTGAGGTTTGGAGAAACTTTGCGGATCTGCAAGACTATGGTGGATAAAGAATTGTGATTCAAATCCTTGCCTTCATTTAATTTCTATCAGTGCTCCAAGCATAATTGATGTTAGCACGAATCATAGTGTCCATGTCCTTGGTTTACAGACACTCCTCAGGTAAGTTTACTATAACTGAGTTTACTATAATTGCTGGAAACTTACCGAGTTTTTCCGAGTGACGTGTCATCAACGTGATGTTGGTATTATTCAAATGATTCTTCGCGTATTTGAGGGCAAAATCTTCAATCTCTTTAGAAGCTGACAAAGCGGATGCACCATTCTGTACTGCAGCATTATTGGTAAAATTCCCCATGATATTCACCACAAGCTAGGAACGGAAGAATGATATTTTAAAGCCAAGTATATTTGTGTTAACTTAGAGCAGTTTTAATATTCATGATAGCTGGTTACAGCTGCAATGAATTCGTCCTTTTTCTGAGATCTGAGAAAGGTTTGTTATTATAAGTTGTGACGGTTTTTACTGGAGTAAAGAATAGAGCACGTGTGTTGAGTTATAGATTGAAGAAATATTGGAAATTTGAAAGAACTGCCTCGTCGAGAGAAGTGTGGAGGATCACGACGCGGCGGAGTCAGTATTTGTGCACTTCTCGAGTGTTCTTTCAAACTCCTATACTTTGACTCAACATAGGTTTGGTGCAGACTGCCCCCACGTTCACTACTGACCTGTAGAGAGGACTTGTTCCCAGGATCTGCACTCTTGAGAGTTTCGAGAAAATTTGCAAGCGGCTGTAACACACAGGAACAAAAATACACGTCAATGTGGTGTGCGTATAGTTAAGGAGAGAGCCGCAAACATAAAAAGTTGGCCAATCATCTAAAATCTTTTAATTATTTTTCTTGTGGTCACTAATAATGACCACTTTATCTCTTAGATATATCAATTCCGCGGCATTTTAGTACTTCTGGTACAAGCAATCTTGTGTATTATTTCTGAGCGTTTCTGTAAGTTCTCTTAGTTTCCTGCTCAACATAACATCTTGGGAAAGCCGCATTTCTCTGTTCTTTGTAATAAACGAATGGAATTCGGTTGTGACCGAACTTTTCTTATGACCTAGATTGTTATATATTTTTTTTAAAGTGTACAATTAACGTCAATCATCACTTGGTAAGGGTTGCTGATCGTTTACTCACTTTATCTGCTGAACATGTTGGTGTTACGCTTTTCCATTCGTGCTTGCTGGACGAAATGCCACTCTTTTCAACAGTCTTACTCTTCCTGGGAGCACTGCTTTGGTCACGTGATACACTTTGCATGATGATGACGTCAGACAGCTGGGTGCGAGTTTGCACGACTGATGCAAGACGTGATGTCATCATAGGCTGTGGTTCAGAAGTTTCTTGAGCACTGACAGCTTTTCTAATTGTTGTGGATTTCCAAATACTAGACCTCACAGTAAGTAGTGGAGTGGCAGATTGCAGAGGAACGGTGGTTGTGTGGTGAACGAACTTTGATGCAGTGGGTGAATGACTTGACTGCACATTTGTTGGGTCGAATCGTTGCGAGGTGGAATAGGCGAACGCTGTAGGAAAACTTTGAGTGGTTTCCTGAACACGTTCAGCTTTCCTTGTTGATGATCTTTCATTATCGGACCTGGTATTATGTGGTGGAGTTGTAGATTCTAGAGGAATGGCGGTTGTGTGGTAAGCCAACTGTTTTGATTCAGCGGCTGATTGAGTTGACTGCGCACTCGTTGGGTTTACCAGCGGCTGGTCTGTGGAAAGATATAGTTTTGAGAAACACTTTTGTTAGAAAGATGCAAATGTATTGGGGAAAATTGCCTTGGGCAGTTAAATACGGCATACGCGTTATTAGTATCGTTGCAACCTGGGGTCTTAAAGTAGCAGCAATAACATTTTACTTCCTTTAGTCGAGTATTTCTAGTTGCAGACGGAGCAGATTTACTGTGTAGTTAATTTTTCCGCATTACACTTGAAGCTGTTTAGTAGTAGAGATGCCCAAGGTGTTTCACTTAATATCAGCTTCTTGTCTCCTGACGTATACTGATCAGTTTTAACATTCCTGCCTGTCCGCATTGTGGACCCCTTGTACGTTTTGTGAATAGAAATTGCTAATAATCTGTGTAGTGAAGGTTATGTTCCTTGTTTGTGTTTGGTCGTATTAGCTGGTTGTCAAAATTACACCAACCTGTTGCACAGCCGTACAGTTCAACTCTCATCACAATGTGGTTAAACCACGCCTCCGGATTGATTCTGACAGTTTTCGCGATCAGCGGTGGCTCCAGATTGTTCCTCACGACTGTGTCCCTGTCTGCATTCCCGATCAAAATCTGTAATGACGCAACAAAGAACGAATTAACGCATCTGCACAGCATTTTAGACTAAATATCTTTGTCGGATGAGAAGCACCAGCATTCTCACTGGATTACAAACACGCCATCGAAAACATATTTGAAACGTGCCGAGTCCTGCAAAGTCACCTCTAAAAGGGTAAAAATTTTCCGTGAAGAAATAGATACATTGTTTTTGTATTTTATAACAGCAAGCGAACACTTAGGCAACCTTCATGTTTTTGATAGCAACAATAGTAATTCCGATTAGCGAACCTTGAATGTGTCAGGTACACAAATATTTTTAAAATTCAGACTTAACAATTATGACGAAATGAAGATGATTTTTCATACTCTGTCATATTTTCAGTGTCCGTAAAAAAGATACATCCAAAATTGTACTTTGTTGTTTTGATATTCATTACGTTCTGTATTTTTTCTGTAGCCTGCACGGCGTCACGGTCCAGTTCAATATTCCATCAGTGGATTTGTTTACGACTCGGAAAGTTAACATCGTATACCTGCTAATGGAAACTTGATTGTATTTTCATAATTTATGCACGAAATATTAGCACACTAAACTGTTTCCGTCAGACGTCCATGTTCTTACCTTGCCGTTTCGATATTTATGAAACTGTTCTGCATCATCCAGTCTGTATAAGAGCGCGTAACTTTTTACCCAAGCACTGTAGCGATTTTCCCCCTGGGTGGCTATCCCTGTGACGTTCGACGTGTTTATCAGGTTAATTTGTAACCACTGTAGTTTGTCATTATAACTTGCTGCCCATCCTCCACAGTACCACGTGCCGTTTATTTCCTCTTTCCTTGTATGAAGCCGCGCTCTCTCTGGAACGTCGAACTCGGAATGAGAACTTGACGCTGTGATGGCTGAGTCCGGGATAGTTTTGTTTTCCATGCCTAATGGGTCAGCACAGTCTGTAACAAGAATAAAACAGTAAGTAACAGATTCGGTTACCTTGACTAGAAGCCTCTGAAACCATTTTCATTAAGCCATAGATTTCGATTCATAATTATTCTTATCAGTGGTTTCACAGCCTGCACTAAGCCACAGTATGTGATCCCAACTAACGGACAGAGGCGAGAGCCAGGTGCTTGGATTATTCTTGAAGATATGTTACTTTTTCTAGATGGCCTGATGTATTTTCTACACATAAGACACATCTTGGGGGTTCCAGCCAACTGACTTTATTCTGGTCGATGACGTCATCCAAAATGGCGTCATCTGAAGTTGATAGCGTTTGTAAATAGGGCTTTTAGGGAAGATGTAAGAACTTTAAAAAATAACAAGGAATAAAGAATGCTTTTGTTTGTGGCGATTTCGTAGGTTCCCTCAACTACCGTGTTGTTATTCTGGGATATCTCCTGTCAGGATTATTTTGAAAGAAAGTAACAAAGTATTTATTTGAAAAACAATCATGATTCAATCGATAACTCTCCTGTTACTTTCTCTATCCTAACAACTTTGGCATTTCTTTCAGCCACTATACAGTGCCTACCTTTTACATTTCCTGGAACGTGAGAGAAATCTGAAATAAAAGCATAGAAGACACCGAGACTTGTCAGTCAAGATTTGCATTTTGATGCAGGTGTCAAGGGACAATTCGGAACAATTTGGAAGTTTATTATAAAGAATAATATTTCGGCTATCCTGGAGCGAACTTGTATGTGCAAAGGGAAGAAAAGCTCAAGCTTGACCTTCGGACTTAGGATTACAATAGCCCTTTAGGAGCATAGTTCATAAATGAGGTCAGTGAAGCATTTGCGTGTGCAGCACAAACCACAGGAAAGGCATAACGCCAGGTTCGCTACAAACGTGCCTGTCGGTAAGCTTTACTTGCACGATTTGAGCAAGCTGCCAAGTGTTTGCACGGCATCGTGATGCACAGACACCTTCAGGGGCCTTTACAGTCGCCAATGCCGCGGAAGTTCTTTCCACCCTTTTCCGTTCTGACCTCATCGTGGTTTTGCTATTTAATTTTAATAGTTGTTTACCCAAAAGGAAGTTTGTAACCGCTGTACGTGCTCCCTATGCAAGGCAGCGTGGCCGAGTGGTTAGGGCGCCGGACTTAAAATCTGGAGGTCCCAGGTTCGGCAAGTCCCGCTCTGAGCACTAACTGAATCTGGAACACGGTAGCCCCGCGTTCAAATCCTCGGCCACGTTATGTAATTAGCCAACTGGTTAGCCTTCGACCAGTTGGGACTTTTAACAGATTTACGTTGAGTTTAAAACACGGCCCCACCAGCTCTGCTGAATTACTTACCGTGTATAAATAAAGACACTTTACTTTTACTTTTTTACTTAACCGCTGGTTTGTAGTGTAGAATTCAGAGTGACTTGGAGCCCGAGCTCTCCGTTAGTCTCGAAGCCCCAGAGCTCAGTCGTGATTCACGAATAAAGAAGTCAACAAGACCAGAAGCGAGTTCCCCTAAATCTGCTCCGTAACACAGGAAGAGTAAAAAGGTCAAGGCTGTTTGTTGAACCGCAATAACTAAGGTTGGTTCTAACTGGCTTGTAAAGCAAGCGGGAACACAAATGCAAGGAATGGAAAAGTTTCACTATTGTCTTGCGCTTGCTTCACAAATTTCACCGCTTGCTTTACAAGTGGAAACTAACCTTTAGTATTCAGTAGCGCATTCAGACATCGGGTATGCCCTATACGTAGTGGTGTCTCCGTTCTTCTCTTTATGTTTGCGGTTGCGTCGACAACATTGCGCCGGTATCTACTGTAATGCCTTGGGTTTCCTACTGGTTTACACTCTGAGTGTTCTTTATTTTCTGGAATATTGCATGTTCGTGCTTTTTGTGTATAACCGTTTTCTTGATAATTCTTACAAGAAGTGTGCTCACGCTGATCATCGGATAAAGCACTATAATCAACACGATTTTATTTGCCGTAAGTGAAATGAAAGGAGCAGCTCCTTTCAGGTAAATGAACAATATGTAGCCTGGTGTTTTCTTTACACGGTTGATCTGCAGGCATCCCACTGTTTTGCGGACCGATTTATACTTTCCCACAAAGTTTTAACTCGCTTGTGATTACACTAATTGGTTTGCAGTAAAAGTTAGATTACTCTTGGGCTACAGTCTGAGAACTTTGCTTAAAAACTTGGTCGAGTTTCATAACGATTCACCAGTGATATTGGGGTCACCAACTAAATAAATGATTTGCTTGTCTAGTGTATTCGTTCGGGTTAGAATAGTCTTCAGAAGTATTAGACAAAATAAATAATGTAGAATCGTTGGATGGCCGTTGTTGGTGACTGCCGTAATTTGACCACCACTTAGTGGTGGTCATGTCGGGAAATATAATTGAGTTTCATATCACTGGACCTGCATACTTATGTCGAAACACCAAACAGTATCCCGTGTCTCCTGCTAAGCGTTTAGTATAATATTAAAGAGATGTCCTATATTCTTATAAAACCAGAAGCAATTGTTTCGTTTTAATCTACCAGTTACTAAGTAGTATGGGTATAGGACGATTAGTCAAAGTTTGAGCCTCAGCAGTTTTTCGAGAATTTAGTGCGGTACATTGTCAAAAAAGGCAGTGCATGCATCGATGAGCTAAACTGAAATCCCAAACTATAGAAGAACTGATTCGTTTAAATGTTATTTAAAGCAGCTAAATTATACCTATACTAAGGGAAATATTTTGCATAATTCGGAGGGTTTCATAAATGTAAGAACAGCGTCTACTGACCAGCAGGACATCCATACAGCTCCAGCCTCAATGCAGGTTGATACCGTGAGCTGGAGTTTATTAATGGAAAAATCCGCACAAACCGAGCACTGATCGGTTGATCTAACTCGTGCTTGACGACTGAGGTATTGTCTGTGTTACCGTGTAACCCCTGAAAAAAAAATCACCTTCGCTAAACTGGTATTCTCTACTGAAGGTAATAATCACCTTTGCCCGGCCAATTCAAAGCTAGCCCAGGATTAACAAGTTCTTTCTCTTAACCTCTTGGCCAACAAAGAATTTACATCAAGGCGGCCAAGAAGCCGTTTGTTCTAGCGCAGACCATATTGGCGAGGTCGCGTTGTGATCGTGTTCTCAATTTCCGGCATGAAGAGTGACCAACTTCAATGTACAGTATTTCAGTCCGGCACCAGAAATATGTATTATACAGTATGTAGAACGTAGCATTTGATACTTTACTGAATTAAAAGCTGATTGAGATGTTAATTCTCATTTCATCACTCATAGACTTTCTAAATTTTTGGTTTGGAGAATTTGTGTCCTGAGCTTGGGAGTAAAAAAGTTATCGAGATTTGAACAACCGGACACAGGTTTAGTTACCACCTGCCAGTGTGCGCTCGTTCCAGTCTCCCTCGCTTTCCCTTCTCCGGAGTGCTAAGAAGTTAACGACTCGTGACCATTTGTATTTTATTAACTACTGTTCAGGAGTACTTGTCTGTGATAGCGCTCGAGGGATTAAACATTGCGTTATTTCACAAGAAGTTTAAAGATGCGGAATATTTACTCTACCTGTTGGTGGTACGGCTGAAACTGTGTTCCATCAAAGCTGTAGTACACCGAGTACGACTCTGTCCAACTGTTGCGCTGAAAATGACCCTGAGTTGCTATGGCAGTTATGTTGGTTACATTTGTGAAATGCACTTGTAACCATTGGCCGTACCTCATCCTCCTACTGTCTGGTACCCAGCCCCCACTGCTGTTCAGACGGGCTTCGTGTGCAGGACAGCACGACCTGGCACTACTGGCAGTTAAGGCGGAGTCTGGAATGGAGCCGTCCTGCAGTCCCAGTGGAGAGCTGCATTCTACAGAGAACAGGGTGCGGCAACTTATACAAACTGACACCTCACATCCAGCAACATATTTTTAATCTATACATCATCCTCCCCAAACATGATCCTTTGCGGGTCCATGTACAACGCCCGGGGTGGGGGTACCCCTCAAAGTTTTTGGGTGGGAGTGTGCGGCTCGGGACTGAAAACCCTTTTTATACCCTATTTCAGACCAAACTTTGCGATTTTCGACCCTATTTCAGACCAAAATGTTACATTATTGAGCGTTTTTAGACCAAAATGTGCAATTTCGACCTTATTTCAGACCAAATTTCAAAATCTTGTACCCTATTCCAGACCATACAAAGGCTCAAAATTGATACCCTATTTCAGACTAAAAATGCTGAAAATGATACCCTTTGGGGCGGCGCATACCTATATGATTTATATATGGGAGCCCCCCCCCCCTCCCCCCGGGGGGGGGCACAACGTTAATCTGATCAACAAACCCTTGCTTTAGCTCACTATTTTTGCTAGGCCGTGCATTTTGATAATTTTTAAAGTTATTATGATTTTAGTCGCTTAAACTATAGTAACCCGTGGAGAGCTAGAGAAGTTCTATTGGCCAGGAATGGTGACCTGACAGACTTCATTTCAAAATGCGAAATTTTCTCGATCAACGCTCGCACATGCAAGCCAGGCACTGCCATGAACCCCTAGGTCGACCATGATAGTAGATTGCACATTTTCACCCAGAAGAACAAAGATTGTTTTTGTATAGCTAACTATTTAACACTCAGGTTACTTTAAAGTGGATCACCTGAACCATAAGACTGTGTCTAAGATCACAAAGAAATTACGAAGACACTTTTTGGCGCATGGAATTTCAGACACCGTTATCAGCGATAAACCGCACAAAATTCGATTAGAGAGTTCGATTTTTTTTTCCAGAGTTGCGAGTTTGAGTACGTCATGAGCTCCTCTGGGTATGCAAAAATTAATGGAAAGGTCAAGAGAATGTGGTCAAGACATCACAAAACCTGATAAAGAAGGCGAAGGAGTCCGATACGGATTTCTTCCCATCCGGCTACTCTGAGTTTTCACTGATGCTACAGGCATAACGTCACGTAACGACACATAGCGACACGGCTGTGGCATGTCCCTCAATTTTGCGTTTTGTTCAGATGTGTTGTACCCCGCAATTGGTAACCCGGTGCTCTACACGCAATACGACGAATGGCTTAGTTTAATAAAAACCGATAAACTTAGAAATACGAACATAGAAGTTACTAAAACGAAGAGCCCGATAAGCTCAGAACTTACGAAACGTATTTCGGAAGTATCATAGCATAGTACAAAACAAAAACAGCAGCAAACGCGCATGAAGGATCAAATGTTGAGAAACGTTACGGAAATTGACTGTTTACTAAAGGCGGACAGCTGTACAGAAGTACTAAGTTTCAAGGCCTCCTTTTTTATCCTCAGTAGATAAAGCTGCGATGGATGCTCCCACGTTATTTAGAGTCTAGAAACAACAATTCCATGGTTGTACAGTGGTAATTAAAAAAAATTGTGCTGCATTCTTATTGTAGCCCTTCTTGGTTGGGGGGAGGGGGTATTCTTCGTAGTAATTTTGTGTGGGAGTGTGCCGCCCGGTTCTATTATAGCCTAGTATATTCCTTACCTTATTTCAGACCAAAATATCCAAAACTCCCCCCTTTTCAGAGCTGTATACCAATACCAAAATTCAGCAAAACGTGCTACACTAGTAGACCAAAAACACAAAGTCTCTTCTCTATTTCAGACTATAAAATGCTTGAAAATGATACCCTTTGGAGCAGTACATGCCTATATGCCTTGATAAGGGAGTATTCCCCGATACACGTATATCTACTGGTACGTTTTCAACTGACATTTTTTCTAATTGCGACGTTTCACACAGTGGTGGAGCTACATAATTCTTTTCTTATATCGCAAGTAAAGAGCTGTACATACGTTTTCCTGCTTTCACCGTCCAAAAGATATCTGAAATACAAAACACATTCTAGCTAAGTAAATTTCTGAATGTCGCTTGCCTTTCAGCAAAGAGTCTCGTATCCACAGCTATATGGATATGCAGTCAAGAAGTGAACATGAGAGCTTTTAAGCCTTCATAATGCCAGAGACTTGAATGCAATTCAATTTCATTTGAGCAGCCGGGAGCGGGAATTCCTAGCGTTTAATACCGCCAAGTATATAATTATTTTGGTGTATACGATGAAAACTGAAGTACAAGTTGCAGGGTTTGTAATGCGGGATTCATGAGGGTGGCACTAATAACAATTTTATAGAATGAAATATCAGCCGGCTATAAACACGGAGTTAATTCTGCCTCCATTAGCATTATTTTTACACAATCTTACTAAAAACTAAAAGAGAAAAGAAAAATACTCACAGAACAGAAGAAGCAGTGCTGCCTGTCCATTCATGTTCATTGTGAGCTAAGTGTCGTTGGACATCCACTCTCAGGTAAAAGGTGATTCGTTTTTGCCGATCTTCCACTACTGAACTGGACAGTCAAACACTTCCTCAAAATGCTATAATCGCATCACTTGGGCATAGACGCACATTAAAGACAAATAATTATTTGTTTTGAGGAGGCGCTTATAATGATCTGGCATCATTATTGGGTAACGACGTTTACTGTGCACACCGCAATTAAGAGATGAGCAAAGAAGACTTGAATTTCCGCTGTCAGTCAGTGCTTTACCAGGTGTTTATCCTTTTCTTTCCTTTTTAAAATCCACTCGCAAGACCAAATAATACATTTCCTCCCAACCTTTTAAGAAGAACTCATGTTTAAATGATGGAGAATTGAGCTTTTATCTAAGCAAGGTATACTGTACATAGACTTCCGGCGAGAAACTGAAAGAGAAATTTGAAGTTGATCACCTTAGGAGTGAGAGGATTGAGGTAACTGCACCTATTTAGCTCAGAAATCTTTTCACTTCAGGTCTGACTACTTGCGTATGAAATTGACTGCTTACTCCACCCTTTTTTATGATCAGTAGCAAGAGACCATAAGGCAACCTTAATACAATATCTTTATTAATGGTCATTTTCCGCCTTGTTTTTCCAAGTGCACGACTTGTTTGTCATGAATTATTTGGAAAATACGTCAGTTGTCAATTGTTGACGAGTCATACTCAAACACGGATAATATTATCCGTCAATTTGAGTAAAATATGACTCTACAATTATTCATAAACCTCTGGGATGATAATCTTTGAGGAACTGTAGATACTCGAAAAACGTTTTTAGCTAATTAAAAAAATCATGATACGACCTTCCGACAAACCGAATGCACTTGATTACTTGAATTTTGAATTGATGGTCTCACTGTCACTGTCTTGCTGTTATTCAATACGAAAATGATTAAGGAAACACTGAACCGATTGTTCTAGCTCAGAACTATCGTGGCGTGTTCCCATCATCGCGGAACTTCACGTTTTCAAGCATGAACACGACAAAAAGTTTGGGCGATAAATGCGGTGAGTTGGCCCCAGGATAAAACGGTAAAATAAAATGTACATGATCATGAGAGAAAACCTGTTTCACAGGCCGAGGATCGAAGTATAACGTGAGTGCCATGCGTGTGAGTAATAAAACAGAACCTTTGAAGAACCGATTGCATGGCGGATATTTCACACTTGGTTTCTGCAGTTTTTCAGCCGGAGAGCACCCCCCTGGCAAGACTGCCAGTGCCACGACAAATGGTATAAAAGGCGCACGTATTATATGTTGCTTTGGTTAAAACGAGTGTATCTGACTGTTGGCTTTGGAGGGATCGGTATAAATTATTTTGGATCGATCCTATTTTAGCGATCTCAGTGGCTATAGAACTATTAGAATATTTGACAGTTACGAGATTAGCATTGTCAACATTATGCGTTGCGATAAATTAAAAGCTTTTCATCAGTGAAGGCCTGGATGCACGAGAACTAACTGTTCTAAAAATGCTGCGTTTTATACGTGTGAAAACGCTCCAGACTAACAGCAGATGAAAAACCCTGTTTTGATAGTTCCAAAAATTCTCACCGAAAAGCGCTGCATGATAAAAAATATACAGATGCCAGAATACTTAGGAACGGTTGACTTTGGCACTGACGCGCCGCGATTCCGCTGAGCACACCGCAGTTTCAACACTGTCTTATACAGGGCTATGACAACTGCGAGGACGACAGGAAAGACATATTCACTATAACGTTTCACTTCCAAAAATTGCATCATATGAGTGCAGCTGATATAATGTGATGCATGCAATAAACCATCTTGAAAATCCATTAGTCGGAATCGCCAGTCAACAGTGCCTCGCGGGGGTAGTTTTATGTCCTTATCCGTTCCAATACCATTCTGGGGTCAAAATGGTGACCATTTATATTTCATGCCTTTGAACAGAAGAAGTCAAGAAAAACCGCACACAACTCGATCGGGAACTCCGCGAATCTTACGAACTCCTCCATCGCCAGAAATTCCGGACATTTTGCGTCCACGATTGCTTCCGGTCTTTCCCAGCGGCGTGCGGTATGAGCATGCGCCATTCACACATTCAACATTGTTACGTACTTTGCCTCAGTGGGGTGGGGGAGGGATGGGTTTCTCCGGTTCAAAAAGAGACTGCTATGTTTAGGAGACGTGCCGCTGAACGACCTAGTTGAAATTAGCTTTCGTTTGGTACAATTTTCATGCGATTTGGAGCTTCCCAGCCCAAAATATCAACATCCGAAGTCAGCGTATTTCACGGGAGGTATTCGCCATGGCTGGCTGTGAACTGCAAATTCAAACACAAAAAGTACACATCGAATTTGCTCCAGGGGACTGACTGAGGCTTCACAGGAGATGTTCAATCCTTCGACAATCAGGTACGGGGTAGACATTTTGCGTTTTACCCAAGGTTCTTGTATTAAATGCAGCTTAAAAAGTGACAGTAGCCGGTTTTGAGCGTATTCTGCTATCAATCCCTTCTTACGTCGGCCGAAATTTTAAATTCAAAAAAGTACACATCGAATTTTACCGGAGATAAATATTTTTTGTACTGTTGTGTTTAGGAAGCTTTCCTCTTCCGAATGCTGCCCAGACATTTTTACGAACGTGCTTCAGTTAAGCGAAAAGCACAATTTATTATCAGATCCCATACATTTCTTTGTTATTTCTTGAGCGGCTGTCAGCGTGAAACCTGATGCCTCTTCCGAGATGGCGCAACCGGATGTCTGAAATTTCTGGCGATGTCAATGGAGGAACGAGGTTTAGAACCTTTTTGAAATGCCACTTACGACTTTTTTCCTTTGACCAGCCTTCTTACCGAGACCCGGAAGGGAGGGGGGGGGGGGGGGGGGGGGGAGGGAGAGGAGGGGGGAAGGGGAGGGGGCATGCAGTGAATGGTCAGGTGGAGTTTGCTTGTTCGTTTTCTATATTGTTTTTAAAACTATAATTTAACAAGTTCTCTTTCACAAACCCATACGTTTCTGTTGAAAAATCACTGATTTTACATTAAAGCTTCTTTATTTTTCTACGGAATCAGCTCACTGTGCAAAGCACAGTACTTGAGAAGTATATTGACTAAGTAAACGAGAAAAGCAAAAACATTAAGTACCCCACAGGACGAATTAAACTCCTACTGATGGATTAGACTGTGGTAATCATTATTACATCTGTTGATTCTGTTACAAATAACGGTATTCTATAAGAAAGAGCAGTTTGACTCCAGTAGTCTCTGAGGAAACTTCAAGCGCAAACCGCTGCGGTGAAAAGATGGCGCGTTTTTTGGGATCAGCTTTGTTCTTATCCTTGTACCTTGTGGTTCACAACTCACAGGGCAAGTCCTATAAGGTGATCAGGGAAATCTGCAGGAAGGTAGTGATCAATCTCAATATGTTTATTCGTGTGCATGTCTCTTTGTTTCACAGGACGTTCATAACATCTTAACTCCTGCTGAAGAGGAAGACATGTTTGAGCAGACGTTTGCAAACGACGCCAGTAAGTTGCCAACCTGTGAAAACTATTTGTCTAAAACACTTGCAGTTTTCGGTCTTTCCAACTCGGGAATTTCACTGGTCCGCGACACTCAGTTCACTCAGTGCCGGGCGACATTATTTGGACCGTCTACACTAACGCGGCTGCTAGCTGCACGCTGGCTGACTAAATATACTCAGAACTTAGCTCTGTTTTCAGACTAAGTTAATATCTAGGCTCCGTATTTACAAAACTTTTGCACGAACGACTTAGTAGTTGATAATGACTTACGCGTGTATACTATTATCTCTAATGTAGTATATGCTTAGCTCATACTTACACGAGCAGTTTCATTCGTACTCAAGTTGTATGAATACAGTCGAGCCCTAGTTTTCAGCCAGAACAGCTCAGCGCGTTTCTTACAGGTCGATTCATCTTGTGTTTGTTTCAATGCAGCCTCGTTTTAGTGACTGTGACTGTAGCTTACTACCGCACGTTTTTATTTTTAGTGGGTAACCGCTTTGTCTTAGGGATTAAGTTTAAAATCTCACAATTTCGTGTGTGTGTTATACGTGCGTCAAGTCAAACCAGTTTACTGCCTCTTTACAAGATATATTAACGACGCAATGAATGATATATCACTAGCCCAGAAGTGAAACGGGACACCAGACAATATTCCTGTGAAACGTGTTGCTGCAATGCAGTCAACATGCTGTTTGTTTGTTTTACTTGCGTGTTGTGTATCAGCAGTAGGTTCAGTTTGAAATGTTATTCAATCACCGAAAGCCAGACATATGAAAGGACGGGTTGTTGGTGACTGACAAGTTCCCGCCGAGTTTGAGTAGTGTGCCAACTGTTTTCAGAAATGTTCTTCTTCTTCTGCTGTATACTCGCAACTGACTAAAAGCCTTTAACAGGCTTGCTGTAAGGCTGGTCTCTGCAGCTGCTGTGACTGCGAACAATTGGTCTTCTGAATCCCCGAGCGAAGCGAGGGTAATAATCACGACGCTAATGCAGCAAAATCACCTTATACGTGTCGCCATCTCGAAATTTAATGTTCGTGTGTGTGTGTGGTACAACTTTTTAGGCCAGGTGCCTAAGGCAATGACGTAATAATTATCGACTAGCGTCTCCGCCAGTGTTTTTACAGAAAAAAAGATTTGAACGAAGCAACAATTGTACGTAACTGCGTTCACGAAAATGAGTTTGAAAACTGGAAAACTTGAAACAGAACGGTCTCGCGAAGCTCGTCTTCAAAAAAGAAGGGAACAGGCACGGGCAAGACGAAATCGTCAAACGATTGAACAGCGCCAAATACGTCTAGAGAAAAGACGACAAACATATTATAACCGACAGCATCATGAACGGAAGCGTGATGAAGAAACGGCTCCGCAAACGGAACAGCGCTTGAAAGAAAATCGGGAGCTTCAGACGCCGTTTTGTGTTAAACTCAGATACTTATTCAGAAAGGACAAGCAACAAAGGTTAGTCAGTGGAAATCGAACAAATATATGACAAATATATTCTACCCGTATCTTGTAACTCGATCACTTCAAGAATGTATTAGAATCTGTATGCTGATCATTTTCCCTCGAAGTATTGTTTTAATACGCTTCTGTCGCCAGTTTCGGCTACCGTAATCGCTCAGAGCAATCGGAACTTGGAGTCTTGAAGGATTTAGTCAGATGTCTTATTTTTTCTTTCAAGACTAAACCTGTAACAAATGCTGTAATCTGACATGCGGTGATTGCAGCGAGAATCGTTCACAAGCCCTTAAAAGTATGACTAGGTCTGAAGCCCGTGTATAATTTGAAGTAAACCGTTCAAGTTTTGCTTTGGTTCTGGGAGAAATCATGCTGTTTTGAGCGGGTTCACATACAAAACAATTCAAGCTCATTAAATATGCATGTCTGAGTCTGGTACATGCAGTCCAGAGTAAAAACAAATCGCACAGGAAGCCTATTTAATTGTATTGCCTATTAATTCAAAATTGGAAAATCGGTGTTCCTCTTTTCCCGTACTACGACGGCCGACCAACTTCAAAATTTGAGTATTAAATTTTGAGAACGTGCTTGGCAGACTGTATGAATTAATTTGACGTGCCGACCGTGGGAAATACACACTTCGTCACGCAATCGACTCTTTTTTCTTTTTTCATTCCTAGTTTTACCGAAATGTTGACTCAATCTTTTCTTCAAAGTCAAGTGCTACACGCAAAGGAAGGAGAAAAAGAATGGTCTGTGTTATACTTTTGCGTTGAACACGCAATGATAAACTGGATGTCAGGGAACGATTTTGGCTTGCGTTCTTTAGTTTACCGCGGAAGCTTCGAGAATAGCCGTAAACAGATGTTTGATGGATACCGCTGGGGTATTGCAAATATCTCTGTCGCCGCTAATTATTTAGTCCCGACGAAACTTTCTGTGGCGACACGAAATACTTCTGGGAAGAAAACAGGCCGAAAACGGAAACCAAAGCTACGATGAGCTTTAGCCGCAAAACAATGGCGATTTATGCTTTACGCTGTACATGACATCTGTTGCCTCATAAAATTCTTCTGCTTATCGCACATTGCCTGTTGAAGTGTTTCTTTCATTCGATCATGTAGCCTTTGTTTCGCAATGGTCATTGTATACCAGAAATGAAAAATACACCGAAATAGTCCTGAGAATTAAGTCTGCTGTCACAAATGGACTGAACACACTGTGAACAAAACCGCAATAATATTTTAAACATGTATCGTGTTACATTCAATTGCTTTCAATTTTATATTTGTTACAAAGCACGAATACTCGAAAGCCTGATAGAAGTGAAACGCATTCAGTTAAAAAACAAGACAGACTAGTATTGAAGCGAAGGCTGGATTAATCGTGGCCTCTGATTAGAATTAAGTGTTCGAGTCAAACTGTCAAAATCGACTCATAAGAGACAAGTCACGCATTACTCAGATTTACTCGGTGGGTAACCGTCTCGCTTCTAAGCTCAAAATGCAGAGTCGCTCAACCTTTAAGAACCAAGTGCATGAGTGTTGTAATGATAAATTTATAGTTTAATCAGGTTTCATTTAAGCAAGGTGTCGAAAGCCAAGTTCTCTATACTGTGTGATATATTTCTGGTGAGAAACTGGATGCCTCCCGGAAGTTCCGTTCTTGTCCTTGCTTTCCATTTTAGTTTATTCTGCTCTCGATATAACTAACGCCGCGAGCTCACTGGCAACGCCAGTCTAGTTTTTCTTACATCCCTACCGATTGATCATATGGAGAAAATGAGTCAAAATATCTTTTGTTCTGGTAATCGTTTATAGCTAAAATGGGAAGAATTGACTAGATCGTCAGAAAACAATGTAACAGTGTCACCAAATAAGAAGGGCGGGATGCAAAACCGTGTTTGCTCCAATCCATTTAAGCGTGGTCGATGACGGCATCCAAACAACCTCGCCCCACCCCCCCACACTCAGTTTAGAAACTTTGACGTTACCAGGGCCCAGGCTCTTTCTGCTTTTATTGGCGCGGCCAAGGCATGTGGGTAGGACTGTTGCGTGTTGTGAACGAAAATTTTGGTACAGAGATACACAAAATCTTGACTAAGCAGCTTTTATTGTATACTCCGCGTGGCAGTTGCTATACTACTTTTTTTTTTTGCTCATAAGTGTAAGTCACATGATATCAATAAATAGGAACAACGAACTGGCTGATTGATCAGAAAGAAATTGCACCCATCGATGTAATTAAGGTGGCTCGAAATAGTTTTTTGACGCGTGAACACTGAGTAAGTCAAAATTTCATCACCTTGGCCCACTCGTCTTCTACATCGAAAATCTGACTCCGAAAGACACATCGATCACACAATGGACACGTGCGACACAAATACCTGGCAAACACAAGAAACTTTTCCCACCTTTGAGAAATATAAGCTATTTACCGGGCAGGAGGTCCGTAATACGAAGGAAGACTGTACCCGAATAGTTTCTGCCTCGGTCCATATCAATGCCGAGGGCACAGTTTTTCTCTATACGGACCAACCAGGTCCGGTAAAAACATTTTTATTTTTTTCCTTCAATTTCTTGACTTATAATGTTGACAGTAGTGACAGGAAACGAGTCAGAAGCACAACAATACAGCTGAACGTGAACTCGATTGCATATTTGCTTTGCGACTCTAGTTCGGTAGGAAAACCACAACTTATGAAACGATAAAAATATTTGTAAACAATGAATAAGAAAAACCAGACATCTGAACGAACTGAACGTCCACTGATGAATATTGTGTATTTTTCCCGCTGCCATATTGCTTTCACCGTGCACACGGCATACTTTAGTCCAAAGTCTCAAAATGACTCACCGTAAAAATTACACACTTTCACGAATCTGGCTGGTAGTGTTTCTGATCAGGCCAGACATGTAGTATTTCCATTGTGCAGTAAAACAATTAATTCGAGAGTAATACTTTTCCACACAACTTTTAGGAAAACCCTTTTGAGAAAATAAATGCCGATTAAACTAAACAGCAGGTCATTTCCTGGTCTATAAACTGCCAGAAACTATTACGAGTTCACAGTAGCAATCGGAGCCGGCACTCAAACCTTACTATAAATCAGCCCTACAAATATATTAGAGTAAAATTGCTGAACAATTAACAAAACTCAAGCGACGAAGCGGGGAAAGCACGCAAGAAAACTGGATTTTGTTCGATTTGACCGAAATGTTGTCAACAACTCTTCTCGCTTTTTAATTGGTCAAGGTTAAAATTCAAGACATTTCATTGGCCAAAAAGTGACAGTTTGATGTGAGCATTTCGCGCGTGCAAAATAAAATTCTGTCAAAGAAGTTGGAAAGAAATTAAACTAATCGCTTTTCTGCTGCGGATTTCCCGACAATTTTAAGACAAAGCTCAAGGAATTTCGCCCCTGAACACTTTTGGTTCTCTACTTCGTCGTCAGCACTCGATTTTATGTGTCTGTCCTCTTATTGATGATGAAAGTTAGCCAATCACAAAGCAAGAAACTGACGTGTTGTAAAAAGCAATGTTGAACATTCCAATTCAAAAGCTAACATTCTATAGTTTATGTATAATAGCTAGTCAAATGGCGCCTGGTCTACAAGTGGCAAGTTTGTAGCCACTAGCCAGTCAACCTCTTAAACATACTGTTTAAATCAAGTCTATAAAGTCATTAGTATAGAGCCGTTTTCGCCTGACTGTCGAACGTATTCGTGCACTTGCTCTGGTTTAGCGTTTGCTACGCTTTCCGATTGGTCCTTAGCAACATTCTTGGCCAATGAGGAGCAAAAGCAAATAGCGTGTTCTCGCACTGATGATTGGTTAGTAAAAGCAATCGCAATTACTTGGCTTTGGATTTAGTTTTGCTCGTACTTCTGATTGGTCGGACGTGTTTTTGTTCGCCTCATTGATTTGCTCTGTGATTGCTTTTGAGTTGGTTTGTGACAGTCATCCGAAAAGCGCTCTATCTTCATTCAAAAAAGCTACATTCCAAAGTTTGTACAATCATTCAAGAAAAACTTAGTTTCAAAACGGCACGTTTGTTTAGGTACATTCAGCGTTATGAAGATGCTGTGTTTAAACCATTTTGGCACTAAAATGAAACCCAGCTGCTAACAGAACAAGTAAAGCAACTATCAGGCAAAGCTTAACTTTCTTTTAGAATACTCTAAAACAACTTCGTTTGCCTCCGCAGAGTCAAAGCTTCGGTCCTTGCTTGTTTTGGTACTACATATAATTATACAAACTATGTTAGGAAATCTCGTTCAAAAAAAGTGACACGGAGTAACGAAACACCAATACAACCCAACAGCAAGTTAATTTCTTTTTTAGTGCATAAAATTTACACCAAAAATCAACTTTCATGTAAGACGTTTTCTTAGTGTTCTTTACACCAAACAATCTTGGAGAAACTCGTTAAAAAGCATGCAACAAAGAATGTTTACTTTAAATATCAATTTGATAAAGAAAGAGCCACGCGGAATTCACCCCCCTTACGTTTTCTTGGCCGGTTTAGCTGGGGTGGTAGTTTCGCGCCTCTTCTTTGAAGCCCTCTTCTTGGCTTTTGGGACGCGGAGCTCGTCAGCGGGGGCTTGGGCACGGACCCTGTTCAGGAACAACACCAGGGAACGTCAGAGTGATCTCCTCAACGTCGATAGTGTAGCTTTTCAGGGTTTTCAACTGGATCTTATCGTCCCGGTTCTGTGGCGCAACGGTGGTGTCGTTGTTGGCCGCGGCACTGATCGCCGCGTCTGCTGCAATTTTCTTCGCGGGTTTGTTGTCTATAGGGGCGGTAGTTTCGCGTCTCTTCTTTGAAGCCCTCTTCTTGGCTTTTGGGATACGGAGCTCGTCAGCGGGGCCTTGGGCACGGATCTCCTCACGAGGAGCCCCATCAGTGGGTGACGTCAGGGTGATCTCAACGTCACCATCAACGTCGATAGTATAGCTTTTCAGGGTTTTCAGCTCGATCTTATCGTCCTGGTTCTGTGGCGCAACAGCGGTGTCGGTGGTGAAGGTTTTGTTGGCCGCGGCACTGATCACCGCGTCTGCTGCGATTTTCTTCGCGGGTTCGTTGTCTATAGGGGCGATAGTTTCGCGTCTCTTCTTTGAAGCCCTCCTCTTGGCTTTTGGGACGCAGAGCTTGTCAGCGGGGGCTTGGAAACGGACCTCTTTAGGAGCAACGCCAGGTGACGTCAGGGTGATCTCCTCAACGTCATCACAAACGTTGATCATGTGGCTTTTCAGGATACTCAGCTCAATTTTTTCGTCGCGGTTTGCTGGCTTGGCGGCGTTCTCAATGGTGAAGATTTTGCTGGCCGCGGCACTGGCTCCTACGTCTTCTTCACTTTCTTTCGCGGGGTCGTTGTCTTCCATTACTTCAACATTCTCTCTTGGACGTGTGATGTAGATCTTTATGTCCACTACATGACTTCTTGGCAGCCCCGTCTCGCTCCTAGTGTCCGAGTTGTTGTTGTCTTCGCCGACAAAATCTTCTGGCGACAAATTAAATTCAAGTCTCTCGGGTACTTCATTGGCGGCAGCTTTCCTCCTGTTGCTGATCTCGTTTCTTTTGTGCTGGATCTGCTCCTGCAGCCTCCTTTCCCTCATCAGGTACTCATTTATCTTTCAAAGGAATGTAAGATTGAAATCACACTTACACATATCAAAATGTGGGACTTTCGCTTTAGTTTGTACATAATGAGTAATACTAATAATTATACGTAACTTGCTTTCTTCTCTAAATTCATGTTGGTTTTTGTGTTTCTGCTGTTTGTTGACATTATTTGTTTGTTTGTTTTGTATCTGTTTATCTACCAACCATATGTCTAATTACATAACTCTGCCGTGAGTGCTGCCTAACAGAGAACTTAATCTACTCTATTTTACGTAATTTTATTATTACTATTTCATACTTTATATTTTTACAAACTATAACAAAGTGCTTGAGTTGCAACTAAAAATTGGCACAAAAAATGCTGACCTCGTCCCATTTCCAAGTGTTGAACACGTAAATGAGCATTCCCTGGAAGAACAAAAAGAAATACTTACTTCTTTCAACCAGGATCTACATTCTGCAAGACACCAAACACTTATCAACCTAACAAGTTTCAAATGACCAAAACACTATATTTAAGGTATTTTATTCGGAATTCGTTCACTTTACCGGTGGGCCCAGTTGTTCAAAAGCCGATTTAGCTAATCCGGGATTAACGAAATTCTTTCTCTCGACCACTCTGGCAGCTAGACTGGCGTTGCCAGTGAGCTCGCGGCGTGAGTTGGGTCGAGACCAGAATATAAAATGGAAAGTAGGGGACAAGAGCGGAACTCCCAAGAGAGACTTCCAGTTTCTAACCATAAAAATATTACATAGTATAGAGAACTTGGCTTTTCACACCTTGCTCTTTTGATACCTTGATTAAACTAAAAATTATCATTACAACACTCATACATTTGCTTCTTAAAGGTTGAGCGACCCTACATTTTGAGAATGCGTGACATGTCTTTTTATGCACAATCGATTATGACAGTTTGACTTTGACTCTTATTTCTAATCAGAGGCCACGATTAATCCAGCCTTCGCTTCAATACTTATTTGTTTTCTTTTATTAACTGAATGCGTTTCTTCTATCAAGCTTTCGAGTATTCGTGCTCTGTAACAAATATAAAATTGAAAGCGAGGAATGTAACGCGAAACATGTTTATAATATTATTGCGGTTTTGTTCACAGTGTGTTCAGTCCATTTGTGACTGCAAACTCAATGCTCAGGACTACATTTTGGTGTATTTTTCATTTCTACTATACAGTGACCATTGCGAAACTACATGATCGAATGAAAGAAACATTTCAACAGGCAATGTACGATAAGCAGAAGAATTTTATGAGGCAACAGATGTCATGTACAGTGTAAAGCATAAATCGCCATTGTTTTACGGCTAAAGCTCATCGTAGCTTTGGTTTCCGTTTTTGGCCTGTTATCTTCCCAGAAGTATTTCGTGTCGCCACAGAAAGTTTCGTCGGGACTAAATAATAGCGGCAACAAAGATATTTGCAATCCCGCAGCGGTATCCATTAACATTTGTTTACGCGGGCTATTCTCAAACCTCGTTATATTGTTTCTGAAATGCAACAGATCGACCGGCAATTCACGAGTGCAGTGATATGTTGCTGGCGAAAATTAAACAAAAAAGCAAATCAAATCAAATGATTAAGATATTTCGACAAACTGAAGACGCTCCGGGCCGTCACGGGTCTTTCAACTTTGATTTACGCTTTTCAGACAACCGAGAGTGCAATAATAATCAAAACAACTCCGTAAAATTCTGTCCCTTCCCTTGAAATCTATTTCTTCGTGCGTATTTAATCATGCCCAAATTTAGAATAAACTTCCTAATTTAGAAGTCTATTGTTGACACAGCATGACGGACGGACTGACTAACTGACGGGTGTCGTGCCTGCAATAAGGTCGCTTCGCACTTTCAGTGCGACGCCGACCTTAAAAATGACGACCAGAATTGTCATATCCTAACCGTGCATTAAAAAACTGCATCGAGATTAAATGCAAGAGCGTCATTCGAGATACGGAACTCTCTCTAACTTACCTGCACGGCGTTGAGAATCACGAAGAGGTATTTAGGTACAACGTGGTCCAAGGGCAAAGTCACAAAGCCGATGATCCAGGTCAGACCCAGCAAGGGAAAGAGGACAAGACAGGTGCGAGCAGTCTTCCTAAAAATCAACCAACAAGTTAGTTTGATGCAAACTAAATCCCAGCAACAGAACTCAAACAGAAGGAATGAAAGATTAGGAAGGGACATTCTTTTCCGCGTGAAATTCCTTCGTCTTGGGTACAATAGTAATTGGTTGACTCCACACAGAAGTTGTCAAAATCAGGTTTTATAACTGATTGATTGTACTTTTACCAGAGGGAATAAACAAGCAAAGTGCAACATGCAGCCAGTCACTGAAGTTGTCTTCGACTCCTTCACCACTGCCACAATTAAATAGTTGTTATTTCGTGACATAAACCCAGAAGTTGAGGACCTCGTACAGATTTTATAGCAACTTTCTAATAATATTATAATAATATCTAATAACATTCTTCAAAAATGATGCGATGGACTGTACAACTTGCCCTATTATTTATGATTTCGTCGACCATTATTTTTACGGATGTAGTGCTTTGTTACTTACTTCAAGTTGTCAAGGGCAAGGGAGGTGTTGTTGTTGGATCCTTTTCTTCGGATTAATACCCGCAGTGCTCGACCAAAGACGCAGCAATTCATCTGCGAATATAATACTCTGCTTAATTAAAAATCTAGAAGGCCTAGAGGCCTAAACATCTGTTGTGGACACAGACTTTGTCCTAGACACAAAAGATATTTTTGAAAAACTTCAGAAACATTTTATTGTCCGCACTTAGCGCAACAATGCTGCCGCACGTTTTGCCACCCTGGAAACATCGATTGCCGCCGCAAAAAAAAAAAAAAAAAAAAAAAAAAAAGAAAGAAAGAGTAAATATAATACGTTACCAGGGTGATGAGGGAGACGAACCCAATGAAGGTCCAGTAAGCGACACTCCCGGGTCGAACCCAGCAGCTGTTTGGACATAAAGACATTTAAGACATCGATTAGAAACTTTTCAAGGTACTCAAATAGCAGTATAGTATAAACGGGAAGAAAGGCATGGAGACTGGATAACGATGTGGAAGTTCGGAATGAAGCAAAATGGTGTACTGGCCAGTCAGTCGGTGAATAAGGACTAAAACCGACAGGAATTTTGGCACAAAAACAGTCAGATGAACCGCACTAAATAGAAACAGCAGAGACATGTAGACATACAAGTAGGATGTACAAACGGGTGGAACAGACTTGAGCTCGGAGCAAACGACATGCAAGGTAATTGGGAGTATAGTATTCTTGAGTTCAACACATAAAGCCGGTAACACCAAAAATACACAGATCACTGAATAAGTTGTTGTTTGTGAGCTCCAGAAAATGGTACTGTAGGTCATTAAACTGATCGAGAAACTTCGACTGGGTTGACTCAACTTACATTTTGTCGTTCACATACGTGTGGATACCACCATCGGCAGTCACAGCGATGACCACTGGTACAGCGGTCAGGCAAAGGGGTACACCTTGTGGATCAAGGAAAGCGATTCAAAGCATGAAGCAAGAGCCACAGACTGCAGTATTCAATCTGTTTACGAACATTCTATAACTTAATCTTGCCTACTATATGTAGTTTCATAACTGGATAGCGGCTCATTCAGAAATTAAGAGGGAAGCTTCAGCAATGAATAACCCTTACACTCCCAAGCTCAAAGTACAGATTCTCCCAACCTTTAAGAGGAAATTGTATGAGTGATGTAGTGAGAATATTAATAGTTTGATCAGCTATCATCGGAGCAAGGTATCAAAAGCCAAGTTCTCCTTACTGTATGATACATCTGTGCTGCCGAAACTGAAGGAGAAAATTGAACTTGATCACTCTTCATCAGCGTGTGGCAGTATGAAACGGTCTAGTTCTGCTTCTGCAAATGGTTTTTTTGAAATTTTGCGCAGTTCTCTCAACGACCTTCCCTCCCCCTCCTGGACAGTTCTATTGTTGTTGTTCCCCTCCCCACCCCCCACCCCTTAAGTTTTGTGATCTTACCCCAGGCAAAAGCGTGATAAAGCAGCATGTTGGGTTTTTTCTTGAAAACGCTGGTGACACGCTGATAAACCTGAACTCCTTCAAGGAACATCCAGGTAAAGGCGGCCAACAAGAAGTACTCAATTACAACAGCAAACGAAAAGCAGACCATCTGAAATATAATGACAACTAAACTCAAAGGAGGACTAATCTGAAATGACAAACAAAGGCACCCACTCTCCCCTCCCCCCGATCAATGTTGGTTCAGGGCTGGAAGATGCACAATTCAACATTGAAGTGGGGGAGGGGGTGGTGCGAAAAACTCAAAATTAAAGGACCTTGTCCCAGTGTCCCAACTTTTTTGACCAGGATTGTAGAACTTCAACAGGCTGGGTGAACAAAAAATCACTAAATGCATAACAGACAACGCTAAAAATGGCTGTAATGCCTGTAACTACTCCGCCAATATTTTTTTACAGAAAAAGGCGATAGGCTGAAAAACTCACCACCAGAAGACAGAATTTATCAAGTCTTTCTTTTTCCGCTTACTGTTAATTTCAAAATAATTGGAGTACAGTTATAGCTCACCTCGTAACGTGTGGCGTCGATTCCCATTATGAAGAAACTCTGAGAAAAGAAAAGACTGAACACCAGACCAAGGCGCATTTGTGCCTTTGCTTTTGTGAGGCCACTGAAAAGTAAAAAGAACAAAACACTTCAATCTTCAGTCCTCGCGGAAAAAAACCAAAAAGCAGTCGAGAATGTAGCATTATCAAACTTCTCGTGACTTTCCCTTGACGACCGATAAAGTGAAATATGACTGTTGTTGAATTATGTTGGTAGCATACAGGACAACCCCGCTATTTCAAACTCTGTTATCTCGAAATTCCCGCTATCCCGAACAGAAACCAAATTCTTTTGGGAATGAGCTTGGTAGAAATTTCCCTTGGTAGAACCCCGCTATCTCGATTCCCCGCTATTTCGAACTATTTCTCGCTTCCCTTGAGAGTTCGAAATAGCGTGGTTCTACTGTAACTCTGGATTTAGGAGCTCTCCATTATAAATGCAGACCCAGTGTTGATTGACTTGGGTTGTCCATACAATTTTTAATCTGTGTTTGTTCGTTTGTTGTCTTCTTTTTGCAGTTGACTCACAGGAAGAAAGAAATGGTGACGATTGACCAGGCGTTTCCGAGTGTGGACACTCCAATCCCTCCGTAAGTAAAGCCAGTCAATACGCGATCATGGATTTCAGGTAAAGGCTAAGAGAAAACAAAACTTTTCCTTTGGCCACGTCTAACACATTTCGGATTTTACAAGCTACTGGGATATTAGTGAACTAAATTGATTTAATAAGTGACTGAGAAAAGAGTGAAAAGACAACAATTCTCTTTCACTCTCAAGCCATACTTTAAGTTGTCCCGATCATCTGGTAAAGTTTAAATAAGCAGGCTATCAACCGTTTTCCCATACTGTATGTATGACTACACCGATGGTCCCGTTTGTTCAAAGGTGTATAACGAAATTGTTTCTCTCGACGTTTTGGTGGCCAGCAAAGTCCAAGGTTTTGTTCAAAGATAAACTCAAACCTGTGTCAAGTCGTGGGCGAAGCTTTAGTTCTCGTTTTCAGGATTAAAATTGAAAGAAAAATTTACCTCTAAAAACTGAAGAATAAAACTGATTCGCTTCTAGGAGCTAAAACTTTGAAAGAACAGAAAAAAGAAGCACGCAGAATACGGAATGACAGGAATGGCAACGGCTAAACATGTCTGGACTGACTGGAATGATTTATCGTTACCTCAGATTTGTCGTCTTGTTGCATTAACACTGCGAAATGTGTCATGTGATCACACGAACATTCCACGTGCCGTCCACCGTTTATGAGTGACAAGGAACATCCGTCGTCTACCCAGTCACCTCCAGTGTCTCCCCTACATGTTGAGCAAACACAAAACAAAAACATGGCAACACAAATAATGTGGGCTAAGTTCGCTCTACATGTTTGAATAAAGATCATGATAGGAGGAGATTAAAGATCACAAAAAAGACTTTCCCCACATGTGCAAAGTTATAAAAAAAGATTGCTTAACCAGCCAGCTCACATTATACAGATTTGATGTTCACGTAAAATACATATTTAAGAAAAAAACACCCTTTAGTTTTGTCCTTCTGTGTAGATATTCTTCATAGTGATTATTTCCTGCATCAAACTGTCAACAGCAGCGCTCCCCTTGAAAAGTCTTACCCTTCCCGGGGCCTCCAGAACGCACAGGTCGGGTTCTCCTTCTTGTTCTGCGCGAGTAAAAACGCAGTTTCATTAGCTCTGCTCTGTTCTGCTCAATACCATGCATGATATGTAGCCATGTTATCAAATGGGGTGCATACAGGAAAGAAACATGCCTGCAGGACGGGTGTAAAATGGACCGAAGAGGGAAGAGTTCCGGCATCAGGAAACGAGTTTTCTCTCAATGCGAACTGACCAAGGCACTCAGTCAAAGGAAATACAGCGAACTCTCTCTAAGGCGGTCACCTTCGGGACCAGATTTAGTGTCCGCCTTAGAGAGGTGTCCGTTTTAGAGAGAGTTCAGTTACAGAGAAACAAATGAAAATCGTTAAGGACCAAATCTGAATGCTGTCCGCCTTAGAGAGAGTTGACTGTATATGATGTTCTATTTGTAACTAAAGCAGTTTTTTTTTCTTTGAGTTCCATCAAAGGTATGGCAAAATCGTATATCAGATGAAATGCAGAGAAAAAAGCCTTGTGAAAGGGAATTTAGTGCCGATAATTAAACTGTAACACAAACTAAAGCATGTTCTTACCTCAAGATCCTTAAACACTAGCGTCACTTTCTTCTGAAGTTTGACACTGTCGTCCACAGCCACCGCAATGACGTTCGAACCGAGGCTAAAAGAATGCATTTTGATAAGTGAATGAAGGACTGACACAAAAATGTCATCAGACCGGCGCCGAGGAAACGACCTTGATTCTACAGTTTATACTATACTAGACGTATCACACCTCTGGTGATATCTCACCTGTGTGAATTGTCCAATCCTTGACCGAAGAGTCGCTTCACGTTCTTGTAAAAAATGCTGACCACATAAGCGCCTGTGAAGTGAAGAAGGTGTTATATCCTATTTTACACCCAAGAGAACTCTTAAAACAAGATACTTTAGGGTCGTAGAATTGTTTAGAGGTGTTTCTTGCAGTCTATGTATTGACAAAAACGTCTCGGGTATAGACATTTAAAATAGTCTGATGAAAACCTGGAACTCAAGAGAGCAGCAGGCATCTTATTAAATTAAAACAACTAAATGGACCAACTTTGCTTTCCGAAGACACCGGGTGGCAGTTCCATGAAAGCTTTCTGGTCCTCCGTGTCTTTCGAGTGTGGTACAGTGATTGTTCCCTTGAGGTTTGGAGAAACTTTGCGGATCTGCAAGACTAGTAAAGAAAGAATTGCGATTCAAATCCTCGCTTTCATTTAATTTCTATCAGTGCTCCAAGCATAATTGATGTTAGCAAGAATCATAAGTGTTCATGTCCTTGGTTTACAGACACTCCTCAGGTAAGTTTACTATAACTGAGTTTACTATAATTGCTGGAAACTTACCTAGTTTTTCCAAGCGAAATGTCACTGTCGTGTTGGTTTTATTCAAATGATTCTTCGCATATTTGAGGGCGAAATCTTCGATCTCTTTAGACGCTGACAAAACGGATGCACCATCTTGTACTGCAGCGTTATTGGTAAGATTCCCCATGAGATTCACCACAAGCTAAGTACAGAAGAATGATATTTTAAAGCAAAGTGCATCTATATTTTATGTTAATTTAGATCAAAACTGGCAGTTTTAGTGTTCATGATAGCTGGTTACAGCAATGAAATTTGTCCTTTTTCTGCGATCTGAAAAGCGTTTGCTGTAAAGAAATATAGCATGCGTGCTGAGTTATTATAGATTGAGGCAATTGGAAATTTGAAAGAACTGCCTCGTCGAGAGAAGCGTGGAGGATCACGACGCGGTGGAGTCAGTATTTGTGCACTTCTCGAGTGTTCTTTCAAACTCCTATACTAGTCTCAACAAAGGTTTGGTGCAGACTGCCGCCAGGTTCACTACTGACCTGTAGAGAGGACTTGTTCCTGGGATCTGCACTCTCGAGAGTTTCGGTGAATCTGCGAAACTTTGATACAGTAGTTGTGTGGTTAGTTGGTTTTGATTCAGCGAACGCTGTAGGAAAACTTTGAGCTGTTTCCTGAACAAGTTCAGCTTTCCTTGTTGATGATTTTTCATTATCGGACCTGGTATTAGGTGGTGGAGTTGTAGATTCTAGAGGAACGGCGGTTGTGTGGTGAGCCAACTGTTTTGATTCAGCGGCTGACTGAGGTGACTGCGCACTCGTTGGGTTAATCAGTGGCTGGTCTGTGGAAAGATGCAGTTTTGAGAAACAGTTTTGTTGGAAAGATGCAAATGTGTTGGGGAAAATTGCCTTGGGCAGTCTAGTACGGCCTACGCGTTGTTAGTATCGTTGCAACCTGCATGGGGTCTTAGAGTAGCAGCAATTATAAATTTTTACTTCCTTCAGTCGAGTATTTCCAGTTGTAGACGGAGCAGATTTACTTTGTAGTTAATTTTTCCACATTACACTTGAAGCTCTTTAGTATCAGAGATGCCCAAGGTGTTTCACTTAATATCAGCTTCTCTTCTTTCATGAAAGCAAACTACGGTAACTATTGACTCCTGATGTACACTGCTCAGTTTTTCCGCATTAACTTTATTTGGGACCCCTTGTACGTTTTGTGAATAGAAATTGCCAATAGTCTGTGTAGTGAAGGTTGTGTTCCTTGCTTGTGTTTGGTCGTATTAGCCAGCTGTCAAAATTACACCAACCTGCTGTACAGCCGTACAGTTCAACTCTCATCAAGATCCATCCACCCCATGCCCTCGGATTGATTCTGACAGTTTTCGCGGTCAGCGGTGGCTCCAGATTGTTCCTCACGACTGTGTCCGAGTCTGCATTCCCGATTAAAATCTGCAGTGATGCAACAAAGAACGAATTCTCTGGATATTTTTACCAGGGAAGCACCCACATTTGTAGCTTTTAAGCGTCGCCTAACTGGAGCTATTTTTTAACTTTTTATTCCACATATCTATTTATCTCATTATTATGACTCATTTTATGGTTCGTATCAAGTACCTTACTTAGGAGATTACTACTTAAAATTTATTTTACAGTCAATTACTGTAATTTGACATTTATTTATATACTATTATTATCATTACTATTTATTTTTATTACTATTAATTTATTCTAGAGGACCCCTCTGTAAATCACTTTGTCGGTGAAGTTGGCTTACTCATTAAAGATTATTTCTCTCTCTTAATTAACACATCTTCATAGCATTTTAGACTAAATATCTTTGTCGGATGAGAAGCACATCAGCATTCTCACTGGAATTACTAACACGCCATTGAAAACATAGTTGAAACGTGCCGAGTCTTGCAAAGTTACTTCTAGCTTTTACTCCTCTAAGAGTAAAAATTTCCCATAAAGAAATAGATACATTATTTTTGTATTTTTATAGCAGCAAGCACACACTCAGGCAGCCTTTCTGCTTTTGATAGCAAAAATAGTAATTCCGACTAGCGAACCTTTTGAACTTGTCAGGAGCACAAATATCTAAAAAATCATGACGAAGTAAAGATGATTTTTCATACTCTGTCATATTTTCAGTGTCCGTAAAAAGGGATACATCCAAAATTGTACTTTGTTGTTTTGATATTCATTACGTTCTGTATTTTTTCTGTAGCATGCACGGCGTCACGGTCCAGTTCAATTTTCCATCAGTGGATTTGTTTACGATTCGGAAAGTTAACATTGTGTACCTGCTAATGGCAACTTGATTGTATTTTCATAATTTATGCATGAAATATTAGCACACTGAACTGTTTCCGTCAGGCGTTCATGTTCTTACCGTGCCGTTTCGATATTTATGAAACTGTTCTGCATCGTCCAGTCTGTATAAGAGCACGTAACGTATTACCCATGATTTATATCCCCCCTGGGTGGCTATCCCTGTCACGCTCGACCTGTTCATCAGGTTAATTTGTAACCACTGCATTTTGTCATCATTCTTTGGTTCCCATCCTCCATAGTACCACGTGCCGTTTATTTTCTCGTTCTTTGTATGAAGCCGCGCTCTCTCTGGACCGTTTTTCACGGAATAAAAACTTGACGCTGTGATGGCTGAGTCCGGGATAGTTTTGTTTTCCATGCCTAATGGGTCAGCACAGTCTGTAAAAAGAATAAAACATTGAAAGTAACAGATTCGGTTACCTTGACTAGAAGCCTCTGAAACCATTTTCATTAAGCCATAGATTTCGATTCATAATTATTCTTATCAGTGGTTTCACAGCTTGCACTAAGCTACAGTATGTGATCCCAACTAACGGGCAGAGGCGAGAGCCAGGTGCTTGGATTATTCTTGAAGATTTGTTTCTTTTTGTAGATAACCTGGTGTATTTTCTACACATTAGGCACATCTTGGGGGTTCCAGCCAACTGACTTTATTCTGGTCGATGACGTCATCCATAATGGCGTCATCTGAAGTTGATAGCGTTTGTAAATAGGGCTTTTCGGGAAGATGCAAGAACTTTAAAAAATAACAAGGAATAAAGAATGCTTTTGTTTGTGGCGATTTCGTAGGTTCCCTCAACTACCGTGTTGTTATTCTGGGATATCTCCTGTCAGGATTAATTTGAAAGAAAGTAACAAAGTATTTATTTGAAAAACAATCATGATTCAATCGATAACTCTCCTGTTACTTTCTCTATCCTAACAACTTTGGCATTTCTTTCAGCCACTATACAGTGCCTACCTTTTACATTTCCTGGAACGTGAGAGAAATCTGAAATAAAAGCATAGAGACTTGTCAGTCAAGATTTGCATTTTGATGCAGGTGTCAAGGGACAATTCGGAACAATTTGGAAGTTTATTATAAAGAATAATATTTCGGCTATCCTGGAGCGAACTTGTATGTGCAAACGGAAGAGCTCAAGCTTGATCGTGCTCCCTGAGCATACTTAACCGCTAGTTTGTAGTGTAGAATTCAGAGTGACTTGGAGCCCGAGCTCTCCGTTAGTCTCGAAGCCCCAGAGCTCAGTCGTGATTCACGAATAAAGAAGTCAACAAGACCAGAAGCGAGTCTCCCTAAATCTGCTCCGTATCACAGGAAGAGTAAAAAGGTCAAGGCTGTTTGTTGAACCGCAGTAACTAAGGTTGGTTCCCACTAACTGGCTTGTAAAGCAAGCGGAACACAAGTCTCACTATTGTCTTGCGCTTGCTTCACAAATTTCACCGTTTGCTTTACAAGTGGAAACCAACTTTTAGTATTCAGTAGCGCATTCAGACATCGGGTATGCCCTACGTAGTGGTGTCTCTGTTCTTCCCTTTATGTTTGCGGTTGCGTCGACAACATTGCGCCGGTATCTACTGTAATGCCTTGGGTTTCCTACTGGTTTACATTCTGAGTGTCCTTACTTTCTGGAATATTGCATGTTCGTGCTTTTTGTGTATAACCGTTTTCTTGATAATTCTTACAAGAAGTGTGCTCACGCCGATCATCGGATGAAGCACTATAGTCAACACGATTTTATTTGTCGTGAGTAAAATGAAAGGAGCAGCTCCTTTCAGGTAAATGAACAATATGTAGCCTGGTGTTTTCTTTACACGGTTGATCTGCAGGCATCCCACTGTTTTGCGGACCGATTTATACTTTCCCACAAAGTTTTAACTCGCTTGTGATTACACTAATTGGTTTGCAGTAAAAGTTAGATTACTCTTGGGCTACAGTCTGAGAACTTTGCTTAAAAACTTGGTCGAGTTTCATAACGATTCACCGGTGATATTGGGGTCAACAGATAAATGAATGATTTGCTTGTCTAGTTTATTCGTTCGGGTTAGAATAGTCTTTAGAAAGATTAGACAAATGTAGAATCGTTGGATGGCCGTTATTGGTAGTCATGTCGGGAAGTAATTGAATTTCATATTACACCTGCATACTTATGTTGAAACACCAAACAGTATCCCGAGTCTGCTGCTAAGCGTTTAGTATAATATTGAAGAAATGTCCGCTATTCTTATAAGACCAGTAGCAATAATTTCGTTTTAATCTACCCATTACTGAAGTAGTATGGGTATACCTGTAGGACGATTAGTCAAAGTTTGAGCCATTGAGCCTCAGCAGTTTTTCGAGAATTTAGTGCGGTAAATTGTCAAAAAAAGCAGTGCATGCATCGATGAGCTAAAACTGAAATCCCAAACTATAGTAGAACTGATTCGTTTTAATGTTATTTAAAGCAGCTAAATTATATCTATACTAAGGGGAAATATTTTGCATAATTTGGAGGGTTCCATAAGTGTAAGAACAGAGTCTACTGACCAGCAAGACATCCATACAACTCCAATCTCAATGCAGGATACCTGGAGAAGTCCAATGGATAAATCCGGACAAACCGAGCAGTGATCGGCTGATCTAACTCTTGCTTGACGACTGAGGTATTGTCTGTGTTACCGTGTAACTCCTGAAAAAATAGACACCTTCGCCAAAGCTACTGGTATTCTTTACTGAAGGTAATAATCACCTATGCCCGGCCAATTCAAAGCTAGCTCAGGATTAACCACTCAAGTTCTTTCTCTTAACCTCTTGACCAACAAAGAATTTTCATCAAGGCGGCCAAGAAGCCGTTTGTTCTAACGCAAACCATATTAACGAGGTCGCGTTGTGATCGTGTTCTCAATTTCTGGCATAAAGAGTGATCAACTTTAATGTTCAGTATTTCAGTCCGGAACCAGAAATATGTATTATACAGTTATGGAGAACGTGGCATTTGATACTTTACTAAATTAAAAGCTGATTGAGATATCAATTCTCATTTCATCACTCATAGACTTTCTTAATTTTTGGTTTGGAGAATTTGTGTCCTGAGCTTGGGAGTGAAAAAGTTATCGAGTTTTGAACAACCGGACACAGGTTTAGTTACCACCTGCCAGTGTGCGCTCGTTCCAGTCTCCCTCGCTTTCCCTTCTCCGGAGTGCTAAGAAGTTAACGACTCGTGACCATTTGTATTTTATTAACTACTGTTCAGGGGTACTTGTCTGTGATAGCGCTCGAGAGATTAAACATTGCGTTATTTCACAAGAGCTTTAAAGATGCGGAATATTTTCTCTACCTGTTGGTGGTACAGCTGAAACTGTGTTCCATCCAAGCTGTAGTACACCGAGTACGACTTTGTCCAACAGTTGCACTGAAAATGACCCTGAGTTGCTATGGCAGTTATGTTGGTTACATTTGTGAAATTCACTTGTAACCAACTGGGCAAACTCAGTGGTTCCCAGCTCCCATTGCTGTTCAGACGGGCTTCGTGTGCAGGACAGCACGACTCGGCACTACTTGCAGTTAAGGCGGAGTCTGGAATGGAGCCGTCCTGCAGTCCCAGTGGAGAGCTGCATTCTACAGAGAACAGGGTGCAGCAACTTATACAAACTGACACCTCACATCCAGCAACATATTTTTAATCTATACATCATCCTCCCCAAACATGATCCTTTGCGGATCCATGCACAACGCCCGGGGTTGGGGGTACCCCTCAAAGTTTTGGGTGGGAGTGTGCGGCTCGGGACTGAAAACCTTTTTTATACCCTATTTCAGACCAAACTTTGCGATTTTCGACCCTATTTCAGACCAAAATGTTACATTATTGAGCGTTTTTAGACCAAAATGTGCAATTTCGACCTTATTCCAGACCAAATTTTAAAATCTTGTACCCTATTCCAGACCTACAAAGGCTCAAAAGCGATACCCTATTTCAGACTAAAAATGCTGAAAATGATACCCTTTGGGGCGGCGCATACCTATATGACTTATATAGGGGGGGCACAACGTTAATCTGATCAACAAACTCTTGCTTTAGCTCACTATTTTTGCTAGGCCGTGCATTTTGATAATTTTAAAGTTATTATGATTTTAGTTGCCTAAACTATAGTAACCTGTGGAGAGCCAGAGAATTGATCTATTGGCCAGGAATGGCGACCTGACAGACTACGTTTCAAAATGCGAAATTTTCTCGATCAACGCTCGCACATGCAAGCCAGGCACTGCCATGAACCCCTAGGTCGACCATGATAGTAGATTGCACATTTTCACCCAGAAGAACAAAGATTGTTTTTGTATAGCTAACTATTTAATACTCAGGTTACTTTAAAGTGGATCACCTGAACCATAAGACTGTGTCTAAGATCACGTTACGAAGACACTTTTTGGCGCATGGAATTTCAGACACCGTTATCAGCGATAAACCGCACAAAATTCGAATAATAGAGAGACAGTTCGATTTTTTTTCTAGAGTTGCGAGTTGCGAGTTTGAGCACGTCATGAGCTCCTCTGGCTATGCAAAAATTAATGGAAAGGTCAAGAGAATGTGGTCAAGACATCACAAAACCTGATAAAGAAGGCGAAGGAGTCCGATACGGATTTCTCCCCATCCGGCTACTCTGAGTTTTCCGCACTGATGCTACAGGCATAACGTCACGTAACGACACATAGCGACACGGCTGTGGCATGTCCCTCACTTTTTCGTTTTGTTCAGATGTGTTGTACCCCGAAATTTGTAACCCGGTGCTCTACACGCAATACGACGAATGGCTTAGTTTAATAAAAACCGATAAACTTAGAAATACGAACATAGAAGTTACTAAAACGAAGAGCCCGATAAGCTCAGAACTTACGAAACGTATTTCGGAAGTATCATAGCATAGTGCAAAACAAAAACAGCAGCAAACGCGCATGAAGGATCAAATGTTGAGAAAAGCTACGGAAATTGACTGTTTACTAAAGGCGGACAGCTGTATAGAAGTACTAAGTTTCAAGGCCTCCTTTTTTATCCTCAGTAGATAAAGCTGCGATGGATGCTCCCACGTTATTTAGAGTCTAGAAACAACAATTCCGTGGTTGTACAGTGGTAATAAAAAATTGTGCTGCATTCTTATTGTAGCCCTTCTCGGTTGGGGGTAGGGGGTATTCTTCGTAGTAATTTTGTGTGGGAGTGTGCCGCCCGGTTCTATTATTACCTTATTTCAGACCAAAGTATCCGAAATTCCCTCCCCCTTTTCAGAGCTGTATACCAATACCAAAATTCAGCAAAACGTGCTACACTAGTAGACCAAAGACACAAGTCTCTTCTCTATTTCAGACTATAAAATGCTTGAAAATGATACCCTTTAGAGCAGTACATGCCTATATGCCTTGATAAGGGAGTATTCCCCGATACACATATATCTACCGGTACGTTTTCAACTGATATTTTTTCTAATTGTGACGTTTCACACAGTGATGGAACTACATAATTCCAATTTTCTTTTCTTATATCGCACGTAAAGAACTGTACATACGTTTTGCTGCTTTCACCTTCCAAAATATATCTGAAATACAAAACACATTCTAGCTAAGTAAATTTCTGAATGTCGCTTGCCTTTCAGCAAAGAGTCTCTTATCCACAGCTATATGGATATGCAGTCAAGAAGTGAGCATGAGAGCTTTTAAGCCTTTATAATGCCAGAAACTTGAGTGCAATTTACTTTCATTTGAGCAGCCGGGAGCGGGAATTCCTAGCGTTTACCGCCAAGTTTACAATTATTTTGTGTATACGACGAAAACTGAAGTACAATTTGCAGGGTTTGCAATGCGGGATTCATGAGGGTGGCAATAACAATTTTATGGAATGAAATGTCAGCCGGCTATAAACACGGAGTTAATTCTGCCTCCATTAGCATTATTTTTGCACAATCTTACTAAAAACTAAAAGAGAAAAGAAAAATTCTCACAGAACAGAAGAAGCAGTACTGCCTGTCCATTTATGTTCATTGTGAGTTAAGTGTCGTTGGACATCCACTCAGATAAAATTTGATTCGTTTTTGCCGATCTTCCACTACTGAACTGGACAGTCAAACACTTCCTCAAAATGCTATAGTCGCATCACTTGGGCATAGACGCACATTAAAGACAAATAATTATTTGTTTTGAGGAGGCGCTTATAATGATCTGGCATCATTATTGGGTAACAACGTTTACTGTGCACACCGCAATTAAGAGATGAGCAAAGAAGACTTGAATTTCCGCTGTCAGAGTCAGTGCTTTACCAGGTGTTTATCCTTTTCTTTCCTTTTTAAAATCCACTCGCAAGCCCAACTAATACATTTCCTCCCAACCTTTTAAGAAGAACTCATGTTTAAATCATGGAGAATTGAGCTTTTATCTAAGCAAGGTATACTGTACATAGACTTCCGGCGAGAAACTGAAAGAGAAATTTGAAGTTGATCACCTTAGGAGTGAGAGGATTGATCACTTCTGGCTGTATCAGGTAACTGCACCTATTTAGCTCAGAAATCTTTTCACTTCAGGTCTGACTACTTGCGTATGAAATGGACTGCTTACTCCACCCTTTTTTTATGATCAGTAGCAAGAGACCATAAGGCAACCTTAATACAATATCTTTATTAATAGTCATTTTCCGCCTTGTTTTTCCAAGTGCATGACTTGTTTGTCATGAATTATTTGGAAAATACGTCAGTTGTCAATTGTTGACGGAGTCATAATCAAACACGGATAATATTATCCGTCAATTTGAGTAAAAGATGACTCTACAATTATTCATAAACCTCTGGGATGATAATCTTTGAGGAACTGTAGATACTCGAAAAACGTTTTTAGCTAATTAAAAAATTCATGATACGACCTTCCGACAAACCGAATGCACTTGATCACTTGAATTTTGAATTGATGGTCTCACTGTCACTGTCTTGCTTTTATTCAATACGAAAATGATTAAGGAAAAACTGAACAGATTGTTCTAGCTCAGAACTATCGTGGCGTGTTCCCATCATCGCGGAATTTCACGTTTTCAAGCATGAACACGACAAAAAGTTCGGGCGATAAATGCGGTGAGTTGGCCCCAGGATAAAACGGTAAAATAAAATGTACATGATCATGAGAGAAAACCTGTTTCACAGGCCGAGGATCGAAGTATAACGTGAGTGCCATGCGTGTGAGTAAAACAGAACCTTTGAAGAACCGATTGCATGGCGGATATTTCACACATGGTTTCTGCAGTTTTTCAGCCGGAGAGCACCCCCCTGGCAAGACTGCCAGTGCCACGACAATTGGGATAATAGGCGCACCTATTATATGTTGCTTTGGTTAAAACGAGTGCATCTGACTGTTGGCTTTGGAGGGATCGGTATAAATTATTTTGGATCGATCCTATTTTAGCGATCTCAGTGGCTATAGAACTATTAGAATATTTGACAGTTACGAGATTAGCATTGTCAACATTATGCGTTGCGATAAATTAAAAGCTTTTCATCAGTGAAGGCCTGGATGCACGAGAACTAACTGTTCTAAAAATGCTGCGTTTTATACGTGTGAGAACGCTCCAGACTAACAGCAGATGAAAAACCCTGTTTTGATAGTTCCAAAAATTCTCACCGAAAAGCGCTGCATGATAAAAAAATATACAGATGCCAGAATACTTAGGAACGGTTGACTTTGGCACTGACGCGCCGCGATTCCGCTGAGCACACCGCAGTTTCAACACTGTCTTATGCAGGGCTATGACAACTGCGAGGACGACAGGAAAGACATATTCACTATAACGTTTCACTTCCAAAAATTGCATCATATGAGTGCAGCTGATATAATGTGATGCATGCAATAAACCATCTTGAAAATCCATTAGTCGGAATCGCCAGTCAACAGTGCCTCGCGGGGGTAGTTTTATGTCCTTATCCGTTCCAATACCATTCTGGGGTCAAAATGGTGACCATTTATATTTCATGCCTTTGAACAGAAGAAGTCAAGAAAAACCGCACACAACTCGATCGGGAACTCCGCGAATCTTACGAACTCCTCAATGGAGGGACGAGGTTTAGAATCTTTTTGAAATGCCAATTACGACTTTTTTCCTTTGACCAGCCTTCTTACCGAGACCCGGAAGGGAGGGGGGGGGGGGGGGGGGGGGGGGGTTGGAGGGAGAGGAGGGGGGAAGGGGAGGGGGCATGCAGTGAATGGTCAGGTGGAGTTTGCTTGTTCGTTTTCTATATTATTTTTAAAACTATAATTTAACAAGTTCTCTTTCACAAACCCATACGTTTCTGTTGAAAAATCACTGATTTTACATTAAAGCTTCTTTATTTTTCTACGGAATCAGCTCACTGTGCAAAGCACAGTACTTGAGAAGTATATTGACTAAGTAAACGAGAAAAGCAAAAACATTACCCCACAGGACGAATTAAACTCCTACTGATGGATTAGACTGTGGTAATCATTATTACATCTGTTGATTCTGTTACAAATAACGGTATTCTATAAGAAAGAGCAGTTTGACTCCAGTAGTCTCTGAGGAAACTTCAAGCGCAAACCGCTGCGGTGAAAAGATGGCGCGTTTTTTGGGATCAGCTTTGTTCTTATCCTTGTACTTTGTGGTTCACAACTCACAGGGCAAGTCCTATAAGGTGATCAGGGAAATCTGCAGGAAGGTAGTGATCAGTCTCAATATGTTTATTCGTGTGCATGTCTTTTTCCTTCACAGGGCGTTCATAACTTCTTAACTCCTGCTGAAAAGGAAGACGTGCTTGGGCAGACGTTTGCAAACGACGCCAGTAAGTTGCCAACCTGTGAAAACTATTTGTCTAAAACACTTGGCCTTTCCAGCTCGGGAAATGGTCCGTGACACTCAGTTCACTGCCGGGCGACATTATTTGGACCGTCTACACTAACGCGGCTGCTACAATCCTGATTAAAATTATGACTTCACGAATGTGTCACAGCGTTTTCCGATGTTGTCGTACTTTGAGCTCACACAGAAGTGTCTATGACAGATTTCCCCCCCCCCCCCCTTCCCCTATTCAATGTTGTACGAGGCAAACATCTTTACAGCACTTGTCTCCAAAATTTTCAACATTGTGACGGGGGGAGGGGGCAATGCTGAAGTCCTTGTAATGGCTCGTTTGTAAAAACTGTCCCTGTATTTTTGTCCAGGATTGTAGCACGGTGGCTGACTAAATATACTCAGGGAAATTAGCTCTGTTTTCAGACTGAGTTAATATCTAGGCTCCGTATTCACAAAACTTTCGCACGAACGACTTAGAAAGTTAATATTGATTTACGCATGTACTGCTATCTCTAACGTAGTGTATGCTTAGGTCATACTTAACTGAACGAGCAGTTTCATTCGTACTCAAGTTTTATGAATACGGTCGAGCCCTAGTTTTTAGCCAGAACAGCTCGGCGCGTTTCTTTGTCAGGTCAATTTACGCGGTGGATTTTATCTAGTGTTTTTGTTGCAATGCAGCCTCGTTTTAGTGACTGTGACTGTAGCTCACTACCGCACGTTTTTATATTTAGTGGGTAACCGCTGGTCTTAGGGATTTCAGGAACATAAGTTTGAAGTCTCACATTTTCGTGTGTGTGTGTGTGTGTGTGTGTGTGTGTGTGTGTGTGTGTGTGTGTGTGTGTGTTATACGTGCGTCAAGTCAAACCAGTTTACTGAATCGGCGTGGAACTGCCTCTTTGGCAAGATATATTAACGACGCAATGAATGAGGTATCACTAGCCCAGATGTGAAACTGGACACCAGACAATGGGGAAATCTACTCCCGTGAAACGTGTTGCTGCAATGCAATCAACATGCTGTTTGTTTGTTTACTTGCGTGTTGTGTATCAGCAGTAGGTTCAGTTTGAAATGTTATTCAATCACCGAAAGCCAAATATCTGAAAGGACAGGTTTTTGGTGACTGACAAGTTCCCGCCGAGTGGCATGTGCCAACTGTTTTCAGAATTGTTCTTGTTTTTCTTCTGTATACTCGCAACTGACTAAAAGCCTTTTACAGGCTTGCTGCAAGGCTGGTCTCTGCAGCTGCTGTGACTGCGAACAATTGGTCTTCTTAATTAATTTGTTTTTCTTTATGCGGGTCTATACTATGATTACGTGCTTGCAGTAAATGACACTTTTCGTCATGTTTTCATCCTAACACGCAAATCAATGTCAACTAGAGTAGAGACAAACAACACTTAAAGTCCGCACACTGATGCTATGATGCCGATTCATGCATGAGTCTTTACTGATCTGAGATTTTATTGGCACTGTTGAGGGCAGAGTTGTTTGGTGTTTCTGGGCCTGTGTCCTGAGACAGCCAGCGGTGATATGCGCAGGCTCACAATTGCCTTGTATGAGTCCTATATCAAGTAGGAATTAACCTCGGTGGGCGGAAGCTCAGAAAAAAGGCTTCTGTTATACGGAATAGGAACAACTCATATCAAGGAGGAATCGCAAAGTAGAAGTATAGGTTGAAGTATGAGACGTTTGTATGGTGAAACGTACGGCTAGTGACTGTAAAGGTCGACCCTTCAGCGCATATTTATACACAGACTGTGTATAGACTGCTTTGAGCTGCCCTGCAAAGCTTGTATATTTATAATAGTTGGTCGATGTTTGTATTATGTTATGAGGTTTCAAATATGCAGAGGTGGATATGTTCTGTTCAAAGTTTATTACAAGAAGCTCCCCGGCCATCTTGTTCCGCAGTTCAGGTCGTGGAGTTAAGCAAGATCTAACCGGCTAAGGTGCGAAATGCTGAATCACGAAGAGGAAATCTGATAACCGATATATTACGCAACGCGACTAAATAATTAACCTATTTGATCAAGAGAGTCAAATTCTATCACGAAGTGTCACAGCACTTTGTCTAAGATTTTAATCTCTCTGTGCATAATTGTCCTTCTTTAGATCTACGTACTATCATTGACATCTGACTTTCAGTTCCAGAGTATGACGTCATTCATCCCATTCAAGTCGACTCTGGTGGCAACTTCCTGTCACGTGATCTGGCTAATGGGAATGCAAGAAGAAAACGTGACCTGGGTAAAACGAACAAGGAAGGGCTGTTCCTGAAGTTTTCTGCTTTTGGAAAAGACTTCCACCTGAATGTCACTCTGAATGACAAGCTCCTGTCACCAGACTTTGTTGTAGAGATTCGAGGGAATGGGACAAGCCGATTTCAGTACGACATTGATCACTGTCATTATGTGGGTCAGCTGGCTTCCCTAGAAGGAGATCAGGAGTCAAAGGTCGCAATTAGCAACTGCGATGGACTGGTGAGGATACTGTTTATCTTTTAATTTATAATATTCTCCCACAGTCACTTGCATTTTGCTGACAGTTACAATGATTGTGCAGGTATTGATTGGTCTAATCCTTACTAATTTTGTCAATATTCCAGTATGAATGTTTTGCAAACAACAGATCTGAAAATTGAACTTGTTTATACAGCCTGTTTGCCAAGAGGTTAAAAAAAAACAAGTTTGGTGATGAGTCAATTTGCCTGTTGTTCCAAGGCTATTAAATCCCAAATATGTTCTCTGTCAGATTCAGGCCAAGTACCATGCAACTGCATTGTTTTTGCCGAAATTACACCAAAAAAACTTTACTTGTCTGAGCTCAAATTTGACCTAAGCCTGATGGCACCTGTGTGATGACAGTAATTAGCAAATTATTGGGTGCTCCTTCCAAGTTAGTCATTTGGTTTGACAGTTCATGTCAACATAATCTAGAATTCAATTCGCATGCAAAGAGAGTGAGCCAAGATAAGATCTGGTTCAGCTTTGTTTAATAACCCTTTGACTCCCAAGAGTGACCAAAGTCAATTTTCTCCTTCAGTTTCTCACCAGAAATATATCATATATAGTAAGGAGAACTTGGCTTTTGATATCTTGCTCAGATGATAGCTGATTAAACTATCAATTCTCACTACATCACTCATATAGTTTCCTCTTAAAAGGTTGGGAGAATCTGCATTTTGAACTTAGGAGTGAAAGGGTTAAAAATAGCATTATTCTCACTGACTCTTGTATTTAGCGCGGTATGATTAACACTGCTGACCTCCTGATGATTGTGAGCCCGCTACCACTCCGGCTCGGGCTGCACAAAAATAACACTCGGGCCCACGTGATCTACAGGCGGTCGGCATGGAACCCAGAAACACTCAGGCATGCACTGGAAAGAGAGGACAGGACAGACAAATGGTGTGGAGTAAAAGGTAACAAAGAGAGATCTCTGCAGGTTTTATAGATTCAGTTGTACAGCACTCATTGCTCATTCAAAGTACTTAACCATACTCTAAGATTGTGTTTGTGTGTGCATGTTTTTTTTTTTTGTTTTGTTTTGTTTTGTTTTTTTTGGAATGGATGGCTTATTCCAGCATTGGCCTTTAGTTGGTTTTACCATCATGCTTTTACTGGTGTGTTTGAATTAAAACTCAAACTTGCAAAAAGTATAAATTTTGTTCCCAGGTAATAATCTTAAGCTAACCGCTTACACTTGTTCCACTGTTAGATTGTACTTATTGAGAGCTTAATTCATTTGAGTAGCCATATCTTTAGGTTTCATTAATCAGGAGTTGGAAGTAAACACACTGCTTATTAGAAAATAATGTACTCATTGAGCAGGAGATTTCATTTGAGTGGTCACACCTTTAGGTTCTAACCAGTTCAGCAGTTTGTCCCACTGAGAGCTTTCATTTGAGTGGTCACACGGTCTTTAGGTGTCGTTTGACAGTTGTGAACACTGCTATTGGAATTAATGTACTCAGTGAGGGTAATTTCATTCGAGTGACACACCATTATATTGGGTTTCCTTTTTTGCCTTTGTGAATGAAAGCTGGGGTAAATTTCACTGCATGTATGTGAAGTCAAGAATGGTGATTTCTACTGTGATCATTACAGATGACTCTAGTGTAAGGATGCCACACAAGGAGAAAAACATTCACCATTCAAAATCACGCCGTTCCATCAATAACAAGGTTTATACTATTGAGTCCATGGTGGTGGCAGAAAAAGAGATGAGCAAATTCTATGGTGTTCCTCAGTTGAAGATTTACATTCCAACTCTGATAAATGTTGTAAGTACTGCTAATACCCAACTACTGTAATATTAATTCCCTCCCCCCCCCTAAAAATTTACAAGAATTGTCTTTCCTACTATCAGGGGAAAAGCTAGACTTTTTTGTATTGTAAGCACATAGGGGCAAATTGAACATTCACTCATCGTCTGTGTCAATATTGTATTACTATTTTTTCTCACATCTCTACCAATTATTGATCATATAGAGAAAATGAGTCAAAATGTCTTTTATTCTGGTAATGGCTTATAGCAAAAATGGAGAGTTGTATTAACTAATAGATGTGCTTTCCATGCAGGCTCACAGTTTACTTGCTGACAGCTCACTCGGAGTAAGGATCCAGTACATTATTCACAAACTGTTGATTTTGGAGCACGATCAGGTATTACACTTTTGAAGTACTCAGGGTCCCACTGTTCAAAGCTCAGTTTAGGCCCCGATGCTGTACAAATGCTGTACTTCACATGAGTCAAACTCAAAGCAAATTTGCTCAAACAGTTGTTTTTGCTCATTTGCAATGAATTTGGTTTATGTGAAGTACGGCGTTTGACCCTGTCCTAAGCTAACCCAAGATTAAGACTGAGGTGCTCATTCTATTGGCAGGGAATGGAGGTTGATCATGAGGAAGAGTGGAAACAGTACTGGCTGTGATTGAACATTTATTTCTGTTTGCTTGTGCTTTTATTCCCAGAGCGGCCTCACGATCAACTCTCATGCGCCAAACACGTTAACGAGTTTCTGCAACTGGGCAAAGGGACAAAATGTTAAAGACGACAGCAATGTGAACCATTTCGATCATGCCGCCCTCATAACGAAGTGAGTTTTCCATGAGCTTAAAATACAAATTCTCCTAGGTATTTAAGAATAAAGTGATGCAGTGGGAATTGAAAGCTGAATCAGCTTTTACATGAGCAAGCTGTCAGATATCAAATTTACCATACTGTATCTGGTGAGAGTCTACTGAAGGAGAAAATTGCAGTTGATCCCTCAGAGGAATGAAAGAGTTAATCCACTTCTTCATTTTTTTACCTGCAGAAATGGCCTCTGCCGCAACTCTGTCAGTGCCACGGACAAGAAGTGTGAAACTATGTTGGGTAAGCCAAACTTCTTCCTCGAATCCTGCAATCCAGTTCTTGTAGTTTGTGCACCATTTGCTAGGAAATTGAAACTGACTGTTGGGGTTGGCAATCTGAAGCTTTGTTACATCCAGCATGTGTGAAAATTGAAAAAGTAACAAAGATATGTCTTAAACACTGTACAACACACGCACTCATTTCATTGTGTGACACATCAGGACTTGCTGGTCTCGGAGGAATGTGCTCAGATTCCGACAGCTGTACGCTGAGTAAGGACTCGGGACTTGGCGCTGCCTTCACCATTGCACACGAGACTGGGCACAAGTAAGTGTACACATCAGAGTTTTCTTGTGGAAATCCATCCTTTCTTTCGCTCACGATTTCTGTCCGATGACTTGAAGATCCTAATTTACTTTGAGTAGCACAAGAGTGGCTTCTGAAAGTAATCATGTGAATTGCTCTGGTTTTACATTTGTCCATCTGAAACACTTTTGGATTGGTCCAAACAAGTTGGGCACCATTCTTAGCATCAAAATCGCTCTAAACACTGTGATGTTGAAAGAGGTTGCTGCAGCCAATCTGGAGTGTAAAAAGAAAACACTCAAGCTTTCGAGGATGCTCAGATACATACTTCTCATCCCCCCCTCCCCTCCCCACCCCCAGCTCTCCACAATGCTATTCCCTGCTAAACCCCGAGAGGCCAAAAACTAAATTTCAAAAAATTTTCTGGAAATGGAGATTCTTGGGTGAGCAAAAAAGAGAACTAAACCTGGCATGATTGTTTAGCATTTCATTGTTGTGATTTTTACAGCCTTGGTGCAGAACACGACGGCTTTGGTAACAACTGTCCTGATGCTGTGAACGTCATGGCAGCTAAAGCGAGTGGCAAGAAGACAGCTTTTGTATGGTCAAGCTGCAGCAGTAACTACATCAAACAGTTTGTGACGTAAGTACAGTTAAAACTCCAAGGGACTAAGGCCAGCGGTGGTTTCCTGAGACCGGTATGGCTTCAGATCAGTCTCCATATACCAATCCTTTTGAACTGGTCTCATGTAAACAAAAACAAAAATTTGTATGAAGACCAATCTGAAGTTGTACTGGTCTTATGTAATCACCTCTTATGTCGTCACTTTCACCGTTGCCAGTACATTACTACAGGATAAAAGCTGCAAAAGTTATAAGCCAGCTCAATTATAAGCTGCCTCGATCCCTGTCCCTCCCCTCCCTTCGACTCTCCTTTTTCTCTGGCATCACAGTTATAGAATAACACAGTAAATACATTTGTAGCTTCCTTTATTTTTCACTTGAGCGGCTGACTGAAAGACCATATGGTTATTTATCGTAAACCTTCACTGGAAGCTGATAAACTAGTGCTGGTAGTATATGCCCTCCCCCCAAAGAAATTAGCAAGTTGTACAAGCTTCCCTTATTACCTGAATTTTACACGTTACACACTCAACTGTCTCCATCAATTTTTGAAATGGCAGGATATAAAATAGTTTTCACACCAAGACATTGATGTTGCGATTTTCTTTTTGCATTTTAGCGGTGATCAGTCTAGTTGCCTTGGTGATAAAGCTAGCCACTCTGTTCCGATGCACAATAACAAGCTTCCTGGTCAAATTTACAATGCCAACGAGCAGTGTAAGCGGATGATGGGAGATGGATCCGTTGAATGCAGCATCCCAGACTTAAAGGCGGTATGGAACATGACAGCTGTATTACACTCAGATGACGATAACTGTCCTCTCATCCTAACAACTTGTTTTACCTAATGATGAAAGTATCCGAGGCACTTCAACATTTTCAAGAATGATTACAGTTTTTTCTTTCAGCTCCTCATCTTGGAGAATGCAGATTCTCAGGTTTGCTCAGATGAAAAATGATTGAACTACTAATTCTCACTACATCACTCATATTATTTTGTTATTTTTGAGTTTTTAGGAGAATACACATCATGACATACTGAGTCAATTAGTCAAAGAGACAGGACTTACACCGAGAGTGTGTTTTTCCCTTTCACCCCTGAGGTCATAAAACTGACAAATTCTCCCAACCAAGCAAGACGAAACTGTATGAGTGATGTAGTGAGAATTGATTGGTCAAAAGGCTTTCATTGAGCAAAACTCCCAAGCAGCAAATTCTCTATACTGTATCATATTAATTTTTTAGTGAGCGACATACCTATCCTGTGATGACCACTAAAGTGTTGTCTTCACTACCGACACCTATCGTCGATATTTCCGCTAGATGGCCGTCATTTAAGATTCAATTAACTACAGTTGTAGCTTTAACTCAGATAATAGCAAAAGATCAAATGATGAATGAATATTCTCTATGCTTGTAGAAAATGTGCACTGTTCTCTGGTGCACCAAACCAGATGGATCTTGCTCAACGAATGATGAACCAGCAGCAACTGGAACATCCTGTGGAACTAACAAGGTGAGCCGGTTAAGATTAAAGGGGGGCCCTCTCAGCCAATTTAATGATTTTGTTTACACCTAGAAAATCCTAGGCTTAAATACGTTTCCCAACGTTGAAGTAAAATATCTTTGGTGTGTTCGATTACCAGTCTTCTTGGTTTAGCAGTGCATCACTTCTTGTTTTACTTCTAAATGATATTTTTCCCTTAGTGGTGCAAGCGAGGCTCATGTGTCACCAAGTCAGGGCAAGGCCAGGGACAAGGTCAAGGACAAGGTCAGGGGCAAGGTCAAGGCCAGGGTCAAGGTCAAGGACAAGGTCAGGGGAAAGGTCAAGGACAAGGACAAGGACAAGGTCAGGGACAAGGCCAGGGTCAAGGACAAGGACAAGGACAAGGCCAAGGTCAGGGACAAGGCCAGGGACAAGGACAAGGACAAGGCCAGGGACAAGGCCAAGGCCAGGGACAAGGTCAAGGACAAGGACAAGGACAAGGACAAGGTCAGGGACAAGGTCAGGGACAAGGCCAAGGACAAGGCCAGGGACAAGGGCAAGGACAAGGTCAAGGCCAGGGACAAGGCCAGGGACAGGGTCAAGGTCAGGGACAAGGCCAAGGTCAGGGACAAGGGCAAGGTCAGGGTCAAGGGCAAGGGTCAGGTCAAGGGCAAGGATCGGGTCAAGGTCAAGGGTCAGGACAGGTGCAAAAGCCTGTGCAGACCCAAAAGATTGTGCTGACATTTGCTGCTGTTCCTGATAGTGATGGAGGTAAGCACTGTAAACAAAACGCGTTTTAATATGCACGAATACATTTTTGAAACGTCTTTTCTCTTTTCGTGCCTTAGATGACTATCAGGCGATAGCCGTCCTGCCGGTCGGAGCCCGGAACGTTAAGATCGAAGAAATATTAGGGTTCAACAACTACTTAGGTAAGTGTCTGAAATTGTCTAACTTTCGAACTTTGGGGAGTCACAAATTACCCTGAGCTTATTGCTTTACCGGTAAGTTTCTATTTCTATACACCCCGCAGCTCTGAGGACAGCTGGAGGAACAGATGTGTTGAACATGGACTGGGAAAGCCTTACCACGAACGCGCTGAACTCGACTGTGACTGCAGCAGGAACTCAATTCAAGTACACACGCAACAGCAATCTGAAGGAAAGTATTACTGCTGTGGGACCACTCACAGAAGCGATTAACCTTGAGGTAAGGGCACTGTCAACCACTCCCAGGCTCAAACTGTATATTCTCTCAACTTTTATAGAAAAAAATGTATGAGTTATATGTGATGAGAAATGATAGTTTAGTCAACTTTCATCTGAGCAAGGCATCAAAAGCCATTTATGAGGCAACCGCTGTTTAATAGATATCTGGAAAAATCCCGGGCTTCAACTGGAATCGAGTCTATGACCTATGACCTTTGTTCAGACGTCGCTTCTCACTTGCGTCGAACCTAATGCAAATGAGCAAAAGCCATTGCTAGTTTGAGCTAAATTGCATTAGATTTGGCGCACGTAAAGAGCAACGCCTGAACCTGGCTTAAGTTACTAAAGTATGTTGCCTGTTTCTTGAGCAGTATCTTGTGGAAGACTGGAGCAGTAAATACAAGGTAAAATATAAGTATGACCAACCATCGCAAAGGAAACGCAGTTTTAGATTGACTGAAGTGCATCATCGCAACTCCAAAGAAGACGGGAACCAGCCAAGGTAAGGAAAAGAGCAGAACAGAATAGAAAAGAACAGAACAGAACAGAATAGAACAGAATAGAACAGAACAGAACAGGGGGATCTAGCAAAGACATAAAGGAATAGCGGAGAGACAGACACGTCCAAGGCCCGGTTGTTCAAAGCTCGGTTAAGCTAACCCACGATTAACTAAATTCTGTCTCTCGTGATATTGGCCTACAAACTGTAGATTTTTCATAAAGACTTACCAAAAAGTTTGTTCCAACTCAAAACTGCCTGGTGAGGACGTTGTTTTGTTTGCAAAAGGTTTTCAATTCCAGCTACAAAATGACAACAAAGTAGACTTAACCCAGGGCTAGCCTAACCGTCCTTTGAACAACCGGGCCAAGATATTTAAAACTAGATCAGAGAGACATCTGAAGACAGTAGCGTAACAGACACTGAATTACAGACACGGCGGCCAGAGACACAGAAAGAGACAGACAGAGGTTGCTCAATATGTCTCCACTCCGTGCGAACGAGGTTCCGATTCGTCCATTCTTAAAGAAGCCTCACTGATGAATCTTGAAAAGTAGTAGTGGAACTTAGAAGCGAACGAACATCGAAACCGTGGCTGTGACTCGAACTCGGTTAACTCGAACTCCCTGCTATCACGAACTCAAACCCACTTCCCTTGGATTTCCCTTTCAGTCATTTACTATCGGCTAACTCAAACTATTTCTCGCTTCCCTTGGGAGTTCGAGTTAGCGGGATTCTACTGTATATTTCTTCTCTTATTTGGCGTGTATTTACTTGCAGGTGGAAAATTGGCAAGTGGACTGACTGTTCAAAGACCTGTAATGGCGGATCGCCAGGTTACAAAGTTAGGGAAGTCATGTGCATCAGCGAGTCTGACGAAATTGAAGTCGAGGTTGGAGACGAGGGCTGCGAGGAACCCAAACCATCAACCTATGCGACATGTGCAGAACATGCTTGTCCTGCAGAGTGGGTTGTGATCAAAACAAATCAGGCGAGTAATGACTACTTCTACCGCCTTCTCTAGCCTGGGGAAAGTTTCTCGCTAGCCCTCGTCACTTCTTTATGAGGTCTGATAAATTATTTACTGTATTCTTCTCGTTATTTTTGTTCAACACTATAGTGTTCCACTACATGCGGCCAAGGCGTGAGAGAGCTGGAGGTCATTTGCCAACGAACGAACCCGAACGGAGAGGTAGCGCGCCTGCACGACCAGCATTGTGCACAGCGGATGAAACCACCAACGCATGCTCCGTGTAATGTGGACAAACCTTGTGAGGTAAGTATCGATTATCCAAGATTTTATAGAAGACTCGTTGTCATGAACCTAAAATCATTTGCTATGTCTTTACACTGTGCATCAGCGTCACGTGACCATTAGTTTCCTACCCTCCCCTCCCCCGAGCCAATGTTGCAATCTTTATTTCTAAACAAATTGTATCTTCCCTCAGGATGCTTCACTGATAACTGTCCGTCAGTTTGACTGACGCTCGCCCCCGAAGCAGTGGAGCCTCCATCACTTTTCAGACATTTTACGATCGAACCGTTAAAACTGATTCCCGAGTCGGTAAATTTTGTTTAGAAGTTGGATTAATTCTTGAACATGAACTAGTTCACGTTTGTAATGGTGTGTTTGCATGTGTTGTAGATTCCGTAAAATTGAATAATTTTATGATGCTGTAGAATAGCGATAATGATTACTGATGATTATACATGTTTATAGTTGTGTACTGTTTGTTATAGTTGGGGTAATCAACTGAAACCTGATCCAAACATTTTTCGATTAGTTTTGTCAACGTTTTCATAAAATAAAAGTTAAATCGCATCGAATTGCCACACAATTCTTGGCTCGTCTCTTTGTGCCGAATTTATTCTGCAAGGCTTATGTAGAGTCTACTCCCTCAAAGACGAACACCTTCGGGAACAGCTCCAACTTTCCATTTTGGAGAGGTGTCCGTCTAAATAGAGTTTAGTTGTAGTAAATGGCGGAAGAAACGGCAGAGATTCCAGCTTTGTAGCTTATATGGAAATGTTGGGATATGGCGAAGAAACCTCTATCAGCACTGGGTGCGAGAAAATGCCATCGACTGCCTTACAAACATTTTTGTTCGTACGCAAGTTTGGTGAATACGGCCCCTGCATCACAATTTACAATTTACATGTATATAATAAGTTATTATTACATTACCAACGATGGTGAATAATAGTTTCTTCAGATGAAATTTTACTTATCCCACAAACTCGATCATGCCCTTGTTCTTTACAGCTGATTGTTTGCGGCTGCGAAATGCCTTCGTCCGTTGTAGAATTTTCCCCCGGCCCCTCGGTTGTGCCTAAATCGTACCAACGGGAAGGACAGCCGCTCAAGACTGAAAACGAGTTTAGACCCGATCGCCTCACGACCTGGTCCTGCAGTAGTCTTTCTGATAGCAGTATGTCGGATGAGACATCAATTAAAGGAGAGATTATACATTTACTCTTAACAGCCGTGACGTCATCAGACCTTGACCGATCAGGCGTGACTTAGTAACACCTTGTGGGCTGCCTGTGGCGGGAAGGACACGTCACATTTTTTACAGTTTAGTTCGCCACGAGGTTCAATATGTATTATAATCGTCTGAACTATGATGAAAGGAAGCGATGTTATTTCACTTAACTCGATAAGGCTTGTTCATTTCATCGTTCGATGAAATACACAAGACAGCCATCTTGGATTTACCGACATCGTCCGATTCTCGGTCGTGAGGCGATCGGGTCTAAACTCGTTTTCAGTCTTGCGCGGCTGTCCTTCCCGTTGGTACGATTTAAGGGGTGTTACACTGGTCGATTTGCAACGACGATTTGCAACGATACGATGTTGCGCTAAAAATTGTTCAGGTGCAACACCTCATTGCAAACGATTTTTCGCGATGTTTGCAGTGCTGCAACGCGTTGCAAGTTTCTGAAAGCGATTCATAAACTTGCAACACCATTGCGCGAATTTGGAGCAAATCGGCGTTGCAAATCGACCAGTGTAACACCAGCTTTAGGCACAACCCGGCCCCTCTCCCCACGCAGCTTTTTCCTCGCCCGAGAAACGCCACCGGAACTAAAACACCAACGCATGCGCAGACGTTTTGGGTTCTGGCCCTAAGAGCCTGGGAACGAGGTTTGGGTCGAAGAGGCTTTTTTGAATCGTCGAATCGTTCGGTCGTCGAGCTGTTGGCTTTTTCGAGGGATTTCATTTCGTTCACCGAGAACACATTTGTCGCCTTGGCCTCTAAGAGTGTTGCGAGTACTCATTTTACTCAGCGCGAAGCGACATCTGGGTTGTTTTCTGTCTGAACAGTATAATGTCTGGCACCGACAGCATACGGGTTGCCATCCGCGTGAGGCCTTTGATAAAGAGGTAAGACACAGTACTGTCGTATCTGGTTCAATATGTAGATATTCGTGAATCTGGGAAGATCGTGATATGAATTGATATTTCTTCGCCAAGGGAACACGATGCAAATGCCCAAACCACAAAAATATGGTGGAGAGTCGAGGGAAACACGGTTCTTCAACTGACAAACAGCGGAAAAGCTGTTTCCAATGCCGCTTATACCTTTGGTAAGAAATTTGATACACTGCAGCAGCTGTTGCTATATAGTTCCTGTGAAGGTCTTATTGTTTTGTACAGTAATCTTTACAGACGATCGTTGTGATTAATATAGTGATCAGGAAACAGAATGATGTGAAGTTTAATTATACCATGTTGTAAACGTTATCTTCTTCGTTACAGACAAAGTTTTTAGCCAAAGGAATACAACCCAACATGTTTTTGACGAATTTGCCAAACCCGTTGTCCTCTCCGCAATGGCAGGTTTTAATGGTATGTGTATGATATGCAATTGGAACAAGAATTTTGTAAGACATGATGGACACAACATAAAATTCATAAATTTGGGTTAGTAATACAGCCCGGGGTTGGATCATTCCCATACATGTATATAAGTCATACAGGTATGTGCCACCCCAAAGGGCACGTTTTGTTTTTATTGGTCTGAAATAGGGTAAAACCTATGCAGTACACCCTGAGCCAAAATTCTGAGGAGCAGCCCCTTGACCTTTATAAGTAAGACAGCAAGGAAGTATGCAATTTTTGTTTCTGCAGGAACAATCTTTGCATACGGACAAACTTCGTCTGGGAAAACACACACCATGATGGGGAATGACCGTTGCCCAGGAGTCATTCCTCAAGCAGCAGACGAGATATTTCAATACATTGAACAGGTATATATTAATCCACTATTGTACATGTCAGGTAATACAAAGAAAGTTCCTGACAGTAATATTTTGACCCACGATACTATTTCACTTAATCAGTTGACTGACTGACATTCAGCAAGCAAAATATCTGGAAATTATGACCTTTGCAGATGTCCCAGCTATAACCTCTGCAAATGGTTGGAAATATGATCTGTAAAAATATGATCTGTAATAATATTGCTTGGCTGTTCAATTACTCAATGTGTTGTTGTTGTTGTTGTTGTTGTTGATGCTTTTTATAGTGGCCAACAAGAGAATTCCTCCTGAGGGTGTCATACATGGAAATTTATAATGAGGTAAGTCACAATGGCTGCAATTTTGGGATTGGGAGTTGATTAGAGCTAAAAGTGAAACTTAGTCTGCCCAAAAAATAGACTCTTTGGTGGAGGTTATTCATCTAAAAGCCTCGTCTAAAATTTTTTGTGTTTTTGTGTGTTTTTTTTTTTTTTGTTTTTTTTTTTTAATATTGTACTTTTTTAAAGTTGTCCATAATATAATTTTTGTTTGCATTGTATTATTTTCCAGGTGATATCAGACCTGCTTAAGCCTGGAAACAAGAATTTAAAAATCCACGAAACAGTAGAGGTATTAACACAAAAGTACAACTCAGTAATGTTTTAGTGATCAGTTGCAGCTGTTTTATTTTCAATATTTGGTTTTGGTGCTTATAGTATAATGTGCTGCTTTAGAATTTAAACTAGTGATTAACAGGCATAAAAGGTTTTTGATTTGCACTTGGAAAATTATGTACCATTAATCTGCCTGGGCAAACTGGTCACACTGGTTATGTGCTGAAGTGGTTAGCAACCATTTTCTCCCAGTTTTGGTGCACAATAGAAAAGAAACTGATAGCTTGCCTGTTGTTATGGTTCACTAGTCCAGATAGTTCAAACAGCCTTCTTGTTAGGAAGTTGTAAAGACAATCTACTAGCAGAAGAAGTATTCTGTCCCAGGCTAGCAGGCTCTGACATTACTTTCACCACGGCCTGAGAACCATGCAATCAATTAAAAATAATTAAAATTACAATATTTATTCAGCAACAAAATTTTTATTTATTTTTTTTTTTATCTTGCTTTGAATAGAAACAAGTATATGTGGGTGATTTAACAGAGGAGTTGGTAACAACGAAAGAGCAGATCCTCTCATTTATGGCCCAGGGAGAAAGTAAGAGACTGATTGAGTTCAAACATCAACCCTCAAATCACATAGGGGGCAAGCTTATATTAGTACAGCTTGATTATTATGGTGGGAATGTTCAACTTTTTCCAGGGTGTGATGAAACTAAATGGCAGCCAACCCATAGGGCTGTAGACTGCAAGATCTGCAGAGCTTGATGGTAAAAGGGCATGATAGAAAACAAAATTGGCAGGATGGTATTGCAACATGCATTTTATAGCCATGACTCATTAGCCCAGGTTATTCCTCCGAAGCTCAAAATACAGATTCTCCCAAACCAGGAAGAAGAATAATGTACAAGTGATGCAGTGAGAATTGATTGTCCAATCAGTTTTTATCAGAGCAAACTATCAAGTGGCAAATTGTCCGTACGGTGTCAAATTGCTAATGAGAAATTGAAGGAGAAAATTAAAGTTGATCACTCTTGGGAGTGAAAGGGTTAACTTTTAAGGTTTATTAAAGTTCTCTAACTTTTTTTTTTTTTTTTTTTTTTTTTAATTATTTTTAGGACATCGTCACTTTGGAGAGACAAACATGAATGATCGAAGCAGCCGATCACACACCATATTCCGGATGGTAATGTTTTATGTTCTAGTTCAAGAGATATGACTAAGCAAAGAGTTACCTAATTTCCAACACATACCGCTGTTCCGACGATAGTTTTTCAAAAACTGTTTTTTTTTTTTTTTTTTTTTTTTTTTTTTTTTTTTTTTTACAAAAACGATTTGCACACCAGCGTTAATTATAATAACAATCACTAAACTGCGTGCGATTCCGAATCTGTTAGCAAATCTAAAGAATAATAGATTTACCCACTCCAAGATCATTGTCTCAAAAGATAGTCACAATTTAGGAGGGGCATGCTAGATGGCGATGCGCTTTTATGTCAACTGAGAGACCGTACTTTTACAGGTGATTGAGAGCCGTGAAATGCAGGCTGCTGGACTAGACCCTGACTCCATCGACGGCGCAGTGCGAGTATCTCATCTGGTACGTTTCAGAAATGTCTGGGCCCTTTATCCGCGCGTCTTCCGTTTCCGCGCTCGCTTCAGTTTACGATCAGGAGTGACTGCTCATTACAATCTGCGATACAAGATTTCTGGAACACTTTGCGCTTTTGGGGGGGCCAGCGTTGGTTGGAGAAGCTATCCGTCTAATTAGAGAATAGATCACCAATGCAGAAAAAAAGAAAATTCTCAGAAAAAATTTTCAACGGAACGTCCCCTGATACCTGAAGAGGGAGAGGAAACCGCACGCTCCAACAAATTGTTGTCAAGTGTGCCAACTATTAATTATGTTGTATATTGTTGTGCCCGTCAGAAGTAAGGCCGGATTGACAACTTGTCCTCCTTTTGTTGTAGAATCTTGTCGATCTAGCTGGATCCGAGAGAGTTGCCACCACTGGCGCGGAAGGTTTGTAGTACATTATTGTTTTGTTCTGTAACGCAATAATTTTATCGCGCGCACAGTGAACATATCATTTTTAACTTTCACATATGAAGATATTGCGCGCGATGAAGATTCTGGTATTTCAACGATATGTTCATCATTCCTTTCTTGTTTTAATCATGGTTCTCATCTCTGCACAATTGCAGTATGTACTCTGAGACTTTTTCAATATATTCCTCAGGTGTTCGCCTGAAAGAGGGTGGTCACATCAACCGTAGCCTCTTCACGCTCGGCTCCGTGATATCAAAACTGAGTGAAGGAGAGAGGTAGATAGTTTTTGGACTTTGAAAATATCTTACTAACCGAGTGCACGGCCCGTACGGTCCAGTTCCAAACCTGCCCCTAGTCCCTCCCTTCGCCTTCTGGCCCAAGCGCGGTTAATAACTTACAGTATGAATTATGTAGCCATCCGCTCAGAAAAGATTATGCCGGTCCGTATCGTAAGTTATAGACCTCTAAATTGACAACTAATCAGAGCGTGTGTGCTATCTGTACCACAAGGAAGTCCAAATATCTTTGAACTATTTTTTCGTTGTAGTTTCATCCCTTTTCGGGATTCCAAACTCACGCGAATACTGCAGTCCTCCCTTGGCGGAAACGCAAAAACGTCGATCTTATGCACGGTAACCCCGGCATCCATCGAGGAGACGACGAGTACACTCAGGGTGAGTCACAATGAGATCGGTTTTCATTTCACTGTCGTAAAACTGAACCCAAGTCAGTACTACGACACTTTCAACATGAGAAAGCCAGGATGATCCACAATTACCTGTAACAATGTGGTTGTGTGCGTGACCAACCAGCATAGTACTCCCGATTCAGAATGGGAAGTGGCACGAGCTTCAAAACGATTCTCAGTTATGATACTAAATTTTGTTAATTTTATCAGAATGTGCTTTAACGCAGATATAAATATTAACGAACATTTTAGCACTACCAGGTTATTTCTTGCACTTGCAGTCAGTGCATTTCTTCAATCAGTCTGAGCAAATATATTTTTATAATTTCTTCAGTTCGCCAGCAGAGCCAAAACAATCAAGAATTGTCCAGAAGTCAACGAGGTTGGTACTATTTGTCTCGCAACCCCTAGCGTTGTCTTCCTTGTGTAATTTTGATCTTGTATGTATTGTTAGATTTCCAGGCGAATGAGGTTGGTACGTTGCCTTCTTCTTTGTGTAGTTTTGATTTTGATGTCCTTGATTTGCAGGTCCTGGATGATGGCACGTTACTAAAGCGTTATCGAAAGGAGATAAGAGAGTTAAAAAGACAGCTGGAACAGGTTCGACTTTTGGTTCTTCTTGCGTTCTGTAGTCACGTGTTCGTAATGGCCTGGCAAAACGAGGACACATTGTGGCAGCAACATTGTGTCGTTCGATGTTTCCAGGGTGGCAAAACGTGCGGCAACATTGTTGCGTTCCGCGTGGACACAACAAATGTTTCTGAAGTTTCTCAGAAACATTTTTTGTGTCCAGGATACAAATTTGTGTCCGCAACAAATGTTTCGCGCGTGGCAAAACGGGGCAACATTTGGGAAACATGCGCGCGCTAGCAATGTTGCCGCCACAATGTGTCCTCGTTTTGCCAGACCTTAACGTTTGTTTGTTTTATTGTTCGACTCATCTAGAAGTTATAGTCTGCAAACGCAAAATTGAAAGGATAACTGCTGTTCACCCTTTCACTACAAGTTAAAAACGCAAATTCTCCTTACCTCTTAAGAAGAAACTGTGAGTGATGTAGTGAGAATTGATAGTTTAATCAGCTATCATCTGAGCAAGGTATCAAAAGCCAAGTTCTCCTTACTGTGTGATATATTTCTGGTGAGAAACTGAGGGAGAAAATTAAAGTTGATCACTCTTGGGAGTGTAAGGCTCAATACTTTCGACGGTCTATTAAAAACCACTCCGACATTTCTATGAAATTGCTAAATTCCTAACAATTCCGTCCTAAACTCGTGTGTATTTATTTTCAGTCGGGCGTCCAAGAACTTCAGAGCGAAAAAGAGAAGGTAGGAAAGAAAGAAACACGAGTGCCAGTTTTGTATCTCTTGGTTTTAGTATCGCCACAAACTCATTGCTCGTTCTACCGCTTTCACAATCATGCAAAGTAGCGAGCTACACCGTTTTCTCAAACAAATGGCTGTGAAACAGATCTCTCACACTGAGTATTGTTTCGTTTCTAAGTAATTGTATTATAACGAATGTAGTAGTTCCCATTTCCCAACAAGTTTGATTGTCAACTGGCCCGGCAGAATATCTGAGCCTCGCGAACTGCTCATGAGTTTGACAGTGGTTTATGCTATACACTTCTTTTTACTTCAAATGACAGATGGCGCAAATACTGGAGGAAAAGAACAAATTGCAGGTAATACATACTAACGTGTACTGCTTTATTTTTCTTGTTTTACTTACGAGCGGTTTTCGTTTGTTCGCGTTTGGTGTGCACGGTTCACTGAATCACTTCTTGTTTGTCATTTTAGAGAGATCAAGAAGAGAAGATCAAAAAGTTGGCTGATATGATTTGTCACTCTGGAGCAGTCCAACAACAGAGCTCTCTGCCAAAACTATCCAAGGTAAGACGATCGGACAGGCGAGTTGACGCAAGTTTACAAGACGTCCAAAAACTCAATTCGTCTAAAACCCCTTCGTAGCATCAAAACAAAACCCGAACCTGCAGTGATGTGTCGTGTAATATGCCAATCAGAGATTCACTGGTGGCTTTAATGCGACATGATCTTGGAAGTTTTGCATTCTACAAAATAAGATAGAATTGCGAGAAAAGTTCGCGCATGCTTTTCGGAAAAATGCAATTGTAACTTTTTACATATGGCGTACAGTCAACTCTCTCTAAGCGGACACCTCTCTAAGGCGGACAGCATGCAGATTTGGTCCTTGGCAATTTTCACTTGTTTCTCTAACTCTCTATAAGGCGGATACCTCTGTAAGGCGTTCCGAAGGTGTCCGTCACAGAGAAAGTTTACCGCGCTGTAAAGGTATTGGAAAATTGCAGAATGCAGGTCTGATGTTATCTTGTTTTTCATGCATGCCATTACACTCTCTCTCGTTTCGTCTCAGAGAAGAGAAACATGGTGCCCGGGTCGGACTAAGTTCATGGCCCCACTCTTACCCCGTGAAGCCGAGTTTGCTTCGGTCAGGAATCGCCTTCAACGTTTATCGTCCAGTTCCAGCTCTGGCGACTCGCTGTGCAGTTTTGAAGAAATGCCAAAAGAGCAGTTCCTGGCGGAGCTGGAAGAAGAGGAAGAACTGGCAAGCAGGGTCGACAACGACAGAGTTTCTCCTTTGTTGACCAGGTTAGTTTTTTTTTTTTTTTTTTTTTTTTTGCTTTAAGTCATAGATAGGTAGCCAATCAGAGTGAGAGGGTTCACTTCGATCCCACGGGGGGGGGGGGGGGGGGGGGGGGGGGGGGGGGGTTGCCGTTCAGTTATTACCCTTTATACTCTAGGTGCCATGAGGTTCCTCGCTCTCGGTAGCTCTGGCTGCGAAAGCCGCGAGAGGCTGGCGGCGAGGCGGAGCGCGGCCCACGCAGTTCCAGGGTACACTTTTTATTACCAGCGGACATTATTTCAGGAGTCAATTTCGAACTGGAAATTATTGGCATTTCTTGGCATTTCGTCAGTATTGTAACGTGATGTTTTGCTGCTATTGGGACGTCGAGATGCAAACATCAAAAGTAGCGTAATTTGGTTTGATCCTTTTGCAGGGTAAATGTTCATTCCATGCCAGAGACGTCGCAAACTAAAGAAATAAAAACAGAGGTTGGTGGTATCATTGCTTTGTTTGCTTGTTTGTTTGTTGCTGAACGAGGTTTTCAATGTTGGTCCACAAGCACAGCCACACGTTAAAATTTGTGAATCAAGCGCCAGGGAAAGGAAAAGTGTCCAGCCTCTTGCGCGTGCAGACAGTTTTGACGTATAAACATTGCTCGTATTTGCGCTTTGCTTTACACGTATCAACAACAGAAAAAAAACAGAAACGATTACGACCCGAAACAGCGGGTGGGTGCGCTTACTGATCTAGAACTTGGTTCTCAACCACAGTTAAGTCTCTTAACGGACACTTCTCTCCTCACACCTGGTCGGGCCGGTCCCTGCCGTTTCTTCAGTCATTTATTTTAACTGAACTCTCTATAAGACGGGCACCTCTCTAAAACGGACAGTTGGAGCTCGGTCCCGATGGAGTCCGTTTTAAAGGAGTTGACTGTCTATCTTTCATTTCTAAGCTTTATTTGGAATGCGCTCTGTATTTGTTATAGCCACTGTCTTGTATCAGTAAAGGATTGACGCTTGTTATCTTATTCCTGTCGTTTTCAGCGTGATCGGCGCCTTAAAGCGTTGGAAGCCGAGAACCAACAACTCAAAGTTGCTTTGGAAAATGCGCTCAAGGAAAATGAGCTGGAGGTGAGGAGCCTTAACCATAGAAACACGAGGACCTTGTTCGCCAGAAATGTCTGAAATTACCCATCGTGCACAGCAGGCATAATCTCTGTGGTTTCAAGTGTTGGAACGTAATCTAAAGAAACATATGTACACAGTCAGAAACAAATGAATTACGTCTCGTTGTGGGATTTGGTTATTCGTGTAAGCTCGGCGAAAGTTCCGATGAATTAACTTTGGGCCATTTTTTTGGGAGGGGGGATTTAAATATATCCTTCACTAATTTGTCCTTTTGTTGATTTCAATATTGTTGTTGTTGTTGTCGTTTCCTTTTCAGCTTCATCAACGTCTCGTGCCGATGAAGCAGGAGAACGAGGAGCTCAAAGTTGCGCTGGAAGACGCGATCCAGGAAAAGGAAATGCTTGATGTGAGTTGTAAACATAGAAACATTAAGATCTTTAAATCACTAGAAATCTCTTGATATAACTCATCGTGTATTCCTGTATTCACTAAATTTGATTGTTTGCCTGGCAGGATTTGTTGTCCAAAAGCAACGCCCATCTGCAGAAGGTACTCATGGGTCCGTCTCATCCCGAGTCCACTAGTTCATTGGATGCGTGTCAGAAGAAGGTTTGTGTGTTAATGTCCGTTCTTCTGTTCTGTAGTAGAGCCTAAAGGGATTTATAAAACTGGAAGGTTAATCTTCCACGATACCGAAGTCGAACTCTCCAAAGTCAAAGTATTATCGTGTTGCTTCTGTTTCTTCAGCTGACTGAGCTCGAGTCTGCCTCAAGGAAGAGAGAAGCCGAACTCGAGGAAGAAAAACGACAGTTGGTAGAAACCGCCAAAGAGTTTGCCATGGAACACGAGCGCCAGTTTGCGGAGAAGATTAAACAACTGGAAGAGAGCTTGAGCCGAAAGAACGAGCAGCTGCAAGAAGCGGAAGTGCAGCTGACTCAAATCAATTACAGTCTGCTGACCGTGCAGCGAGAGAAGGATGCGCTGCTTGAGGCTTCTGAGGAGAGAGATCGGGAGTTTGAAACTGAAAGACGGCAGTGGCGCAATACGTTAGTTGCTGCGAATGAGAAACACGTCGAAAAGGAAGAACAGTTAAATCTGCGTGTTAAGAGTCTTGAGACGGACATTGCGGAGGCTCGCGAGAAACTTAACGAGTCCGAGGCGCGAGTTGTTGAGTTAGAAGACTTCAAAGCAAATGCAGGTAAAAGTCAGAGCCACGAAAAAGACGAGAAAGGCACGCAATTCAATGGCTTTATCAATCTCGAGACGCAACTTGTTGAAACTCGCGAAGATCTGAAAAAGTCGCAAAAGAAGGTTGCCGAGCTTGAAGCGTCTTTGGAGGCGGAGAAGGATAAGGAAAAGAAAGGAAGAGAAGATAGCGAGGCACAGCAGCGTCTCCTGGAGAATCTTCAGGTTCAGTTATGTGAGAGTGAACAGCGGTATAAACTGTCAGAAGAGAGAGTGGCTGAATTGGAATCTCTTCAGGCGTCTGTGTTGGACGCCGTCAAGAAGGAGGAAGCCATCGCAGTGTCCGAACAAGAAAAAGAACTTGTTGTCGTTCAGGACGAACTTGAACTCTCAGAGAAGCAAGTCAATGAGCGAGAGTTGGAGAAAGAAGACCAAGATAGTGAAGGAGATAAGACAGGTAGAGATGACGAGGAACAAGATCCAGGTGAACTAGTGGCGAATCTTGAGAGACGGTTGAGCGAGACACAAGAAGAACTGCGGAAATCTGAAGTGAAAGCTGCTGAGTTAGAGTCTGCCTCGACAAGGAAACTTGGAGAAGACGCACGGCAACCGGATCGTGACGCACTTGTGGTCGTCGAACTCGAGACTAAGTTGGCCGAAGCACAAGAGCAACTAAAAATCTTTGAGGAGAAGGTGGCAAAGTTAACGTCTTCCCTGGCCGAGAAAAACGAAGAGTTGCTGTGTAGTAGGGCGGAGTACGAAGTCATCAAAGACAAGCTGGATCAGGAGATAACGGAACATACAAAGGCTTACGAACAACTCGAGCTTACCGCCAAAGAACTGCGAAGTGCCAAAGAAGGACTCGAAGAGAAGGTGGCAAAGTTAACGTCTTCCCTGGCCGAGGAAAACGAAGAGCTGCTGTGTGGTAGAGCAGAGTACGAGGTCATCAGAGACAAGCTGGATCAGGAGGTAACGGAACACACAAAGGCTTACGAACAACTCGAGCTTACCGCCAAAGAACTGCGAGGTGCCAAAGAAGAACTCGAAGAGAAAGTGCAAGAACAGGAAGAAGCTCTGAAGGCTGCGGCGGAACAGCTTAAAGTGACGCGGCAGGAGCTTAAAGAGAAGAAGGAGAGTACGTCAAAGGAAACTGTTGTACACGACAGTCTGTCTGTCACTTTACAGCTGGAGGAACTCAAACGAGTGAAGGAAGAAATCTGCAGAGAGCTGACCGAAGAACAAAAAGCTCACCAAGCACTTAGGTCAGTTGTGTTTGCATGCATAAGGTCGTCCGTTTGTCTCCGTGTTGCTGCTGTTGTTGTTGTTGTTGTTGTTTTCTTCATCTTCTTCCCACCCCAATTTGTCCGCGCCCTTGATTGTTGTTGTTGTTGTTGTTGTTTGTATAGCTCAAGTCTGTTTTATATCGAAATAAGGTTGTCCATTCATTTCTATCCCAGTTATCTTCGTACTGGTGGTGTCGTTGCTGCATGTTAATTATAATTGTTACTGTTGTCTTTTGAGAGTGACCACTTTTACTGTTTTGTATGTTTTACGTTAATGCTAGAAAATCATGTGACCTAAAGTAGTTTGGGATCGTCTGAGTCCAAGCCGATCACTGACTGGGAGCTTATTTTGTCTTGATCGTCTTCATAGGTCAGAGTTTGCGGTTGCGAAAGAGGAGCTTGAACAAGCCAAGAAATCATTACTACGCGACACAAACCGAGACATGGACCAGCAGCGCACCATCGACCTGATGATGAAAGAACGACGCGAGAGCTTCTTACACCAGGCACATGCGCGACAGGAGGTAGAAAAAGGCAGGTTGGACGCGGAGAAGAAAGTGAGTTATTCGTTTATTAATATTTGTGAAGTTAATCCCTCTTTTCCTGCGACCTGCTATGCAACGCTTGCTATGCAATGTTTTTGCAACAGCAAAGTAGACGATTGTTTCTCTGCAATTACCCTGGGTGCCAGAGGTTTCTCGCTCTCGGAAGCTCCGAGCTGCGCGGCCGCGTAGGGCTGGAGGCGAAACCGAGGGCTCCGCCTCGCCCCCAGCCCTACGCGGCCGCGCAGCTCGGAGCTTCCGAGAGCGAGAAACCTCAGGCACCCAGGGTACTCTGCAACTTGTCCGTATCACGACTGCGTTACGTTGCAAGAACAATTCTCTCGTGTAAACAAGGCTATTAGATATCACTGACGGACCGTTCTAACTTTTTTGCAGGTTTCTGACCTTGAGCTTCAGTGCAAACAGCTTCGCAGCGAGAAGGATCGGCTGGAGCACCGACTGGATGTGGCGACCAGAGAACAAGAGAAGAGCAGACAAGACATGCGAGATCTTGAGAACTTGTACTCGTCTCATAACTCGTGGTCGGGTCCTTCGTCGAATAACCAGGGCGACAAGGTAACTCAGAAACTCAAACAGTTGCAGTTCAATCTGGAATTGACGAAACAAAAATGCGAGAAGGCGGAGAAACGAGTCAAAGAGTTGGAGAGCGAGAACCGGCTGCTCGAGGGAGCGGAACGGAAAAATGGCTGCTTGATACAGGAGAGAGACGCAGCTCGGCAGCAGGCGAAGGATGTGAAGGAGACGCTCAGCGACAAAACCAAGCGGCTGAATGACTTGGGAGTTCAGGTCACACAGCTGAGCGCGCACCTCGATCAACTGACCAATGAGAATAAGAAGCAGAAGGGCCAGCTGGAGAAGAACGAACACAGAATCGAGGCTCTGGAGCAGAAGTTGTGGATAGAGCAGGATAAGGTCAAGGTCACCGAAAAACTGCAGAAAGAAACAAACGAAACTCACAAGGACCAAGTGGACGAGCTGAATGCTACACTCGCCAAACTGCGTAAGGAATATGACGAGTTACAAGTGGCAAAGAGAAGTATTGAGGCATCCCTGGCAGAGAAGGAGTACGACCTTCGGAAGGTTCGAGAGCTGGGTGAGGACCACTCTTACTTACAAGAAGAAAACATGACTCTGTACGAGGATGTGAAGGAGATGGAAGCTCTTCAGGTAAAAGACAAGGCCCTGATCAAAGAACTCCAGGCAGATCTGCAAACGGAAAAACAAGAAAAAGAGGCCCTTGAAAACCAGTGTAAGGAACTCGCGGAAGCGTCACACAAGGAAGACAAGCGTTTGATTGAGGATCTTCGAGCGGAACTCTTGGCAGTCCAAGAGCAGAAATCAGCTTTGGAAAATCAGTCAAAAGAGGCCCTTGAAAGCCAGCGTAAGGAACTCGCAGAAGCGTCACAGAAGGAAGAAGACAAGCATTTAATTGAGGATCTTCGAGCGGAACTCTTGGCAGTTCAAGAGCAGAAATCAGCTCTGGAAAATGAGTCAAAGGAATTGTCTGAAGAATTAAAGCAAGATATTTTGCAGCTTCAAGACGAGAACATTAAGTGGGAGGAAGCGTATGAAGATCTACAAGAATACGTGTCCCGTGGCAAGGCATGTTTTGAAGATTTACAGGTGGAACTTAGCTCATCTAAAGAGTACATCGCTGAACTAGAAAGCAAATTGGCGGAACTGCCTGAAACCACCCAGCAAGAAAGCGCGGTCCTCGATGAACTTAAAACGCTGCAAGATTCTGCGCTTTCGGACAGAGATGTTATTGAAAGACTCCAAGAAGAACTGTCATCAGCAATGGAACAGAAAGAAGCTTTAGAAACCGAAATAAAGCAACTCTCCCTCAGCCAGGATAAGTTACTTCTTCAGGAACAGCTACAAGAAGCGCAGAAATTGCAGGAGCAAGCTGGCGAGAACATTAGAAGATTAGAAGAAGAAGTGACGGATGCAAAGTTGAAGAATCAAGAGCTTGAACGACAGTGCAACGAGTCTTGTCAAGGAGAAAACACAGAAACGGAAATCTTACAGAAAGAGATTGCAGATCTGAAACAACAAGTTCAGGATATTAATTTCGAGAAACAAGCGCTGGAAGATCTCTTTGAAATGAGCCGCAAAAACGAACAGGAACTGAACGAGAAGACAGAGATGTTGGAACGCGACATGAAGGAGTTAAAAGTACACATGGAAGAGACCCAGCAACAGGAAGCTGAAAAACAGCAAGAGGTTCTTGAGAAAGAGAGGATCGTTTGTGATCTTCAGGTCCAGCTTCGGGATTTACAGGCAAAACAAGAGGTAAGACTTTTTACCTTAAGTCATTTCCCTTGCTGTTAATGCATTGCGCGCTCGGTAACTGCATGTCAACGGCCATTTTTTATATGGGAGGTTTTGTGTTACTAAACATATCGCCAAAACAGGCTGAAATTGCGAGTAGAGCAGTTAAACCTACCAGGAATGGTTTCGTTTACTCTATTTTGGTATTAAGATCAAACACTCGCCCCAGACCCCACCGCCTGGTCTACCTGTGAAATGTTTTTGGCTTAGAACAGTGTTTTACCCTAAGTTACATTTTTTTGCTGCAGGGACAGACTGCTGATGATGTTAAAGAGCTGAACATCATAATCAACAGGAAACAAGGTAAGTTTGTTGAGAATACAGAATACAGGAAGTATAATTCTGTAACGCCAGAGGAGGGTCTGAGGAAGAGCGACAAAGTTGCGAATGAGAGGGGGAGGTGGGGGTATTTTGCGACCGCCAGCAACCTTGCGTTGATACACCTTAATACGTTTTAGCTGAGGTTAACGTTGTCTATGCCTTTACCGTTATGCAGGCAAAGGGTATAGAAAGAATCTTTTAGATATATATATACTACAAGCATTGTGATCTTGCTCTGTATGAAAGGCAGTACAATTAATGCGTGTATGAGTGTCCCGTCTCTCGAAAAGTTAGCACCGGCGTCTAGTATTCCTCAGTCAATGCTTTTCACGTGAGACGAAAAGCGCGGCTTATTGAGGTCGTGTCTTGTTCGCAGATGAACTCGATGCCGTAACACAGAAGCTGTGTGCACTGGAAGAGGAAATTCGCCAGGCAGCAGTGGAATCGCAGGCAGTTTCTGACCATAAGATCTCGCAAGAAAACGAGCGTCTGAGAGAACAGCATGAGGCGGACGAAAGAGAGATCATCAAAGCGAAGAAAGACGCGGATGAACTTTACGAGAAAATGAGTGTCGAGACGGACCGATTGAAGGGAATAATAGACGAACAACAAGGTAGGAATGACTGAAGTCTCAAAGTATACTTTCTCCTTGCCGCGGTTGCTTTCACGCAACTCGCACCCTTTATGCTGCAGCGCTCAGAGAGATTCGCGAAAGATACTCTGGTTACATTACAGGTTCCCGAAAAAGCATGTCTTCCGACTCACTGACTACTCAAAAATCAGTATGTTTATTTGTTTCGCTGTCTTCTTTTGAGTCTTATACGTCTTTTCCAATGTCCGCTCTTGTTCATCTCAGATGAAATCGACGAGTACACAGCTAAAATTAGAAACCTGGAGGCTGAAACTTGTCAGCTGAGGGCGGATCAGACGGATGCATGTCAAGTGAAGGAAGCGGCAGAGGAGAGACAAAGAGAAAACGAGCGTCTGAGGGAACAGCACGAAAGAGAGATCATCAAAGCGAAAAAAGACGCTGAAGATAAAGTTTTCGAAGAAATGAGTGTCGAGACGGACCGATTGAAGGGGATAATAGACGAACAACAAGGTAGGAATGGCTGAGGTCTCAAAGTATACTTTCTCCTTATCGCGGTTATTTTCACGCGATATACACCCTTGATGTTCAGTTCTCAAAGAAATTGGCGAAAGAAATTCTGGTTGCATAATACAGCTTCCTCCAATGGGTTCGTTAAACCTTTCACTCCTGAGCCCAAAATACAAATTCTCCTAATCATTCAAGAAGAAAATGAATACGTGATATAGTGAGAATTGATAGGCCAATCAGCTTTTGTCTGATTGAACTATCAAGAAGCAAATTCTCCACACTGTATCACATATCTCTGGTAAGAAACTGGAGGAGAAAACTGAAGTTGATCACTCCAGAGTGAAAGGGTTAATACTTTAAATCGATGTTTTTTCGACTCACTGACTACTCAAAAATCAGTATGTTTATTTGTTTCGCTGTCCTCTTTTGTGTCTTATACGTCTTTTCCAATGTCCGCTCTTGTTCATCTCAGATGAAATCGACGAGTACACAGCTAAAATAAAGAACCTGGAGGCTGAAACTCGTCAGCTGAGGGCGGATCAGACGGATGCATGTCAAGTGAAGGAAGCAGCGGAGGAGAGACAAAGAGAAAACGAGCGTCTGAGGGAACAGCACGAAAGAGAGATTACCAAAGCGAAAAAAGACGCGGAAAATAAAGTTTTCGAGGAAATGAGTGTCGAGACGGACCGATTGAAGGGGATAATAGACGAACAACAAGGTGGGAATTACTGAGGTCTCAATGTATACTTTCTCCTTGCCGCGGTTATTTTCGCGCGACACGCACCCTTAACGCATGCTCAGTGTTCCGATAGATAGTGATCAACTTCGATTTTCTCCTTCGGTCCCTCGCCAGAGATATATGATACAGTATGGAGAATTTGCCGCTTGATACGTTGTGCAGATGGAAGCTGACTAAACTATCAACTCTCATTACATCACTCCCACATTTTCTTCTTAAACGGTTGGGAGAATCTGTCTGTTGAGTTTGGGAGTGAAAGGATTTAAATCTGTCATGACTGTTTTTTGTTGGTGTTGTTTTGTGTTTAGATGAGCTGGAAGAGTATACGAGGAAACTGAGGAGCATTGAGGCAGAGATGTTTCAAAAGAAAGCGGAGGAAACACAAATGAAGCAAACGCTGATGGCTAAAGAGCTAGAAGAAACGAGGCTTGAGATGGCCGGCAAAAACATGAAAATCCAGGAACTCCAGCGGGAGGTATTCAATTTGGAGGCATCTCTCGAGGATACACAAAAGAAGTCCGAGAGGCTGTTGGCTCACGAGCAGCGGAAGATTCAAAGCCTTAAGCAGGAACTTCGCTCACAAAAAAATGACCAGGATACAACCATGCTTCAGGGGTAAGTGCTGCCGTCACTACTACTGTGAAACTAATCCAGGATTAGCCTTCGTCCTACTGGCCAACAAACTGCAAGATTTTGTTCAAAGACTGGCCTGAAATGTCAGTCGTCTCCTCGGCGGGCTTTGGTTGAGGGCCGAGAAGACGACTGACATTTCAGGTTATTCAAAGACAAACTAAAAAGCTTCTTTTAGCTCAAAACTTATCAAGCACGCTAAAATCTGAGCGAAACTTTCCTGTTTCCAGGCTTAAAAATGACCAAACGTTTGCTGCTAATCCGGGATTAGCCTAATCGTCCTTTGAACAACCGGTACTTCTGCCGCTTCTTACTACTAGCACCACCACCACCAATAACGCCAACTCCACCACCAACATCAACTCACCAACTCCACCAACAGCACCAACTCACCAACTCCACCACCAACATCAACTCACCAACTCCACCACCAACATCAACTCACCAACTCCACCACCAACATCAACTCACCAACTCCACCACCAACATCAACTCACCAACTCCACCACCAACATCAACTCACCAACTCCACCACCAACATCAACTCACCAACTCCACCACCAACATCAACTCACCAACTCCACCACCAACATCAACTCACCAACTCCACCAACAGCACCAACTCCACTAACTCCACCAGCAGCATCACCATTTTGTGTTGATTGTTTCTCTTTGTTTTCCAGATCAAGTAATGTCTCTCGTGATGCTGGTTTAGGGGCCGTGTCGACAGTGGCCATGTACGCTATGAAAGCAAATCTAGGGAAAATGGAAGAAACAAACAAGAGTCTGTCTGAGCAGCTGGAACAGCTACGGAGGGATTACCGCACTTTGTCCATGTTGAAGACAGAGGAGAGGTACGCTAAGTTCCAAGAATGTGTTAGTTTCGAGCGTTTCAGGGCCCGAAAAATCGATAGAAAGTTGGCAATTGAAAATTTACCGAGATCTCGCCCTCCCACTATTTCCTTTGTAAAAATTTGTTCATATGAGAAGGGACGGCCAGCCCGATTAACCGAGATCTCTGTGTGTACAAACGGGGTCTCGGTAAACCGGGCTGGTCCTTTTCTCATAAAAACACTTCAGCCCGGTTAACCGTGATCTCGGTCTTTGCCACGGGCATCTCGGTAAACCGGGCTGGCCCGTTTCTCATATGAACACTTCAGCCCGGTTAACCGGGATGAAAATGTTACAACAACGCGAGCCTGAAATGTACTCGGTTAGCTTAAACGTTTTGGTTAGATGTAAACTTAAGAGTTTATCATGTCCGAGTGGCGCGACGAAAGCGTTTGTTTTCTGAAAAGAGCGAATTCCCCTTGTTTGACGTCTTGATCATGCCAGAGAATGTTCGGCTGTAATTTGTGATATTTTGTTCACTATACATTATCTTTTTTGTTTGCTTGCTTGCAGTAATAAGGTTGCGAAGCTTATTGGAGAGAATAACCTGTTGCGAAAAGAAATGAAGAAGGTCTATGAAGAGAGAAAAAGCCGCAAACACGAATCACAGGCAGATCACGCACTTGGTACGGTGTCTCTTTCCTTCCTTCTCCTTTTATGTTCTTCAGTTTGCTTCTTCTCCTTCTCCTTCTTGTTCTCCTTTTCTTCTTGTTCTTTCTCCTCTTCCTCCTTCTTGTTCTTTGTTCTCCGTCCCCTTCTCCTCTTGTTCTCTTTCTTTTATTCTTGTTCTCCCCTTTTCTCTGTAGTTCTTTATCTTCAATTTGTCCCCTTTTCGTCTCCTTGCTATTCAAGCTCTTTTTACTTTTTTTTTACTTTTTTGTCATTTTTCCTTTAGTCTCCTACAGCTGTTCTAACTGATTCTTCTGTTCATCTCTTTAGCACCTTCTAACGTGCCTAACACAAAGCGCAATCGGGGCGAATCTTGTGCCTCAAATGAAGCTGAAGTACCCAAGACCTCCGTCGCTCAAAAGCCTTCAGAACCGGAGGCCCGCCCCACTGACATAAGGTCAACCTGGCTCAGAGGGGACGCCGCTGATGACATGTTCAAAGAGGAACCTAACAAGTGCAACACCCAATAACATCTGATTCAGCCATTTCCATTTCCAGGAATTTCAGCAGCGTCAAGTGCATCAAGAGACAGTCATTCCAAGAAATGCGAGCAGGCCCTCCATCCCCACCCCCTGAAAATGTGCTCCTCCCAGACCCACATGATCTTTTGTGTTTTAAGGGGGGTGGGGGTGGGGCAAGTACTACACAACTTTGGGTGTTTGAAGTTTTCATTCACAGCAAATGAACTTTTGTGCAGATGTATGAAAGGCTTTGAACTATGCTACATAAACAGGCAAAAAAGGTGTGTACCACTTTATGTTGGGTGTACTGCCAACTCACAAGAACAATAAACAAATCACGCAGTTTGAACAGTTTTGATGCACTTTATTGCTCTTTGTACAAATTAATGTCCGCCGTCTACTTAGCCTTCTTGGCCTTGATCTTACGGCTGTAGAACTCGAGCTCTTTGCCCTCTAGGATGTACCCATCACAGCGTCCACTCTGCCCGGGACGGGAGGAGACACAGGCTGTGAAGAAATCACACAGCAGTAAACTTCATTAGTATTCCTGTCTATCATGGACACACACAAGGCTAAAAAGAGATTACATGGCAGGTTTTTTCCCTGTTGTTGATTTTTTTTTCTCGTGTCTCTTCTCTGCTCTTATAACCTTATGTCTGAGCAAGTAATGTTACCAAGGAGTCTGGTGACACTTTATAACATTCACACACACACACACACACACACACAAAATGAGATGGAGGACTTTGAAAACTTTGGAACAACATTATGAAATATTTGAAGGAGTAACTCACCATAGAGCCTTCCAGTGGTAAACTGCTCCTCAAGACCTGGCCCAAGTTTAGCAAGTGCCTTCCTGGACTCGACCTTGCGCTGGCAGTGGTTTGATCGTTTCTTGTTGAGTACATCAGTCTCCTCTGGTTCAACCTGTCATATCACAGCAGACAGATTAGTTAGACAAAGACAAACAACTAACACAAATAGAACTAATGATCAAACAAACTAACAAAAACTAAAACCCCTCTACTGTCACTCAATAGGTGTTTGCATCCTAACATTGCACATGTAATAAGTAACAGTTTAAGAATTGACTTTAATACCATGCTTTTCTCAGGAGGTGGGGTGAATTATTGATGTAAGTGATTCACAGAAACCAGTCTTACTTCCCCCAAGTATGTTTCACAACCACAGAGTGGATGCCAATGAATTCATAAACAGGAGATTCAAAATTCCTTATAGTGGATTGATCAATATGTTAACTCACCGACTTGGCGGTTTTCTTGCGGCCAAGAGGAAGGGCATAATGAGCTTCGTACCTGGGACAGGAAACGTGTATAAAAGTTAAGATTCTGAAGAAGGTGCACCAATAAGTCACACCTTCAATTATTCCACTAAAATAATACTATAGTAAATAACGAGACACTCACCACTGCCTGAAGGGTGTAGAATCCACTTGCACAATACAATTCTTTACCAGGGTCTTGGTTCGCACAAGTTCATTGTTACTGGCATTGTACACGACATCAATAATACGGGCCTTTCTTGTGATAGCTTCGGGAGAAACAATGAGATCAAATTAGATAAAATGTACAGGTTCAAATGCCATGAAAACGCACTAAGGACAAAGGCAGTCAGTGTAACTATGACAAAAAAGACTCACAGGAACAGCAGATGCTATTACAGCACGCTTGTTCTTCATCTCAAAGAGATCATCACATTGCCCTTACCGAACATATTGTGCTACACAAAAAAATATATTTTCCTCACCTTCAGAACCCCAGGAATAATTCCCAGTGTCAAGTCGCAATGCTCGGAACTTCTTGTTCCCTCCACGAGTTCGTACATCGTGGATACGCTTTGAACCAAGCTGCAAGTTAACAAAACAACTATTGTCAACAGAAGCACTGATACACTTTTTGACTGTTTGCAAAAATGGTTGCAGATGCACAGGGTTAATATATTGAATGATGCAACATCAGGCAAGTTCAATCAGGTGGATATCTGGCTGGCATGTGATGTATTACTGTATATACAATTGTCCACTCTGTGACTCACAGATTGATATAAATATCAAAAAATATCAATCGTGAGTCACACATTTCTACCTTATAAAACTGCTGATCATTTGTACACATCATGCTACACTGAAACCTACTGTAGACTGTATTAAGCTTGTCTGCGTGCAAACCCGACTGCGATGCTCAGCATTTGCACACAAACTTTGAACATTAGTCTTTATCAGTCTTTATAACGAAAGATTCTAACCTTGGTGTTTGCTGGAGGTCTTCCCAGCTCAAACTTCCTTTTCTTCCTGAGAGGGTTCTTTCTACCACCTGTGCTTCGACGCTTATGCCAAGAGTCTCTTGAGATACCTGGGTATCAAACACCATGATTCAAATAATCATAATTTAGTCAGTTGACTGGAGGAGTCACAGTGGCAAAACAACGGTGATTTGTTTGATACCACGATCTGGTGCACGTTTACTCCACATAGACCAAGCCAAATGAATGAAAGCTAAATCAGTATCCGTTCACGTTAGAAAACTGTGACAACGAGATTCTCCCCAAATTGCTTCAACATGCCTCCGCTGAACTGCCATTACTATTTAATAATTACAAAACAACCACATAAGAATCACTTCGGCGGATAAAATGAATATGGACTTTATTTCTTAGCCTCGATGAAGGGACGGATGAGTGCTCGATCGATCAGATTCGAAGGATTGAAAAAGAATTTGTTTCTCTTCACTCACCCATTTTGAAGGCCGAGAGCAAAAGGACGTGCACTCGCAAAGGCAGCTGGGAACTACACAAACTGTTGACTAGTACCCAGTCTCTCAACGACGGGTGACGTCGGCTTTTCTTAGAACAAATAGTTTAACAGAAAAACATGCTGTAAACGCTCATTGACATATATATATGGTTAACGTTTAAAATACATCCAGAGGATTAGCGAAAGGAGATCGGGTTTTTTTTGGGCCGCGCGACATTATTTTCTGTCAGGGGGACACTAACTGTAGCGTACATGACGTTCTGTCGGACTCGCGCGTGTCCATGGAGGAAGTGCGAGAAAGAGGGAGGTTGTTGTCGCTGCATAAACTGTGCCAGTAAGAGACTTCTGGTGCTACCAAAATGGGGGACAAAAGCGTGAAGACGGAGTCCATTTTGAGGGCGGTCTTAATGAGCAGTCCCCGCGGTGTGCCAATATACAGGCTGGACCGTGAGTACAAGACATTCACATCTGAACCCATTCCGCTTGGACAACTTGGTCACAGCAGCCTGGAGGCGTACTTGAGAAGCATTCCTCATGTGGCTTGTATATCGACACATAACGGAGAAACTGTAGTCAAGGGTATTGCAGACGAATCTCAAAAACACATAGCAAAATTAATAGCGAAACAGAAGAAGCCTAAACTTCACAAGTCTGCACCTACACGAAAGCCATCTTCAAGTTATAGTTCAAGGTCGTTCACTTCGTCGAGCCGGTTTGCGAGTCCTACCGTGCCTCAACGGAAGAGTACTGTACCAGGACCACGGTTTGTCCCCCCCAGATTGCAAAAGCAAACTCAAAGGGGTGGAATTACTGACATGTCCTCTTTAAGAATGCTTGTGACTCAAAGTGTAGCCAGTGCGAGTCATATCAAGAGGCCATCCTCGTCATTACAAAGTCAGAAAACATATCCAACAAGCAATAGAAAGGTAGAGGTCCTGTCTGCCCCCTTGGGAGGTGCTGCCAAAAAACCTCCAGGATTGTTGTCTATAAATGTGACTGATTCTACAAGAACTGTAAGTAGTGGGGTTTTGAGCTCATCACAATCAAGTTCCAAAGGGAAGAAGGTTTCTCTGTCTCCATCATCAGGTTAGTCTACACAAGTTTTATGTGAAAAGATTCAACAACTTATCTGAAGTCATACAGTATAAATAGAGAACCAGTTGAGTTATTCACAAAGAAAATGTTTTTCCAATAATTATTATTTATTAACTTTACCAAGACATAAAAATGAACCAGCCACTGGTTGGTGTTGGTTTTGTGTTCAGTGGTCTTGCAGATAGTCAAAAGAAATTTTGGTGCCTGTCAGATAATTGATATTCATTTTTTTCAAATCCATTTCTTTTTCTTTTTCTTTTTCAGAAGCAGAAATATATGCAAATATTAAAGAGGTAACTGTCTGGTACATATACTGTTCAGTCTGGTGATTGTCTGAAGATTAATAAAAAGTCCAATGTACATAAAAGTACCACAATATTGCTATAATTTTATATTGTTTGACCATGAATGCCCTCTGACTTCATTTGTTAGACCATTGTTTTGTTTCAAATGTCTCTCAAGCTCACAATATATTTCCTTGCGTTCAGCTTTTGTCCAAGAGACCCAATGGAGTATGGTATCAGAGGCTTGAAATTGAGTACAAGAAGATGTTTTCAGAGGAACTACCACAGAGTATTTTGGAGAAACTTCCATCTTTACCACATGTTACAAGAGTCGAGAGGTAAGTGTAATGTAACATTCTGACTACTGTATGGTTTCTTTTACACCATCCCATGCAGCTCAGCCATTTAGAATGATTTTCTCTTATTACCAGACCAATGCCAGATCGCATGCTCCTATATCCTTTAAAGGTATGACAACATCTAGAAGTATGTGTCACATTCAACTGGAGGGTATAGTATTTTTGTATGTACTGTACCTTCAGTGTTATATATCTGCTGGTAAATTGTTTAGTTTTTTCTATACTCTCTGTATCTGTCTGTGTGTCAGTTTATCTGTTTGTCCCTCTTTTTCTCTGTGTCTCTATCTCGCTCTCTGTGTGCATGTCACCCACTCACTCATACACACTGGTACAAACTGATCTCTCTCACTGCTTTGTTTCAGGTAGAGAAGCAGCCAAGCCAAAAGTCAGGTGCTGTTGATCCATTTGTATTTTTCTTTTTCCCACAAACAGTCAGTTCACATACTGTATATAAATGACTGTAACAAACTACAGTCTAAGCGCTCTCTTAGTCCCCGGCTCCCAGGGTTTTAAACCAATTTTTTTTTTTTTTTTTTTTTGGTCTTTGAATCCAACCTAAGTGCAGAAAGTAGGATCTTGAGGTAGTAACTGATAGTAATCTGCCCTTTGAATTTGAAAATAAGTTTTAATCTTGGAGAAATTATCAGTCAAAGTTGGAGTTAGTTAAGGTTAGTCCCAGGCTCCTGGGGTTTTAAACCAATTTTTTTTTTTGTCTCTGAATCCAACTTAAGTGCAGAAAGTAGGATCTTGAGGTAGTAACTGATAGTAATCTGCCCTTTGAATTTGAAAATAAGTTTTAATCTTGGAGAAATTATTGGTCAAAGTTAGTTAAGGTTAGTCCCAGGCTCCTTGGGGTTTAAACCAATTTTTTTTTTTTTTTTTGGTCTCTGAATCTAACTTAAATGCAGAAAGAAGGATCTTGAGGTAGTAACTGATAGTAATCTGCCCTTTGAAGTTGAAAATAAGTTTTAATCTTGGAGAAATTATTGGTCAAAGTTCGAGTTAGTTAAGGTTAGTCCCAAGCTCCTAGGGTTTTAAACCAAAACTTTTTGGTCTCTGAATCCAACTCAAATGCATAAAATAGGTTCCTGAGGTAGTAATTGATAGTAATCTGCCCTTTGAATTTGAAAATAAGTTTTAATCTTGGAGAAATTATCAGTCAAATGTGGAATTAGTTATTAAGCAGACACTCGTTCGTGGACAGCTCTACTTATGGATGTATCTATGAAACCAAGTTTTAAAAGTTCTAACTTAGTCAAACTTGTAATTTACACATTCTCATTATTGGACAGTTCCAGTTATGGACAATTTTTCTGCCTACAGAAGCTTTAACTGTATACACTCGCCTGACAAGAATACTTTTTTTGTTCAGAACCTCCTCAAAAGATAAATGCAGAGGTCTACACCTTGCGTCCACAGCCCTTACCTGAGTCACACCAGTGAGTACACAGTTAATAAATGTTGTGATTGCATTTATTACTTGATCAACTTCAATTTTCTCCTTCAGTTTCTCGCCAGAGATATATGATACAGTAGGGAGAACTTACATGTAGCTTTTGATAGTTTGCTCAGATGAAAGCTGATTAAACTATTAATTCTCGCTGCATCACATACATTTTCTTCTTAAAAGGTTGGGAGAATCTACATTTTGAAATTTTTTTACAGGTCTCCTAGAATAGTATCTGTGTCCCATGTTGATGATTTGGGGCACTTCTTTGTCCAGTATAAAGATCTATGGGACCAGATTGATGCACTCCAGGAAAGTCTACAGTCCATCCAGGTTAATACATGATTATACTCAAAATTATTTCCAGTCCTTGCATAGAACATTTCTGAGGTGTTTGCTGATTCTGTTTCAAAACAAGGCCTTGTTTTGCACACATGTGGGACAAGAGATTCTCTGCCCCAGGCCACCAGCAATGACAAACCCCCCATCATTTATCAAGCTTGAGAATCATTTTTGTTTATGAGTGATTGTCAAACTGAACTCTGATTTTTGAACTCTTAAGGTCCATGAGATTGAATAAATGAATAAATTTATTATTAGTGTCACAAGTCCTTCAACATTGCTGTTGATTACAGACACTAGCAAATTGATCAATGCATAAAGTACCAAAACCCTTGTGTGCTTCATTCTTGTTGTTGAGCATAGTACATTACATTCACAGAACTCGCCTGCGTTGAAAGCTGGATTGCCTGTTCTGCATACTGGTATGTTCTGCTGTGCGCAGTTCACTGAAGATGATCAATGGTACAGAGCAAGGATTACTGAGGTTCTGGAAGACAAGGGCACAGAGACTGCTCAGGTCATTTATGTGGACTTTGGGAATTACGAACATCTGCCTTTGGCTCGACTTTGTATGCTGAGAAAAGAGCATGCAGAATTGCCAATGGGAGCTGTGCTGTGTAAACTGGATGGAGTGAAGCCCCTCAATGATGTAAGTTCTATACAATATTGCTATTTTGGAACTTTTTCATACACACCTATACGTAATCTAGATCCAGTAAATCATTAGGTAGTGTATGTATCTTTGATTTAGTTTACTTTAATTTTTATTCATTAATAAAAACAATTAAGAGTGGTATTATTTAATGTTTTGGACATTTGCTGAGATTATCAGACAGCCAGTACAAGTGTTTGATTCGTAAAGCTGGAATCAACAAAGTGCCTTTTGGGCTTTTGGACACAACTGCACACAAAGAGAAAATGTTCCTGCTGTACAAATCTGTTGCCTTGTCCAATATTGGACTCTGTCGGATCAAAACAAAATTTAGCTTTTAGATAAACTGTACAGTGCTGTCAACATCCTTTGCAAATATTCGACTCTGGAGATAAAAAAAGGAAACCAATTTTAGTACAAGTAACTTGAGGGGAGTTGTTTGTGTGTGCAGTACTTTACTTGTGTAATATTGTGAATATGTTTCCTTGTCGTAGGTTAAGTGGAAACCAGAAGCAACTGAAAAGTTCAGAGAGGCAACAGCTGACTCCAGGGAGCTAAAAATGACAGTTGTAAAAATTGGAGGTGAGCATCATGTTATCATCAAATTTGACCTTGAAAAAAGAAACAGTTTGGATAAACTTTGCTACTGCACACGATTGTGGAGGTGGATTATTTATATCTTGCTACTCTGATTTGTTTGTTTGTTTGTTTGTAGAGCACCATCTGCATGTGGATTTGTGTGATGAAGACAATGTAAGCATAGCTTCCATCTTGGTCAAAGATGGGTTTGCTGCAAGACTTGGTGAAGTGGCATCAAGCTCTTCTTCTGGTTCACTGCCTCTGTCTCCATCCAGTACATCATCAACTCCCAGTACAAGGTGGGGTAATGGGTGTTGGTAGCTATTGTTAGATGACAAATTAGCTGTCATACATGGGGAAAAAGTTACTCTTGACCACACAGGATTTATAGTATTTTTTGATAGTTTTTGTACCTTGGAAAAAATGTCTGGTATCTGGACCAAGGAAGAAGAAGGGAAAGAAGGTGGCAGACATGAAAAAAGGAAAGGAGGGAGGATGTAGGGATGCGATGAAGTTGGTGTGGAAGGAAGGGAGGGAGGAGAGAGGGAGTGAGGGATAAAGAAAGGAATTCAACTGAGGAAGTTTGGGTGGAAGAATATAAGAGTGTGTGTGTGGAAGGGAGGGGCTTGAAGTGTTCATATAAAAATTTTTTTTTTTCATTGTTTCATTGTTTCCAGTGCGAGCATTGACTCTGAAAATACCAGCCCACAAAAGCCGCTCTTGAGACCAAGGTTTATGAACAAAGATCTCGGAAGCAGCCGAAGTCCTGGTAAGAAGTGAACATAAAACAAAAGATCAGGGTAAAGTCATAAGTTGTGAAAGACTTTGTTTGTTTGTGTTTTGTTTGTCCCTATAAACCTCTAAAAGAAGCTCTTCTTTGATCCCCTGTCTAAAATGTTTTCACAGGAAAAGTTCAAATTCCAGATGAAAAGTTCCTTGACTTGTTCGTGTGCAACATTCTGGCTACAGATAACATCTGTGTGAGCATCTATGGACCAGAGTACTCGGTACGTCCATCTGTAGGGGTCCCTAGATAGCTAGATGAATACAGCGTGCACAAGCCTCCCTTCATACTGATGTAGTAACACCACGATTTCTGTCCACATACTGTGTGCTGTAAGGTTGACGAGGAAATAATATGTCAAATGTTGTGAAAGTTGTGGTCCCTCGTTTATAGAGCAAAAGAAAAGTCTGTTAATGTCCGGAAAAGTCCATTAGAGTCCTAAAAGTCTGTTTAACTCCGGAAAAGTAGGTCCATGCAATACTACAACCGTCAGTGGGCACTAATGTTTAAAATGCTTTGCTGTACACTATTCAGATTTTATGCATCTATTTTCCTTTGAACAGGATAAACTTACAGCCTTGGAGCAAAGCATGATGGTACACTACGCCGATCCCCCGCAAGGTAGAATTGCACTCATTTGATTTGACTTGACTTGACTTATCTTTTCTTGACTTTTCTTGACTTATCTTTTCTTGACTTGACTTGTCTTGACTTATCTTTTCTTGACTTGTCGTGACTTTTCTTGACTTGACTTTTCTTGACTTGACTTGACTTGTCTTGACTTATCCTTTTCTTGACTTGACTTTTCTTGACTTGACTTTTCTTGACTTATCTTTTCTTGACTAGTCTTGACTTGGCTTAACTGGCTTAACTTATCTTGTCTTGACTTGTCTTGGCTTGACGATAAGAACTTCGCGGCTTCTTTAAACATTCCTCGCATGCTTCTATAACTCAGTAAAGCGCGTTCTATACGTTTTTTATTTCTCGTTTTCTTTCTCAGATAAAGCAGTGCGACCTCGCGTTGGAGACATATTCGCGTCTTACTCAAAAGACGTACACACGGAGGGCCAGTGGTATCGAGTGCAAGTGACAGCTGAAGTTGAAGGCGACGATGTGAAGGTTGAATTTGTGGATTATGGAGACACAAGAATGGTCCTGGTTTCGGATTTGAAGATGATCCCTCAACGCTTTCTCGAGCTACCATTCCAAGTAATATATACATTATTTATCCACGGTGTAAAGCAATTTTCTCCAGCCTGTATTGCGGCATTTGTATTGGTTTGGAACAGTAAACCAAACAAACCAGGAACTAATCTGTTGAAACTTTTACCATTTTTCTGGTTAGTGGTGTAATGAATAAGGTTCATTGGTGTCTTGCAGGCTTTTTCTGTGGCACTGAATGGAGTCCCAAAGACCAAGAACCCGGAAGTTATTGAGAACTTGAAACGCCACGCACTGGGCGTTTTACTTGTTGGCGAAGTGGTGAAAAGGTCAGAACGCTCATTGATACTTCGACGTCATGTTTAAAGATGTGTGGCACATGGGATTGTCAATCAGGAACTGAACGTACCTCCTTGTACTCTAAGTAAATAAGCCATTTTTGTGTGTGTGTGTGTGTGTGTGTGAATTGCACAGAAAAGGCTGGTTCACGCGGTCAGTAAAGCAAGCGCAAGAGATTAGAAAAGTTATCAATTGCTTGCTTTTGCTTTTGTACTTGCTTTGCTATCACAGAGGGCTACGGACTCGAAACTGTATTTCCTGTCGTTTTGCTAATCCACATCTACCTCCTTTTGAACAGAACTGAAACCTCCATCCTGGTTGAATTGTTCAACACATCCACCGAGGCGGACATTAACATTAACAGCATCTTGAGGTCACTCGTTATACCAGACGATATGATGAAGCCAGTGCTTCCCAAGGTAATCTCACAGAATTTGCCAAATCGACTCGTGGCTTTAGAACTCAAGCAGCCTAGGTAATGCCCTAAAGGCAAAAAAAAAAAGGCATGGTGCGTTGTCTGATCGTGCCGAGGCTACCTTCCGGCATAGGAAATATTGGCGCCCCTAATACTTCAGGGCACGGTTTTTCAAAGCACGACTAGGCTAATCCTGGATTAGGTCTAAACTTTCTTATCATTTTTAGCCTGAAAACGTGAAAGTTTCGTCCACAACGACTTTCTTGATAACGTTTTAAGCTGGAACAAGCTTTCTAATCCATCTTCGAACAAAACCCAGCAGTTTATTGGCAGAGAGGTCGAGAGAAAAAATTTCGTTAATCCTGGATTAGCTTAATCGACTTTCGAAAAACCGGGCCCAGGTACCAGTTCTTCAATAAAGTTTGGACTCCCCAATTTACACAAGATGAGTTAGAAATGTTTTCCGTGCGTGTCGTCCTAAGCAACTCGAATTCGACAAGATAGTAACCTGAATACATGTATGCGAAGTCACAGTGCGTCAAACTAATGGATTCCCCTCTCATGCCTGTCGTGCAGGATGGGGAGGTGATTGATGTCTATGTCACTTATGTGAGCGAAGGAGGAGACATCTTCGTGCAGATTCCTGGTGCTGGTATCACGAGACTGGTCGAACTCATGGAAGACATAACAGATCATTACTCTAAGGTAAAGCTTGATGTAGCATAGGATCAGTTAGAGCGCTGCATTTTACGTTGCGTTAAGGTATGCTGTTGTCACTGTCGTTATTTTCGCTCTTGTTGGTGTTATTGTCGTCTGTTTAAGCTGCCGCTGATGTTATTGTCGCCGTTGCTTATGCTACTGTTGTTTTGGCTGTTGTTGTTGTCGTTGTTGCTGTTTTTGCTGTTTTCGTCGTCGTTGCTGTTGCTGCCATTGTCTCTGTTGTTGTTGTTGTTGTCGTTGTTGCTGTTGTTGTTGCTGTTGTCGTTGTTGCTACACTGTTGTCGTTGCTGCCATTGTCTTTGTTGTTGTTGTTGTCGTTGTTGTTGTTGTTGTTGCTGTTTTCGTTGTCGTTGCTGTTGCTGCCATTGTCTCTGTTGTTGTTGTTGTTGTTGTTGTCGTTGTTGCTGTTGTTTTTGCTGTTTTCGTCGTCGTTGCTGTTGCTGCCATTGTCTCTGTTGTTGTTGTTGTTGTTGTTGTCGTTGTTGCTGTTGTTTTTGCTGTTTTCGTCGTCGTTGCTGTTGCTGCCATTGTCTCTGTTGTTGTTGTTGTTGTTGTTGTCGTTGTTGCTGTTGTTTTTGCTGTTTTTGTCGTCGTTGCTGTTGCTGCCATTGTCTCTGTTGTTGTTGTTGTCGTTGTTGCTGTTGTTGTTGCTGTTGCTGTTATTGTCTCTGTTGTTGTTGCTGTCTTCGTTGTCGTTGCTGTTGCTGTTGCTGTTATTGTCTCTGTTGTTGTTGCTGTCTTCGTTGTCGTTGCTGTTGCTGTTGCTGTTATTGTCTCTGTTGTTGCCATTGCTGTTGTTGCTACACTGTTGTTGTTGTTGCTGTTTTCGTTATCGTTGCTGTTGCTGTCATTGTCTCTATTGTCTCTATTGTTGCCGTTGCTGTCGCTGGTGCTTCTTATATTGCCATCTGTTGTTGCTATTGCTATGGTTTCTGTTGTTCTTTACCAAAATGACAGCCGTGAAATCCTCCGCAGGCTACCAAAGCGGCCGAGTTCATATCCAACCCTCTTGTGGGAAAGATCTGCTGCGCCAAGTGCTCTGAAGACGGGGTTTGGTACCGAGCTGTCATCACACAGCTGCTTCCTGACAGACAGGTAAAGATCAGGTGTAATGTCACGGGATATTTCCTTAATCGCCAGACTGTACAACCATTTTAATACTACATATAATATAATTTTTTATTATATAGACACGAGTGTTTTACTGGAAAATATACCGTGCGTAAAATCCATACGAAACTACATCCGGGACCAGAGTGGCGTATTTTCCATATCCTCACTAGTGAGGATATCGTTGGCATCATTTCCCGCTTTTGCACGGTTGTTTGTGCAATTTCTCATAAAACGCTCGTTCGTAAAATATTGTTTTTACCACTCGAAAATAAAATTCATATCTTCGCGCCGCCGTGTAATATCCTCTATATGTAGTTTAAATGTTTTGTTGCAGCACCGCACTTCTATAGTTTTTATCTTTTAACTTCTTCTGTGTTTTGATTGTTTTAGGTGGAAGTCCAGTACGTAGACTACGGTAACAAAGAGTGTATGCAAAGCACCAATCTACGGGAGCCAACCCAAGCAAATGAGCATGTCGGCTCTCTGCCTTTTCAGGTGAGATATTCTGTGTGAATAGTGTAAAAGGTTCTTATAAATGTTTCTGCTTATATTGCTGGTGAACAACAGCCTTCAGTGAAACAAGCGTGCCACAGTGAACTGTCTCTAATGCGGACACCCTCGGACAAGCATTTGATGTTTCGCCTTGGAGAGGTGTCCGCCTTAGGGAGGTGTCCGCCTTAGGGAGGTGTCCGCCTTAGGGACGGTTCAGTCACAGAGAAACGAGAGAAAGCCAGCAAAGACTCCAATTCTGCATGCTGTCCGCCTTAGAGAGGTGTCCGCTTATAGAGAGAGGTGACTGTATTGCGTGTTAAAGTTTTCGTTTTCGTGACCTCAATAATATTCAGTTAATTTCGTCTTGGTGTGATTTTGATAACTCTATTTGTCTCCATGCCAGGCCGTTGTTTGTCGTCTTGCGGGAGTCAGCAAGGTAAGCAATGTATTATTAGCTCAGACACTCTTGATAAAGTGGGACAAGTCATTCAATCTTTAGGATTCCTCTGGGTGGCGCTGCATAGTAGTGAAAACGTGGAGTTTAGTAAATTTGCGCATAAGGCAAACCTTCAATCCTTTTGTTTTCTTATTTATTCACAGGAAAGTTGGAACGAAGACATAGCGTACAAAATGATGGACGTGCTTGCTGATCAAGCTACCACACTCAAGGTACGGTTTAACGCTTTGCGTTATGAAACTCAAACATAAGGCCAATGGTTTTCTGGACACACAGCATTAAACCGCAAACACACTTGTGCTTGCTTTAACCCTTTCACTCCCAAGCTCAAAATGCAGATTCTCTCAACCTTTTAAAAAGAAAATGTACGAGTGATGTAGTGAGAATTGATAGTTTAATCACCTTTCATCTTAGCAAACTATCAAAAGTCAAGTTCTCCCTACTGTATCATATATATTTCTGGTGAGAAACTGTAGGAGAAAATCGATGTGGATCACTCTTGGGAGTGAAAGGGTTAATTTTCTTTGTTCTGGGTTTGTTTCTGCAATCGTAAGGTTGTGAAGACGGGACAGTGTCCTCTTGTCGTTCTTAATGTAACGAAAGACGGTCAAGAGGTCAGTGTGGTGGATTTGCTGTTTGAGGGCGAACAAGAAGCTGCCGCGTAAGTTGCTGTGTTTGCTGCTTCTGTGACTATCGTTCTTTTTGATCGCATCAAGCGAACACAACAACCGCCTTGTATTCTCTGTTCACATGTCCAAAGGATTATTTGCTGCTTCTGTGTCTGTTTTGTTTCCCATTTGCTTGTCCACTCGTTTCAGGAGTCATGTGATTGCATTTTTTTAACTGCTTTTGTTGTTGTTGTTGTTGTTGTTGTTGTTTTGCAGACAAGACTCGTCTGATGACTCCAGCTCTGCAGACGAGAGGCGGCCGCTGACCGAACAGCAAACCACGAAGTCCTCTTCGTCTCCAGACCTCCTTCCTGTGTTCAGCCTACCAAAAGACTGGGTCGACATTACCGTCACGGATGTGGTCGACCCCAACCACTTTACGGTGAGCAACTTCTATTTCAAATCATTCACTTTTTCTTCCTCCCTTTGATCTTTCTTCCCTTGTCTTTTGTCCTTTTCTCTCTTTGCTCTGTTCTCGTGACCTCAATTCTTTCATTTCTTTTTTCCCTTTTTAGTGCTCTTGTGTTTTCTTCTTTGTTTTGTTAATAAGTCTTTGTCAGCGACTCCCCTTTTCGAGTAAGTTCACTATTTTTTTATGGGTCTGTTGTTGTTGTTTAGTTTCAGCCCATGGAAATGTTGCAGAGCTTAGAGAAGCTTACAGACAGGATGTCAGAATATTACGTGAGTCCTTACAAAGCGCCCTCGTTTCGTGTATCTCTAGCGCACGGCTCTCACCCCATTTTCTCCACACAACTACGTACAACTGAAAAGAGAAATTTGCCTTTGATCACTCTCAAGGCAAACTCATTCCCCGGACCTATCTCTTAGGAGAATTTGTTTGCTGCAGTTGACTTGTTAGTGAGATGATCTTGCAAATGGTTTCACGCAGTAATATTGATAGTAACTGACCGTTTACGCATCTTTAGAGCCATTTTGGGCTCTTTCTTCTCTTATGCTGATCTGCACTCGCATTCAAATTTGCCGCTTCAATGCTCATGAACGATTCTTGATGTCCAGGCATTCTGCGCGATGGCCACTTGCTTGTTAGCGTGAGTAGATTACAATCGGGGTTTGTTTGTCTGGCCAATCAAAAAGCGTTGCAAACGCAAAACCAAAGCAATCAACTTTCGACAGTCGTCTGGAAACCCCTATAACGACGAGTTCTTTTGTAGAGCAAAAACGACAACATTTCTAGCGTTTCCTTTAGCCTAGGTAGGTAGGCTAGTGTTCCTTGTGCGGAAGGAGGATGTCGCAAGGTTACAACTGTTTCCGAGCTTTCCGTTGAAAAAAAAAATTTTTTTTTTGCTTTTTTTTTGCTCTTTGTTTCTCCGATCAGACTGACCATAAAGTACGAATGTCCAACGTGACGACTGGTTCAATTTGTGCCGCGTTCCACCCTGAACACGGCCAATGGTACAGAGCGGTCATCAAGGCGGTCCTCTCGCCTTATCAGGTCAGTTATCACCGACAGCAGTCACAGGAGTCACAGGGCGCAGAGGAGTTTGCTTGCTTACCATTATGTAGAACCCTATATATTGACCTACATGAAGGATACCGTAAGACGATTTCATCTCGGGCGCGCCTTCGCGCGCGATGATACTGACATGACGCGTACTTTATGTAAGTCAATATATAGGGTTTAAATAATGGAAAGCAAGCCAACTCCTCTGCGCCCTGTGCAAGAGTCGAATGAGAAGGCGATGTCAAGTGTAAATCTACTTTGGTGAAACCTCAACTGCTTCGTTCCGAGGTTCCTTCCAAAATACTGAAAGCAAGGCGGATGTAAAAAGCGAAGGACTGGGGCGAGAAGAAGAGACTGCTTTCTTCATTTCTCACCCCAGTCTTACGCATCTTATTTCTTTCGCTTCCTTTCTCTGCGACTTGTTTCAGTATCTGAGAACCTGAGGTTGTTCACTGTCGCGTTTCTCTGCCCAAAAACAAACAACAAGAACATCAGTTCCATTGAACAACATCGTCAACATTGTTGCCATAAAGGTTACGTTTGAAATGTCGTACCTTATCGTATTTTTAGGATAAGTTTAGGTGTTTTCTTTCTTTTTTTTTTTTTTTCTTATTGTTCGATTCGTCACAGATCTGCGTGAAGTTTGCCGATTATGGCGACTTCGGGATTGTCCCGTCTGGTAATCTGCAACCTCTGGCGGACGAATTCAAACAACAAGCTTTGCTTGGACTCCAAGGCAGTTTATCAGGTGCGTAAAACCGGTTTAACCGGTGTGATCGCTCTAACTGGCCAGCTGTGACATTTGGCTTCTTAGGCACAGAAGCGGTGTGACGTCAAATATGTGAAAGCTGGACGCCGTGAAGGAATTTGAAGCTGATGTTTCGAGCGCTAGCCCTTCGTCTGAGTAAATGCTCCGGGCGTCCAGCTTTCACACATCGACCCTCAGTCTTGCGTGTTTCTCCACGCCTACGCAGTCAATCTAGTTCTCTTTATCATGTGACGAAGGTGGTGATAATGGTGGTGGTGATTGTTATTGGACATCATGGTGTGATATTTGATAGTGATTGGTAGTGCTGTGTGATGGTTGTGGTGATGGTGTACTAGTGGTTGTATGTTGGTAACTGCAGTGGTAGTTAGAACCTTTTTGGGATGACTGTCGAAAACAAAAACCAAAGTAATCACACAGGCCAATCACAGAGACTGAGAGAAAACAGTTCAGCCAATTGGAAGCAAAAGTAATTCGCGTTTGGTCTTGCGTTTGGTTTTACTTTCCAATCAGCAGTGCGAGTACACGCCATCGCTTGCGTGAGAAGTGTTTGGTTTTGGTTTTGGTTTTGTCTCTGATTGGCTGAGCATGCTGACAAACTCGTGTGGACCAATCCGAAAGCGAAGCAAACGCAAAACCAAAGCAATCACACAATTACTTTCGACAGTCATCCGAAAACCGCTCTATGTGGTAGGTTGTGGTTGTGGTTGTGGTTATAGTTATTGTATGATAGTTGTAGTACGTTTGTGATATTGCTGAAGGCGAAGTTTCAGTGCGGAGTAAAATAAGCATTGATAATTCCTCTGTGTCCTGCAGGTGTGATTCCCTGTTCCACGGAATGGTCCGACGAAGCAAATAGACGCTTTGAAAAACTCGTCCTGCAGAAGATGCTCGTTGCCAAGGTGATGTTAGAAACAAGCGACAGTTCAATGTACTCTAGTGACGAAAGGAGAACCCCACTGTTTCTCTACGATACTTCAACCGACCAGCAAGACTTGGAAATATCGAAAGTGTTGGTTGACGAAGGGCTAGCAAAATTTGCGGAAAAATAGAAAGTTTCTTGTGGTCATTATATGGCGCAATGTGCTGCTCGCTGGACTGACGAGGGATTTGGCACACTTGATTATGGGACGAGCGTTTTGTGTTATTGATAAAAAGATATCGTGACTAAAGGCTGGTTTACACGTACAGCGCAAGCATAAGCATAGCATAAGAGAGCGACATAAGCAAAAGTATAAAGAACGGACGTGTTTGATCCTTTATGCTTATGCTTATGTCGCCACTGTCGCTCTCTTGTGATATGCTTATGCTTGCGTCGTACTTGTAAAACCAGCCTTAAGCCAGACAAGAGTCTCCCACAATGCATGAATGAGCTTATAAAGTTGTCGTCTGCCGAGCGTTTGGATTGGGATTATACACAGGGACTATTTGAACCCTTGTTTGTGTTTCATTATCAGATGTATTTTGTATTTAGAGGTTTAGAAATTGACGCAGATATTTGTTCTTACATTAAAGATGAGCAAGCGTATTTAATAATATGAATAGTTTAGCATGGGTGTTCGAGCACTTTCTTTCATTATAATATACCCCCAAAATAACGGATGCTGGTTGGCCAATTGCAGTGTTATTAGGAATTCTGTCTTACAACTACAGATATTTTTTGATATAATATAAATAGGCGCACGATTTGTAACAACATTTTGAGGAGTCAAACCTTTGCGATCTTTCATGGCATAACTTTTTGCATTTACTATATTTTAAAACTTTGAATATGTTTTCTGTTCAACCGTTTCGAAGCCTCAACACAATTACGCCACCTGCAGATATATTTAATGATTTATCGGAGTTGTTGCCACAACAAAAGTTTGTGCCTCTGGTAACTAACAATGCTTGGCATAATTTATGCTTTCTGGGGCAGTATTCACCAAACTTGCGTTCGAACAAAAATGTTCCTAATTATGACTTATGCATCAGAACATTGACTTACGCATACTATCTTTAGCGAGATAGTATGCGGAAGACGAACTTACGATACGTTAGTCATACTTGCGAACATTTTTGCTCGTACGCAAGTTTGGTGAGTACGGCCCCTGGGCACGTGATCAGTGGGGTTTATCACGCGAGCTGGTAAAACAATCAATTAATAATTAATTTATATTAATTTTAATTAATAGTTTTTGTAAACCTGCCAAGATAGTGTAGCAGTTTCCTCTTCAGGATCTTTGCTTTTTTTTTCTTTTGTGGCTAAAAAGTGCGTTGCTTTACGAGTTCGCTACTGTCGTACTCTCAATAGGCCAACAGATGCATGTTAACTCTGTTTCAAAACAAAATTCAGTGCGAAACCTTTGTTATGAAAATATGTTTTAATTTCCGGGCAAATCAAACTCATTTTCACTTAGAAAAGTTTCACACTAGGCCTCGGTTTTAAGCAGAGGCAACGGGCATCTCGGAAATGGCCTATTGAAGGCGATTTCCAGATAAATGTACGTACCCACATCTCCACTGATAAAAATCGGTAGGATAAAACCCGCATCCCCCACTGCGTGTTTGCAATTAAAATAATCACAGAGGGTTCGCATTAGGCCTCAGTTTTAAGCAGAGGCAACGGGCATCTCGGAAATGGTTTATTGAAGGCGATTAAATGGAATGGCATCAAATCAGTGGGATAAAACCCACGTCCCCACTGTGTGTTTGCAATTATTATAATAATGCGAAGAGGGTTTTAATTTAAATATATTTCTAAAAATATCACTCAAAATAGCAATGCCACAATAAATACTAACCGGAAAGATACAAACCGGCAAAATTATCAAAACATCTGTCGGCGAGCACTGTAGAAAACGACATGGTCGGTTATGCGGTGGCCAGCTAATCGTGAATCACATGAAATGCTTGCTGGGTTGCGACGCTTCTTGTTGATTCAATTTGCTTCTGGTACCGAGTAGCTTGAGGTTTTGTTTGCAATGAATTATATTTCGAAACCGCGAAATTACTGCTACTGACAATTGTTTTCATCCAGCACGACTTGCCGATAGAAAATGACGGGGCGCCGTTTGTGCTGGATTTTGTTTTGCATCGTTGCTGATCAGTTGGCCGTAAGTACCTTGTATTCCACTGTGTTATGTACTTCAGTTATTCTGATTTGTGCAATCAAGTCTAAAAGTTTACTACAAAACAACATAGATGACTCTTGTCTTTAGAGAGTCCTAACCGTGTGTACGTACATTTGTCACCCGTTTGCAAAGATTTGTTTGATCCGACAACATGACTGTTGTGACAACACCGTGACTAATCGACTTTAGGGCATCTAACCTTTTCGATTTCAAGTTTGTCTCGCATGAATAATGAATATACAGTACCTCCTCGTTGAGAGCTCTTATTTTAATGGTCACACCCTTTAGGTTTCATTTGACTGTGTTGAGTTGAAAGTGAACATTGCTGTCAGAGCTTTGGCCGATTTGAGTTTCATTTTGACCGTTTAAATCGCCTTGGAAATAGAATTCGTGGTTAAATCGGTATGGTTGGGTAACACAGAATCCTGAATTCAGAGTTTTGTTCCTTCAATTAAATGGGGAACATTTCTTGACGAAACCTTGTTTCTCGGCTGTTGTTCAAAACAAAAAAAGCGGCCGTGTTCGAAAAAAAAAAAAAACAGCATGAAAGTTTAATGAAGTTTTCCTTGCTAAAAGAAACCGGCTCAGAAGAAAGTCACAAGAAACTTTACAGTTGTGTACTGCAATTTGAAAGCTGTTGCGTATTTACTTACCTTTTATTTGTTACTGAAGATTTGTCTTGCTTGTTTTAGCGTGGCATTTGCACCTTAGTGTCTTTTATTAAACGAATGCGTAAAAATAAGGGGGAAGCAGAGATAAACGAGAAGGTAGTAACAAATATTGCCTGCATGTTGTTACAATCACTCTTTGGTAATAATCAGTAGTAAGTTGTATCTTGGAAATGTTTTTTTTTTTTTTTATCCAAACTATAAAAGTCTTCGACCGGATATTAAATTTAACACTTCGTCCAAAGAGCGGTGATAATCCGAACATAAATTTTGTCAATCGTGTTATAAAAAATCTGAAAGTCGCATCCTGATTTACTTGCCAATATCCGTGGAAAATAAAAAGAAATTTGCAGCTTTTCTTCTGTAGTTAAACTCTTTGTATGAGAGGCATAACTTGTTGGTTTATGTAAATTTGGGACTTGAATTTTCATTTTCATTTATTGGTGTTTACAGGTTCTTCACGGCTCTGTAAGACATGCAGGAACACTCGACTTTGATTTAAAAGTTTCCAGTCTGGAACCACACATTCAGAAGTATGTTACAGTGGGAAGTGTATATCTAGTAAACCTATTCACTTTCAAACAGATCCAGCGTTTTAAGTATTAGTGATAACTGATAGTTTAGCCAGGTTTCATCGGAGCAGGGTATTGAAAGCCCATATTCTCCTTAGTGTATGATATATCTCCAGTGAGAATCTGAAGGAGAAACTGAAGTTAATGGTCAAATTTCTATAATTATTATATAATATTTAGACAAATAGAAACGACATGCAGCTGGGAAATCTTATTCCAAAGGAAACGGGATGAAAATCAACGAAGCAGCCCTGAAAATGCCAGAAGACTATCAAGTGAAACTAATGTCGATCATTTTTACGTTTCAGCGGCAATGTAACCTTACGACTGGAGTGCAGACACAAGTCCAACTGCAATGGAACTGCTGTGGATTTGACCATCACATTAAATCTGCCATATTACTTCATATATGGCTCAACGAAAACGTTGCAAGCTTCCATACAGCCCAGTGAGGTCACTAATGGAAGTAACTACCTCACTATGAAGGTGAGTCTGCTGAAGCTTGTTACTTGGAATTCCCACATTATGTGTTTCATAGTAATGTTTCGTAGTGTGGAGGCAGCGCGGCCGAGTGGTTAGGGCGCCGGACTTGAAATCAGGAGGTCCTATTTTACTAAATAAGGACGTACCTCTTAGGGGTCAAAATCACGGGTTTTGGTACCGCTTAGGGTACTCAACATTAAATGTTGACATTTTTATGTGACGTGGTACCGTTTAGGGGTCGGGTTTCAGTCGAATGAACTTTTATTGTATGGGTCTTTATATCGATTAAAGGCATCGAAACTTTAAATTCTTGGTATCTTATATTGGTACCTATCAGGGGTCAAAATAACCTTGAGCCACGCCTATTTTAGTTACTTCTTAGGGGTCAAAACGAAATTCCCGACGAGCATTCCCGTCGTTTTTATGTGGAAGTTTATGTAGGTGTCTTCCCTGCTTCGTGGTATCTTACACCAACATCATTGCAGTTCGACAGAAAACAGGACTTGTTATTTGTTTCTCGACAGTTTGCAAAACTTGAGCCCGTTTCCGAGATCAGCCTCGACGTTTCTTACAAAATCGACCCACAGAAAAACAGTAAACCGGACAAGCTGCACACGAGTTCTGCGTTTGCGCAGCTCAACTACCGTCACGTGGACGATTCCTGTCATGATCACGTGACCGTCCATGCGACGGCGACGTTTGACTTTTACACTGCAGGTCTGTAAATTATAGAGAAAGCATTACATGGGCGCGCGGAGATATGAAATTTATCTTCGAGTGTTCATTCGAGTGAGATATCGATAAATTTCGTATCTCCAAGCGTCCATGTAATATTCAGTTTATTTCATGAACTCTGTTGTGATACAGAGATTCCCGCCACTGAGAAATGCGAAAACATGCAAGGTCATTGATTGGCTGATATCAACACACGTAAATATATCGTATTTTTACGTGTGTTCAGACACGACATTTCTTAGTGGCGGAAATTTCTGTATCACACCAAAGTTAATATAATAAAAAAACAGGAAGCACCTACAGACAACTTGACAGCCAGTTTTCATAAATAAGGCCAGGGTGATACTCTGCCGACTTGTATTAAAGGAAACCCCGGGTGTTGGGACAAATTGGCATTAAATTGTTAGCAATCTAGTCTAAACTAAAAATTTGTTGAAAAAGATAGAAAAACTATATTATTTTCTGAAAACATTTGGAAAGACGTATGCGCCATTTGGGATTTAAATTTCGTGGGCGCCGCCATCTTGGATTTTATGACGTTCCACGGCTGCTCCTCTTGTTAGAAAAACAATTAGCTCATTCTTATACCTCAGTACAATTTTTCTTTTGCACATAATGCGATATTTTAGGGTGTCAAGGCTTCGGACCCATGGGAATGTCTGATGGAAGGATCAAAGAAAGCCAGCTCAGTGTTTCGTCGTTGAAAAAAGATTCCGACAGCACCACCGGGTACGGACCGTATCAGACTGGTCTCCACGGGCAGAAAGTTTGGTCTCGACCCGCCGGAGACCCGGCCATGGACAGAGGACAATACCTCCAGGTCGATTTCATGGGCACAGTCGACATTAGAATCGTAAGCGAACGACAAACAACCGTTTTTTTCTTTGTTATGTGATTTGTCCCTAAAGCCAAAGTTGTTCAGGTTTACGATGCCATATTGTACGATTTTTACGCTCGGCGCCCACTAAACGGAGGAGGAGGAGCACGGATGAAGAGGAGGAGAAGGAAACGGAGCACGGATGAAAAGGGGGAGAAGGAAACGGAGCACGGATGAAAAGGGGGAGAAGGAAACGGAGCACGGATGAAGAAGGGGAGAAGGAAACGGAGCACGGATGAAAAGGGGAAGAAGGAAACGGAGCACGGATGAAAAGGGGGAGAAGGAAACGGAGCACGGTGGAGAAGACGAGGAGGAGGAGGAAGAGCACAGATGTAGAGGGAGAAGAGGAGCACTGATGAAGATGCGGAGGAAGAGGAGCATGGGCGAGGAAGAGGAAGCGGAGGATCACGGATGAGGAGAAGCAGGAGTTAAAACTATATAAATAAGCACTGGAATTTATTCTGAATGTTATTCCATCACTCTAGGTAGCCATCCAAGCCCGGCCTAATTCCAATGCCTCCATTGAGTCACTCAGGATCAGTTACAGTCATAGTGCTGTGCAATGGCGGTATTTTCATGGACAGCATCTGAAGGTAAGATCCCCAAATATAGACGAGACTTATCAGCGAGATTGAACTATACTGAGAGTTACTGGCATTCTGTACTGATGTAAACCTCGAAACGACTGTATTGATAAATTTTAAGTTAATTCAACTGACATTAATTTTCATACATTTGTTTTAAAAAAATCTTTCCAGATTGCAAAATCCAAGCAACGTACTGATTCTGAATCAGTGCTGATTGGCTACCTTGAGTCGCCCGTGATCACTCGGTACTTCCGAATCACTCCGAGCGATTTCCGCCGAGATGGCAGCGTGCGTACCGAGCTATATGGTTGTCACGTGACAGCGGACGAACGTAAGTATCATTCAAAGGGCTATTTGCAACAATAGGACATTTGCATGATGACTTGACTAGTAGTTGTAGTTTTAGTAGTTTAGTTACATGTATAAGTTGGTTTAGTCAGTGCGTGCACGAATGTGTTGGCTGTAATGAATTGGTATGTGTTGTCGGTTTGATGTGTATAGTAAAGCTGTGGTAAAACTACCAAAATTCTTTGAGGCAAGCCTCTTAAAACATTATTATTATTATTATTATTATTATTATTATTATTATTATTATTATTATTATTATTATTATTATTATTATTATTATTATTATTATTATTATTATTATTATTATTATTATTATTAAGCCAACGTATTCGGTATTTATTCCTTTTGTGAGAAATCGCTCGTGCAAGACTGCAGCAAAGTTATTGTCAAATGATGTCATCATGTAAATGTCCTATTTGTCATGTGACCTAACCGGATTTTCAGTGCCAGAAATTTCTGAGTCAGGATAACAATTTGTTCGTAGAATTGTCAGCGCTTGGCCTGGAATCTAGAGTTATTGGAGACAACCAAATGAGTGCGTCATCATCACTTGACCCAGACCACAGCGCGGACAAAGCCAGACTCAACTCACAGCTTGGGGGAGGGGCCTGGTGCCCAGCTGTCAATGATAACAACCAATTTCTTAAGGTGGATCTGGGATCGAATCACGTGGTACATAAAGTAAGTACTGCACAAAACACCAATTAAAGATATCTCAGTATGGGACTATCTGAAACTTGAAACTTATATATCTTTACTTTCAATAGTGCCAGCATTTTGAAATTATTCATACGTTCTTACAGCAGCTGAATAAATTGCATGATGTGGTTTAATGGTTTGAATGTAGAAAAATGTGAAATGTTTGCGTCACACTGCACTACTCTGATATTTTAAAAGTAGAATTGTTCAGTAGAAGTTCTAACTGCTTTTTTCCCCTTTCTTTGGGTTTTATAGATTTCCACGCAGTCCAAATTTGTTGGCTCTGTAGGCAGTCAACATGATTTCGTTAAGTATTTTTTAGTTGAAGACAGCACTGATGGCAGCACGTGGAAGTACTACAAAGAAAATGGAGAAAATAAGGTTAAGTAAAGTGGAAACAGCTTCCTATTAATCAAAATAACAAAAGGTGCTCTGAATTAGTGCCAGGTTTACGCTGTAGTAAGAAGCCGACGACGACGGCAACCTCGGCAACACAATAAAAATATGTATATAAATAAATTGCAGAAGACAAAAGGCACACGTGACTATGTGAAATTGATGTGATCACGTGATCTTGGGGTCGTTGTGCTCCCGCGCGCGACTTCAAGGTTGTTGTCAGGACGTAGACGACATTTCGAGAAATAATGACAGTCGTTTTCCTTAGTAAAGGCAATAGAACAAAAAAACAAAAGCAAAAACAACAAATTGGACAGCCAAGGAATAGACGAAGTTACAAAGACATAAGGAATTTGGAGGCACTTTTTCCTGGTTCTTCAAGTGTCCGTCGTCGTCCTAGTTTGCATAAACTCCCTAATATGTGTTGCTCAACTTTTTGTTTTTAAACATTTCCTTAGAAGTTTCTTGGAAATCTGGTGGAACATATGGTAGTGACGCATCAGCTGCTAAAACCAATCACAGCTCGCCACGTCAGATTCCTGCCACGCAGCTACGCAGGAGGAATGTGCATGCGCGCAGAATTGCATGGAAATTCGCTTGGCAAGGAACCGGGTGAGTTATAACTTTTTTTGAACGTCTACCAACGTTTGCTAAGTCACAAATAACACAAAAGAGAGTTGGCGACTTCATCTTCTATTTGTTTCCCATAATTTACCTAAAGTAATATTACATTTCTGAAAAGAACAGACTTGTTTGTGAGCCGAATTGTAGCAATATATTATTTGCTATTTTTGTTTGCAGACCAGCCACCCGTCCACATCCGTAGTTTCCTTGTAGATCCTGATTCTAAGCAATTGTTTGTTTGCAACGCGGAAAAGCCGAGGTTAGTGGTAAAACTATCTTTAACTTCAAATGTTGCAGTAGGTAAAAGTTTATGAGCAATCTATAATCTTTATCCGAGAGAAAAACAGACGTTTCAAGTCATAGCGTTGCTAGTAGCGCTTGACCTTGCTTGAGACGTATGAAACGAGGCACATATTTTACGAACATCATAAGCAAAGCTTATGGCAGGGTGCATGGGTGGGAATCATGTTTTGAAGACGAAGAAAGCGACAGTAGGAGTTTTAAAATACAACTATATTCGTCTTTCTTTGTCTTTCTACTTTCTGAATTTCTTTCTGTCCATTTCTCTTGCTTCTCTTGTTTTCTTGCTGTTTCAGCGTAATTACTGTAATTAGTTTTAATAGAAATATTCGATCACATATAGTGAGAGATCACATTTGTTTGATTGGCAGTTCAAGTGCTCATTGTTACGTCACAATAAATGGCAAAGAATGGGCAGGTATGTGTGAGCCTTTGTTCGTGTTATCCCATACGGTGATCAAGGAAAACTAAGCATATGACTTTGAAGCTAAGAAAAAAAACAGTGCTAATTTTTACTTCTGAAATTTATGACGTTCCTGAACGATAGGTCTGAAAACAATAGATGATAGTACATATATATGTCCATAAAGTTTAGCCGGACAGTATATACATAGCAGTGAATGGGCTCACGTTTATACCTTAGCCGCAGATTTGCGTTTGCTGAGCATCTTGGGATACGACAAGTCAACTCAGACTTTGTACGGAGTGAGTTTAAATAGAAAGGCTTATCTAAAGTGTGAAGCAGACAGTGTCTGCGTGGCAGTCCCAGCATCCGTTTGGCGACAAGCTAGAGAATACGACACAGTTCTGCTGGCCACAGAAATTCCCATGATACCCGTGACGGGACTGGACTTGACAGAGATACCACGTTCTTCGCTAACACTCAAGGATGCGTCTGGAAACGAATGGGGAGGTTCGTTGGTTACATATTAACTTATTGCTAAAGTCTGTAGTTTGCACCGATTGCATTAGCACCTTTTTCTTAAGGTCCACAAATCCCGACATTTACCTCACTTTGATTCAGACATCGAACTAAGTTTCAAGTATTGGTACTTTTAAATCAAGCTTAATTGGCCTTCACAGGCAAACGAAGCCCTCGGCAAGGAATACAAAATTTTATCTTTTGCTTCTCTTCTTCAGCTTCTTCTAGAGGAATTCATTTCAAAGCAAATGGGAACTCAGATTGGACGTTGGTTTTAGCGTGGCACTTTTATGGTAAGTTTCACGGCTTTCATTTCTTTATGTATGCAATAATTATTATAAACTAAGTAATTTTCTATTGCCATATAAAGAGTAAGTAGGGGTCCACTCTTTATTTTTGCTTTTTTCATCTTGAATATATAATACCCATTCGCACAGCGTTTAAAGAGAATTTCCTTGTTTTCACAGATCTAGACAGATGTGTCAGCGGACCTTGTCAGAATAGAGGAGCCTGCATCCGGGAACAGCAAAGCTACAGCTGTGAGTGCTACCCCGGATGGAGTGGAGATCATTGTGAGACAGGTAGGACTCTCAAGTTTAGAACAAGCTCACGTACAAATGAGATCGATCAACCAACCAATCAACAGTAAAAGAACACGCTGTCGCCACTTGCTTTCTTGTGCTGTTGATTGGCCAAGAATGTTGCTAAACATTGGGCCACTTGGAAAGCGTAACAAACGCAAAACCAAATTAATTACACGAGTACTTTTGACAGTCATGCGAAAACGTTTTTCAGGTAATTATACGTATTTGCCTTCTTCAGATAATTATACGTATTTGCCTTCTTCACAGGAATTGACGATTGTGCCTCGGCCCCATGCCAAAACGGAGGGACATGTGCAGACGCTCACGTGGATTTCACGTGCTCTTGTAACGCAGGGTATACTGGGAAGAAGTGTGAAATAGGTAGGTGCTAAGCAAAAATATAATAATAGCAATAATAATTATTATTATTATTATTATTATTATTATTATTATTATTAATATATAATAATATAAAATACAAAAAAGTCAAGCTAAGTTACAATTATTTTCTCAGCATAGGAAGGTAGAGGTTTTCAAAATTCATGATCTCATGATTCGATAAACATTGCAGATATCAATGAATGTGCCAGCAATCCTTGTCAAAACGGAGGGACTTGTAATGATGCAGTGAATGGCTATACGTGTTCCTGTGCAAGTGGATGGGAAGGAGTGCATTGTACTACAGGTAAGAAAACCGCTGAACCTGTGCACTGCGTGACAAATATTTCGCACTACGCCTCGCTTTGCAACGGATGCAGCAAAGCATTTTCTGAACTTTATCATTTTTCTTTTATCTCGCGAATATTTTCTCTTGTCACGCTTTACTCTCTTTATTTTTTTATTTCTTCTATTACAGATATCAATGAATGTGCGAGCAATCCTTGTCAAAACGGAGGTGCGTGCAGTGATGCAGTGAATGGCTACACGTGCTCCTGTGCAAGTGGATGGACTGGAGTGCACTGTACTACAGGTAAAAGTATCGTTGATTTCGTGTACTACACAACCCGCATGTGCATCTTTATCTAACGATTTATTTTTATGAATAACACCGCAGATATTGATGAGTGCGCCAGTAATCCTTGTCAAAACGGAGGGACTTGTAATGATGCAGTGAATAGCTACACGTGTTCTTGTGCAAGTGGATGGGAAGGAGTGCATTGTGCTACAGGTAAAAAAATCGCTGAATCTGTGTGCAGATTAGAAAAGAACAAGCGAGCAATTAAAACAAATAAACAAAAATAACGGAACGTCCCCATTCTTCTCTACAATATGTACAGAAGAATGTGAGCAAAGCGATGGATTTTTTCCTTCCGTATGTGATGGTGGAATCGTTACACATGACCCAATAACGTCCGCTCGCGTCATTAGCTAGAGTTATTGACAATACCGAAAACAGTTCTATTTATTTAGTCACAAAATCATTACGAGATGAATACCGAAAAGGACATCAATTCATTGATGTTTCAAATTAGTTTTAGAAAGCAATAAAAAGATTCACAGTCCCCGCGCCGTTATTTTCGCTGTGAGAGGAAAAATTTAAAGGATAATGAAGACATCAAACTATTTTCCGTGTAGTCTATTGTTTAAACACTGCTCACGTTTATAACTCCTTTCGATCTTGTGTGGCAGATACAGACGAGTGCGCCAGCAATCCTTGTCAAAATGGAGGGACTTGTAATGATGCAGTGAATAGCTACACATGTTCCTGTGCAAGTGGATGGGCTGGGGCACATTGCACTTCAAGTAAGATGGTTAAGAGTTTCACCTTGCACAGTGCATGACTTGTATATGAGTCTATTACAAAAAGGTTGACTGGTAATATAATCGAAGCCGATTGTAGTTTTTTGCTTAAAATGCTCTCTTTTAAATATCACACTCGTGAATGAAAACATCCTTTTAGATTTTGGAAGGCGCAAGAATGTTTCTAGTACTGGTAGATTCTGCTGTGCAAATACATGTCTAACTTGTTAAAATGTCTTACCTAAAACATTTTTCGTGACTGCAAATACAAATTCTAATTCTTATACTCGCCTTCATCTCAGATATTAACGAATGCAGCAGCAGCCCTTGTTTAAACGGAGGAACCTGTACTGACCAAGTAAATGGCTTCTTATGTTCCTGTACAAGTGACTGGAAAGGAGCTCGCTGTGGCAGTCCAGGTAAAAGATCATTTTATGCACTTGACATTTGGTCTGAAATAGGGTCGAAAATCGCACATTTTGGTCGAAATAGGGTAAGGTTTTCTACGTTTTCTGATTGGTCCATACAATGGAAGTTTGCTGCGGCATCAATTTTTTGCCAATCAGAAACAAATGTAAAACCATAATGGTGGTGTCTCTTTCCATTCTAACGACACGAATATGTCTCTTTTGTTATAGTGAATCATTGTTCGTCATACACAGAGCTTTCAGAGTCTACTCGTCGTAGATCGTACAGCGGTGGCTCCGCAATCTGTGACAGTTCCTTAGTCACTAAATGGTACCGAATTACAGGGTCAGCGGGTTCCAAACTGGCCACAAGCGCGCCAGCAGTAAACCAATGCTCCACGCATGCCCCTGGTTGGTTGAATGGTGCTCACCCAACCGAGGCTCAGGGCATCGTGACCCGACAAGTGTGCTATCACTATTCCGGCAATACTTGTATTTGGTCCAACAATATCAGAGTCAAAAATTGCGGGCAGCATTACATTTACGAGCTGCAGAAGCCACCTTGCTGTAGCTGTCGCTACTGTACCGACTAAATGGAGAGATTTCACTTTGAAGTCGGAAAAGCATGCGCAAAGAATTTTAGATCAACTCTTTTGTAATGTTGTGAACGATTTCATTTCCAAGCAGCCTTCGGGACCTAAGTGGTTACGTACTTGAAGTGCATACCACACCTCTATCGGCACCATCGCTGAAGTTCCTAAAAACGTTTTAGTTTTTCAAGTCTGAAATGATCAGCGAACGAATATGTTTTATTTGCCGTTAATTTACGCACGTATTGCAACTGTAGGGGAGAATGTTTTATTTACTCTTCAGGTCCCGTTCATCGACAGTAGTATTGTGAGAGTTACTTTTCTCTAGCTGCTTTAAGTTTTAAAAATATGGCCAAGCTGATTGCTAGGTATTTAAACTTAACTTCTAACATTAACTTCTAACTTCTAACATTGATTTATGTATTTGTTTATTTGTTTATTTGTGTATTTATTTATTTATTTGTGGCTACAGGAGGTTGGGTAAGCATAAACCTCTGTTGTTTAAATATGTACACGATTATAGGTTGTACATTTTGCAGAATTAACTTTTAATGTTCCGAGACGTAACCAATGGCTCAGTTTAAAACAAGAAACCCATAAAGTAGCATTTGGTTGATATACTCCATGTACATAAATCTCCTCATAATTTTCGTGAAAAGTATTGTCAACAATGTAAATATATAGCAATCAAACAGTATCTAAGGCCCCGTCCAAGCTAATCCGTTTTTTTTTTGAAAACGAATACTGTTTTATGCATTTTTGCTTTCCATCCACACAAAAACGATGACTCGAAAACGGAGGTTTTCAAAAACGGTTGCCAAAGTGATGTCTTTCGAAAAACGGATGCGTTTTCAAATGAAAACGAATTAGTGGGGACGAGGGACTGGAAAACGAGGGTTTCTGAATACGCATTAGTGTGGAAATGGACTGATGGCTGCTTTAAGAACCCGAAACGAACCGGATAGAATCTTTAATGATATACCAGGACCAATTCAATAACCAATTTCTCTATGCATTTGATATCTGCATGTATTCTTTACTTTCGTCAAATGACAGTCTGCTTAACGTTGAAAGGCGAAGGGGATCTTCGCAGTAATAAAGCAACTTCATTTGAAGTTACGAAAATATATGTAACTGCAGAATTAAGTTTCTTCCTATTATTCTTCACGACAGCTATCTTCATTTTGGAGCTTAAATCACTGTACAAATCACTGCGTTTTAAATATACTACGGGGAAAAAGTAACTGTGCATGTCTGATATGTCCGACAGAAAATGTCAGCATTATAGTAATTTTAGGATTGTACAAGGATGTCTTTACAAATTCAATTGATCATTAGGATTTTACGTCAGATCCTTATTTAACAGAGTGCGTGCATGTTTGCAAAGATTTGTTAGATTGTTAGATTTGTCAGATCAGAGAGCCGCAGTGGTCTAGTATGACCACGTAAAATGGCGGTCCCGTCTCTAGATAAAAGAACCACGGGGACGTAAAAGAACCATTGAGGACGCAACTAAGTATCTGGCAGTGACCACCCTCAAGTCCTAAGCAATGGCCACACTTAAATTGGAGCCTCGCTCTGTTGTTTGAAGACGACAAACATGTTATAACCGACAGCATCATGAACAGAAGCGTGCCGAAGAAACGGCTCCGCAAAGGGAACAGCGCTTAAAAGCAAATCGGGAGCTTCAGGCGCCGTTTTGTGTTAAACTTAGCATGATACTTATTTAGAAAGGACAAGCAACAAAGGTTAGTCAGTGGAAATCGAACAATCACCGTGACAAATATATTCTATCCCTTATAGCTTGTAACTCGATCACTTCAAGAATGTATTAAAATCTGTATGCTGATCATTTTCCCTCGAAGTATTGTTTTAATACGCTTCCGTCGCCAGTTTCGGCTACCGTATTCGCTCAGAGAAATCGTAATTTGGAGTCTTGAATGATTTAGTCAGATGTCTTATTTTTCTGTAATCTGACACGCGGTGCTTGCAGCGAGAATCGTTCACAAGCCCTTAGAAGTATGACTAGGTCTGAAGCCCGTGTATAATTTGAAGTAAACCGTTCAAGTTTTGCTTTGATTCTGGGAGAAATCATGTTGTTTTAAGCGGGTTCACATACAAAACAATTCGATCCTATTAAATATGCATGCCTGAGTCTGGTGCATGCAGTCCAGAGTAAAAACAAATCGCACAGGAAGCCTATCTAATTGTACCTATGAATTCAAAATTGGAAAATCAGTGTTCCTTTTTTCCCGTAGTACGACGGCCGACCAACTTCAAAATTTAAGTATTAAGTTTTGAGAACATTGCTTGGCAGACTATATGAATTAATTCGACGTGCCGACCATGGGAAATACATACTTCGTCACGCAATCGATTTTTTTTTTTTTTCAACGCAAAAGTATAACACGCACCATTCTTTTTCCCCTTCCTTTGCGTGTAGCACTTGACTTCGAAGAAAAGTTTGAGTCAACATTTCGGTAAAACAAAAGCTACTCTTGTTGGGAGTACCAAAGTAAAAGTCCTATCAATGGCAGAGCGAGGGGGTATCTGCGATTATCGTATTTCTAGTAGCTAAGTAAATCGACAATGACACTGGAAAATAATTTTCTTATGTTGCCATAAATTAGCATCTTCAGACACAGAATCTTCTAAATTCAGAGTGTTATGTTCCTTCAGTTAAATAGGAAATATTTCTTGACGACTTTATAATGAGTGAGGTTTTTTCTCTATTTCGCGCGGATTCCTTGTTATTGTTGCCACAAGAAATTATGTTTAGCATAATTTATGCATTCTGGGCACGTGACTTGGTTTATGACGCAAGCTGGTAAGTTGATTGTTAAATGAATAATTGTGGATTGTGTAAGGGTTTCCTCTCTGCTCTATTTGCTTAGTTTTAGTTGCATGTTTTTTGTTTTGCATTGTTCTATTTTCGTTTATTTTATTTTATTTTAGTTTAGTTTTCGTTTGTTTGTTTTATTCAGTTCAGTTTCAGTTTATTTTTTTGCCAACTGTCACACTAACGGAAATACACAAATAATTAGGCAGGGAAGCCCAAAAAGAAACCCCCGGGCTTATAAAGTTTTGGGCTCCCTTTTACAAAATGAATATGGCAGAGGTGCCATGTTCATTGGCTGTCGTTGCGCCATCCCAATTTAAATTAAATCATGAAATTGAAAGGACAGTAGTTAATCTTAACAACACCCACATCTCCGTCTGAGTGTTTGTAATCAACAAATAAAGCGAGGATTAAAATTTAAGTATAATCTTAAATTAGTAAGCGATCTGCATTTCATCTCTACGTTTCAAGCCTACGACTTTCGACGAAAAATGACGGGGCGCCATTCACTGTTCTGGATTGTTTTTTACATCGTTGCTGATCAGTTAGCCGTAAGTACCCTGTATTTCACTGTGTTTTATTTTCAGTTATTCTCATTTGTTTAATCACGTCTCAACGTTTACTGTGCAAAACGACGTCAAAAGTGACTCTTGTCTTTAGAGAGTTTTAGCCGTGTGTGTGCAAAGATTTGTTAGACCCGACAACATGACATTGGAATGAAGTAATCTTCTTGAAAGTTGCCATTTGGCTTAGGGTGTCTAATCCCTTGGTTTCGACTTTTTTTTTTTTTTTTTTTTTTTTTTTGCATGAATAATGAATGTACTCGTTGAAAGCTTTCGTTTCACCTTGCATTTGACAGTTTTGGAATTTTTGGTGAGTTGTATCTTTCCAAAACTTAGGTTGCTACCGCATTTCTTCTTCCTTCTCAAAGGTCAACACGAAACCGCTCTGCTACTTTAACCATTACACACCATTTTTTATAGAACATAAATGCCAACCTTCTGTAATTATTTATCCTGGTTATATATATCTATATATATATATATATATATATATATATATATATATGTGTGTGAGTATTAAAATTCAATGAAGTTCTCCTCGCTGAAAGTGACCGGCTAAACAGGAGAAAGTCCTAGAAAATTTGCAGCTGTTGTACTGCAGTTTGAAAGCTGTTGCTTAAGATAGCGCGGTAACCGCGATATTTTACACTTTGTCCTAACAGCGGTGATAATGGTTGTGGTTCCACTACAGCCTTTTAAGGTTAAAACACCAGTGTAACACCGTTGTAAACAGAAAATGCCGCTGTTACGAATGGAACCGGGGTATTTTTATTCCTCGCTGTTGGTGTTTGTCTCCTTGGTAACGCGGTGATTTCAAAGAGTTTTAACAGTGGTGTAAACGACGCTCAGGAGCATGGTTAATTGGAGTTTACCTGAAAACACTTGAATTGAAAACAATGAAAAGCGAACGGAAAATAATGTTGTGACGGCAGGATCGGGTTGCTCGCGCGATCTCAATTCCCGCGCGATATGCCTAAATGACATGCCTTCTGTGGACCACTCTTGCTGCTCGTATTTGCCGTATTCTGATAGCGGGGGCACGTTGTAGCAAAATTTGTTGTTGTAGGCCTCGAAATCACATGTACTGCATTAAGATATAATTTCTCATACGAACATTCGCAAGTGTGTGAATATGAAGACAATAACGGCAATTAAAATAGCGACTATTCGTTCTTGGTCCGGTATATTGAAGCGTGCTCTACATTTAACGCGTTTTCTGGTATAAATCATATTGACAGCGATCTATTAATGCGTTATGTTTAACACCGGTGTTCACTGGTGTGAGTGCGATCGCGTGTAACAGTTTACAACGTTGTAAACACCATGCGATAAAATCCGGTATTACACCGATGTTTTCTGCGAGTGGAACCACAACCAATATACAATATTTTGTCAATCGTGTTATAAAAAATATTCACGGCTTTTCTTCTGTAGTTAGACTCATAGCATATTTTGTAAGTATGTGTAAATTTGGGACTTGAATTCTTAATATTCTCATTTAATGTTGTTTACAGGTTCTTCACGGCTCTGTAAGACATGCAGGAACACTCGACTTTGATCTAAAAGTTTCCAGCCTGGAACCACACATTCAGAAGTATGTTACATTGGGAAATGCATATCTAGTCAACCTATTCACTTCCAAGCTCAGACTACAGTCGATTCTTCCAGCTATTTAAGAAGAAAATGTATGAGTAATGTAGTGAAAACTTATAGTTCTGAGCAAGGCACCAAAAGCCAATTTCTTTTTACTAAATGAGATATATCTATATAGTTAGAAACTAAAGAAGATAAGTCAAGACAATCATGGTGGTCTTACAACATTTAGACAGGTGCTAACGACATTCAGTCCGAAAATATATTGCTTATTACAAAGGAATCATCGCATAACATGAAACGGGATAAAAGCAACGATGCAGCCCTGAAAATATCAGAAAATTATTAACTGAAACTGATGTCGATCATTTTTACATCTCAGCGGCAATGTAACCTTACGGCTGGAGTGCAGACACAAGCCCAACTGCAATGGAACTGCTGTGGATTTGATCATCACATTAAATCTGCCATATTACTTCATATATGGCTCAACGAAAACGTTGCAAGCTTCCATACAGCCCAGTGAGGTCTCTAACGAGAGTAACTACGTCACTATGAAGGTGAGTCTGCTAAAGCTTGTGACAAGTCAATACCGGTATCAGAATCATCACATTATCTTTTTCATAGCTAAGAAGCTACATATGACATTAACCTGATACCTGAAGGAGCCGTTTCTCTGGAAGTCAGTTGAACTGATGAGCATAATGCGAGTGTACACCGAATAAGTTTTGTTACAATTACAACACTTGATTGTAATATTCCACTGTTGTGGTCAAAGCTGTCCCTATAACATTACATCACTTTATCTAAAGGAATGGATAGGGTTGTCAGCCGTTTTTACCCAAACTCTATAGTGATTTGCCGACCAAACTGACTGTATGACCGCGTAATAAGAAGTGTGCTAGTAGCCTTTGCCCTACTTCGTGTTTACGGACACCAACACCGTTGCATTTCACTAAAAAACAAGACATGTTTTGTTTTTTTCTCGACAGTTTGCAAAACTTGAACCTGTTTCCGAGATCAGCCTCGATGTTTCTTACAAAATCGACCCACAGAAAAACAGCAAACCAGACAAGCTGCACAGAAATTCTGCGTTTGCGCAGCTCAGCTACCGTCACGTGGATGATTCCTGTCGTGATCACGTGACCGTTCATTCGTCGGCGACGTTTAACTTTTACACTGCAGGTCTGTAAACTGGGCAGTAAGCACCTACAAACAATTTTACAACCAGTGTCTAAACCAGGTCAGGGTGACACTCCGATTTTTGTTAAACATTTCTTCTATTGCCGAAATTATGGCATAAAGGCCGAACAGCTCTTACTTGCCTCGCATTACAAATCTAGAAACTGAAACACACATTCAAAAGATATTGGATGACCAACGAAGCCACGTCACAAAGCAAGAGAAGCAAAGCCAGCTCGTTAAAATTTTCCTTTTGCATATGATTTGCGATATTTCAGGGTGTCAAGGCTTCGGACCCATGGGAATGTCTGATGGAAGGATCAAAGAAAGTCAGCTTAGTGTTTCGTCGTTGAAAAAAGATTCCGATAGCACCACCGGGTACGGACCGTATCGGACTGGTCTCCACGGGCAGAAAGTTTGGTCTCGACCTGCCGGAGACCCGGCTATGGACAGAGGACAATACCTCCAGGTCGATTTCATGGGCACAATCGACATTAGAATCGTAAGCGAACGACAAATAACCGTCTTTTTTCTCCATTATGTGATTTGTCCTCAAACCCACAGTTATTCAGGTATACCATGCCATGTTGTACGTTTATTATAAACATTGCCACATGCCACATGCAACATTTTTTTACTTGATTTGAAACAGCAAAGTTAAGCGACGAAAGATTGTCCACTGCAAATAATCGACTTTAAGACGTTAAGATGTTACAACTTATAAATGAGCACTGAAATGTACTCTGAATATCATTCCACAACACTATAGGTAGCCATCCAACCCAGGCCTAGCTCCAATGCCTCCATTGAGTCATTCAGGATCAGTTACAGTCACAATGCTGTGCAATGGCGGTATTTCCATGAACAGCATCTGAAGGTAAAATTCCCAAATATAGACGAGACTTATCAGCGAGATTGAACTATACTGAGAGCTATTGGCATTCTCGACTACAACTAACTCAACCTATGAGCGGAAAGTTTGGAAAATGCTATTGTGTATTATAGCTGCGGATTTTTGTATAGTGATGTAAATCTCAAAACAAAAGTATCATCAAATAAAGTAACAAATAGCCCCTTTGCGTCAGGCTGGTCACGTGACCCAAATATACCACGTGACTGAAAATACGTCACTTCAGGTTTTGAGTGCCAAAAATGGATAGAGTGTGGAAAAATATGTCGAATGCCAAATTCAGGTTTACAGTATTTATAGATCGAGTTTGGCAACATTTTCAAGTTCAGAAACTTTAAGATGAGATTTGTATGGGAAACGTTGCAAGCGTTTTATTGGCATGTGTTTTAATGTATTTGTTTCAAACTTTTCAGATTAAGAAATCCAAACAACGTACCGATTCTGAATCAGTGCTGATTGGCTACCTTGAGTCGCCCGTGATCACTCGGTATTTCCGAATCATTCCGAACGATTTTCGTCAAGATGGCAGCGTTCGTACCGAGCTATATGGATGTCACGTGACAGCGGACGAACGTAAGTATTATACAATAGCCTCATTATTTTGCAACAATTAGTCATGTGACCTAACCGGGTTTTGAGTGCCTGGAACTACTGAGTCAGGATAACAATTTCCTCGTAGATTTGTCAGCGCTCGGCCTGGAATCTAGAGTCATTGGAGACAATCAACTTAGTGCGTCATCATCCCTTAACCCAGACCACAGCGCGGACAAAGCCAGACTCAACTCACAGCTTGGAGGAGGGGCCTGGTGCCCAGCTGTCAATGATCAAAACCAATTTCTTCAGGTGGATCTGGGATCGATTCACGTGGTTATAAAAGTGAGTACTGCACACAATACCAATAAAATATCGTTGAAACTTCAATATCTTTAGTGCTAGCAATTTGAAACTGTTTACACGTTTCTGCAACAGCTGTGTAAATTGCATGGTGCGGTATAAAAATATTCAAGTGTAAGAATTTGTGAATGGTTACGACACACTGTACTGTACTTTGGTATTTCAAAACTAGAATTGTTCAGTAGGAATTCTAACAGCTTTTTTCCCCTTTCTTTGGGATTTTATAGATTTCCACACAGTCCAAGTATGTTGGCTCTGTAGGCAGTCAACATGATTTCGTGAAGTCGTTTTACGTGAAACACAGCATTGATGGCAGCGCGTGGACGTACTACAAACAAAATGGAGCAAATAAGGTTAACTAAAGTGCAAACATCTTCATTGTATCTTTGTACTCGTTTTCTAAATGGTTAAGACAAACATTGCAAGGAGAACATTGATTTAATGTCAGGTTTACGTTATATAGTAATGGTTTCTCGACATTTCTGTTCTGAAACATTTCCTTAGATGTTTCTTGGAAATCTCGTGGAACACATTGTGGTAACGCATCAGATTCTAAAACCAATCACAGCTCGCCACGTCAGATTCCTACCACGCCACTACGGAGGAGGAGGAATGTGCATGCGAGCAGAATTGCATGGAAACTCGCTTGGCAAGGAGCCGGGTGAGTTGTAGTTTTTGAACACCTATAAACATTTTGCTAAGTCACAAATAACACAAAGAAAAGTTGGCAAATTCTCAGATTCGTCTTCTATTTGTTTCCCATAATTTACCTAAAATAATCTTACAATTCCGAAAGGAAATGACTTGTTTGTGAGCCGGACTGTAACACTATAATTTGCTTTTATTTGCAGACCAGCCACCCGTCCACATTCGTAGTTTCCTTGTAGATCCTGATTCTAAGCAAATGTTTGTTTGCAACGCAGAAAACCCAGGGTTAGTGGTAAAACTATCGTCAACTTCGAATGCTTCATCAGTCGCAAATATATTGGGTTTCTGTGCATTCTTTATTCAAGAAATAAAGTTACTTTGACCATTTCATTCCCAAGAGTGATCAATTTTATCCTTCAGTTTCTCATCAGATATATATCATACAGTAAGGAGAACTTGGCTTTTCATACATTGCTCAGCGAATCAATAACAACACTTGATCCCATATTTTAGGAGACGGAAAATACATTCAACTAATCGTCTTTCTTTGTCTTTCTACTTTCTGCCCATTTCTCTTTGGTTTTCTTTGTTTGGTGTTAAAACTACTGTTCTCCAAGTTTTAGTGACGTATTTGTTTGATTGACAGCTCAAGATCTCATTGTTACGTCACAGTGAATGGCATAGAGTGGGCAGGTATGTGTGAGCGTTTCTTCGTGCCATATGACGTCACGGTGAACAAGGAAAAATAAGACTTTACTTCTAAAATTTATTATATCCCTATGCAATACCCCCGAAAACGGAAAACGGTAGTCATTACCTTTGATCCCAAAGTTTAGCCGGAAAGTCAGACTTATTTTTCTTTGGCCAATAGTTGCCATTATTTTCAAAAGTCATATTGTGTCTTTTGTAGCAATGAATGAGCTTACGTTTATTCCCCAGCCGCAGATTTGCATTTTCTGAGCATTTTGGGATACGACAAGTCAACTCGAACTCTGTACGGGGTGAGTTTAAACGGAAAGGCTTATCTGAAGTGTGAAGCAGACAGTATCTGCGTGGCAGTCCCAGCATCCGTTTGGCAACAAGCGAGAGAATACGACACAGTTCTGCTGGCCACAGAAATTCCCATGATACCCGAGACGGGACTGAACTTGACAGACAAACCACGTTCTCCACTAGAGCTCAAGGATGCGTCTGGAAACAAATGGGGAGGTTCGTTGGTTACATATTAACGTATTGCTAAAGTCTGTAGTTTCCACCAAATACATGTATTAGCACCTTTTTCGTAGGGTTCACAAATCTCGACATTCTGATTCGGACATCTAACTAAATTCAAAGTATCTGTACTTTTAAATCAAGTTTATTTGGCTTTCATTGGCAAACGAAGCCCTCGGCAAGGAATAAAAAGTAAGTTAAATTATTCTCACAAAATTTCACCTTTGGTTCTCATCTTCAGCTTCTTCCAGAGGAATTCATTTCAAAGCAAGTGGGAACTCAGTTTGGACGTTGGTTTTAGCGTGGCACTTTTATGGTAAGTTTCACGGCTTTCATTTCTTTATGTATGCAATAATTATAATTTTCTATTGCCATATAAAGAGTAAGTAGGGGTCCACTCTTTATTTTCGTTTTTTTCATCTTGAATATATAATACCCATTCTGAAAAAACGAAATTTTCGCACAACGTTTAAAGAGTATTTCCTTGTTTTCACAGATCTAGACAGATGTGTCAGCGGACCTTGTCAGAATAGAGGAGCCTGCATCCGGGAACAGCAAAGCTACAGCTGTGAGTGCTACCCCGGATGGAGTGGAGATCATTGTGAGACAGGTAGGACTCTCAAGTTTAGAACAAACTCACGTACAAATGAGCTCGATCAACCAACCAATCAACAGTGCGAGTGGAAATCTCTTCTATCGACCAACCAATCAACAGTAATAGAACACGCTGTCGCCATTTGCTTTCTTGCGTGAGAATATCGCAATCAGGTTTTGTTCTTACTGTTGATTGGCCAGGAATGTTGCTAAACTTGTTCGGACCAATCGGAAAGCGTAGCAAACGCAAAACCAAATCAATTACACGTTTACTTCTGACAGTCATGCGAAAACGTTTTTCAGGTAATTATACGTATTTGCCTTCTTCACAGGAATTGACGATTGTGCCTCGGCCCCATGCCAAAACGGAGGGACATGCGCAGACGCTCACGTGGATTTCACGTGCTCTTGTAACGCAGGGTATGCTGGGAAGAAGTGTGAAATAGGTGGGTGCTTAAGCAAAAATATAATAATAACAATAATAATAATAATAACAGTAATAATTATAATTATAATTATAATAATGATAATGATAAAAATAATAATAATAATAATAATAATAATAATAATAATAATAATAATAATAATAATAATGATAATAATAATAATAATAATAATAATAATAATAATAATAATAATAATAATAATAAATAATATAAAATACAAAAAAGTCAAGCTAAGTTACAATTATTTTCTCAGCAGAGGAAGGTAGAGGTTTTCAAAATTCATGATCTCATGATTCGATAAACATTGCAGATATCAATGAATGTGCCAGCAATCCTTGTCAAAACGGAGGTGCGTGCACTGATGCAGTTAATAGCTACACGTGTTCCTGTGCAAGTGGATGGGAAGGAGTGCATTGTACTACAGGTAAGAAAACCGCTGAATCTGTGCACTGCGTGACAAATATTTCGCACTACGCCTCGCTTTGTAACGGATGCAGCAAAGCATTTTCTGAACTTTATCATTTTTCTTTTATCTCGCGAATATTTTCTCTTGTCACGCTTTACTCCCTTTATTTTTTTTATTTCTTCTATTACAGATATCAATGAGTGCGCGTCCAATCCTTGTCAAAACGGAGGTGCGTGCACTGATGCAGTGAATGGCTACACGTGTTCCTGTGCAAGTGGATGGTCTGGAGAACAGTGCACTACAGGTAAAAGTATCGTTGATTTTGTGTACTACACAACCCGCATGTGCATCTTTATCTAACGATTCACATTTTTGTGAATAAATTTGACTTCAAATTTTTCACTCCCACGCTCAAAGTACAGATGCTCAAAGTGCAGATTTTATAATCCAATGAAATTTGTTTCAATTTTTGTTCGAGTAAGGTATCAACAGCCAAGTTCTCGCTGATTTTGTGTACTACACAACCCGCATGTGCATCTTTATCTAACGATTTATATTTTTATGAATAACATCGCAGATATTGATGAGTGCGCCAGTAATCCTTGTCAAAACGGAGGGACTTGTAATGATGCAGTTAATACCTACACGTGTTCCTGTGCAAGTGGATGGGAAGGAGTGCATTGTGTTACAGGTAAGAAAACCGCTGAACCTGTGTGCCGATTAGAAAAGAACAAGCAAGCAATTAAAACAAATAAACAAAAATAACGGAACGTCCCCCATTCTGTACAATATGTACAGAAGAATGTGAGCAAAGCGATGGATTTTTGCCTTCCGTATGTGATTGGTGGAATCGTTACGCGTGACCCAATAACGTCCGCTCGCGTCATTTAGCTAGTTATTGACAATACCGAAAACAGTTCTATTTATTTAGTCACAAAATCATTACGAGATAAATACCGAAAAGGACATCAATTCATTGATCGAAAAATTAGTTTCAGAAAGCAATAAAAAGATTCACAGTCCCCGCCCTTTATTCATTTTCGCTGTGAGAGGAAAAATTTAAAGAGTAATGAAGACAACAAACTATTTTCCGTGTAGTCTATTGTTTAAACACTGCTCACCTTTATAACTCCTTTCGATCTTGTGTGGCAGATACAGACGAGTGTGCCAGCAATCCTTGTCAAAATGGAGGGACTTGTAATGATGCAGTGAATAGCTACACATGTTCCTGTGCAAGTGGATGGGCTGGGGCACATTGCACTTCAAGTAAGATGGTTAAGATTTTCATCTTGCACAGTGCATGACTTGTATATGAGTCTATTACAAAAAGGTTGACTGGTAATATAATCGAAGCCGATTGTAGTTTTTTGCTGGAGCTATCCTTTTGATCAATAAATTAAAATGCTCTCTTTTAAATATCACACTCGTGAATGAAGACATCCTTTTAGATTTTGGAAGGCGCAAGAATGTTTCTAGTACTAGTAGATTCTACTGTGCAAATACATGTCTAACGTGTTAAAATGTCTTACCTAAAACATTTTTCGTGACTGCAAATACAGATTCTAATTCTTATACTCGCCTTCGTCTCAGATATTAACGAATGCAGCAGCAGCCCTTGTTTAAACGGAGGAACCTGTACTGACCAAGTAAATGGCTTCTCATGTTCCTGTACAAGTGACTGGAAAGGAGCTCGCTGTGGCAGTCCAGGTAAAAGATCATTTTATGCACTTGACATTTGGTCTGAAATAGGGTCGAAAATCGCACATTTTGGTCGAAATAGGGTAAGGTTTTCTACGTTTTCTGATTGGTCCATACAATGGAAGTTTGCTGCGGCATCAATTTTTTGCCAATCAGAAACAAATGTAAAACCATAATGGTGGTGTCTCTTTCCATTCTAACGACACGAATATGTCTCTTTTGTTATAGTGAATCATTGTTCGTCATACACAGAGCTTTCAGAGTCTACTCGTCGTAGATCGTACAGCGGTGGCTCCGCAATCTGTGACAGTTCCTTAGTCACTAAATGGTACCGAATTACAGGGTCAGCGGGTTCCAAACTGGCCACAAGCGCGCCAGCAATAAACCAATGCTCCACGCATGCCCCTGGTTGGTTGAATGGTGCTCACCCGACCGAGGCTCAGGGCATCGTGACCCGACAAGTGTGTTATCACTATTCCGGCAATACTTGTCTTTGGTCCAACAATATCAGAGTCAAAAATTGCGGGCAGCATTACATTTACGAGCTGCAGAAGCCACCTTGCTGTAGCTGTCGCTACTGTACCGACTAAATGGAGAGATTTCACTTTGAAGTCGGAAAAGCATGCGCAAAGAATTTTAGATCAACTCTTTTGCAATGTTGTGAACGATTTCATTTCCAAGCAGCCTTCGGGACCTAAGTGGTTACGTACTTGAAGTGCATACCACACCTCTATCGGCACCATCGCTGAAGTTCCTAAAAACGTTTTAGTTTTTCAAGTCTGAAATGATCAGCGAACGAATATGTTTTATTTGCCGTTAATTTACGCACGTATTGCAACTGTAGGGGAGAATGTTTTATTTACTCTTCAGGTCCCGTTCATCGACAGTAGTATTGTGAGAGTTACTTTTCTCTAGCTGTTTTAAGTTTTAAAAATATGGCCAAGCTGATTGCTAGGTATTTAAACTTAACTTCTAACATTAACTTCTAACTTCTAACATTGATTTATGTATTTGTTTATTTGTGTATTTATTTATTTATTTATTTATTTATTTGTGGCTACAGGAGGTTAGGTAAGCTTGAACCTCTGTCGTTTAAATATGTACACGATTATAGGTTGTACATTTTGCAGAATTAACTTTTATTGTTTCGAGACGTAACCAATGGCTCAGTTTAAACCAATAAACCCATAAAGTAGCATTTGGTTGATATACGCCATGTACATAAATCTCCCAATAATTTGCGTAAAAATAATTGGAGCTCATTGGTCGATTCCGGAATAGGAATAGGTAAAATAACCTAAAGTGTTGCTTGTTCCAGGAGGAAAGTTAGTTTGAATATGTTTTAAAAACCTTCTCACTAGCGTTTCGAACAGCTCCCGATACATACCTACCCAAGTCAGCTACAACTCCCAAAGTATTTTACCGATCAACATCGCTATTCTTATTCCGAAATAAGCCCAATCGTACGCACCTTAAATTCTTTATGTAAGACGAATCCAGTTAATTCAGGGCTAGCTACCTTTGTAACTGCGGAATTGCGGTTTTTTATTATTCTTAACTATACGACAGCTATCTTCATTTTATAGCATAAATCACTGTACAAATCACTGCGTTTTAAATATACTACCGGAAAAAATAACTGTGTACTGTGTTTTAATGTTCAGTTATTCTGATTTGTGTAATCACGTCTCAGCGTTTACTACAAACAGAGGTCAAAGACAACTCTTGTCTTTAAAGAGTTTTATCCGTGTGTGCAACCGACAACATAACATTGGAAAGTAATCTTCTTGAAAGATGTTATTTGGCTTAGGTTGTCTAATTGCTTCGTTTTAAAGTTTTTGTGTTTATTTTTTTATTTTTTTGTTGATTACTGCAGTGCTATTCAGGATTCTTTCTTACAACTGCAGCTAAGTTTTGGTACTAAATAAGCGCACGATTTGTCGCAACATTTTGAGGAATCAAACCTTTGCGATCTTTCATGGCATAACTTTTTGCATTTACTATATTTTAAAACTTTGAATATGTTTTCTGTTCAACCGTTTTAAAACCTCCACACAATTACGCCACCTGCAGAGATATTAAATGATTTATCGGAGTCGTTGCCACAACAAAAGTTTGTGCCTCTGATAACTAATAATGCTTGGCATAGTTTATGCTTTCTGGGCACGTGACCTGCGAGCTATTAAAACAATCAATTAATAATTAATTGATATTAATTTTAATTAATAGTTTTTGTAAACCTGCCAACAGGATGTGTGTTTGCTTTTAGTGAAATTTTTTTCTTGTGGCAAAGGAGTGCATTGCTTTACGAGGTTGCTACCGCCGCACTCTGAATAGGTCAATAGATGCCTGACCTGACTGCTTCAAAAGGAGATCAAGTGCGAAACCTTTGTTATGAAATTAAGTTTTCAATTTGCAGGCAAATGAAACTCATTTTCACTGAGAAAAGTTTCACACTAGGCCTCGGTTTAAAGCAGAGAGAGATGCTATTATTTAAACAAGGTCATCCATAAGAAAGGACAAAAAGAGGAAAAATAAGAAATCCGATCACTGTATTTTACGGGGGTCCCGCCAGTTCAGTATAATGCCATAGCAACATGTTACCGTTATCAATAGGAGCCCTTAAGCAGAGGGAACGGGCATCTCGGAAATGGCCCATTGAAGGTGATTAAATTCGAAAGGGTAAAACCCACGTGCCCCCCTCTGCGTGTTTGCAATCAACAAAATAATGCGAGAGCTTTAATTTAAATATATATTTAGGAACATCGCCCAAAATAGCAACGCTACAATAAACGCAGACTGGCAAATTATTCAAACATCTGTCGGTGAGCACTGTAGAAAGCGACCTAGTCGGTTGTGGGGTAGCCAGCTAATCGTGAATCTCATGAGAAATGCTTGCTGGGTTGCGACGCTTCTTGTTGATTCAATTCGCTTCTGGTACCAAGTAGCTTGAGGTTTGCAATGAATCACATTTCGACACCCCAAAATTACAACTACTGACAATTGTTTTCATCCAGCACTACTTGTCGACAAAAAATGGCGGGGCGCCGTACGTGCTGGATTTTGTTTTGCATCGTTGCTGATCAGTTGGCCGTAAGTACCTTGTACTTCACTGTGTTATATTTTTTATTAGTTATATCAGTTATTCCGATTTGTGTAATCTTTACTGCAAAACAACACAGATTACTCGTCTTTGTAGAAAGAATGTGTTTCATTAAGGTATCATCCCTGGTAAAAAAAAAAAAGACCCTGTTGCGTTTGCGAGGGTCGTGGATCCAAAGCATCCGATTTTGAATATGATCCAGTAAATCCGTCTGAAGTGTGGATCACATAGATCTATTATCCGGATTTGGATTTCAGTAAAGAAACAGATAATTTGCGATACGGATTTGCATTCTTAAAAATAAACGCACCCTTTAGCCGTGTGTGCGCGCATTTGCCACCTGTTTGCAAAGATGTGTTTGATCCTACAACATGACTATTGTGAAAACACTGTGATTAATTCACTTTAGGGCATCTAATCCCTTCGTTTTCAAGTTTGTCTCGCATGAATAATGAATATACAGTACTGCCTTGTTGAGAGCTTTCATTTTCATAGTCACACCTTTAGGTTTTATTTGACTGTTTTGGAGTTGAAAGTAAACACTGCTGTCAGAGTGTACTCATTGAGAGCTTTGGCCGATTTGAGTTTCATTTTGACCATTCAAATCGCCTTGGAAATAGAAGTAGTGGTTAAATCGGTATAGTTGGGGTAGCACACAGAATGCTCTAAATTTAGAGTTTTGTTCCTTCGGTTAAATGGGGGACACTTCTTGACGCTTTCATTTTGAGGTGGCGCCGAGTTCTTTTTTCTCCTCGCACGCTGAGAGCGAATATCGATCAAGGTTTTGTAAAATTTGATTGGTAAACAGTGGTAAACCACGGACCACAGATAGAATGATACTTACCGTGAAGATTAATGATCGTGATAACCTGTTGTTAACCTGATGAGGTAAAACGGTCAGAATTTTAGTTAAAATCTGTCTTTTTAGAAACTTTGTTTCTCGGCTGTTGTTCAAAACACAGAAAAGCGGCCGTGTTCGAATAAGAACAGCATGAAAGTTTAATGAAGTTCCCCTTGCTAAAGAAACTGGCTCAACAAGAGAAAGTCACAAGAAACTTCACAGTTGTGTACTGCGATTTGAAAGCTGTTGCGTATTTACGTTCCTTTTATTTGTTACTGAAAAATTGTCTTGCTTGTTTAGCGTGGCATTTGCACCTTAGTTTCCTTTATTGAATGAATGTGTGATGTTGCATCCCACTGTTTTTCACTCATAAAGTGCGTCTTAGTCAGGTTCAGAGTCAAGTGAAAAGTATTCGTCAGATGGCGGTATATATGTCTCTGGTTGTGGAAGTGATTGATCACTTCCACAACCAGAGACATATTATATACCGCCATCTGACGAATACTTTTCATTTGACTCTGAAGATGACTTCCGCTCAGGTAGTCGAAACGTCAGTCACCAACAACAGTCTTTCTGGAGACTACTCTAACCCGGACGATCACAACCAACCTACAGTAAATTATATCTTGGAAATGTTTTCCATTATCCAAAGTATAAAATGTCTTCGACCTGATATTAAAATTAACACTTTGTCCAAAAAGCGATGATAATCCGAACATATATTTTGTCAATCGTGTTATAAAAGATTTGAAAGTCTCTTCCTGATTCACTCGCCAATATCCGTGGAAAATAAGAGGAAAATTTCGGTTTTACTTCTGTAGATAAACTCATCGTATGAGAGGCATAACTTGTTGGTATATTGTAAATTTGGGACTTGAATTTTCATTTTCATTTATTGTTGTTTACAGGTTCTTCACGGCTCTGTAAGACATGCAGGAACACTTGACTTTGATCTAAAAGTTTCCAGCCTGGAACCTCACATTCAGAGGTATGTTACAGTGGGAAGTGTAAATCTAGACAGTCAAACTATTTACTCCCAGGCCCAAATACAGATTATGATCACATGTCATGTTAACACGGGCTAAAAATCAACGAGGCAGCCCTGAAAATATCAGAAAACTATCAACTGAAACTGATGTCGATCATTTTTACATTTCAGCGGCAATGTAACCTTACGACTGGAGTGCAGACACAAGCCCAACTGCAATGGAACTGTTGTGGATTTGATCATCACATTAAATCTGCCATATTACTTCATATATGGCTCAACGAAAACGTTGCAAGCTTCCATACAGCCCAGTGAGGTCACTAACAAAAGTAACTACCTCACTATAAAAGTGAGTCTACTAAATTGCTTGTTACTAGGAATTCCCACATTATGTGTTTTTTTGGTAATAATCGTAGTGTGAAGGCAACGTGGCCGAGTGGTTAGGGCGCCGGACTTGAAAATCGGAGGTCCCATTCTGACCTCTCTATCTCCCCCCCCCCCCCCCCCCGGTCAAAATAAGCTTGAACTACGCCCATTTTAGTACCTCTTAGAGGTCAAAACGAAAACTCCCGACGAGCATCCCCGTCCTAAATTTATGAAGGTGTCTCCCCTGCTTGGTGGTTTCTGGCACTAACATCATTGCATTTCGACAGAAAACAAGCCTTGTTATTTGTTTCTCGACAGTTTGCAAAACTTGAGCCGGTTTCCGAGATCAGCCTCGACGTTTCTTACAAAATCGACCCACAGAAAAACAGCAAACCGGACAAGCTGCACACGAGTTCTGCGTTTGCGCAGCTCAGCTACCGTCACGTGGACGATTCCTGTCGTTATCATGTGACCGCTCATTCGGCGGCGACCTTTGACTTTTACACTGCAGGTCTGTAAATTATAGAGAAAACATTACATGGGCGCGCGGAGATATGAAATTTATCAAGATGAACACTCGAAGATAAATTTCGTATCTCCAAGCATCCATGTATCATTTTCTTTATTTCATAAACTCTGGTGTGTTACAGAGATTCCCACCACATGCGAAAATACGCAAGATCACCCATTGGCTGATATCAATACACGTAAATATATCGTATTTTTAAGCAAAGCCAGCTCGTTAAAACTTTCCTTTTGCATATGATGCAATATTTCAGGGTGTCAAGGCTTCGGACCCATGGGAATGTCTGATGGAAGGATCAAAGAAAGTCAGCTTAGTGTTTCGTCGTTGAAAAAAGATTCCGATAGCACCACCGGGTACGGACCGTATCAGACTGGTCTCCACGGGCAGAAAGTTTGGTCTCGACCTGCCGGAGACCCGGCCATGGACAGAGGACAATACCTCCAGGTCGATTTCATGGGCACAGTCGACATTAGAATCGTAAGCGAACGACAAATAACCGTCTTTTCTATGTTGTGTGATTTCTCTTTGAAGCCGCAAAGTTGTTAAAGTTAACCATGACATATTGAACGATTTTTACGCTCTAAGCCCACAAGGAGGAGGGGAGGGACCCGAGTGAAGAGGAGGGGAAGAAACGTGGATGAAGAAGGGAAGGTAGAGGAGCGAGGGTGAAGAAGAGAAAGAGTACGGGTGATGATGAGAAGAAGGAGCATGGGCGAGGAAGGGAGGAGCACGGAGGAAGAGGAGGAGTTAAAACTATATAAATAAGCACTGGAATTTATTCTGAATGTTATTCCACCACATCAGGTAGCCATCCAAGCCCGGCCTAATTCCAATGCCTCCATTGAGTCATTCAGGATCAGTTACAGTCACAATGCTGTGCAATGGCGGTATTTCCATGGACAGCATCTGAAGGTACGACCCCCAAATATGGACAAGACACGACCCCACAAACGGCAACGCTTAAAACAGTTATCGTGTATCGAGTTATTGTATTTTACTGTAAAGTGGGCGAGACTTTTCCGCAAGACTGAATTATACCGAGTGCTACCTTGACTACAGCTAAGTTGAGGAATAAACGAAAAGGTTGAAAAAACAGAACATTTAGATACACAAGTAGTTGTAGTCGACTGACGTCATCTTACAAATGTTCTATTGTAATTTGATCTATTACTACTGATTTTTGTACTTTATAAACCTCAAAACGACTGTAGTGATAAATTTAATTTTAATTCAATTGACATTAATGTTAATGCATTTGTTTAAAAAATATATTTTCAGATTGCGAAATCCAAGCAACGTACTGATTCTGAATCAGTGCTGATTGGCTACCTTGAGTCGCCCGTGATCACTCGGTATTTCCGAATCACTCCGAGCGATTTTCGCCGAGATGGCAGCTTGCGTATCGAGCTATATGGCTGTCATGTGACAGGGGACGAACGTAAGTATTATACAATGTCACATGATGTCATCATGTAAATGTCGTATTTGTCATGTGACCTAACCGGATTTTCAGTGCAAGAAATTTCTGAGTAAGGATACCAATTTGTTTGTAGAATTTTCAGCGCTTGGCCTGGAATCTAGAGTTATTGGAGACAACCAAATGAGTGCGTCATCATCCCTTGACCCAGACCACAGCGCGGACAAAGCCAGACTCAACTCACAGCTTGGAGGAGGGGCCTGGTGCCCAGCCGTCAATGATCATAACCAATTTCTTCAGGTGGATCTGGGATCGAATCACATGGTATATAAAGTAAGTACTGCACAAAACACCAATTAAAGATATCTCAGTATGGGACTATCTGAAACTTGAAACTTATATATCTTTACTTTCATGAGTGCTAGCATTTTGAAATTATTCATACGTTCTTACAGCAGCTGAATAAATTGCATGATGTAATTTCAGGTTTGAATGTTCCAGTACTCAGAATTGTAGTTGAACTAGTAGAACTGAATTGTTTAGAAGCAGTTCTAACAGCTTTTTTCCCCTTCCTTTGGGGTTTTATAGATTTCCACGCAGTCCAAGTTTGTTGGCTCTGTAGGCGGTCAACATGATTTCGTTAAGTATTTTTACGTGGACCACAGCACTGATGGCAGCACGTGGAAGTACTACAAACAAAATGGAGCAAAAAAGGTTAACTAAAGTGCAAACAGCTTCTACTAATCAATTGTATCGTTATACTCGTCATTTCCAGGATGAAAAAGACAAAAATAACAAAGAGTGCTCTGAATTAGTGTCAGGTTGACGCTGTGGTGTTGCTCAACATTTCTGTTTTTAAACATTTTCTTAGAGGTTCCTTGGAAATCTGGTGGTACATATGGTAGTGACGCATCAGCTGCTAAAACCAATCACAGCTCGCCACGTCAGAGTCCTACCACGCAACGGAGGAGGAGGAATGTGCATACGCGCAGAATTGCATGGAAATTCGCTTGGCAAGGAACCGGGTGAGTTATAGCTTTTTTGAACGCCTATCAATGTTTGCTAAGTCACAAATAACACAAAGACAAGTTGGCAAATTCTCAGTTTAGTCTTCTATTCGTTTCCCATAATTTTCATAATTTTAGTAGTTTTACATTTCTGCACGGAACTAACTTGTTTGTGAGCCGAATTGTAACAATATATTATTTGCTATTTTTGTTTGTAGACCAGCCACCCATCCACATTCGTAGTTTCCTTGTAGATCCTGATTCTAAGCAAATGTTTGTTTGCAACGCAGAAAAGCCGAGGTTAGTGGTAAAACTATATTTAACTTCAAGTGTTGCAGTAGGTAAAAGTTTTATAAGCAATCTATAATCTTTACGGCCGAGAAAATAACAAACGTTTGAAGTCCTAACGTGGCTGGAAGCCGGCTTAACTTCGCTTGAAACGTATGAAACGAGGCACATATTTTACGAACATCATAAGCAAAGCTTGGGAGGTATCGTGTGTAGAAGACGAAGAAACTGAAAAAAACCGCGACAGAGTTTCAAAATACAGCTATATTTGTCTTTCTTTGTCTTTCTTCTTTCAGTCCATTTCTCTTGCTGTTTTATCATAACCACTGTAACTAGTTTTAATAGAAATATTTGATCACATGTAGTGAGAGATCACATTTGTTTGATTGGCAGTTCAAGTGCTCATTGTTACGTCACAGTAAATGGCAAAGAATGGGCAGGTATGTGTGAGCTACTGTTCGTGTTATCCCAGTGACCAAGGAAACTAAACATATGACTTAAAAAACAAAACAAAACAAAACAAAAAAACAAAAACAATGCTAACCTTTGCTTCTGAAACTTTGGACGTTCCTGAACGATAGGTCTGAAAACAATAGATGATAGTACGTATAAGTCCATAAAGTTTGGCCGGACAGTATATGTAGCAATGAATGACTTTACGTTTATTCCTTAGCCGCAGATTTTCGTTTGCTGAGCATCTTGGGATACGACAAGTCAACTCGGATTTTGTACGGAGTGAGTTTAGACGGAAAGGCTTATTTGAAGTGTAAAGCAGACAGTATCTGCGTGGCAGTCCCAGCATCCGTTTGGCGACAAGCTAGAGAATACGACACAGTTCTGCTGGCCACAGAAATTCCCATGATACCCGAGACAGGACTGGTCATCACAGACAAACCACGTTCTGCGCTAGAACTCGAGGATGCGTCTGGAAACAAATGGGGAGGTTTGTTGGTTACATATTAACTTATTGCTAAAGTCTGTAGTTTGCACCGAATGTATTAGCAACTTTTTCTTAGAGTCCACAAATCCCAACATATGCCTAGAAATTCTGATTCGGACATCTAACTAAATTCCAAGTATCTGTACCTTTATAAATCAAGTTTATTTGGCTTTCATTGGCAAACGAAGCCCTCGGTAAGGAATAAAAGTAAGTTAAATTATTCTCACTAAATGTCGCCTTTTGCTTCTCTTCTTCAGCTTCTTCCAGAGGAATTCATTTCAAAGCAAGTGGGAACTCAGCTTGGACGTTGGTTTTAGCGTGGCACTTTTATGGTAATTTTAACGGCTTTTATATATTTTGTGTGTAATATTATAACCTAAGTAAGCAATTTTGTAATGAGCATTTCCTTGTTTACACAGATCTAGACAGATGTGTCAGCGGACCTTGTCAGAATAGAGGAACCTGCATCCGGGAACAACAAAGCTACAGCTGTGAGTGCTACCCCGGATGGAGTGGGGATCATTGTGAGACAGGTAGGACTCTCAAGTGCAGAAAAAAACAATCAATCAACCAACCAATCAACAGTGCGAGTGGAAATCTTATCCATCAACCAACCAATCAGCAGTAATAGAACACGCTGTTGCCACTTGCTTTCTTTCGTGAGAATATCGCAATCAGGTTTTGTTTTTGCTGTTGATTGGCCAGGAATGTTGCTAAACTTGTTCGGACCAATCGGAGAGCGTAACAAACGCAAACCTAAATCAATTACACGATTACTGTCGACAGTCATGCGAAAACGTCTTTAAGATATACGTATTTGCCTTCTTCACAGGAATTGACGATTGTGCCTCGGCCCCATGCCAAAACGGAGGGATATGCGCAGACGCTCACGTGGATTTCACGTGCTCTTGTAACGCAGGGTATGCTGGGAAGAAGTGTGAAATAGGTAGGTGTTAAGCTAAGTTATAATTATTCTCTCAGGTACACTACGCACACTGAGGAGGGTACACTAGATTTCATGGTCTCATGATTTGACTAACATTGCAGATATCAATGAATGTGCCAGCAATCCTTGTCAAAACGGAGGGACTTGTAATGATGCAGTTAATAGCTACACGTGTTCCTGTGCAAGTGGATGGGAAGGAGTGCATTGTACCACAGGTAAGAAAACCGCTGAATCTATGCACTGCGTGACAAATATTTCGCACTAATAAGCGTTTTCTGAACTTTATCATTTTTCTTTGATCTCGCGAATATTTCCTCTTGTCACACTTTACTCTCTTTTTTCTTTCTATTCTTTTATTACAGATATCAATGAGTGCGCGTCCAATCCTTGTCAAAACGGAGGTGCGTGCACTGATGCAGTGAATGGCTACACGTGCTCCTGTGCAAGTGGATGGACTGGGAAACAGTGCACTACAGGTAAAAGTATCGTTGATTTTGCGTACTACAGAACGGCGTATGCATCTTCATCTAACGATTCATATTTTAATGAATATCATCGCAGGTATTGATGAGTGCGCGTCCAATCCTTGTCAAAACGGAGGGACTTGCAATGATGCAGTGAATGGCTACACGTGTTCTTGTGCAAGTGGATGGGAAGGAGTGCATTGTGCTACAGGTAAGAAAATCGCTGAACCTGTGCACTGCGTAGTGTTTCGTACTACTCTTTGAAACGGACGCAACAAAGCTGAATTGTTTTATTTTTTTTATAATCACTCGAATAATTTCTCGTATCTCACTGTTTTGTGTTGGCCGTTTTCTATTTTCGACTGCAGATACAAATGAATGTGCCAGCAATCCTTGTCAAAACGGAGGTGCGTGCGCTGATGCAGTGAATGGCTACACGTGCTCCTGTGCAAATGGATGGTCTGGAGAACGCTGCACTACAGGTAAAAGTATCGTTGATTTTGTGTACTACACAACCCGCATGTGCATCTTTATCTAACGATTCATATTTTTATTAATAACATCGCAGATATTGATGAGTGCGCATCCAATCCTTGTCAAAACGGAGGTGCGTGCGCTGATGCAGTGAATGGCTACACGTGCTCCTGTGCAAGTGGATGGGCTGGGAAACAGTGCACTACAGGTAAAAAGAATGGCTGATTTTGTGTCATACATAACCTGCGTGTGCATCGTTATCTAAAGCCTGGTTTTTACGAGCAGCGTAAGCACAAGGTTCTTATTTCGCAGTGAAAACCGACTCGACGCAAGCACAACCGCAAATACAAGGATCAAACTATTTTGGTCCTCTGCGTATGCGTTTGTGTTTGCGCTTGCGTCGATCTTAATTTCACTGGGAAATAAGAACCTTGTACTTGCTTGGGTCGCTCGTGGAAACCATACTTAACGATTCATATTTTTATGAATAACATCGCAGATATTGACGAGTGCGCGTCCAATCCTTGTCAAAATGGAGGGACTTGTAATGATGCAGTGAATGGCTACACGTGTTCGTGTGCAAGTGGATGGGCTGGAGTGCATTGTGCTACAGGTAAGAAAATCGCTGAACCTGCGCACTGAGTAGTGTTTTGCACTATGCTTTGAAACGGATGCAACAAAGCTGAATTTTTATTTTTTATTTTTTCCTAATCACTCGAAACCGTCTTGGCGGCCGTTTTCTATATTTTCTATAAAATCGCAGATATTGATGAGTGCGCATCCAATCCTTGTCAAAACGGAGGTGCGTGCATTGATGCAGTGAATAGCTACACGTGCTCCTGTGCAAGTGGATGGGCTGGAGTGCACTGTACTACAGGTAAAAACATCGCTGATTTTGTGTACAACACGACCCGCGTGTGCATCTTCATCTAATGATTTAAATTTTAATGAATATCATCGCAGGTATTAATGAGTGCGCGTCCAATCCTTGTCAAAATGGAGGCGCGTGCATTGATGCAGTGAATAGCTACACGTGTTCCTGTGCAAGTGGATGGGAAGGAGTGCATTGTACTACAGGTAAGAAAACCGCCGAACCTGTGCACTGCGTAGTGTTTTGTACTATGCTTTGAAACGGATGCAACAAAGCCGAATTGTTTCTATTTCTTTTTCATAAACACTCGAATAACATGTCTCACTATTTTGTCGGCCGTTTTCTTTTTTCGACTGCAGATACAAATGAATGTGCGAGCAATCCTTGTCAAAACGGAGGTGCGTGCACTGATGCAGTGAATGGTTACACGTGCTCCTGTGCAAGTGGATGGACTGGAGAACAGTGCACTACAGGTAAAGTATCGTTGATTTTGTGTACTACAAAACGGCGTATGCATCTTTATCTAACAATTCATATTTTTATGAATAACATCGCAGATATTGATGAGTGCGCACCCAATCCTTGTCAAAACGGAGGTGCGTGCGCTGATGCAGTGAATGGCTATACGTGCTCCTGTGCAAGTGGATGGACTGGGGAACAGTGCACTACAGGTAAAAACATCGTTGATTTTGTGTACTACAAAACCCGCATGTGCATCTTTATCTAACGATTCATATTTTTATGAATAAAACCGCAGATATTGATGAGTGCGCGCCCAATCCTTGTCAAAACGGAGGTGCGTGCACTGATGCAGTGAATGGCTACACGTGCTCCTGTGCAAGTGGATGGACTGGGGAACAGTGCACTACAGGTAAAAGTATCGTTGATTTTGTGTACTACAAAACGGCGTATGCATCTTTATCTAACAATTCACATTTTTGTGAATAAATTTGACTTCAAATTTTTCACTCCCACGCTCAAAGTACAGATGCTCAAAGTGCAGATTTTATAATCCAATGAAATTTGTTTCAATTTTTTTTCGAGTAAGGTATCAAAAGCCAAGTTCTCCTTACTGTATGATATCTTTTTAGTGAAAAACGGAAGGAGAAAATGTAAGTTGATCACTCTTGTGAGTGAAAATGGCGGTGTCTCCTTCCATTCTAACGACACGAATCCTGTCTCTTTTGTTGTAGTGCTTAATTGTCCGTCATACACAGAGATTTCAGACTCTACTCGTCGTAGATCGTACAGCAGTGGGTCCGTAACCTGTGACAGCGACTTAATCACTAAATGGTACCGAATTACAGGGTCAGCGGGTTCCAAACTGACCACAAGCGCGCCAGCAATGAATATGTGCGGCACGCATGCCTCTGGCTGGTTGAATGGTGCTCACCCAACCGAGGCTGAGGGCATCGTGACCCGACAAGTGTGTTATCACTGGTCCAGCAATACTTGTAATTGGTCCAACAATATCAAAGTCAAAAATTGCGGGCAGTATTACATTTACGAGCTGTCGAAACCGCCTGTCTGTAGCCTTCGCTACTGTACCGAGTAAATGGAGAGATTTCACTTTGCCAGGCGCAAAGAATTTGAGATCAACGTTTTTGCGATGTTGTGATCAATTTCATTACCAAGCAGCCTTGGTGACCTAAGGCCCGGGTCAAACGACGTATTTCAGAGACGAACAAAATTGCAATTTAGGTCGACCTAAGGTAATTAAATTCGACTGTTGAGTCAAACGTCGAACTTAATCTTCGAACATAATCCCACCGAAGCGACTTCAGAATACAGTATATAATTACGCATTTAGTTCGACTCAAGAAAAGTTCGACGTTTGACCCGAGACGATCTTTAGACGTTCTTCCCGTCTGCACCAGACGTCGGTACGTCTTCTGTCGATCCAAATACAATCAGTTGAACTTAATTGAGTCAAATGTCGATCTTATCATGAACTTAATTTGCTCAATTTAGTTCGTTTAGTCTGAAGTACGTCGTTTGACCCGGCACCATCGCTGAAATTGCTAAAAAAACCTTTCAGTTTTTGAAGTCTAAAATGATCAGCGAATGAATGTTTTGTCTGTTTAATTTATGCACGTATTGCCACACTGTAGGAAAGAATGTTTTAGGACGTATTTACTCTTCAGGTCTCGTACATTGACAATAGTATTATGAGAGTTACTTTTCTCTAGCTGTTTTAAGTTTTAAAAACATGGCCAAGCTGATAGCAGGTACTTAAAATTAACTTCTAACATTAGCTTCTAACTTCTAACATTGATTTATGTATTTGTTTATTTATTTATTTATTTATTTATTTATCTATTTGTGGCTACAGGAGGTTGGGTAAGCATGAACCTCTGTCGTTTAAATATGTACACGATTATAGGTTGTAAATTTTGCAGAATTAACTTTTATTGTTCCGAGACGTAACGAATGGCTCAGTTTAAAGCAATAAACCCATAATACAGCATTTAGTTGGCATACTCCATGTACATAAATCTCCTCAAAATTTGCGTGAAAAGTATTGTCGACAATGTAAATATATAGTTATTAAATAATATCTAAGGCCCCGTCCAAGCTAATTCGCTTTCTTTTGAAAACGAATACTGTTTTATGCGTTTATGCTTTCCGTCCACACAAAAACGATCCGGTTGCCAAAGTGATGTCTTTCGAAAAACGGATGCGTTTTCAAATGAAAACGAATTAGTGTGGACGTGTGACTCGAAAACGAAGGTTTGTGAATACGCATTAGTGTGGAAATGGACTGATGGCTGCTAGAAGTACCCAAAACGAACCGGATAAAATTTGCGAAAATATATGTAACTGCAGAATTAAGTTTCTTCCTATTATTCTTCACGACAGCTATCTTCATTTTGGAGCTTAAATCACTGTACAAATCACTGCGTTTTAAATATACTACCGGGAAAAAGTAACTGTGCATGTCTGATATGTCCGACAGTAAATGTCAGCATTATAGTAATTTTAGAATTGTACAAGGATGTCTTTACAAATTCAATTGATCATTAGGATTTTACGTCAGATCCTTATTTAACAGAGTGCGTGCATGTTTGCAAAGATTTGTTAGATTTGTCAGATCAGAGAGCCGCAGCGGCCTAGTATGACCACGTAAAATGGCGGTCCCGTCTCTAGATAAAAGAACCACGGGGACGTAAAAGAACCATTGAGGACGCAACTAAGTATCTGGCAGTGACCACCTTTAAGTCCTAAGCAATGGCCACACTTAAATTGGAGCCTCGCTCTGTTGTGTGTGCCCTACCACTTCGAATGGTAGTAGCTAAGTAAATTGACAATATAACACTGGAAAATAATTTTCTTATGTTGCTATAAATTAGCATCTTCAGACACAGAATCTTCTAAGCTCAGAGTTGTGTTCCTTCAGTTAAATAGGAAACAATTCTTGACGACTTTATAATGAGTGAGGTTTTTTCTCTCTATTTCTCGCGGATTCCTTGTTATTGTTGCCACAAGAAATTATGTTTAGCATAATTTATGCATTCTGGGCACGTGACTTGGTTTATGACGCAAGCTGGTAAGTTGATTGTTAAATGAATAATTTACTTTAATAATTTCACCTGGCTTTTGTAAACCTGCCATAATTGTGGATTGTGTAAGGGTTTCCTCTCTGCTCTATTTGCTTAGTTTTAGTTGCATGTTTTTTGTTTTGCATTGTTTTATTTTCGTTTATTTTATTTTATTTTTTGTTTGTTTGTTTTGTGGCAAAGAGGTGTCATGTTCATTGGCCGTCGTGGCGCCATCCCAATTTAAATTGAATCATGAAATTGGAAGGACAGTAGTTAATACTTAACAACACCCACATGTTGTCTGAGTGTTTGTAATCAACAAAACAAAGCGAGGATTTTAATTTAAGTATAATCTTAAATTAGTAAGCGATCTGCATTTCCTGTCTACATTTCCAGCCTACGACTTTGACGAAAAATGACGGGGCGCCATTTACTGTGCTGGATCTTTTTCTACATCGTTGCTGATCAGTTAGCCGTAAGTACTCTGTATTTCACTGTGTTTTATTTTCAGTTATTCTCATTTGTTTAATCACGTCTCAACGTTTAATACTACAAAACAACGTCAAAAGTGACTCTTGTCTTTAGAGAGTTTTAGCCGTGTGTGTGCAAAGATTCGTTAGACCCGACAACATGACATTGGAATGAAGTAATCTTCTTGAAAGTTGCCATTTGGCTTAGGGTGTCTAATCCCTTCGTTTCGAAACCTGCTACTTTGACCATTACACACCATTTTCTATAGAACATCAATGCCAACCTTCTGTAATTATTCATCCTGGTTATATAAATATATAAATATATATATATCTGAGTATTAAAATTTAATAAAGTTCTCCTCGCTAAATGTGACCGGCTAAACAGGAGGAAGTCCTAGAAAATTTGCAGCTGTTCAGTGTACTGCAGTTTGAAAGCTGTTGCTTAAGATAGCGCGGTAACCGCGATATTTTACACTTTGTCCTAACAGCGGTGATAATGGTTGTGGTTCCACTACAGCCTTTTAAGGTTAAAACACCAGTGTTTACACCGTTGTAAACAGCAAATGTCGCTGACAAATGGAACCGGGGTATTTTTATTCCTCGCTGTTGGTGTTTGTCTCATTGGTAACGCGGCGATTTCAAAGAGTTTTAACAGTGGTGTAAACGACGCTCAGGAGCATGGTTTACTGGAGTTTATCTGAAAACACTTGAATTGAAACCAATGAAAAGCGAACGGAAAATAATGTTGTGACAGCAGGATCGGGTTGCTCGGGTGATCTCAATTCCCGCGCGATATGCCTAAATAACATGCCTTCTGTGGACCACTCTCGCTTCTCGTATTTGTCGTATTCTGATAGCGGCGGCACGTTGTAGCAAAATTTGTTGTTGTAGGCCTCGAAATCGCATGTACTGCATTAAGATATAATTTCTCATACGAACATTCGGAAGTGTGCGAATATTAAGACAATAACGGCAATTAAAATAGCGACTATTTGTTCTTGGTCCGGTATATTGAAGCGTGCTCTACATTTAACGCGTTTTCTGGTATAAATCATATTAACAGCAATCTATTAATGCGTTATGTTTAACACCGGTGTTCAGGTGCGAGTGCGATCGCGCGCACTGTTACAACGTTGTAAACACCACGCGGTAAAATCCGGTGTTACACTGATGTTTTCTGCGAGTGGAACCACAACCAATATACAATATTTTGTCGATCGTGTTATAAAAAAAATCACGGCTTTACTTCTTTAGTTAGACTCGTCGTACACTCTCTTCATACGCAGGGCATATTTTGTAAGTATGTGTAAATTTGGGACTTTAATTCTTATTCTCATTTAATGTTGTTTACAGGTTCTTCACGGCTCTGCAAGACATGCAGGAACACTCGACTTTGATCTAAAAGTTTTCAGCCTGGAACCTCACATTCAGAAGTATGTTACAGTGGGAAATGCATATCTAGTCAACCTATTCACTTCCAAGCTCAGACTACAGTCGATTCTTCCAGCTATTTAAGAAGAAAGTGTATGAGTAATGTAGTGAAAACTTATAGTTCTGAGCAAGGCATCAAAAGCCAATTTCTCTTTACTAAATGAGATATATCTATATAGTTAGAAACTAAAGAAGAAAAGTCAAGACAATCATGGTGGTCTTACAAAATTTAGACAGGTGCTAACGACATTCAGTCCGAAAATATATTGCTTATTACAAAGGAATCATCACATAACATGAAACGGGATAAAAATCAACGATGCAGCCCTGAAAATATCAGAAAATTATTAACTGAAACTGATGTCGATCATTTTTACATCTCAGCGGCAATTTAACCTTACGACTGGAGTGCAGACACAAGCCCAACTGCAGTGGAACTGCTGTGGATTTGACCATCACATTAAATCTGCCATATTTCTTCATATATGGCTCAAAGAAAACGTTGCAAGCTTCCATACAGCCCAGTGAGGTCTCTAACGGGAGTAACTACCTCACTATGAAGGTGAGTCTGCTAAAGCTTGTGACAAGTCAATGCCGGTATCAGAATCATCACATTATCTTTTTTATAGCTAAGAAGCTACATATGACATTAACCTGATACCTAAAGGAACCGTTTCTCTGGAAGTCAGTTGAATGAGCATAATTCGAGTGTACACCGAGTAAGTTTTGTTACAATTACAACACTTGATTGTAATATTCCACTGTTGTGGTCAAAGCTGTCCCTATAACATTACATCACTTTATCTAAAAGAATGGATAGGGTTGTCAGCCGTCCTTACCCAAACTCTATGGTGATTTGCCGACCAAACTGACTGTATGACCGCGTAATAAGAAGTGTGATAGTAGCCTTTGCCCTACTTCGTGTTTTCGGGAACCAACACCGTTGCATTTCACTAGAAAACAAGACATGTTTTGTTTTTTTCTCGACAGTTTGCAAAACTTGAGCCTGTTTCCGAGATCAGCCTCGATGTTTCTTACAAAATCGACCCACAGAAAAACAGCAAACCAGACAAGCTGCACAGAAATTCTGCGTTTGCGCAGCTCAGCTACCGTCACGTGGATGATTCCTGTCGTGATCACGTGACCGTTCATTCGTCGGCGACGTTTGACTTTTACACTGCAGGTCTGTAAACTGGGCAGTAAGCACCTACAAACAATATTACAACCAGTGTCTAAACCAGGTCAGGGTGATACTCCGATTTTTGTTAAACATTTCTTCTATTGCCGAAATTTTGGCATATAGGCCGAACGGCTCTTACTTGCCTCGCATTACAAATCCAGAAACTGAAACACACATTCAAAAGATATTAGATGACCAACGAAGCCACGTCACAAAGCAAGAGAAGAAAAGCCAGCTCGATAAATTTTTTCTTTTGCATATAATGCGATATTTCAGGGTGTCAAGGCTTCGGACCCATGGGAATGTCTGATGGAAGGATCAAAGAAAGTCAGCTTAGTGTTTCGTCGTTGAAAAAAGATTCCGACAGCACCACCGGGTACGGACCGTATCAGACTGGTCTCCACGGACAGAAAGTTTGGTCTCAAGCTACCGGAGACCCGGCTATGGACAGAGGACAATACCTCCAGGTCGATTTCATGGGCACAGTCGACATTAGAATCGTAAGCGAACGACAAATAACCGTCTTTTCTATGTTGTGTGATTTGTCCTTAAACCCACAGTTATTCAGGTATACCATGCCATGTTGTACGTTTTTTATAAACATTGAATTCCAGTGCTACATGCAACATTTTTTACTTGATTTGAAACAGCAGAGCTGAGCGACGAAAGATTGTCCACTGCAAATAGTCGACTTTAAGACGTTAAGATGTTAGAACTTATAAATGAGCACTGAAATGTACTCTGAATGTCATTCCACAACACTGTAGGTAGCCATCCAAGCCCGGCCTAATTCCAATGCCTCCATTGAGTCACTCAGGATCAGTCACAGTCACAATGCTGTGCAATGGCAGTATTTCCATGAACAGCATCTGAAGGTAAAATTCCCAAATATAGACGAGACTTATCAGCGAGATTGAACTATACTGAGAGCTATTGGCATTCTCGACTACAGCTAACTCAACCTATGAGCGGAAAGTTTGAAAAATACTATTGTGAATTATAGCTGCGGATTTTTGTATAGTGATGTAAATCTCAAAACAAAAGTATCATCGAATAAAGTAACAAATAGCCCCTTTGCGTCAGGCTGGTCACGTGACCCAAATCTACCACGTGACTAAAAAAACGTCACTTCAGGTTTTTGAGTGCCAAAAATGGATAGAGTGTGGAAAAATATGTCGAATGCCAAATTCAGGATTACAGTATTTATAGATCGAGTTTGGCAACATTTCCAAGTTCAGAAACTTTAAGATGAGGTTTGTATGGGAAACGTTGCAAGCGTTTTATTGGCATGTGTTTTAATGCATTTGTTTCGAACTTTTCAGATTAAGAAATCCAAGCAACGTACCGATTCTGAATCAGTACTGATTGGCTACCTTGAGTCGCCCGTGATCACTCGGTATTTTCGAATCACTCCGAACGACTTTCGTCAAGATGGCAGCGTACGTACCGAGCTATATGGATGTCACGTGACAGCGGACGAACGTAAGTATTATACAATAGCCTCATTATTTTGCAACAATTAGTCATGTCACCTAACCGGATTTTGAGTGCCGGGAATTACTGAGTCAGGATAACAATTTCCTCGTAGATTTGTCAGCGCTTGGCCTGGAATCTAGAGTTATTGGACACAATCAACTTAGTGCGTCATCATCCCTTAACCCAGACCACAGCGCGAACAAAGCCAGACTCAACTCACAGCTTGGAGGAGGGGCCTGGTGCCCAGCTGTCAATGATCAAAACCAATTTCTTCAGGTGGATCTGGGATCGATTCACGTGGTTATAAAAGTGAGTATTGCACACAATACCAATAAAATATCGTTGAAACTTCTAGATCTTTAGTGCTAGCAATTTGAAACTGTTTACACGTTTCTGCAACAGCTGTGTAAATTGCATGGTGCGGTATAAAAAGATTCAAGTGTAAAAATTTGTGAATGGTTACGGCACACTGTACTGTACTTTGGTATTTCAAAACTAGAATTGTTTAGTAGGAGTTCTAACAGCTTTTTTCCCCTTCCTTTGGGATTTTATAGATTTCCACACAGTCCAAGTATGTTGGCTCTGTGGGCAGTCAACATGATTTCGTGAAGTCGTTTTACGTGAAACACAGCATTGATGGCAGCGCGTGGACGTACTACAAACAAAATGGAGCAAATAAGGTTAACTAAAGTGCAAACATCTTCATTGTATCTTTGTACTCGTTTTTTAAATGGTTAAGACAAACATTGCAAGGAGAACATTGATTTAATGTCATGTTTACGTTATATAGTAATGGTTTCTCGACATTTCTGTTCTGAAACATTTCCTTAGATGTTTCTTGGAAATCTCGTGGAACACATGGTGGTAACGCATCAGATTCTAAAACCAATCACAGCTCGCCACGTCAGATTCCTACCACGCCACTACGGAGGAGGAGGAATGTGCATGCGAGCAGAATTGCATGGAAACTCGCTTGGCAAGGAGCCGGGTGAGTCGTAGTTTTTGAACGCTTATAAACATTTTGCTAAGTCACAAATAACGCCGCAAAGAAAAGTTGGCAAATTCTCAGATTCGTCTTCTATTTGTTTCCCATGATTTACCTAAAGTAATCTTACAATTCTGCACGGAACTAACTTGTTTGTGAGCCGAATTGTAACAATATATTATTTGCTATTTTTGTTTGCAGACCAGCCACCCGTCCACATTCGTAGTTTCCTTGTAGATCCTGATTCTAAGCAATTGTTTGTTTGCAACGCAGAAAACCCAGGGTTAGTGGTAAAACTATCGTCAACTTCGAATGCTTCATCAGTCGCAAATATATTGGGTTTCTGAGCATTCTTTATTCAAGAAATAAAGTTACTTTGACCCTTTCATTCCCAAGAGTGATCAATTTTTTCCTCCAGTTTTTCATCAGAAATATATCATACAATAAGGATAACTTGGCTTTTCATACATTGCTCAGCGAATTAACAGCAAGACTTGATCCCTATTATGCCCCCATATTTTAGGAGACGGAAAATACATTCAACTAATCGTCTTTGTCTTTCTACTTTCTGCCCATTTCTCTTTGGTTTTCTTTGTTTGCTGTTAAAACTACTGTTCTCCAAGTTTTAGTGACGTATTTGTTTGATTGACAGCTCAAGAGCTCATTGTTACGTCACAGTGAATGGCATAGAGTGGGCAGGTATGTGTGAGCGTTTCTTCGTGCCATATGACGTCACGGTGAACAAAGAAAAATAAAAGACTTTGCTTCTAAAATTTATTGTATCCCTATGCAATACAGTCACTACCTGTGATCCCAAAGTTTGGACGGAAAGTCAGACTGATTTATCTTTGGTCAATAGTTGCCATTATTTTCAAACGTCATATTGTGTCTTTTGTAGCAATGAATGACCTTACGTTTATTCCTCAGCCGCAGATTTTCGTTTGCTGAGCATCTTGGGATACGACAAGTCAACTCGGATTTTGTACGGAGTGAGTTTAGACGGAAAGGCTTATCTAAAGTGTGAAGCAGACAGTGTCTGCGTGGCAGTCCCAGCATCCGTTTGGCGACAAGCAAGACAATACAACACTGTTCTGCTGGCCACAGAAATTCCCATGATACCCGAGACAGGACTGGACTTGACAGACAAACCACGTTCTTCGCTAATACTCAAGGATGCGTCTGGAAACGAATGGGGAGGTTCGTTGGTTACATATTAACTTATTGCTAAAGTCTGTAGTTTGCACCGAATGTATTAGCACTTTTTTCTTCCACAAATCCCGACATTTACCTACTAATTCTGATTCAGACATCTAACTAAATTCCAAGTATCTGTACTTTTAAATCAAGTTTATTTGGCTTTCATTGGCAAACGAAGCCCTCGGTAAGGAATAATAATAAAATTAAATTATTCTCACTAAATGTCGCCTTTTGCTTCTCTTCTTCAGCTTCTTCCAGAGGAATTCATTTCAAAGCAAGTGGGAACTCAGCTTGGACGTTGGTTTTAGCGTGGCACTTTTATGGTAAGTTTAACGGCTTTTATATATTTTGTGTGTAATATTATACCCTAAGTAAGCGATTTTGTAATGAGCATTTCCTTGTTTACACAGATCTAGACAGATGTGTCAGCGGACCTTGTCAGAATAGAGGAGCCTGCATCCAGGAACAACAAAGCTACAGCTGTGAGTGCTACCCCGGATGGAGTGGGGATCATTGTGAGACAGGTAGGACTCTCAAGTGCAGAAAAAACCAATCAATCAACCAACCAATCAACAGTGCAAGTGGAAATCTTATCTATCAACCAACCAATCAGCAGTAATAGAACACGCTGTTGCCACTTGCTTTCTTTCGTGAGAATATCGCAATCAGGTTTTGTTTTTACTGTTGATTGGCCAGGAATGTTGCTAAACTTGTTCGGACCAATCCGTAACAAGCGTAACAAACGCAAACCTAAATCAATTACACGATTACTGTCGACAGTCATGCGAAAACGTCTTTAAGATAAACGTATTTGCCTTCTTCACAGGAATTGACGATTGTGCCTCGGCCCCATGCCAAAACGGAGGGATATGCGCAGACGCTCACGTGGATTTCACGTGCTCTTGTAACGCAGGGTATGCTGGGAAGAAGTGTGAAATAGGTAGGTGCTAAGCTAAGTTATAATTATTCTCTCAGCATAGGAGGGTACACTAGAGTTCATGGTCTCATGATTCGACTAACATTGCAGAAGTCAATGAATGTGCCAGCAATCCTTGTCAAAACGGAGGGACTTGTAATGATGCAGTGAATAGCTACACGTGTTCCTGTGCAAGTGGATGGGAAGGAGTGTATTGTACCACAGGTAAGAAAACCGCTGAATCTGTGCACTGCGTGACAAATATTTCGCACTAAGCGTTTTCTGAAATTTATCATTTTTCTTTGATCTCGCGAATATTTCCTCTTGTCACACTTTACTCTCTTTTTTCTTTCTATTCTTTTATTACAGATATCAATGAGTGCGCGTCCAATCCTTGTCAAAACGGAGGTGCGTGCACTGATGTAGTGAATGGCTATACGTGCTCCTGTGCAAGTGGATGGTCTGGGGAACAGTGCACTACAGGTAAAAGTATCGTTGATTTTGTGTACTACAAAACGGCGTATGCATCTTTATCCAATGATTCATATTTAAATGAATATCATCGCAGGTATTGATGAGTGCGCGTCCAATCCTTGTCAAAACGGAGGGACTTGCAATGATGCAGTGAATGGCTACACGTGTTCTTGTGCAAGTGGATGGGAAGGAGTGCATTGTGCTACAAGTAAGAAAATCGCTGAACCTGTGCACTGCGTAGTGTTTCGCACTACTCTTTGAAACGGACGCAACAAAGCTGAATTGTTTTATTTTTTTATAATCACTCGAATAATTTCTAGTATCTCACTGTTTTGTGTTGGCCGTTTTCTATTTTGGACTGCAGATACAAATGAATGTGCCAGCAATCCTTGTCAAAACGGAGGTGCGTGCACTGATGCAGTGAATGGATACACGTGTTCCTGTGCAAGTGGATGGGCTGGGGAACAGTGCACTACAGGTAAAAGCATCGTTAATTTTGTGTACTACAAAACGGCGTATGCATCTTTTATCTAACGATTCATATTTTAATGAATAACATTCACTTCAAACCTTTTGCTCCCAAGCTCAGAATACAGATGCTCAAATGCAGATTTTGTAATCCAATTTTTGTTCGAGTAAGGTATCAAAAGCCAAGTTCTCCTTACTGTATGTTATATTTTTAGTACGAAACTAAAGGAGAAAATCTAAGTTGATCACTCTTGGGAGTGAAAGGTGTCACTTAAGAATGGCGGTGTCTCCTTCCATTCTAACGACACGAATCCTGTTTCTTTTGTTGTAGTGCTTAATTGCCCGTCATACACAGAGCTTTCAGAATCTAATCGTCATAGATCGTACGGCGATGGTTCAATGTGTGACAACGGCTTAACCACTAAATGGTACCGAATTACAGGGTCAGCGGGTTCCAAATTGACCACAAGCGCGCCAGCAATAAATCGCTGCGCCACGGATGCCTCTGGCTGGTTGAATGGTGCTCACCCAACCGAGGCTCAGGGAATCGTGACCCGAAAAGTGTGTTATCACTGGTCCGGCAATACTTGTCATTGGTACAACAATATCAGAGTCAAAAATTGCGGCCACTATTACATTTACGAGCTGTCGAAGCCGCCTAACTGTCACCTTCGCTACTGTACCGAGTAAATGGAGAGATTTCACTTTGCCAGGCGCAAAGAATTTGAGATCAACGTTTTTGCGATGTTGTGATCAATTTCATTACCAAGCAGCCTTGGTGACTTAAGGTCCGGGTCAAACGACGTATTTCAGACGAGACGAACAAAATTGCAATTTAGGTCGACCTAAGGTAATTAAGTTCGACTGTTGGGTCAAACATCGAACTTACATCTTCGAACATAATCCCACCGAAGCGACTTCAGAATACAGTTTATAATTACGCATCTAGTTCGACTCATGAAAAGATCGTCGTTTGACCTCGAGACGATCTTTGTACGTTCCTCCCGTCTGCACCAGACGTTAGTACGTCTTCTGTCGATCCAAATACAATCAGTCGAACTTAATTGAACCAAATGTCGATCTTATCATGAACTTAATTTGCTCAATGAATGTTTTGTCTGTTTAATTTATGCACGTATTGCCACTGTAGGGAAGAATGTTTTAGGACGTATTTACTCTTCAGGTCTCGTACATTGACAGTAGTATCATGAGAGTTACTTTTCTCTAGCTGTTTTAAGTTTTAAAAATATGGCCAAGCTGATAACAGGTATTTAAACTTAACTTCTATAACATTAACTTCTAACTTCTAACATTGATTTATGTATTTGTTTATTTGTATATTTATTTATTTATTTGTGGCTACAGGAGGTTGGGTAAGCATGAACCTCTGTTGTTTAAATATGTACACGATTATAGGTTGTACATTTTGCAGAATTAACTTTTATTGTTCCGAGACGTAACGAATGGCTCAGTTTAAAGCAATAAACCCATAATACAGCATTTATTTGATATACTCCATGTACATAAATCTCCTCATAATTTGCGCGAAAATTATTGTCAACAATGTAAATATATAGGAATTAAACAGTATCTAAGGCCCCGTCTAAGCTAATCCGCTTTCTTTTGAAAACGAATACTGTTTTATGCGTTTATGCTTTCCGTCCACACAAAAACGATCCGGTTGCCAAAGTGATGTCTTTCGAAAAACGGATGCGTTTTCAAATGAGAACGAATTAGTGTGGACGTGCGACTCGAAAACGAAGGTTTGTGAATACGCATTAGTGTGGAAATGGACTGATGGCTGCTAGATTAGTACCCAAAACGAACCGGATAGAATCTTTAATGATATACCAGGACCAATTCAATAACCAATTTCTCTACGTATTTGATATCTGCATGTATTCTTTACTTTCGTCAAATGACAGTCTGCTTAACGTTGAAAGGCGAAGGGGATCTTCGCAATAATGAAGCAACTTCATTTGAAGTTGCGAAAATATATGTAACTGCAGAATTAAGTTTCTTCCTATTATTCTTCACGACAGCTATCTTCATTTTGGAGCTTAAATCACTGTACAAATCACTGCGTTTTAAATATACTACCGGGAAAAAGTAACTGTGCATGTCTAATATGTCTGGCAGAAAATGTCAGCATTATAGTAATTTTAGAATTGTACAAGGATGTCTTTACAAATTCAATTGATCATTAGGATTTTACGTCAGATCCTTATTTAACAGAGTGCGTGCATGTTTGCAAAGATTTGTTAGATTTGTCAGATCAGAGAGCAGCAGTGGCCTAGCATGACCACGTAAAATGGCGGTCCCGTCTCTAGATAAAAGAACCACGGGGACGTAAAAGAACCATTGAGGACGCAACTAAGTATCTGGCAGTGACCACCCTCAAGTCCTAAGCAATGGCCACACTTATATTGGAGCCTCGCTCTGTTGTGTGTGCCCTACCACTTCAAATGGTAGTAGCTAAGTAAATCGACAATATAACACTGGAAAATAATTTTCTTATGTTGCAAAAAATAAATTAGCATCTTCAGACACAGAATCTTCTAAGTTCAGAGTTGTGTTCCTTCAGTTAAATAGGAAACATTTCTTGGCGACGTTATAATGAGTGAGGTTTTTTCTCTTTATTTCGCGCGGATTCCTTGTTATTGTTGCCACAAGAAATTGTGTTTAGCATAATTTATGCATTCTGGGCACGTGACTTGGTTTATGACGCAAACTGGTAAGTTGATCGTTTAATGAATAATTTATTTTAATAATTTCTCCTGGCTTTTGTAAACCTACCATGATTGTGGATTGTGTAATAGTTTCCTCTACTCTATTTGTTTTAGTTTTAGTTGCATGTTTTGCTTTGTTTTATTTTCGTTTTATTTTTGTTGTTGTTTTTTTTGTTGTTGTTTGTTTGTTTTATGGCAAAGAGGTGCCATGTTCAGAGGCCGTGGCGCCATCCAAATTTCAGTTGAATCATGAAATTGGAAAGACAGTAGTTAATATTTAATAACACCCACATCTCCCTCTGAGTATTTGTAATCAACAAAGTAAAGCGAGGATTTTAATTTAGGTATAATTTTAAATCAGTAAGCGATCTGCATTTCCTGTCTAGGTTTCCAGCCTACGACTTTCGACGAAAAATGGCGGGGCGCCATTTACTGTGCTGGATCTTTTTCTACATCGCTGCTGATCAGTTAGCCGTAAGTACTCTGTATTTCACTGTGTTTTATTTTCAGTTATTCTCATTTGTTTAATCACGTCTCAACGTTTACCATACAAAACAACGTCAAAAGTGACTCTTGTCTTTAGAGAGAGCCGTGCGTGTGCAAAGATTTGTTAGACCCGACAATATGACATTGGAATGAAGTAATCTTCTTGAAAGTTGCCATTTGGCTTACGCTGTCTAATCCTTTCGTTTTCGTTTTTTCGTTTTGCATGAATAATGAATGTACTCGTTGAAAACTTTCATTTCACCTTGTATTTGACAGTTTTAGAGTTTTTGGTGACTTGTATCTTTCCAGAAACTTAGGTTGCTACCGCATTTCTTCTTCCTTCTCAAAGGTGCAACACGAAACCTGTTACTTTGACCATTACACGCCATTTTTATAGAACATCAATACAAATGCAACCTTCTGTATATATATATATATATGAGTATTAAAATTAAGTGAAGTTCTCCTCGCTGAAAGTGACCGGCTAAACAGAAGAAAGTCCTAGAAAATTTGCAGCTGTTTTACTGCTGTTTGAAAGCTGTTGCTTAAGATAGCGCGGTAACCGCGATATTTTACACTTCGTCCTAACAGCGGTGATAATATACAATTATATTTTGTCAATCGTGTTATAAAAAAATTCACGGCTTTACTTCTGTAGTTAGACTCGTCGTACACTCTCGTCATACGCAGGGCATATTTTGTAAGTATGTGTAAATTTGGGACTTGAATTTTTATTCTCATTTAATGTTCGTTTACAGGTTCTTCACGGCTCTGCAAGACATGCAGGAACACTCGACTTTGATTTAAAAGTCTCCAGTCTGGAACCTCATATTCAGAAGTATGTTACAGTGGGAAGTGTATGTCTAGTCAACCTATTCACTTCCAAGCTCAGACTACAGTCGATTCTTCCAGCTATTTAAGAAGAAAATGTATGTCGGAATGATGTAATGAAAACTTATAGTTCTGAGCAAGGCATCAAAAGCCAATTTCTCTTTACTAAATGAGATATATTTATATAGTTAGAAACTAAAGAAGAAAATTCAAGACAATCATGGTGGTCTTACAACATTTAGACAGGTGCTAACGACATTCAGTCCGAAAATATATTGCTTATTACAAAGGAATCATCACATAACATGAAACGGGATAAAAATCAACGATGCAGCCCTGAAAATATCAGAAAATTATCAACTGAAACTGATGTCGATCATTTTTACATTTCAGCGGCAATGTAACCTTACGACTGGAGTGCAGACACAAGCCCAACTGCAATGGAACTGCTGTGGATTTGACCATCACATTAAATCTGCCATATTACTTTATATATGATTCAACGAAAACGTTGCAAGCTTCCATACAGCCCAGTGAGGTCACTAATGGAGGTAACTACCTCACTATGAAGGTGAGTCTGCTAAAGCTTGTTGCAAGTCAATGCCGGTATCAGAATCATCACATTATCTTTTTCATAGCTAAGAAGCTACATATGACATTTGCCTGATACCCGAAGGAGCCTTTTTCACTGGAAGTCAGTTAAATGAGCATAATTCGAGTGTACATCGAGTAAGTTTTGTTACAACACTGTTGTGGTCAAAGCTGTCCTTATAACATTACACCACTTTATCTAGAGGAATGGATAAGGTTGTCAGCTGTTTTTTCGCAAACTCTATAGTGATTTGCCGACCAAACTGACTGTATGACCGCGTAATAAAAAGTGTGCTAGTAGCCTTTGCCCTACTTCGTGTTTTCGGACACCAACAAAGTTGCATTTCACTAAAAAACAAGACATGTTTGTTTTTTCTCGACAGTTTGCAAAACTTGAGCCTGTTTCCGAGATCAGCCTCGATGTTTCTTACAAAATCGACTCACAGAAAAACAGCAAACCAGACAAGCTGCACAGAAATTCTGCGTTTGCGCAGCTCAGCTACCGTCACGTGGATGATTTCTGTCGTGATCACGTGACCGTTCATTCGTCGGCGACGTTTGACTTTTACACTGCAGGTCTGTAAACTATAGGGCAGTGAACACCTACAGACAGTTTCACAACCAGTTTCTAAACTAGGTCAGGGTGATACTCCGATTTTTGTTAAACATTTCTTCTATTGCCGAAATTTTGGCATAAAGGCCGAACGGCTCTTACTTGCCTCGCATTACAAATCCAGAAACTGAAGCACACATTCAAAAGATATTGGATGACCATCGAAGCCACGTCACAAAGCAATAGAAGCAAAGCCAGCTCGTTAAAATTTTTCTTTTGCATATAATGCGATATTTCAGGGTGTCAAGGATTCGGACCCATGGGAATGTCTGATGGAAGGATCAAAGAAAGTCAGCTTAGTGTTTCGTCATTGAAAAAAGATTCCGACAGCGCCACCGGGTACGGACCGTATCAGACTGGTCTCCACGGGCAGAAAGTTTGGTCTCAAGCTACCGGAGACCCGGCTATGGACAGAGGACAATACCTCCAGGTCGATTTCATGGGCACAGTCGACATTAGAATCGTAAGCGAACGACAAATAACCGTCTTTTATTTGTGATGTGATTTGTCCTTAAACCCACAGTTATTCAGGTATACCATACCATGTTGTACGTTTTTTATGAACATTGAATTCCAGTGCCACATGCAACATTTTTTTACTTGATTTGAAACAGCAAAGTTAAGCGACGAAAGATTGTTTTAGAGGGCCACACGTTTATTAGCTCTGCTATTATGTGCTACCCTCGTTAAATAAAGACATTACTTACTTACTTACTGTCCACTGCAAATAGTCGACTTTAAGACGTTAAGAGGTTAGAACTTATAAATGAGCACTGAAATGTACTCTGAATATCATTCCACCACACTAGGTAGCCATCCAAGCCCGGCCTAGCTCCAATGCCTCCATTGAGTCATTCAGGATCAGTCACAGTCACAATGCTGTGCAATGGCGGTATTTCCATGAACAGCATCTGAAGGTAAGATTCCCAAATAAAGACGAGACTTATCAGCGAGATTGAACTATACTGAGAGCTATTGGCATTCTCGACTACAGCTAACTCAACCTATGAGCGGAAAGTTTGGAAAAATGCTATTGTGTATTATAGCTGCGGATTTTTGTATAGTGATGTAAATCTCAAAACAAAAGTATCATCGAATAAAGTAACAAATAAGCCCTTCGCGTTAGGCTTGTCACGTGACCAAAATATACCACGTGACTGAAAATACGTCACTTCAGGCTTTTGAGTGCTAAAAATGGATAGAGCGTGGAAAAATATGTCGAATGCCAAATTCAGGTTTATAGTATTTATAGATCGAGTTTGGCAACATTTTCAAGTTCAGAAACTTTAAGATGAGATTTGTATGGGAAAAGTTGCAAGCGATTTATTGGCACGTGTTTTAATGCATTTGTTTCAAACTTTTCAGATTAAGAAATCCAAGCAACGTATTGATTCTGAATCAGTGCTGATTGGCTACCTTGAGTCGCCCGTGATCACTCGGTATTTCCGAATCACTCCGAACAATTTTCGTCAAGATGGCAGCGTACGTACCGAGCTATATGGATGTCACGTGACAGCGGACGAACGTAAGTATTATACAATAGCCTCATTATTTTGCAACAATTAGTCATGTGACCTAGCCGGATTTTGAGTGCCGGGAATTACTGAGTCAGGATAACAATTTCCTCGTAGATTTGTCAGCGCTCGGCCTGGAATCTAGAGTTATTGGACACAATCAACTTAGTGCGTCATCATCCCTTAACCCAGACCACAGCGCGGACAAAGCCAGGCTCAACTCACAGCTTGGAGGAGGGGCCTGGTGCCCAGCTGTCAATGATCAGAACCAATTTCTTCAGGTGGATCTGGGATCGATTCACATGGTTATAAAAGTGAGTACTGCACACAATACCAATAAAATATCGTTGAAACTTCTAAATCTTTAGTGCTAGCAATTTGAAACTGTTTACACGTTTTTGCAATAGCTGTGTAAATTGCATGGTGCGGTATAAAAATATTCAAGTGTAAAAATTTGTGAATGGTTACGGCACACTGTACTGTACTTTGGTATTTCAAAACTAGAATTGTTCAGTAGGAGTTCTAACAGCATTTTTCCCCTTCCTTTGGGATTTTATAGATTTCCACACAGTCCAAGTATGTTGGCTCTGTGGGCAGTCAACATGATTTCGTGAAGTCGTTTTACGTGAAACACAGCATTGATGGCAGCGCGTGGACGTACTACAAACAAAATGGAGCAAATAAGGTTAACTAAAGTGCAAACATCTTCATTGTATCTTTGTACTCGTTTTCTAAATGGTTAAGACAAACATTGCAAGGAGAACATTATTTAATGCCAGGTTTACATTATATAGTAATGGGTTTCTCGACATTTCTGTTCTGAAACATTTCCTTAGATGTTTCTTGGAAATCTCGTGGAACACATGGTGGTAACGCATCAGATTCTAAAACCAATGACAGCTCGCCACGTCAGATTCCTACCACGCTACTACGGAGGAGGAATGTGCATGCGAGCAGAATTGCATGGAAACTCGCTTGGCAAGGAGCCGGGTGAGTTATAGTTTTTTAACACTTATAAACATTTTGCCAAGTTTCAAATAACACAAAGAAAAGTTGGCAAATTCTCAGATTCGTCTTCTATTTGTTTTCCATAATTTGCCTAAAGTAATCTTACAATTCTGAAAGGAAATGACTTGTTTGTGAGCCGGACTGTAACACTATAATTTGCTTTTATTTGCAGACCAGCCACCCGTCCACATTCGTAGTTTTCTTGTAGATCCTGATTCTAAGCAAATGTTTGTTTGCAACGCAGAAAACCCAGGGTTAGTGGTAAAACTATCGTCAACTTCGAATGCTTCATCAGTCGCAAATATATTGGATTTCTGAGCATTCTTTATTCAAGAAATAAAGTTACTTTGACCCTTTCATTCCCAAGAGTGATCAATTTTTTCCTTCAGTTTCTCATCAGAAATATATCATACAATAAGGATAACTTGGCCTTTCATACATTGCTCAGCGAATTAACAGCAACACTTGATCCCTATTATGCCCCCATATATTAGGAGACGGAAAATACATTCAACTAATCGTCTTTGTCTTTCTACTTTCTGCCCATTTCTCTTTGGTTTTCTTTGTTTGCTGTTAAAACTACTGTTCTCTAAGTTTTAGTGACGTATTTGTTTGATTGACAGCTCAAGTGCTCATTGTTACGTCACAGTGAATGGCATAGAGTGGGCAGGTATGTGTGAGCGTTTCTTCGTGCCATATGACGTCACGGTGAACAAGGAAAAATAAAAGACTTTGCTTCTAAAATTTATTATATCCCTATGCAATACCCCCGAAAACGGAAAACGGTAGTCACTACCTGTGATCCCAAAGTTTGGCCGGAAAGTCAGACTGATTTATCTTTGGTCAATAGTTGCCATTATTATCAAACGTCATATTGTGTCTTTTGTAGCAATGAATGGCCTTACGTTTATTCCTCAGCCGCAGATTTGCATTTGCTGAGCATCTTGGGATACGACAAGTCAACTCGGACTCTGTACGGGGTGAGTTTAAACGGAAAGGCTTATCTGAAGTGTGAAGCAGACAGTATCTGCGTGGCAGTCCCAGCATCCGTTTGGCAACAAGCAAGAGAATACGAAACAGTTCTGCTGGCCACAGAAATTCCCATGATACCCGTGACGGGACTGGGCTTGACAGACAAACCACGTTCTTTTCTAATACTCAAGGATGCGTCTGGAAACAAATGGGGAGGTTTGTTGGTTACATATTAACTTATTGCTAAAGTCTGTAGTTTGCACCGAATGTATTAGCACATTTTTCTTAAGGTCCATAAATCCCGACATATACCTACTAATTCTGATTCAGACATCGAACTAAATTCCAAGTATCTGTACTTTTAAATCAGGTTTATTTGGATTTCACAGGCAAACGAAGCCCTCGGCAAGGAATAATAATAAAGTTAAATTATTCTACAAAATTTCACCTTTTGCTTCTCTCCTTCAGCTTCTTCCAGAGGAATTCATTTCAAAGCAAGTGGGGACTCGGTTTGGACGTTGGTTTTAGCGTGGCACTTTTATGGTAAGTTTAACGGATTTATATATTTTGTGTGTAATATTATAAACTAAGTAAGCGCCTTTATAAAGAGTATTTCCTTGTTTTCACAGATCTAGACAGATGTGTCAGCGGACCTTGTCAGAATAGAGGAGCCTGCATCCGGAAACAGCAGAGCTACAGCTGTGAGTGCCACCCGGGGTGGAGTGGGGATCATTGTGAGACAGGTAGGATTCTCAAGTGCAGAACAAAATCACGTACAAATGAGCTCGACGCTTTACTCTCTTTTTTCTTTCTATTCTTATATTACAGATATCACTGAGTGCGCGTCCAATCCTTGTCAAAACGGAGGTGCGTGCACTGATGCAGTGAATGGCTACACGTGTTCCTGTGCAAGTGGATGGTCTGGAGAACAGTGCACTACAGGTAAAAGTATCGTTGATTTTGTGTACTACACAACCCGCATGTGCATCTTTATCTAACGATTTATCTTTTTATGAATAACATCGCAGATATTGATGAGTGCGCCAGTAATCCTTGTCAAAACGGAGGGACTTGCAATGATGCAGTGAATAGCTACACGTGCTCCTGTGCAAGTGGATGGGAAGGAGTGCACTGTACTACAAGTAAGATGATTAATATATTCATAGTGCACAGTGCTTGATTAGTATGAGGTCACATTATATAGTAAGTTATGCCAACTGACTGGTAATAATGACTGAAGCCGGTTGTAACTTATTCTGAAGGAACTGCGTTGATCAGTAAATTTAAAAGAATTTCTTTTTTTGAATTAGACTCGTGAACGCAAACATCTGTCTGGTGCATTTTTTGGATGACGTAGGAATGTTCCGTAGTGCTAATAGATTCTCTCAAAACAAAAACAAATATAAAAAGAAAAAAAAGAAATGAAAAAAGATTAAAAAAAGACTCTCAAAACGCCTTACCCATTTGTACTTCTACGGGTGTGTCTTGACTTTCTACTGCAATACACATGTCTTACTCTCAAAATGTCTTATAGCTATAATTATGTCCTACTCAAAATGTTTGTCTTGGTTCATGCTTGCCTCTGTCTCAGACATTAACGATTGTGACTGGACCGGATCACGCTGTCAAAGCAAAAGAGCATTTTATGCACTAGAGAATTTAATCCTTTCAAAATCATGTAACACAACACATAAACCCTCTTCCACCGTCATGCACACATCTCATTGGTAAAGCTATGAATGAAACAATCTGAATTATGCGCGGTTTAAGTTTTACATCCGTTTACGGATGGTTGTCGAAAGTGCTCGTGTGCTAGCTTTGGTTTGGCGTTTCACCCTGCTGCATGATTGGTTTCGTCTTCAAACTAGAAAAACCAAGATGCGAATTACTTTGGTTTCTTGTTGGTGTGTGTTGGTTTCTTTCTTATTTTCGTATAGCCTTTGTGATTGGCGGTATAAGCATATTTTTTAGGAAAGCCATCGGAAAAACTGCTCCATTCACTACATTTTAGATTTTGTTTTTTATTAGTTGTTGCACAGTAACCTGGCTTTATCTAATTATTGGTGGTGTGTCTCCTTCCATTCTAACGACACGAATCCTGTCTCTTTTGTTGTAGTGCTTAATTGTCCGTCATACACAGAGATTTCAGACTCTACTCGTCGTAGATCGTACAGCGGTGGCTCCGCAATCTGTGACAGCGACTTAATCACTAAATGGTACCGAATTACAGGGTCAGCGGGTTCCAAACTGACCACAAGCGCGCCAGCAACAAATCAATGCTCCACGGATGCCCCTGGTTGGTTGAATGGTGCTCACCCAACCGAGGCTCAGGGCATCGTGACCCGACAAGTGTGTTATCACTGGTCCAGCAATACTTGTACTTGGTCCAACAATATCAGAGTCAAAAATTGCGGGCAGTATTACATTTACGAGCTGTCGAAGCCGCCTGCCTGTAGCCTTCGCTACTGTACCGAGTAAATGGAGAGATTTCACTGAGTGAAGTGGAGAGAAGTCAGAAAAGTAGGCGCAAAAAAATTGAGATCACCGTTTTTGCGACGTTGTGAGCAATTGCATTTCCAAGCAGCCTTGGTGACCTAAGGCCCGGGTCAAACGACGCATTTCAGACGAGACGAACAAAATTGCAATTTAGGTCGACCTAAGGGTTCGATTATCGGGTCAACGTCGAACTTAATCTTCGAACACAATCCCGTCCAAGCGAATTCAGAACACAGTTTATAATGATGCATTTAGTTCGACTCATGAAAAGATCGACGTTTGACTTCGAGACGATCTTTGTACGTTCCTTCCGTCTGAACCAGACGTTAGTACGTCTTCTGTCGATCCAAATACAATCAGTCGAACTTAATTGACTCAAATGTCGATCTTATGTGAACTTAATTTGCTCAATTTAGTTCGTTTTGTCTGAAGTACGTCGTTTGACCCGGCACCACCACTGAAATTGCTAAAAAACATTTCTGTTTTTGAAGTCTAAAATGATCAGCGAATGAATGGTGTTTTGTCTGTTGCCGTTTAATTTATGCACGTATTGCCCTGTAGGAAAGAATGTTTTAGAACGCATTTACTCTTCAGGTCTCGCAAATCGACAGTAGTATTGTGAGAGTTACTTTTCTCTAGCTGTTTTAGTTTTTAAAATAATAATGGCCAAGGCAATAGCAGGTACTTAAACTTAACTTCTAACATTAACTTCTAACTTCTAACATTATTTGATTTATGTATTTGTTTGAATGTTTGTGTATTTATTTGTATACTTTACTTTGCTACGGGACCTCTGAACCTCTGTTGTTTGAATTATACTGGATTATAGATTGTACATTTTGCAGAATTAACTTTAACAATAAGCCCATAATGTAGCATTTGGTTGATATACGCCATGTACATAAATAACCTCAAAATTTGCATTACTCAATATAACATTCACTAACATTATTGTGTAACTCTTTTGCATATAACTGAATGGAAATTCTTGTAAATAATAAAATGATTATAAACACCTTTACTTCTGTGTGGAGGAAGGTCTCATGTGATAGTCAAACCGGTCCCATGTTTGAACTTGCAGTATGAAAGAAACAATATATTTCTTTGAGATAATGATTCCCTGTCGACGTCACGTTATGTACCCCAAAGTAAAATCCCATGTCTCTGCCTGGCCATTCGTGCTGGACATTAACTGCATATATCACTAAAATATATAAAATGCGCATTATTTAACGTACGGTCCCATATTGGAATTTGCAGTATTAAATAAACAAAATATTTCTTTGAGATAATGATTCCCTGTTGACGTCACGTTATTACTCCAAAGTAAAACCCCATGTCTCTGCCTGGCCATTTGTACCGACCACATTAACTGCATATATCACTAAAATATATAAAATGCGCATTATATAACGTACCTTGTATCTATGTGATTAATCTCAGTCTGTCTATATTTCTCAAGAATGAAATTGTAACATTACAATGTATTTTCTCCTTGACATTGGGAACAGCATCATTAAATTAAGGCGGATCCAAGAACTAAATTAATTTACTGCAGAATTTAAATAGCAATGTAGTCTTTTATCTAACCCCATTTACGCGCTAAAACGGCGCCCCCAAAAGTTAGCACGGTTACCAAATTGTTTACCCGTTCCGAGGCAACCCCTAAACTTTCAGGCACCAATTATTCAATAAAGTTTGGACTGCTCCGTTTACAGGAGACGGTTCGGAGGTGCCGTGCCAAAAAAGAAAGCCGTCATGGTGCTAACTTTTCGGGGTACCATGCCATTTTAATTTTTAGCGCGTGTAAATTTTGCCTTGTAATCGTCTAAACTATCAATTGATAGCAATCTTTGCTCAAAATTCTGCCTTTGGCGAAGGCTCGCCATATTTTTAGAGTAGACAAATCGTCATTAAAAATTTTCCCTTGGGGGCGAAGAAGCGTATTTGATTCACGCACGTGTTTTGCTGTTCGACATTCAGGGCACCATTCCGTCTACCTATTCCGGAAAACACGGCTTTTAGACGGATTTCCGGAATGAACAGAATAGTATAGTAGAGCGACGGAATAGAGACTCATTCGGAATGGACAGAATAGCCAGTAATTGTGTTCTTTTTGGTATTTGCTCGCCGCATTCTGTCACGTGAGTTATTCTGTTTTCAGAATAGCGCAAAGTCTGTCTTTATGGGGGAACTGGTATTCTGTGCATTTGATCTGTTATTCTTATTCAGGAATAGCGTATTGTAGTCATTTTATTTGTTTCCTTTGCAGTTAATACAGTAAAATTAGGATGTTTGATCATCTCATTTTTATTACTGTTGCAACACATCACGTTTACATGAGGTACACACAAGTGAAATATGATAATATTAAGTGATAATTGAGTTTTAGAACTGAATCAAAGCTTGCTTTGATTTTCAGAGATAACACCGCAATAATAGTATTTAACCCTTTAAATCCCGAGTGATCCGACAACTTCATTAGTTTCTCTTTCAGTTACTTAATGCTCGAAGCATCAGAATATCATCAATTGACACACCACGAGTCTCGAGGCAATTACAGCTGCATTAGCTATTGAAGTTTAAAAAGCACATTTCAGGGGGGGGGGGATCAATATGATTACATCTACAAACGGAGCAGGGCCAGGTGTTCTAGCCTCGCGCAAAATAGATTAAATGCAAAAGATGACGTTTGTAAGCTTTGCATGCACACATTGATCACGTAAGCTAATAAACAAGTTGATCTGGTTCTTGACGAGTGCAATGCGCTCCTACATTTGCACTCCCTTGAGCCTTTATTTGCACTCGAAAATGGTAAGTCGTGTAATAAAAACTCTTACAAGCTTAAAATCTCTGCATTTAGTTGGAACAGTAGCGACATTGACAGCAAGGTGGCTTCGACAGCTCGTAAATGTAAAACTGCTCGCAATTAATAACTTTGATATTTTTGGACCACATACAACAATCGTTATCATTAAATTTCCAATGGTAGCACACTTGTCGGGTCACGACCCCCTCGGCCACTGTTGGATGCGCACCATTCAACCACCCAGGGGCATGCGTACCACAGTGATACGTCGGTACACAGCTTGTAGCCATTTCGGAACCCGCTGACCCTGTAAATCGGTACCATTTAGTGACTATGTTACTGTCACACGTGATATTACCGCTGTACGACTTGTTACGATTGGCCTCCGACAATTCTGAGTATGATGACTCACATTCAATCGCTGCGAGAAAAACAAAAGCTGTATCAAACAGAAGTAAATAACAACAACAACATTAAATTATTTGTTTTCAATTAAGATGCCTACGCTGATAAGCCATTGTACCAAGTCAATACAGGATAGCATCGTGAAATGGTTCAGCTTAACCCTTTCATTCCCAAGAGTGATCAAGTTCAATTTTCTCTTTCAGTTTTGGCAGCACAAAATATCATAAAGCAAGTAGAACGTAGCGTTTGATATCTTGCTCAGCTAATAGCTGATTGAATTATCAATTCTCACTATATCACTCATACTCATATTTCCTCTTCAAAGGTTGGGAGAATATACATTTTGAACGGTGAAAGGCTTAAAGGGGTCCTCTCTACAGCAGTCTTTGCGCGATGAAATTCTTTATCCGCCATTTTAGGCCCTGGAAGATGAACTGAGCAATCTATTTCCATTCGACTTGTTTGAGAAAAGTATTGGGTTCTTTTAACTAGAAAAAAAGCGTAAAACCAAACGCGGATTACTTTGGTTTCTGATTGGTTGAAAGTGTTTCTTACAGGCTCTGTGATTGGTTGAAAGTGTTTCTTACAGCCTCTGTGATTGGTTGAAAGTGTTTCTTACGACCGCTGTGAATAGCGGTGTACTTGCTTTGGCTTCGATTTTCGACAGTCATACGAAAACCGCGCTCTATATGTTTTTTGATAAAGCACGATTTATGAACTGCAGACAGAGCATAACAGTAAAAAGTGACCTTCGCAGTTATTAAGCAACTTAAGCACTTGCAAGAATAGCCCGAAAAACGGACGTTAACGGGAATCAAAGCTGTGCTGTTATAGTGTACCTTTTTGGCACTGTTTCCCAACCCATTCACTTGTACAAACACAGTTGTAGTCATTCAATGCATCGGTGCATGTGCCTCCGTTTTTACAAGGATTACTGGCACACTCGTCAATTTCTAAAAAGAAAGAAGAATCAAAGTTAGTACAAATTGAAGTGAACATTATCGCAGTTATTTTCAAAGCTATGAATGAGTTTATCCCGCCATAATCGTTACATACTTTGTATACAAATGTATATTTGAGTCGTACTGATGGTAAACGCTGGGTCTATGACTGTTCTTTAAATTCTTTTCAATTTCAGATGATAGTCTTAGAAAGTCGGAAAGAATTTTACTGAATTTTTTTCAGAGCAATGAAGGGCGATTCACAGGGGCTTACCCTCTTTTTATAGAAAGAATTATAGTATGCACATACCCCACGCTTAACTTTTTCACCGCAAGGCAAAACTAACTCAACTAAAGAATGTCCAACTCCCAAACTGCCAAGTGAAACCTAAATTTAGGTGTGACCACTAAAGTGAAAGCTCGCAATGACCATTTCCTATTAGCATTGTTTCACTTTAAACTTCTGAACTGTCAAATGAAACTAAAGCTGCAACAACTCAAATGAAAGCTCTCAGTGAACACATTCTACAATAGCAATATTCATTTCCAACTCCTAAACTGTCAAATGCAACTAAAGGTGCGACTACTAAAACGAAATATTCTTACCTGTAGTACAATGCATCCCACCCCAACCGTTCGCACAGGCGCACGTGTAGCCATTCACGTCATCACTGCACATGCCTCCGTTTTGACAAGGATTGGACGCGCACTCGTCAATATCTGAAATTAAAGGGCAAACTTGCTTATGCGCTAACGGAAACCTGTTTTCACACGGAGCATCGGCATGAGAAAATGGAAACAAACCCGTTCTTGAGGTCGACCAAAAAGTCCAACATTTTTGGATAAAACAATATGCTGGGCGATGCTTTACGGGGTGCAAGGCCAAACAAGTCTAACGTCGCCAAACATGTTTTATAAAATATTTAATACAATGAAGAGTCTCTACGATGGATATACGGATAATGATTGTGGAAGATGTTGGACTCGTGCAGTGGTTGAGCCTTCTGTGTTACTGGTGAAATCCAGTAGCTAGTCTTCATTAAAGCGTTCACGTAAAGCTGTCCTTTGTGAAAGGAAGCATCGACTATGGTGCAGAGTTTTGCGAGTGCCAAAGGTGAAGAAGAGGGTAGTTTCGTAAACTCACGCGTTCGTATCCGTGCAAAACCAAAAAAGAAAGTAACGACAACATGAAGCAATTTCTGATTAATACGTGTAAGCTGTAACTACTTTGCTTTTGTCCCCTCCGTCTTAGCCAGCGACCTTGAAAAAGCAAAACATTTCTGACTGATCCTTACCATAGCAATCAAAATAATGAACATCGTCAATTGCCGCATCCCCGGTATATCCTGATCCTATGATTCCCTCGAAAACGAGCTGTGGAAGACGAGACATTTTAAATTCTCTTTTCATTACTAAGACATTTTCTTATTTTATGTTTTGGAGAATTTGTACTTTGAGCTTGGGAGTTAAAGGGTTAAAACATTTATGCATGCACCTGTTTATCTCCAGTGCCTTTCAGGTGAGTACGGAAGAACTTCCACTGGTATCCATGGTTACCCGACATGTTATAAATAGATGTCCCATCTACTGTGACCTTGATTGACCCCATGGTTTCTCCGTACATGTTGTAGTAGAAGGAGAGGCAAGAGCGACCGTTCAGCGTGATCACTTTGATCAGCTTAGCGTTATCGCCTTCAGCTCGCGGCACTGAAGCCTCGATGTACATGTAACTCCCTGAGAGTTTGAAAAATAATCATTCAATTTAGTTCGAAATATTCCATGATACCTTTTACTGAGTTACCATATCCCTCGCAGTGTACATGATGGTTTACGTTCCTTTGTCCCTTTTTAAGACTGGGCCCGAGACCGCAGTTGTTTGTTTATTTGTTTATTTGTTTGTTTTGGAAGTACTTTGTTGTAAATTCTTGAATAGTTGTTTTACCGTCCAAATCTATTCCGGAATAAGTTCACACCAGCAAGGTTCAATATGCAAGAAGGAAGGGTGGGGGAGGGGGGGGGGGGGGGGCACTTGAAGCCAAGGCTTTCAACCCCTTACCCTTTCAAATGTTATTCTTGGGTAGAAATGGTAACCCTTTAAAATATACCTCTATCCCGGGATCCCTTTCGAGCGGAGACTCCCCGTAGAATGAGTCTTTCGAGGTTAATTATTACTCGGCCACACTAACGCAAATTTAGTTCGACTGACTGTAGTGCGGTATATTTGTGTGTCTAAGACTATGTCATTGTTACAATGAGTCAGAAATTGCTCTCCTTCTCACCTCCCCCGCTGTGGTCACTCTCTGGTCCGGTAAGATGAGATGAAGTCTTACCAGATTTTCTGGTCCAGTTGAATATATCGTTTGAATCCTGGACAAATCCGGACAAATCCGTGTCGAAATTCCACAAAATCTCTACAATATAAAAAAAGATTTAAAAAGATATGCCAAAAGAAGCTAGCAAGCCAAGATGTAAGAAGTAAGAAAATGAAAACTAATAAACAAGTGCGGAAAAACAGACGAGAGAAGGATGGAAAGAAAAAATTTAAAAAACGTAGGATACTAAATTCATAATCAAATGCAACGATATCAAGACCTGTTGCACACTGGTTTCCAGACCATCCACTTGTACAGGAACACGTATAGCCATTCACGTCATCAGTACACGTGCCTCCGTTTTGACAAGGATTACTGGCACACTCGTCGATGTCTCACATAAAGGAAGAAAGGTAAATTTAAAGCATCACATTCATTCCAAAGCCAGGTTATTTCTTAGTTGACCCACAATTGAGATAAAGGTGTATGTAATCTAATATTTTCTAACATTATTAACTGGATCACGCTCGCCAGTATCCCGACCCACTCTGTATGATATATTTCACCTCAAAGCTCCGGGAATTTTCTGATATTCCCTCTGGTTTGATAATGAGAGGATTTGACCGCAGGATCGAACACGAAATAGAGAAGCCCCGTAAGTAACATTCTTACCTGTAGTACAATGCACTCCTTCCCATCCACTTGCACAGGAACAAGTGTAGCTATTCACTGCATCATTGCACGCACCTCCGTTTTGACAAGGATTGCTGGCGCACTCATTAATATCTGCGATGATATTCAATAAAATATGAATCATTAGATGAAGATGCACATGCGGGTTGTGTAGTACACAAAATCAACGATGTTTTTACCTGTAGTGCACTGTTCCCCAGTCCATCCACTTGCACAGGAGCACGTGTAGCCATTCACTGCATCAGTGCACGCACCTCCGTTTTGACAAGGATTGCTGGCACATTCATTTGTATCTGCAGTCGAAAATAGAAAACGGCCGACAAAACAGTGAGACACGAGAAATTATTCGAGTGTTTATGAAAAAGAAATAGAAACAATTCAGCTTTATTGCATCCGTTTTAAAGCGACTTTTCACGCAGTTTCACAGGTTCAACGATTTTCTTACCTGTAGCACAATGCACTCCTTCCCATCCACTTGCACAGGAACACGTGTAGCTATTCACTGCATCATTACAAGTCCCTCCGTTTTGACAAGGATTGCTGGCACATTCATTGATATCTGAAAATGAACAGAAAGCATCAAATGTAACTTCCTGTTTGATTGAATTGAAACATTATTTTTTTCGAGCAAGCAAATGTTCGTAATTGTCATAAATACTTTTTGCGCAATGTTCCCCAGCCCATCCACTTGCACAGGAACACGTGTAGCCATTCACTGCATCAGTACACTCTCCTCCATTTTGACAAGGATTGCTGGCGCATTCGTTGATATCTGATACAAAAGGGAAAAAGTTTAACTATATTAATCATTACAGCAAAGAAGTCAATTAAAAGAAAATAGACAGAGCGCTTCAGAATTTCTGGGTTCTGGTGTGTGTGGTTTAAGCTTCAGTGCACTTATAACATCACCTATACGTATGCACCTGTGTTGCAGTATTTTCCAGTGTACCCAAGAGGACAGACACATTGAGGTGACTTCTTTTCTTGGACGACTTGACATGAGGCGTTGTATAAACACTTGACACCTCCACAGAGATTCTACAAAATGGTAGGTAGATGTATTTGTTTTATATACTTCTGTCCGTGATTCAATCTCGTGTCGTCTACAAAATGCCTTTGCATGTTCTTTACTTTACGCTGCTTTGTGTTTTGGACATATTAGCGGCTTGTTTCGGTTCGTATTCCTTGTTTCTGCTTTATATAATTAGAAAGATGTTTATTTGTCCCTAAAAGTTACCGAAGATGCAGCCTGCAGACAAAACCCTCTTGATATTCAAACTATTTCTATTTCTTTAGATTCGACTTACTTTATAGTACCATAATTCTCGTCTCTAGTTCTATTTCTTTCTTTTTTTTTTTTACATTTTCAGTATTTTTATCAAATACTCGACTTCCTTTTTCCTAAGCAACTGATATGCAGACGAAATCCTCTCAATATTTATCCTATAGTTAGACTTGACTTACTTTATACTGTTCTTATTCTACATTTTCAGTACTCTTATTCAATACTTCTCCATTTCCTTAACAGCTTACCAAGGCTGCGTATCTGTAGACAAAACCTTCTCTGTACTTAAACTCTTCTGGGTGTTGACTGTGATCAGAGTTACTCAGTTCGCACGGATGTTGTCCTCCCTTCAGAGGTCCCAGGTTGAACGACAAGCATGCGCCTTCAATGGAGCACAGCATCTGACAGTGCAAGTCATCAGTTGCCATGGCAACCCGTATCACGTGTCCTTTCAGTGATCGGTTTTTGACTTGGTCTGAAAACATGGTCTCGCGACATGCATCTGCAGACAGAGACGTTCATTCATTGTCGCGGCAACATTGTGTCCTTCGATGTTTCCAGGGTGGCAAAACGTGCGGCAGCATTGTTGCGCTCCCCGCGGACACAAAATGTTTCTGCTTTTTTTTTTCTTTTTTTTCTTTCTTTTTCAGAAACATGTTTTTTGTCCAGGGCACAAATTTGTGCCTGTAACAAACGTTTCGCGCGTGGAAAAATGGGGAACAATTGAGAAACATGCGCGCTAGCAGCGAATGTTGCCGTCACAATGTGTCTTCGTTTCACTAGACCTTTAAACTGGGACAGAGCTCACAATGTAATGAACAAAATCGATGCCGTACCGTTTGAGTGAACTGATGAGATACACATCAGGAGGACTCCAAGATGTAACAGAAAACGCATGTTTCTAGTCTCATCAGAATGACAAGATTTTTCTTCCAGTGAAGTATGCTCCCTGCCCATGATCGAAGTCGGCCGTTGTCCTAGACTGATAATACATGTAGGTGTGAGCAGAACAGTCCCAATATATATTATTTGTCCCCATTTACAATAAAACTTGTGTAAACATGTTGCATTAAATATTTAATCCTCAAATGCAGGTAATAAGACATTTTGCGACATACTCTACCAAGCTGTTTTTTCTGTCTTTTTTCTTTTTTTTTTTTTTTTTTTTTTTTTTTGGAGTCCACTCTTCTGTGGAGAAATCAAAAGTAAGATTGTATTTTTTTATGATCAACGTGTTTATGCAGCTTCTGATGTGTAACGACATAAATCGCCACATCTACAAGGCCATAAATGACCTTGGCCTATAATTTTCAAAGTAGAGAATCTCTAAATTATTTAGTATATAATTAAGGGCGACTGACAATTATCCCGGTGGGTCGTAAAGAACACAGCTTGGTTTCTAACTCCAATTTCGCGTATGAAATTAAAAAACCAAATAAGATCGAACAAAAACAATCGAAGTTGCCTATTTTCAAATAAATGGCAAGGGTTTTGTGGTTTTGGACACCATGCGCCTGTATTTCTATTTTGTTCTAAGTATATGTCTGCGGCTCTAAAATTACGTCTTCCTAACACATTGGGTCATTTTGATCAGGACTATTAATTTTTAAACTGACTTCCGAATGAGCAAGAATCCCATCAAAGTCCCACAGAGAATTGAACTTCTATTTACTGGTGGCTTTCAGTCAAAAGAAAGCCGTTATTAAATATTTGTTGCGCCCCGATTGTAGAATCCAGCGGTAATACAGAATTGTACTGGGTGATACCTAACACGAAGCATTGGATAGAAAGTCGATCAATTCTCCGCCATATTGAAAGTGCAGCAAACTGATGTCACGATAATGTCGCTACTAGGGAAGAAAAAGAAGCCATTTGTTGGAGTTCCAGCCCCACTTGGATACGTGCCAGGTCTTGGTAGAGGGTAAGTCAGACCGCTTGTGTTCTGCGTAGCTTGAGGATCAGTTTATGACTTTCGTATTAACCCATTTGTTGTCACCGGTGTGTCAGTTCATACTATTAACAGTGTTTCATCTTTCATATCCACAGAGCAACTGGGTTCACCACTCGTTCAGATATCGGTCCGGCTCGAGCTGCTACAGACATAACGTAAATGTCCTTTGATTCGTGCATTCTTTAATATATTATATACTGTATATATATGTTGCTGTGCTTGGCGACTGTGTGAGTATTGTATAGTGTATAACAGTATCAGCTGTTGGAAGCCTCTTTTTGATAGGTGTCAAGTTTTGATAGGTGTCATGTTTTGATGGGTGTTAAGTTTTTGATAGGTGTCAAGTTTTGATGGGTGTTAAGTTCTGTTGCTGTATGTTGTGTTGTGTGTGTCATGCACATTACTGTACTGTATGTTTTGTTTTTGTCGTCCATCTGTTTAAGCCAAAGTTTGTTCCAACGTTGTATTTTCTATGGGGGTGTACACATCTAACGCATCTAACATCAAGCGCATCTAAAAATATTCTTTATTTAGTGATGAGCGTCATGCAAAACCAGCACTGAAACGCAAGAATGATGACGATGATGATCAAGATTTGAATGACACAAACTATGATGAGGTCAGTGTACTGTAATATCGTGCACAAATGATAATGTGGTTAGCTGAGTCTTAGGCATTTGACAAGGTTGGTTGACTTTAGTTTGCAGGTTATGGCGGAAGTTTGTTCTCCAGTTGTCCTTATGAGAAAGATGATGAGGAGGCTGATCAGATTTATGACACCATTGACAGGAGAATGGATGACAGAAGAAAGGAAAGGAGGTCTGTGGTCATGGGTTTCAGAAGTGTGCCAGCAATTTGCTTGGTGTCTCATACAGTAACCTCGTACATCTCACTTTAATCTGCAGCTTACAACTCAGCAACTGTCAATTTTAAACCTGAGATTGTGATGTAAATTGGATCCTGTTTCTTCCCTCACAGAGAGAAGAGATTTAAGGAAGAGATTGAACGGTATCGCCAAGAAAGACCTAAAATCCAGCAGCAGTTTTCTGACTTGAAGGTATAAAGTCTTTTGAAAGAATTTTACAGACCAGTCCTTACAAAAAAATCAACATTAGTTTAGAGTAAAAGTTGACTTTGCCATCAGTGCTCCCACTTACAAGTCTGTTCTAGTGGCTGAAAGTATTATTTGCTGATACACTGGCCTGCTATTTGCTTCACTTTGTTCACTTCATTTTGTTGTTGTTCCATCATTAAAGAGGAAACTGACTGAAGTGTCTGAAGATGACTGGGTGAACATTCCAGAAGTTGGAGACTACAGAAGCAAGAAACAGAGAAATCCTAGGACTGAGAAGTAAGTATTCTTCAGTGAATATTGAGCCCAAAACAGTAAGTACTGCTTGTTTCAAGAGTGCATAAAGCTTAGTTTAGTAACTGACCACCAAGTGGTTTCAGGCTTGTGTGGTCACTTGCAGGAATTTGTCACCATGGGAGGTCTACACATGATCCCATGTGGTCCAGCTTTAAACCACAACCAGCATCAAATAGTGATGCCTTCTTGACTGAATAATGACTTGAGTTGTAAGATGTCAAGCCTTTGTAATGTTAGATTCCACATTACATGTTTCAGTCTTTTGTCTGGTCAGCCACGTTTCTGCAAAAGAGTTACTCCTTCCTTAGAAACTTGCTCTTGACTTGTAGGTACAGAGAGTGGTTGCTTAGTAACAGATAAAAATAATAGAAAAATTTACATGGTGAGCCACATACAAGTCGGTTTCACTCAGGAACCAAGCACTGCACTGGTTGGGTGGGTGGTTTTACTAGCACAGTAATCCAACTAATAAAACCAATCGGTGCTTTGGTTTCTGTGGTCCAAGGGTTCCAGAGGTTCCACTGTTGAATTAAAATGTGTAAATCGCCCCATTATTTTTTTAGGTTTACTCCAGTTCCTGACAGCGTTATTAAAAGTGCCATGCTAAGTGGTGATTCTGTAAATGTTCTGGACTCCAGACAACAGGTAACAAGTTTTACATGTATCTACAGACAGTGTTTCACAGTAACAGTTCATGCATTGTAATTTTTCTTGCCCCTTTGATTCATGTCACATCTCTGTGAAATTGCTCTTCAGAAATATGGTGGCCTGCAGACCCCATTTCCTGGTGCCATGACAACAACTGGTTATGCTACACCCTCTGCCGATCTGGACTTGATTAAAATTGGGGAAGCCAGGAAATCTCTTGTGGGTGTGAAACTGGACCAGGTATGATGTTTCCGAAGTCACATTTTATTGTAGCTTCCCTAAAAAATTTGTTCGACTTGTAGTTGCCCTAAAAGCTAACCCAGGGTAACAAAATTTGTTCTTTCATGATGTTGGCCTATAAAATTTTGGTTGGTTGAGTGCCATTGCTAGCTAAACAAATGATCAGAGGCATATATAGAACAAGTTAATCAAAAGTAGCAGTACAGTACATGTGTACAGTCAACTCTCTCTAAATGAACACCTCTTTAAATAAGACACCTCTCTAAGGTGGACAGCATGCAGATTTGGTCCTTGCTGATTTTCTCTTGTTTCTCTGTGCCAGAACTCTCTCTAAGGTGGACACCTCTCTAAGGCAGACACTAAATGCTTGTCTTTACAGAGAGCTCACTGTATATATGGTGACTTTAAACTGTGAGAAAGACAGCAAACTAATAGTGACTGACTTCTTTCCAGGCATCTGACTCTGTGACAGGACAGACAGTGGTTGATCCAAAAGGTTACTTGACCGACCTGCAGAGCTTGACCCCTTCTGCTGGGGCAGACATTGGGTGAGTTTGTTATGTGCATTACAGTAAACAGTGTCCATTTTTATTTGACAACATCATTCATATGTTTTTCATAAAATTGTTTGATTTTAGTGACATTAAGAAAGCAAGGCTGTTGTTGAAGTCTGTCATTACCACTAACCCTCAGCATGGCCCAGGTTTGTATCATGTACAGCATATTTACACTACCTCACCTTAGGGACTATCCCCTCTTATTGAAAACATGCCATCAACTCAGCAGTCTATTAACATTGGCTTTAACTTTTGACACAAACTGGATCGTTTGTATCTTCCACTGTGTATAGCATATTTACACTACCTCACCTTACGGACTATCCCCTCTTTAGAAAACATACTTCGACTTAGCAGTCTATTACGTTAGCTTTATCATATGCTTGTACTCAGGCTGGATCGCAGCCGCTCGTCTGGAGGAAGTGACTGGCCGCATGCAGGCCGCACGAAACATTGTCATGAAGGGCACAGAGGTGTGCCCCAAGAATGAAGACGTGTGGCTTGAAGCAGTTAGATTACAGGTACTGTACTGTATGCAGTCAACAGTGATCAATAATTCCAGGGCCTTGCACTAATAAATAACTTTCAAATTACAAATCAGGGGTTTCACCAGTATGTGTGTCCGTATCTCCATTACCTCCTCCAGGCCATAGTGCCAGGACTTGTACTGTATAGTTTTGTGTAATTTCCATTCTATATCAATTCCCCTGACAGCCACCAGACACAGCCAAAGCTGTGGCAGCGCAGGCCATTAGGCAGATGCCCCAGTCAGTTCGATTGTGGATCAAAGCTGCAGAACTGGAGACGGAAAATCAGGCGCAGAAACGGGTTTATAGAAAAGGTAGCTAAAGAACATTACTGCATTATTTTGTCTGTTTTACATTTTCCGTAGGTTGGGTAGCTCTGGATTGAGACTCCAAGCTGGATTGGGGGGTGGGGGGCAGGGTCGAGGGGTTTGGTCAAACCCCCCTTGGCTCACTCATACTACTGATTTGAATGAATACTTTAACTCTAAAGAAACAGTCAACAATCTACGAACCCTCACTTGAGTCCCCCTCTGCGGAATCCTTGATCTGCCCTAGAGTAGGGGGTCAGTACATGCACATGCACATTTCAGTAAAATGACTTGTGGAGTGTGTAGTGTGTAATGTTACCCCATCTTTTTTCATTACTTGACTAGCGCTGGAGCAGATTCCTAACTCAGTTAGGATATGGAAGGCAGCAGTTGGACTTGAGGGACCTGAAGACGCCCGCATTATGTTGAGCAGAGCTGTAGAGTGTTGTCCCACAAGTGTGGAGGTGAGCTGGGTTGGGTAGTCTCAAATGTTCTCTAGTTATCATATCATGATTATCACATCACCACCTTCACCATTGCCAATACCATCATTAGTTCAATGTCTCAATCACTGCTGTCGCCTTCTTTTCCACTTCCCCTTCCAGAGAAATCAGTGCCACACTTGCAGACTGGATGCATCAGTGCCGTTTAAGTTTTTCATGTACTGATTGCATTGTGGAACTTAACTGAACTTGTCTCTTGTTTGTTTTTGTGTTTTTCTCAGTTATGGCTTGCCCTGGCAAGGCTGGAATCATATGAAAATGCCAGAAAGGTATGTACAGTAACTACTACCATAAATGCTCTAATAAGCCCCCCTCCCCACAACCTTTTTCAGATTTGACAAATAGTGACTTGTGTACGATGGAGAGTGTTTTTATGTCAGTGATTATACATAAAGAACCTTATTATTATCATTGTTTTTAGGTCCTGAACAAAGCTCGCGAGAATATTCCAACAGACCGGCAGATTTGGATCACTGCGGCAAAACTCGAAGAGGCAAATGACAATATCCCTATGGTGGAAAAAATTATAGACAGAGGTATGAAACAGAGCTGACTATAATAATCTGACTATATCTGATTAGGTTGTTCTGGCACATAGCCATTTCTATTCCACTTGAAAGACATTCAAATAAATGCATCCAAAGCTTTTGAGTCCCGGGAAGAAGCAGCAAAGTTATGTAAGTAGGGTTTTTGCAGAATATACGCAGCTTTTGCTCTAAAAACATGACTGGAAATACAGTATGTGCTTGCTCGGCCAGGAAGAGCAGAACTGAAGGGAGCTACTGCTTGATTGAGAGTTGCCTTTTGACTGTGAAGACACAATGACGACTTGTCATCACAGAGCATTTGTAACATAATCCCTCACTCCTTTCTTTTTTTTTTTTCTTTCTTTCTCTTTTTTTCTTTCTGTTTCTGTATTCGTAGCTGTGAATTCTCTGAAACTGAACGGAGTGGAGATTAATAAAGACCAATGGATTAAAGATGCTGAAGATTGTGAGAAATCTGGCAGTACAGCGACTTCTCAAGCAATCATGTAAGTAGGCCTTTAAGTTTCAACTAAAAAGAGGAAAGCAATGGAGGTAAAAAAAGACACTAGAGAGAATGGAGAACATACAGAAAGGATAACCTAAAGCGAACAGACTCCTAAATTTACACCCAAGCACGTTTTCACCGAGCCACCCAACCCGAGTCAATCCAAGTTTGCCGAAATAGCAAAACGTGCGCACTGATTTGCGTGTGGGCAGCCAAACGGACTTACAAGCTTGCATAGCAAAAGCTGATGCGAGCAGCTTGCGTTGACCTGGCTTGACTTGGGTTGAGTAGCCGAACATGTGTGAAATTTGAGCCACACCAAAGCCCATCCAAGCTAATACCCCATTCACACCAACTAAACCTGTTTAATTAAACCAAGTTGAATTAATACCCCATTCACACCAACTAAACCTGTTTAATTAAACCAAGTTGAACTAATACCCCATTCACACCAACTAAACCTGTTTAATTAAACCAAGTTGAACTAAACTGCGTTTTGTAAAACTTGTTTTGAGATGGCGTGCGTTCACATCAAAATAGCGTGAGCAATTTACACAGCCTCGATCTCGTGTTAAAAATAACATGGCCGAGGAAGGTGAATTTCAGCGTGTTTTCCTTTATTTATCGCTTTTAAAACGGCACCAGCTGCGCGAAAGGACCACCGGCCGCAAAACGATGACTCATTGCCGCAAGTTGAAAACTTGGGTTGGACAGAGAGGTTAAGTAATGTGATGCAGAGACAATGGAGCAGGTACTAAGTGGTGTGTTTGTGTTTAGTCGTTTCGTGATTGGTATTGGCGTCGAGGAGGAAGACAGAAAACACACATGGATGGAGGACGCGGACAGTGTGAGTACTTACATGAAGTATCAAACAAACAGACATTGTCAGAGTACTTTTTAATACAGTATTGAACACACAACACATTCAAACAGACCTTGCTAGAGTCAACGCAGTGTCGTAAGTAGTTTCAACGTCATGTAACCAAAATTATAGGTGCTTGATACTGTAGTTGACCTCAAAGCCTTTTGCTTTTGTATGCTTGTTCCCATAGTGCGTCGCGAACCAAGCGTACGAGTGTGCCCGCGCCATCTACGCTCACGCCTTGACCGTGTTCCCGAGCAAAAAGAGCGTGTGGCTGAGAGCGGCGTACTTTGAAAAGAACCACGGCACTAGGTAACGTAACTCCCCACCCTACCCCCCTCAGAATAAAATACTAACTGATTTAAAATGTTAAGCTTGATATTTGACTTGCTTGCTCCCCAAAACTGAAGGCTAGTTTTGTGTTGTACCCACATGTAAACCCATAAAGATTTTTAGGCCTTTTGGTTTTCGCTCATGTTCTGTGTGTTTTACTTGAAGGGAATCACTTGAAGCGCTGTTGCAAAATGCCGTGAAACATTGTCCGAAGGCTGAAATTCTCTGGCTCATGGGAGCGAAGTCTAAATGGATGGCGGTAAGAATGCGCACATTTCAGTGTCATCCTTCTCCTTTAATATATTTTACTGGCTCCCCTTCTTTCTCTCTCCTTCGTGTATACAGTCGTTTCCTGCTCCTCTGATACAACCCCGTACAGCGCCCTCCCGCTCCCCACTCCACCCCTCCCCTTCTATTTTCCTTCTTCCTACTTGTTTATTCCATTGTTTCCTTTTAATTTTTTGTGCCCAACCCTTCTTTCTCTCTCCTTCGTGTATACAGTCGTTTCCTGCTCCTCTGATACAACCCCGTACAGCGCCCTCCCGCTCCCCACTCCACCCCTCCCCTTCTATTTTCCTTCTTCCTGCTTGTTTATTCCATTGTTTCCTTTTAATTTTTTGTGCCCAACCCTTCTTTCTCTCTCCTTCGTGTATACAGTCGTTTCCTGCTCCTCTGATACAACCCCGTACAGCGCCCTCCCGCTCCTCACTCCACCCCTCCCCTCCCCTTCTATTCTCCTTCTTCCCACTTGTTTATTACGACTGTGTCCTGCTAAATAATGTTCTTGTCATGTCTTCCCTGTTTCCTTCCTGCCCTTATCAAACTCTGCAAAGTTACTTTTGTTACGGCCAAGTTTTTCTGTGCGTGACTGCAGTATTTGTTCCTTTCCTGCAGGGAGACATTCCAGCAGCCCGGTCCATTTTGTCGCTTGCGTTTCAAGCAAACCCAAACAGCGAGGACATCTGGCTTGCTGCCGTGAAACTGGAGAGCGAGAACAACGAGGATCAACGCGCGAGGTAAAACGAAGCTCTCAAACATTCTCGCTTGTTTCAGCAAGTCATTTAGAAGTGTATTTTCAGTCTAACTATGACGTGCTCCTTTCTCTGTTTGCTTACAGGAAACTTTTACAGAGAGCGAGAATGAACGCCTGTACAGCAAGGGTTAGTATTAACTTATTCAGTTTACCTATTCCATCGTTTTAGTTCTAATCACAGTCATGCTAACTCTAACGATGTGTGCTTTACTTTATCTTGATCCTTACTCTAAGTCTTGTTTCTTGTCATTTAGAAGCCATTTTGGGCGACTGTGACAAGCTTTACTATTTTTTGCCAATTTCAACCCCAACCCGATTTTGTTTTCGTTCGATTACGGTAACTGTAGAGTAGACATATGTAAGAGCTGTGGGGGAAATGTTGAGAAATTTCTGTCGCCTCTACAGGTCATGATGAAGTCAATCAAGCTGGAATGGGTTTTGGGCAAAATCCCCGAGGTAAGCCGAAAAACAGATGAATGAGTCGCTTATAAGTGTGGAAACCAAACATGACATCTTAACATGATAAAACTTTTATGTTTGAGCTCCGCTATAGTACTGTGTGGTACTGAACTTAATGCGAGAGCAATTATACTCAACAAGAAATATATAACGCGTCACCGTGTAATATAGCCTAATCTAAACACGCGGGAAGTTGGGAGAACACGAGAGTAGCGTAAGGAAACCACGAGGCCGCCGAGTGGTTTCCGGCGCTACTCGAATGTTCTCCCAACTTTCCAAGTGTTTAGATGAGGCTATATTACACGGGAACACGTTATATATTTCTTTTATAAAATCATTAGCCAAGTAAAAAACATCGCGTATCGCGTCAGCGTGTAATATACTCTCATCTAACACAGTTATTTAGCCAATCAGGGCGCACGTAGTATCAAAGTTATTTTATAAAATTTCATAGTTCGGCAGTGTCTTACAAAACAAAACCCCTGTGATAAGACGAAGGAATAAATTAGTGGCTCACTTTGTATTGTTATGATGAATCAACCTCGGGTTGATTGGAGACGTCTAACGTTGTAAGAGAGGTTCAAGCTTACGTTTTGAGCGCTGGCCTATCGTCGGAGCAGCACGTATGGGCCAGAAGATGGTTTATAAAGAGTTGGGGTACACTGACCTGGACAGTGAACATAGAGAGACACCCTTCTGTGGGTGTCTTGCTTGTATTTCGGACGGCAAGTCCTCTTACTGAGCTTGTCGTGAGGTCGATATTCTCGGTGCGATACTCTGCAGTGCAATCTTATCAGCATATCAATTTGTTAAACTTTTATTTCAAGGCTAATAAACTCCTGGATGAAGCGGTGCAGCAATACCCGGACTTTGCCAAGGTACGTATACTTTGTGCGCGGTATCGTAGTAACAGTACTCACTAATGTCTTGTTATTTTCTTTGGAGTGGTGAAACTCGTGTCGTTATGACTTGGTTCACGCTGTTGTTGGTGCTGACTGTCAGTGTAATTTGGTTTCAGCTGTGGATGATGAAGGGACAGATCTTGGAACAGTTGAAGGATTTGGACGCAGCGCGGGATGCATACAAACAGGGCGTAAGTGATAACAGCGTGCGTGTGTGTGTCTTTATTTACCTGTTCAGACCTGTTTTTACCTGTGTTATGACCTGTTCTGACCTATTTCTCTGTCGCTACAGGTGAAGAAGTGTTCTAGTGCTATTCCTGTCTGGCTTTTATGGGCGAGGCTGGAGGAGAAGGCAGGCGAGTGGCACCTGTAAAATGGCACACAACTCGGTTTTTGTCCGAATTCGTCGTCTTCACTTTCTCATATTTTCATTACGTGACAGGTCATACAACCAAAGCCAGGTCAGTGCTGGAGCAAGGGCGCCAGAGAAACCCCAAGTGTGCCGAACTATGGTGCGTGGATTGATTGATTGATTAATCTGCATTGCCTGCAATGCAAGCGTTCCGTGACAAAAGTTGAACGAAAGGGTCTCTTTCTTCCCCACCCCCGTCCACTTTGTTACATTTTTGTCACATCTGACTTAGTGGTGCAGAACGCCTGCATTGTAGGATATTGGTTTATTGAGTGATTGACTGATTGATTGACTAATTGATTGATTAACTGGTTTGTTGATTGATTGATTGACTGATTGATTGACTAATTGATTGATTAACTGGTTTGTTGATTGATTGATTGACTGATTGATTGACTAATTGATTGATTAACTGGTTTGTTGATTGATTGATTGACTGATTGATTGACTAATTGATTGATTAACTGGTTTGTTGATTGAATGATTGACTGATTGATTGACTAATTGATTGATTAACTGGTTTGTTGATTGAATGATTGACTGATTGATTGACTAATTGATTGATTAACTGGTTTGTTGATTGAATGATTGACTGATTGACTAATTGATTGATTAACTGGTTTGTTGATTGATTGATTGACTGATTGATTGACTAATTGATTGATTAACTGGTTTGTTGATTGATTGATTGACTGATTGATTGACTAATTGATTGATTAACTGGTTTGTTGATTGATTGATTGACTGATTGATTGACTAATTGATTGATTAACTGGTTTGTTGATTGAATAATTGACTGATTGATTGACTAATTGATTGATTAACTGGTTTGTTTATTGAATGATTGACTGATTGATTGACTAATTGATTGATTAACTGGTTTGTTGATTGATTGATTGACTGATTGATTGACCAATTGATTGATTAACTGGTTTGTTGATTGATTGATTGACTGATTGGCTGACTGACTGACTGACCAATTTATTGCACTGATTCACTGACTGACTGACTAATCAATATTGAATTGATTCACTGACTGACTGACTGACTAATCAATTTAATTGATTGACTGGCTGACTGATTGATACCGATTTTCAGGTTAGAGGCGGTTCGTGTGGAAATCAGAGGCGGAAGGAAAGATTTTGCAAAAACACTCATGGCAAAAGGTAACAGGATTTGTCTCGCTTCAGTTTACACGTTATAGATACAGTATAGTAGCATGAAATGTAGCTACAAGTCTTCTCTTTTTTTGTTTTTTTGTTTTTGTTTTTGTGTTTGGTTTTGTTTTTTTCCGTGTACCAAAAAATGGCCAGTGCTTGTTCAAACTGGAATCGTGGTGGTGCTGATAACCTTTGTTTGTTTGTTTGTTTGTTTGTTTATTTGTGTAGCTATGCAGGAATGTCCGGCCGCCGGCATCCTGTGGGCAGAGGCCATCTTTATGGAACCCAGGCCCCAGAGGAAAACAAAAAGCGTTGACGCACTGAAGAGATGTGAACACGACCCACAAGTGTTGCTGGCCGTCGCAAGGTATAGTTTTGAAATACGAAGGGAGGGGAGGGAAGGGGAGGGGCGGTAGACGCCCTGAAGAGATGTGAGCGTGGCACACAAGTGTTGCTGGCTGTCGCAAGGTATGGCAAACTGTGGTGTACAGTAGTGTTGAAATAAGGGGGGAGGGGAGAGTACACATAAGTTACTGTTGGCTGTCGCGAGTAGTGAGCATTGGGGGAGGGGAGGGGAGGACCGGCGTGAACATGGAAGGCGGGAGTTAAGGACAAAGAAGAAGCAGATTAAGAAGGGAAGGGAGTGATGCATCTTAGTGAGGTTGTTTGAATGATCTGACTAAACATTTTGATTTAACTCTTCCAGATTGTTTTGGAGTGAACGGAAGGTCAGCAAAGCAAGGGAGTGGTTTAACAGGTATTGCCTTTATTCTCTTGCGCTGTTTTCTCTGTCTAGTTTAATCTTACCTTAAGTTAAAGGCGCGTTTTCTCTTGTGAGCTGGCTTCAAGAAAGGAGCAAACGTTTGGGAGTTACTGAAAATAATCACTGTGACGGAGGTGTAACACGAGACACATTTACCGCAATCAAGGCATTTTAGTTTACTGCAGTCAAAGTACCACGCGTGTAGATGATTTTCTGAACCTCGGTAAACGCAGTTCAGAACGAAATTAATCTTAGTAAAAGGAGATTACTGTGGTAAATGTTTTACCACCACGGTAAATATGTCTCGTGTAAACACGACAATACAGTGTGTTCGACTTCATAAAAACGCGTTTCGTCTTGTGTTTAGGGCGGTCAAACTGGATCCCGATCTTGGTGATGTGTGGGCTTGTTTCTACAAGTTTGAACTTCAGCATGGAACAGAGGTATGCTTAAAGTTACACGAGTTCATCTAATCCTTTAAAATCTTACCCACAATGCTTTGCGCGCGTGTTCTAACCACAATGCTTTGCGCACACGAGTACCCTCGCGTGTCCGTGACGCATTGGAAAAATTTAATAAGAACTATTTTCAAGCGTCTTTTATCTGATGCCAAAACATATTGGTGCATCGTCGGTTCTAATTCTTTTTTCCGAAACGAGCAGCAGTCGACCAACAGATTCTTCAAGCTGAGCTTAAGTTTGGCTTGCCGCCATGCAACTGGTGGGATGTTAGTGGTTGATGTCGCGCTCTGAGTCGCAGCATTTTACCCTTGGCCAACGCGGAGATTCGCGGAGATTGCTGAAAAATGTCTTTCTGACGCTGTAATTAAAAAAAAACTTTATTATTGTATAACTAAAATTGCTTTATTACGTCAGATTCGTACACAGTTTCTGCTTTCATACAATAAGGTGTTTACCACATCAATTTCCGCTCAAAGTGATACAAATGGATTTTTCTGGATAAGATCTATTAGGAAAGGAGCGGAAATGTGAAACAATTTATCAAATCAATCTCCATTTGCGTTGGTGAGAGTTAACCCTGCTGTGACTTTTTTTTTTTTTTTTTTTTTGTGAAACTAGCATGCGTCAAGCTGCCCTAGTTTTTAATTGAAACCGGAAAACTATTTCCATGCAAATCATGTTTCTTTTTCATCGGATTTTCGTGTCGCGGGTAAAGCCAAATAGCAAACGCAATTTATCAATTAAAAACTAGGATTATCCACTTGTATGTAAGGATAATCTACGGATAGACGAAGAGGTATTCAGAGTGGAAGTGAAAGGAGAAAAGAAAAAACGTGACGTTCTCTGGCAACGCCAGACTGTGTTATTAACAAACGGTTGGTGGTCACTGTTCTAGAAATTACTCGTTATGCCTGCCGCGTGCCTCGTAATTATCACACAGCGTTGCTCGTAATATATCGCTTGTATGGCGTGTTTGTGTCCAAAATTGAAAAAAAAAATATATAAAAGATTTCTCCTCTTTTCTTGGCACGTTTTCCAAGTATTCGTTCAACTTGGACAAGCACCTGGTAACGCCTTTAGCACGGTGATTTGAATCGGATGCCAATTTTCACGCGATATTTTCGCGTTTCAGAACTTTCTGCTTTGCCAGAAGCTGCGTAGCCTGCGGGAAACAGAACGTCTGCACGCAGGCTAGAAGCTGCGCCACGACTCAAAGTTGACATAATACAATTTGCGTGCAGATGGCGTCTGTATTTACGCGATGTGTCTTTGTACTTCCGCGGTCTTAAAATCGAATGTGAAACTCGTCAATTTTCGAGTACAAATAGCGTCTCTCTTTGTAATATACTGCAATATAGATCGACTACAACCGAGCTTGAAAGTTGCCATTTCTTTGTGCGCAAACGATGTCTATCTATTATCTTAAGATGTTGGTACTGCTGCAGTATTACAGATTTTTTGGTTATACTTTGGGATATTTTTTGATGGCGACAAGCAAGAGTTAAGTAGAAAAACGGAGCAACTCCCCTGAGGTTGATTTGGTTCTGAAGCACATAAACTTTGCACAGAACGTCATTTGAGTCGCTCGACAAAAAAAAAAAAACATGAACCAAAACTGAAAGTTTGAAAACGAGCAAAGCCGGCGTGTATGTTATTTGCACCAACACTGCTATGTTCGACTCATAGTAAAACAGGCATTAGCAGCTAAAAGTTGATGCAAAAACACTGGGCCCCGTGAAGAATGCCGGGAGAATTTGTAACACTCACAGGGAGCCTCTCTCCCCAGGCCCAGCAGGACAGCGTCATGCAGCGGTGCATTCAGGCCGAGCCTCGGCACGGAGAGAGCTGGTGCGCAATGTCCAAGGCCACCTCCAATTGGCGCCTGCGTACTAAGGAGATTCTTCCGCTAGTCGCCAAGTCGCTGAAACCGATTGAGAAAGAGTAGTAATATAATACAGAAAGCTCGGCTGTTCCATCGAGCAAATCAGCAAAACTTTTGATCGAACGGCTGTTGACAGTCACAGAAAAAGAACGAGAAAGTTAGCCGACTGAAAGGATAGAAAAACTGGTTGGAACACGGCTAATAAAAAGCCAGATCCTAAGAAATCCTCCTTCGGGTTAAAAATAGTCATGGACGAAGCTTGTTGAGAAACCTGTTTAATTAACAACCCTGATACAACGCTTGGGGATTCGCATGGCATCGCTAAAAGGGGAGAGAGGCTGGGCAACAGCTTACCACTTACGTTCCGACCCAGTCTCCCCGTACGAGCTGCCATGATCAAATGTCCAAATCACATATTTTGTTTACATAACGGTCGGTCGATCGCCACCTTTCTGCGCCTGACAATTTTTTTAGGTCCAGCATTTAACACTAATACTAATAATTAAAACTAATAATTAATATGAAATCGAGAGGCTTAATTGTTACGACAATTTTCGTGGTCGTCATTCCGGATCGCCCTTACGAGAGCAGCTGTTTTTTCTTGCGCTTAAACTTAGGCTTGCCATCAACAAACCCTATGAGACAATATATTAGACGATCAGCAATTTTATCATTTTCAATTAAAGAGTAACTGGGGCTAAATGCAAGAGCCATTGATAATGTGTCGGCGAATTGGGATATTTTGTCTGAACTCTTTCCTGATTTTTAAAAGGTCCAATTTGTGCAACTGTGATTAAGAAGTTGCCTTCCTGAAAATAATCTTAAAGAAATTATCAAGTCTCGCCAAATTCCAAAATTCAGTTGTGGTGTTTGTTATGGCAACATGTCCGAGCATATAAACTCAGGAGTAATTCTCCCTCGGTCTCTTTTCATTTGACTAAAAGCTGATTGAACTATCAATTCTCATTACATCACTCAAACATGTTCGAAGATTTTGTTCGAAGGAGAGTTTGTATTATGAGCTCTGGCATTGCAGAATACAAAAGCTAACCGCACACTTATTTAACAACAGTATATTTACCGATTTAGCAGTTGTTTTTACTCTCCTCTTCATTTTTAATTAGTTTTGTTATATTATTATTTCGGGACGTGTTCACACGGCCCCCTTGATCATGATGCGTTCAACCCGATTCGTCTGGCGGCGGTTTAGATCTTGTATTTTGATTTAATCTCACCGCTATTAAGTTTCGACTGAAGGCCGTCGTTTTAAATTAGCATCCTGGTCCCTGTCTTCCTAATGTGGCTGGTATTTACTAAGCTGTGTAAATAACAAGTTTGCGTTGTTCTGAAGATGGGTGGATTAACTGTTCCCAATTTTGTAGGGTTTCAGTTTCTCGCGCGGAGGAAACGTTTGATAAGAGATATCCATGTAACCTACTTGTTTTCTGTCTGTACTCATTGAGCAGTAAATTATATATGTCGTCTATGTCTTCATCTTCTCTGACTCAATACTCGTGTGTCTCTCTGTCCGGTGATATTTCTAAATCTCTAACCCTACATCTCCCTGCTTTATACGTATCTCTTCCGTTCGTTTGTCTGAAAGTGACCTTCGCAATTATGCAACTTAAGAAATTGCAAAGATACCCACGACCTTCGTGATACCTGTGCGACGCGCTTGCGTCCGTCTCTATGGCTTCGGTCGCACTCGTAACTTTAACGACATTAATATCGACATTTTCATCATTTGAAGTTCAAACAGCGCTTGTCACCAGAAATATATGTCAGCAAGTTGCTACCAAAAATTTAATAAACCGTCTTATTGCTCTCGATGCTGAGATACTATCGACTAAACTTCCCAGTTCGACCGGGCCCTATGTGATTTTTTTTTCTTTTTTCTTTTTCTTTTTCTTTTTTTTTTTTTTTTTTTTTGGTGCCATGCTGTCTGTCGTTTCAAATCATTACCGATGCCCTCATTATTTAGTTTCGTGTTTTTTTTGTTTGTTTGTTTTTTTTTTAACTAATTTCTACGATTCTGCAATATGCACGGAAACGCACTGAAAAGAGGCGAGATTCGAGGAGACTCAGTTCGCGTGGTGAAACTCTTCACAGGTGCATCCTAATACAAACTACAGAATGGGCGCCAAATCAGTAAACGGCGTATATATTCTTTTCTTTCATGAATTCAAATTTGCGCAATGTCTATTCTCCCTCAGCCACATTTAAACGTAAATTACTTTCAGCTGCCTATACAAATTAGGAAAACTCCGCCTGATATTATTGGGAATCTTCAGTCGAATTACCGTGTTCTCGACTGAGAAAATTGAACTTCATTTGAAGGTCGGACGCTGTTTGGAGAGGAATGTGTAACAAACCAGCCAGAAGTGGTCTTCCATCTGATTTACAGAATTTAGTTAATAATCTCTGCACCTAGTTCGTATTGGTCATCATCAAAATCAGTTTAGCTGGTCTCACAGTCATGGCAACGAACCTGTATGCAGCAAAATCAAAGAGTAACCTACACAAATTGTTGCTTTATCTCATGCATGCAGTGATGGTTTGCGTGACAGATAGGCATATTCACCCCTGTGCGTGACACTGAATCCCCTGACACAGGTTTTCGCGTTACTCTTTCACTATCGAAAGAAGAGAGTCGCCTTGTCAATAGTCTTTCAAACTCTAGATAATTTTACAACTTCCAGCTAACCTGATTTTAATTTTGTGCTGCCCGATTCATCAGTAACCGCTTGGCTTTTTCTTGATTCCTAGAAACATATGACGAATGCTGAGGTTGTCCGCTTATTGCTAATAACATATAAACGATGATAATGGTGATGATGATGGCCACGAGCTTAATGATAATATGCCTCGGCCGTTCACAATAAGTTGCCCGCCTCTCTAAATTTTGTCTTTTCACTGCGTTCAGACATTTTTTCCGTTTCTCGTTATTACTAATTGCAATCGAAACTTCGCATGTTTCATTTAAATTTCACAAGTTCCTAGTCTTCGACCAGTTGGGATTTTTAACAGATTTACGTTGAGTTTAAAAAACACGGCCCCACCAGCTCTGCTGAATTACTTGCCGTGTATAAATAACGATACTTTACTCTTTTTTTTTTGCATCAACTTGACGTGGTCGTGTCGACATACATCATACCTTTTTTTGTTCAACCACGTGACTGTTAAAGCATGTTTGTTTCATTTTTCCTTGAACGAATACAACGCAGGCGGAAACAAGATTAGAATGCTTGGCTCGCCCTCTGGCTGCACAAACTGCCCCAGGCAAACTTTAATTATCACGGAAAACTAGGAACTTGTGAATTTTAAATGAAACATCGTAAAAATGTAACCCCTTAAACGAAATCTCTCAATGAGTACATTCAGAGTTAACGTTGTGTGCGGAAAGTTCATAGTTTTATTTTATTTCAGGGGGAAACACTTTTACCTGGTATTGTTTATTAATTTTAATATTTTCGTCTCATTGGCGCCTTGATAACTAAAGCCCTGTAATAGGTTTTACTTTGTTTGTCGGGATAATCGCCGTAATGTGATCATTGATTTGCAATTTCACCCCCCAGAAGGTTCTCTGGGCTGTTTATCGCAGCGTGTTTTAATATGCATGCATGCAAACCTTCTTATATCCGCTAAATTGATTGATTTAAAATTGTGGTTTTGACCTTTTTCCACTTCTCTCTGACCACACAATGAAGTCGTAAACATTTTAAGATCTTATTCTGTCGCGATATCTTTTCCTTGCACTTGCTCACCGCGGATATTTGGGTTCTCACTTCAGGCTTAGCTCGAGTATGCAAAAGATATGAGAAGTCTAAAAAAAAAATAGTTTCAAGTTTTCAGCCTTGAAACTGGCTTATACAAAGCTTTTTCTCGTGCATGCAAATTTAAGACCATTCTCTACACAAACAAAACAGTTGCCAAAGAAACCCTCCAATGCAAAAATACGTGAAAAGTAGAGACTCAATACATGATGGCTGTTAGTTTCCGCAACTCGAGCCAAGTTTTTTTTATTAAAAAAAAGAACAGAACTCTGCATGCCAAAAATTGTTCCATGGGAGAGATTGAATTTGTGTATTTTGGGTGCGTTGGCTCCTTTGGCACCTGACGAAGAATAGTTTATTAATTTACCATATTGTTTTTCAGCCAGAAGGCGAATAACACTTAGAAATTGTCATAGCTCGTTTTGAAGAAGCAATTAGGCGAGCTTTTCCGTCTACTTCGATTAGCGTTTTCTTTAAGTAAGTCCTTAAAGTGGTGTTGAAGTCTGGGAAACCAATCTGTACGGCAATTCGTGATTACCAATCTTTTCACAAACATTTTAGCACAGGTGTACCATAGCGACGCAAAGCAGTATTATTTTCGTTTAACTCTATTCTAAAAAGGATGAGTTCGTTCTTTCTCTGGATAGTTTTTAAATCTCTAAAATTTGTGGTTTTCTTGGCTTTGTTTTGTTTATTTTAATTTCTCTATTAATACATGTGATATGCAAGCACTTAGTATCAAAAATACCTCGCGTAAGTCGAGTTGCTCGCTCTAAAAGAGACAAATTTCGGCCATAAAGCAAACAAATACACATCTATTGGATAGATCTCTGCACAAAATGTAGCTAAAACTTTTGCCTTAGAGCACATCAAATATTCACAATAAATCAGTCCTGTTCGTCGCAGGAACTTTGCTTGATAATGTACTAGGTCACTTAAAAAAGCATATGCTTGAATAATTTGTTCGTTTCCTTCGAGTTAGATCCTTTTTTTTCTTCTTTTATGGAGATACACGTTGGTAACCATTGGCGACACTGGCTTTACGCCCGTGTGTGCTTACATATTGTTATTAAACTTTTATGTCAGAAGCAGGTGAATTCGGGCATTTCTACAAAGGGAAATAGTGCATGATTCGACGCAATTCGGCGAGTAAAGCTCTTTTGCCGCGAAAGCGAAAGTATTTTTTATGAAATAGATGATTTGGTTTACAGAAGTACGAACTAAACAATTTTCTTCGATCTGCTTCCTCTTGTGACCGCTTCAAACGAACGTATTTGGCTAATTAAAAATCCTATTGTCGAAGTGAGTCGAAAACGTTTTTCGTCTTCCCATTGCCTTTAATACTCTTTGTGTTGTTTCTTGTAGTACTCCTTTATAGTTTCCTTCACGCGGCAACGACGTTTCACTGCTTTGATGAATAAAGGCGAAAGACATCAAATAATCTCTATTTACATTGCCATAAAAATATTGTACATCACGGACAGATTCATCGTTATGACTCAGATGTCAGATTGCTCTTAATATACGCGAAAATAAGAGTTCTCGTGTTTTATCTGTTCATATCGACGCGCGCTTGTGTTGAAGGGTCTTGTAAGTCGAGAAAGTGATTTCCTCTTCATAGTTTCTCAATAGCGTTGTTGAATAGTCCGGTGCTGGTTCAAAATCATCAAAGTGTTCCACGTCCATCGTTGTGAGCGAGCATTTATCGCATCTTGGACCGCCGTGAATTAAGTGTTCGGTGGGGTCCTTGTGCTGGCTAGCCGTCAACAGCCTCATCGCCAACTGGTTCATCACCGAGCCAACGATTGTCAAGCCGAAAAAAATAAAAAGCAGCGACAATCCGACATATTTTTCAGAGAAGAGGTGTACTTTGCTGTCCTGAAGCGCGACATAGTCACCGAATCCAATCGTCGTGACAGTTATAAAGCAGTAATAAAACGAGTGAAAATAGTCCCACTTCTCGAAATACATGAAAATAAATGCTCCCGAGGAAACGGTAATAACCATAGAACACAATCCACACAAAACAACCAGGTTGGTTGTATTTGAAGCTTCGTTCTCTTTCATTCCAAGTCTTCGTTTCATCCGACGGAACATAAACGCTAAGAAAGCATTCAAGCGCTCGCCGATAGCTTGAAACATGGTGAGGGTTAGTGGTATACCGATTGAAGCGTATATCATGCAAAACGTCTTTCCTCGAACCGTTTCGGGTACTGTATGCCCATAGCCTAAGGAATAAATAGAAAGTTTTTTTTAATTTTGAGTGTCGAGTTCTTGCACCTGTAGCGTGAGGAAAAAACGTACATAAATGTATAATTTTCTAACTGCATTTTCATATATCTTTGTCAAATGTGCAGTAAAGAGTCGGAGTTTCGTTTACACCAAAGCTGCCCTAATAATACTGTGTGGTTAGTCTGTCTGAGAGCTTCGCACTTCTAGCTTGACTTGTTGCTGTTCAAACCGAGAAGGAATAAAACTCCCGATCAGTGTGGTACGCATTGAGTGCGTGTGGCCCTCACGAAATCAACCGATTCTCGTAAAGGTGCGTCGATTCCTAAAATAACGTCGAATAGTGTATTCTACAACCATTAATTGCGACGGTCAGATATCCTACGTAATCTGTGGATCAATTTTAAAGCGAACCTAACATTTCTTACCGATAGTAGTTAACACCGTTGTGGCGAAATACACGGCCCCTGCAAAGCTCCACTGCTCCAATTTTGCATCCAGGTTGGGTTTTCTGTTGAGATACATCCTCCATCTTTTCATTTCACTATCGCTTATGTTGTAAGTCTTTTGCAGGTTTTTTTCAATAATCCTCAACTCTTTACGCCGCTTCTGATCATCTTCGTATTCCAGAGCGCTGAATATCGCAGCTCCAACCAAAAGATAGGAAATGGAACAAATAGTCAACAGGATGACCCGCAAATTATGTTGCTTCATAATGTCCCGCCAACGGTTCGCATCTCAGAAAGGATATTGTTTCGCTGGGGATGCGCGACACTTAAATCCCGCTCTATTCATGTATATTTCCGCGGAACTTTGCCATGAGCTCCTTCTGTTTGTCCTATTGTCGTTTGGACACTCCTGATTGGCTCATCCCGTTGACTAATCGCAGCAATTTCTGGAGCGCGTGCTCCTCTCAACACGGTAATTACATATGACCAGGTGGTTATCCGCCGTCTTTTCTTTGCATGATATAAACTACCCCACCTTTCTCGCTTCTTTATGCTTTTCAGTGGATTCAGCAAACTTCTCCAGAATCACAAAGGTGACATTGTGCACGAATAAGGTCGCAAACTAAAATGCGGAACTGTCATTTATTATTATTTTTTAAATCAGATCATTTTACAACAGGCGGGCCGCGTGCGGGTTTCTTTTTTTTTTCTTTTTTGTTCGTGGCTTAGTTTTTGCGTGCCCGTCATAAAAGTATCTTGCTTCTCTCGACGAGTTCCGTACAGCGTGTTGTTATTTATTTATGTGCTCTAATTGCCTTCATCGCTATTCTTCGTCATCGCTGTGGTGATAAACGACTTAAAATCAGTTGGCACATGGCTGGCTTTGTTATTTAAATGCCCTTTGTAAGACTGTGGCACTGATATGACTGTGAACATGTGCCTTGTTGCAAAACCTTCCTGTTGGTAATAAGCGCTGCGGTTCTTGATTTTGCGAGTGTTTTGGTGTCCGAGCTTGATGGATCTACCTTAAACCTGTGGGGAGTTTGTATAATCTAGACTCAGAACAGGTGGATTAACCGCAACTTTTCATCAGCGAACCTCAAAGTGTTCAGCGGTGCGCAGGAAAGCCACTGCTTGTTTACACCGATGACATCAAAGTTTTTACTTTTCTTGATAGCTTAATTTCTTCACCAGCGTTTCCGCATATCACACCGAACGAAAAAAAGAAACGAAATGAAAAGAGGTTCGAAGAAGGCAACCCGCAGCAGGATACACGAAAATGTTTTCCTTACTTTCAGAATAAATTATCATATGAGATGTGCAGTCCAAAAAATATTCTGTGTCCAGAGCAAGCTAGAGCAGCTGTGTAAAACTACCAGCCACAAAATACATGCTTTATGATTGACACTTTGCGGCGCAAGTTTGGAAAAGGCAATGTAATTTAGTCAGTCATGGGTCATTTTATTGATTCATTATTTTTTATATTTGTCTTGTATGCATTGGCTTCTCTCAAAAGTCTGGGTTTTGCAAAGTGAACCCCCAGAAGTGAGATCAGGAAACTGGTTAAATTTTACTTAATTTTCTACCGAGTTTTAGTTCTTAACGACATTTAAGGGCTTGGGTTATGTGGTTAACCATAGAAAGGTTTAGCTTTAAGTCTAATCCAATATTTGTCCCATGTTTAGGGAAGGAAATTTCGGAAATTTAGCGACAGATCGGACAACTGTTCTAGTAGCGGCCACACAGCACGCGATATCTTACACCCACTCGTCTGCCTTCTGTTTTTTTTTTTTTTTTTTTTTTTTTTTACCATTTTTCATCTCACTGGTTGACAATAAAATACTACAGAAAAATACCCTATCGCTTCATCTTGGAAACCACAGGCCTATTTAGTGATAAGCGAACTTAGGAAGAGCCGGACGAGAGACAAAAAGACTAGAGATACGAAATACACAAGATGCGTTTAATCACTAATTCCACACAGTTTTGCCATATCGAGATGTTCGCCCTAAGCACAAATCCATGTTTAAAACTCAAACTGTTCCAGTTTCTCAGTCCAGTCAAGGGGACCTTTCTCTCCTCCACCTTTCTTTCCCTCTCGCTTCTTTGGGGGAGAGAAAGGTGGTTCTGCTCGCAGGGTAACTGAATGGGCACTGAATGCCCCGGAGGGGGAGGGGGGGGGGGGAACTCCCATATATGAGTCATTTTGGTATGTGCCGCCCCAAAGAGTATCATTTTCAGCATTTTAGTCTGAAATAGAGTATAGATTTTAACCTTTGGTCTAGAATAAGGTCGGAGATTTTGATATTTGGTCTGAAATAGGGTCGAAAATTGCACATTTTGGTCTGAAATAGGGTCGAAAATTGCTGAATTTTGGTCTGAAATAGGGTCGAAAATTGCTGAATTTTGGTCTGAAATAGGGTCGAAAATCGCAAATTTTGGTCTGAAATAGGGTAATGGTTTTCAGTCCCGGGCGGCACACTCCCACCCAAAAGTTTGAGGAGTACACCCCCCCAGGCTGAATGCCCAAAAAAGATTGAAAACGATAACGACGTTATCACAGCTATTTATAGAGTGTACTCATTTAGTCCGCGGCTTAATTTTTAGGTTTTATTGGGCAGTTGGACATTTGAGGGGTTTGTTAATTTGTCTGCGGATGCAATGAAACGGTCAAAAGACGAAAACAGAGCCTTATAAATGTTGTCAAGACTGTGGAGTCCTCGCTTCTTCGACCTTTTTTTCCTTCGTGGGGTTATCATCTTGCAGAGTGCTCGGGTGTGGCCCGGGCGCGACCCCTCGCCACTTCTTGATCAGTTTAGCCTACAAAAATTGCCTTTTTTAGATGTCTATTAACAAAAATTACGAAATTTTGCTGGTGGAAAGTGACTCAGCCGGTTGTAGGTGTGCTCAGCTGCTCTCTTAAGTCGGGTGATTGAGCCAGCTTGAAGTCAATAAATCTGGGCAATAGATGACCGTTTTTTCATTCAGAGAAAAATACTTTCGTAAACTTAGGTGCTTAGCTCACGTTTTTCCTCTATAAATCTCAAAGGCAACCTAACTGTAACCGACGGTACGGACGGTAGGAAAAAAAATTGTATTTTGAGTTTCCGAAGGTAACCGAATTTTGGATGTAGCCTCGGGAACCGAAGGTAAGCAAATGTAACAACAAGTAAGCGGCAGAGGCAGCCTTTTTTGTGGGGAGGGGAGGGGAGGGAGGAGGATTTGAAAGAGAGAAGTGTTAAAAGTCGATTGCAACTATCCATCTGAGGGCCCAGCATCAACTGATGACATGTGAGCCACGCTGGATTGACTGACGTAGGTACCGAGGCCGAAATGCAGTCTGGTTAGTCTTACACGCGGATTGTCCTGGTGAAGAGACTCGTGCCAGAGACTGGAACCAAGACTTTTAAAATGGCGGACGCGGATGAATTTCTTTAGCTTCTTGAACAAATCGCTCGCTTGTGCTCGTCATGTACGGCCGTCCTCCTCGTCCTGGTGACCGCACGTTTCCTAATCGGCTCCCTCAACCCCCAAGGAACATCAGACTGCCATTTGGTGCACCACGTTTTCCTGATCAACGACAATACTTTCCTCCCGCCTTCCGCCATCCTTCCCCCTCGGGCCCCTTTGTACCTGCTCCACCTGGTGCGGCGAACTTTATGCCTCCTCAGCATTTTCAGCCTCGGAGAAGACCGGACTTCAGAGGCACAAGGCACCCAGGACCCAGGGGCTCAAGGCCCTGGGGACACAGGGTCAGTACGTATCTGAGTTCCCTTTCACGAGGAGCTCAACTTAGCTTCGGATACTGCAGAATACCCTTGGGGCCAGTTGTCTAAAAGACGTTTAAGATACCCCATTCAGTGGACTATACCTGTTATCCCCTGCCCCCCTGCCATAAGGCCATAGGGAGATTTTGTCTCTTTGGCCTGGAACAGGATAGTAGACTTTGCTTATTTTGGGAAACAGGCCTGAAACAGTGTAAAAAAACAAAAAGATATACTTTGGTCTAAAATAGGGTAAGAGCCTGGCAAAACGAGGACACATTGTGGCGGCAACATTGTGTCCTTTGATGTTTCCAGGGTGGCAAAATGTGCGGCAACATTGTTGCGTTCTGCGTGAACACAACAAATGTTTCTAAAGTTTTTCAGAAACATTTTTTGTGTCCAGGACACACATTTGTGTCCACAACAAATGTTTTGCACGTGGCGAAACGGGGCAACATTTGGGAAACATGCGCGCGCTAGCAATGTTGCCGCCACAATGTGTCCTCGTTTTGCCAGGCCTTAAGGGTTTTCAGAATTTGGTATAATTCAAACAGTTCAATATAATGCAGCTGTACCCATGTCATGATTCCTTTTTCAAAATTGTAATTTATGTTAGAGAATGCCAAACCCATTCTGTATCCTGTGCCTGCATATGAAAATGGTACATTGTTTTTCTTCCCCACAGGGCAGGGGAGGTTATAACGAAGGAGAAGGAAACATAGAAGCCTACTATAATCATTCAATGGTGGAGGATCCTTGGAAGGGGCTGGAGAAAAAGTACAAAGAAATGACTGGAAATGAATAGATATTCTGAATTTTTTGATATGGGCCTGCTTAATTTGTTCAATGGTTGATTATGTCGTATCCCAGGAATAACAAAAGTCTTTCTCTCATACTTTTGGTCAACAAACTGCAGAATTGTGATTTAGTATATAGTAGCTGCAAAGTTTGTTCTGCCTCAAAGCACAGCTCAAGAAGTAGTTTTATGGGTGAAATATTTTCAGGCTTAAAATTGACAACAAAGTTTAGACCTTAACCCAGGACTTGCCAAATTGTATTTTTTGAGCAACCAGGCCCTCAGCTGTAAAACTGATGTTTGAATTTTCATATTGTGAAGGTTCCATCTTTACGGTCTTTCGGCACTCAAGTCACATGGATCAGTGGTCAGGCACAACAAGCAGCCATGTTTAATCACCACAACTACAATGCACCAAAGTGAGGCTGGGAGTTACATTAGAGTCCTAACAGGGGTATAGTCAGGTTTCGGCTTACGCTAGAATATACAGTCAGGATTGATATGTTGTATGTATTTGATTGAAACAAGGAACATCCCAAGTGGCTTGAAAGATTCTATTACGAGATAGTGCTTGTGTATACTAATAGACTGGGACGTAGGTCAACAAAGGAATGAGTTCTGCCATATTTGGGAGTGCAACTAAGGCTCAGGTTGCACTCGTAACTTTAACGACATTAACATCGACACTTGCATCATTTGAAGTGCAAACGGCGTTTGTCACCAGAAATATGTGTCTGGAAGTTGCCAACAAACATTAAAGAAGCCGTTGTATTGCTCTAGATGCTGAGTTGTTATTGACTAAACTTTCCAGTGCGACCCGGCCCTTAATCTGATTAAATCTTGATTAAATATTTCCCCAAATATTTGTGGTGCTTATACAAATGTTATTGTTTTTTTGCTTGACTGTCTTCCTCTGTCCATCTTAATTTGAAAAGTTTGAATCAAAATTATATTCTGTGGAACCTCAACCTGTTGAATTTTACTGTGTAGATCACAGACAGTCCAGGTCTTGTATGCAGCTTGTGTGTTTTCACATGTTTTTATACATATGATATTGAATCCACAGTTGGGTAAAAGGTCTCTAAAGTGTGTCTTCAATTTTACTGTTCACTTTTCCTTACCAATGGGCAATGACAGCAACCGAGAAGATGACAAAGGGTAAATAAGACAAAAAGAAAAAAAGGCAATAGCCAGCAGAAAATGTTCTTTTATATGTATGTTTCTTATGGGTTTTTGAAAAAGGACAATGCTAACCGCGCGAACGTGTCATCAAACGCTTTTGCTCCGGAAGTTAGCGTGTTACAGCTTCTGTTTATAGGAATGACGTATTTCCGGAACTGAGCTGAGCGCCAATGACATGGTTGTGCCTAAATCGTACCAACGGGAAGGACAGCCGCGCAAGACTGAAAACGAGTTTAGACCCGATCGCCTCACGACCGAGAATCGGACGATGTCGGTAAATCCAAGATGGCTGTCTTCTGTGTACTTCATCGAACGATGAAATGAACAAGCCTTATCGAGTTAAGTGAAATAACATCGCTTCTTTTCATCATAGTTTTGACGATTATAATACATATTGAACCTCGTGGCGAACTAAACTGTAGAAAATGTGACGTGTGCTTCCCGCTGGTACGGTGTAATCGTGTCGTACCAACGGGAAGGACAGAGTGAAATAACTCGGCTATTTTAGTCGAGGATCATTTTAAGTGAAGAGTAAGTGTATCTTCTATAAAATCAAGTGGCATCTCTTCCTTTGATGGTGATTTAGACAACTGAGGCGAACTAAACTGTGGAAAATGTGATGTGTCCTTCCCGCTGGTACGATGGAGTTGATCGTACCAGCGGGAAGGACAGCGGGAAATAACTCAGTTACTTCACAGGCTCTTGGAAAGACTATCGTCTTATAAAAGGATAGATAGACCCCGGATAGACAGACAGACAAACAAACAGGCAGCAGACAACTTCATTAATATTTATTATATGTGCATTTCTCATAATGTTTTTGATTGGTGTGATGTACATTGGCTTTCAGAAAGAGTAGTGCACAGCAATGTTATGATTTGACAGATGCACACACCAAAAAAAAAAAGACATCAGAAAAAGTAAATAACAAGTTTTTAACTGCTGTATTGATAGAAAATCTGCAACTTGTTTCACCATTGTTTTATTCCGCAGACAGTGACACTTTAAGGATATCTTCAGCAGCTTTTGTCCTCAGTGTGGGAATATCCTCTTAAAATGTTATGCAGCATTAAAGTGAGTTAATCTCCTGCTACATGTAATTTTTAAGTAACAAGTTCCCTGATTCTACATTGTTGAAATTTTTTCCATAGTTTCAATATCCAATCTTGCTTTCATATATTAATCCTCCCTGTTATGCGTAATATTCACTTTTACATACCTGTGAGAACTGGAAGGATCCCAGTCTTGTGTAGTTTTCAGCATACTAGTGAAATTGTGAAAGTGGACATTGAAACATCTTAAGTAATTCATTTTTGAAATAATGTTTTCTAACTTTTTTCTTTGTGCAATTTACTGTACACTATAGGAGAACTTTTTACAGTTTGAAAAACCTATCTAATTTTTCCCATTGGTAGGTTAAGTGCTTTCATTTTTTTAAATTCGTGATAAGATTTTGTTTGTCTGTTCCAAATTTCATACTTCACTGATAATATGTCCACTTGATGAATTGTCCCTGAATAAACTTGATTTGTACAAATGTTTGTCCAGTTTTTGGAGTCTTGAGTGTAGTTTCTCCTTTTTAAAAATGCGTGATCCTGTGCCTACAGAAAACACAACTGCATTAGATTAGCCTCCTTTGCTCTATGCAGGGTTGAAATAGAGAGGACTTTACGGGGCTTACGTCTTCGCTTATCGCTTTCTCTTTTCGCTTCCTTTTTTTGCTCGCATTTTTATCTGGTCCGTGGTGGCACCACATCTCTTTCTCTCCGACGTAAAGGAAGGGTATTCCATCAAACGGGATTGATATCTTGCTGGTGCATGGGCTGCAAAAGTGCACGCATTGGTGTGAAATCCCAGTCCAGTCTGTTGCAATGCAATAAAAGATATGGAACATTTTATGAAAATGCTTATCGCTCCTGACCCGAGCCTCCTCCATCCCTACCCCCACCCCCTCCGTATGTTATTCAAACTTTGCACACAAGAATGCTTAAGAAGAATGTATAATTATTCCACATTGGTACTCCTGTAAAGATCCTGCTAAATATATACATGCATAAAACATTTCAGAGAGCATAATTTTTTTGTTTGATATCAGGGTGTCAAAGACTGACATGCGGTAAAATCGACTGACCTTTTGATCCGAAAGATTTATCCACTCGTCGAACACAAAATTTGCTGATTGTCTCCGATTCGTACGCTGAAATGATCCTCCATATCTCTTCCCACGTTGATGCAAATAATTTAGACTTGGAGGACGAAATGTCCGGTGATGTCAGAGGAGAATCCATGAACGTGCCGCTTTTGACCAAGGTTCTTTTGACAAAGTCGTGTCAAACTTCTTTTCGCGCGTTTTTACCTTAACTAGAACCCAGTCCCAACCCCTAATAACTTCTGTATTTCACGGTTGCTGGAAAATCGACGAGTTACGGGTTTTGATAAACGAGAAAATAAAGATATTCAAATAGCATTTCCAGGGCTGCAATATTTCTTAAAGTGGTAGTTGTAATGCCGCACGAATTGTTAGCAGATTAGAAGTATTTATACCTGCCTTGTGAGCACGAGCTGGTTTTATTTCAAATTGCTCAGTTGGTTTGATTTACATAGTGATGGTACATATAGAACATCCCTTTCATACTTGGTATATATTAACATTATAAGTGGTCATGACTTTTTAATATAAACATCAGAGGTATTTCAGCAACACTGCTGACATGACAGTAACTGAATATATGAATGGTCAAATATTACCATATAATAAGAAAAGGCAGCCCGAAGGTGTGTACAGAACATTTCAGGTTGTCTCGTATAATGTCAGTTACACCAAAAAAATTATCTTTTATGCCAGGAGCATCCCATGAGATAAATATAGTGACCCATAAATTTGGAAATGTGTAATTTCTTAGTCATTGAAGTTATTGTAAAGTCATGATTTTAACTGTTTCATTCTCATAACATGTTCTTGTATGGGGTTGGGATAATTTGTATTATTTGTGCATGAATGATCTGTGCACAATGGGTAGAGGGAAAGGGGTCAATTTGTAAAACAATGACACATTACAAGCACTCTTGTGTCACATATTTTTTTCTTTATTCGCACAGTAATCAACCCAACCATACACATAATATATAAAGTTCTGTTTGTCTTCCTGCCCTCCTTTGTGAGCTTTCAAGGCACCCAAGAAGGCAGCTCAGCAAAATTATCTGTCAACATTTTTCCTGCAGTAGTCTTTTTGATAGCAGTATGAGACATCAATTAAAGGAGAGATTATATATTTAATCTTAACATCCTAAGCTAAAATAATTGAGTTATTCCACTCTGTCCTTCCAGCTGGTACGATCCAAAGAAAGCGTACCAGCGGAAAGGACACCACACTTTACTATACTCTGCTTCACTGTGAGGCTCATTTTGTGTCAAATATAATTCAGTCAAGCAATTCTACTTGAGTTTCCGATGGTACACTTTACTCTGTATATCCTCGACTGAAGATACGGTTAAAGATAGTCTGGTTATTTCCCGCTGTCCTTCCCGCTGGTACGATCGAACTCCATCGTACCAGCGGGAAGGACACATCACATTTTCCACAGTTTAGTTCGCCTCAGTTGTCTAAATCACCATCAAAGAAAGAGAGGCCACTTGATTTTATAGAAGATACACTTACTCTTCACTTAAAATGATCCTCGACTAAAATAGCCGAGTTATTTCACTCTGTCCTTCCCCGTTGGTACGACACGATTACACCGTACCAGCGGGAAGGACACGTCACATTTTCTACAGTTTAGTTCGCCACGAGGTTCAATATGTATTATAATCGTCAAAACTATGATGAAAAGAAGCGATGTTATTTCACTTAACTCGATAAGGCTTGTTCATTTCATCGTTCGATGAAATACACAGAAGACAGCCATCTTGGATTTACCGACATCGTCCGATTCTCGGTCGTGAGGCGATCGGGTCTAAACTCGTTTTCAGTCTTGCGCGGCTGTCCTTCCCGTTGGTACGATTTAGGCACAACCCAATGACATCCTGTCCCTGCTACAGGGAATGGGCGCCCCCGCTGATTCGGTATAAAGTACGCGTGGCCGAACTTCCTTCCTTCACTGCTTTGCGTCGGTGTGTGAGTGCTTGTAATAGGCTTTGAAGCGTTTTTTTAGCGGACTTTACGTCGTTACAACGCTAAAAATCGCCCAAAAAAATCAGAAAAAAAGTTCAAAAAACACATAAAAAGTTTAAAACATTTCAAAAAGGTCAAAAAAATCTCAAAACCTCGAAAATATTTCCAGCGCTTCTTTACACGTTTCAACCAAGAAGAACCACAAGTGATCGTAACCGAAGATGAATCCTTCAACGACAGGCAACCCGAACTACCCTGTGGCTTCCTTGTATGTCGGAGATTTGGCCCCTGATGTCACTGAAGCGATGTTGTTCGAGAAATTCAGCACAGCCGGTCCCGTGTTGTCGATCCGAGTTTGTCGAGACATCGTAACTCGAAGGTCGTTGGGCTATGCTTACGTCAACTTCCAACAACCCTCGGATGGTAAGCCACAGTGTTCACCAAGACTTGATTGTAATCTGAAATTTGTTTTTCAACAAGTATGTGCTTTATTTTTCAGCTGAACGTGCTCTTGACACGATGAATTTCGATCCGATAAAGGGACGACCCTGTCGAATCATGTGGTCTCAGAGGGATCCTTCGTTGCGCAAGTCTGGTGTGGGAAACATCTTCATCAAGAACTTGGACAAGAGCATTGACCACAAGGCTTTGTATGACACCTTCAGTGCCTTTGGGAACATCCTGTCTTGTAAGATCGCCACTGATCATGAGTCTGGTGCGTCGAAGGGATATGGGTTCGTCCATTTCGAAACCGCAGAGGCTGCCCAGACTGCGATCAAGAAAGTGAACGGCATGTTGCTGAATGATCGCAAAGTGTAAGTAGGAATCTTTCTTACAAACGTTAAAAGATCACACATCGAAGGTCGTGAGCGACATAAAATGTTGTGTTTATAAATGCACGTGGTTGCAGAGATTTCGTGTAAAAATGGCTGAAAAAGCCGGTTCCTTGATCAAGTACGTGACGTAAACTTTCAGCTTATATTCGAAATCATTATTGTCATTAAAGCCCACACTGTAATTTTTTTGTCCATGAAGCGTGCCTCAGTTGCAAAATCACACCTTTTCATTCCTGAACATAATGAATTCTCCCATCCATCAAAGAAGCAAATTGAGTGAAGTGATGTAATGATAATTTATTGTTCAATCACAGCAAGCTACTAATATTGCCAAGTTCATCATATTTTGTGAATGAGAGAGTAAAAACTAGAAAATTTGAGTTGATCAAGGGTTGCATTTTCAACATATTTTTTGTGAAAGAATCAAGACTGATTTTGCAAGAATACTGTAGGTCTTGTGGATTAGTTCTAGCTTATAGCTTCAGGCTACAGAAGTGTGAGATTGGATGTTGGGGCCACCTTCCAATGTACCTGATATCTTGTGCATGAGATTGGGTTGTTAATTAAGTGTGTTTCATTTCTTTAGCTTTGTGAGCAAGTGGATGTCGCGCAAGGAGCGTCATGACAAGTTTGGTGGGCAGCCCAAGAAGTACACCAATGTTTTTGTCAAGAACTTTGGCGATGAAATGAATGATGAAAATTTCCGTGTCATTGTGGAACCATTTGGCAAAATCCAGAGTCTGAAAGTTATGACTGATGAGTATGGCAAGTCCAAGGGATTTGCCTTCGTTAGCTTTGAAACTCCTGAAGAAGCTCAGAAGGTTAGTTTTGCTCCAAGATTCTTATGTAGTTCTCTTTGATCTTTTTACAACACTACAGGGTTACGGAGAAATCACATCATGCATGTCAACCCTACAGCATTGGATATATGTCACACAGAGGTCACATACATACGATCATCAGCAAACGTCAGACCATTAAAATATTGTCCTTTATGGTAGACTGCTGTTGATAGCTACAATGTTTTTGTACTGCGATAAAAGGATTGTTTGGCTTATTAGGGTTTAAAATTATGTTTGTCCAGTTGTCCTGGGCAACCAAAAACATGCTGAGGCAACCAGAAAAAGGTGCAAATGGTAATCAATGCGAGTAAAATGTTTTTAACTTGGCTATCTTTGAACTTACCACTATCTCAACAGAATCGGATTTCCTTTGGAAATAATGTAAAATGTCTTTATTTTTTTTTTGAATGCAGGCTGTGGAAGAGCTGAACAGCATTGAACACAAGGGCCTGAAGCTGTTTGCTGGTCGAGCAAAGAAAAAGATTGAAAGACAAAACGAGTTAAAGATGGAGTTTGAGAAAAGGAAGGCAGAGCGCATGAACCGCTACCAGGGGGTCAACTTGTATGTGAAGAATCTGGATGATGGCATTGATGATGCTAAGTTGAGGGAAGAGTTTGGTCCGTATGGAACAATCACCAGTGCGAAAGTGATGTACGACGAAAAGACTGGCAACTCCAAAGGTATAATGGCTGCTAGACCAAACTATACCGACTCCATTGTCATCAAAGTGTTAATGAACGAACACACCCAGCAGCTTCAGATCAGAAGCAATGAGGCCGAAATATTCCAAACTGAAGTGTTGCACACCATTTTCTAGACACTTTATGCACTGGAAAATCCTCTAACACATTTTTGTTGTAATTACCATTCCACCCTCTCAGAGCATATGTACTGTAACTTGTGCTGTGAATGAACTGCACATCAGCAATACTTGATTGTGATTCCTAGTCTAGACCACATTCTTGCTGTACCTGCTGAGACTGTCCCAGGCTGTTAGCAAATTTAACCGTATATCTGTTTCTCAGGGTTTGGATTTGTCTGTTTCTCCTCGCCTGAGGAAGCAACCAAAGCTGTGACTGAGATGAATGGGCGCATCCTTGTTGCAAAGCCTTTGTATGTTGCTCTGGCTCAGCTGAAGGAGGACCGCAAGGCTCAGCTTGCTGCTCAACACATGCAACGTTGTGCTGGACTCAGGATGCAGCAGGTAAAGCAATATTTGATTTTCCACAGTCATCTTTAATTTCCCTTAGGTCATGTCAAACTAATGTATATTCATGTGTACATTTTTGTCCTCCATCAACATATTATTACAACACCATTATTGTTCACTAAGGTTTAACTACCAATGTTGCTTAAATTTTTACAATTCGTTCCTGTATCTGTTGCCCTGTGGTTTTGCGGCAGCTGAACTATTGTTTCAGCTTGTGCAGTTTATAATGGGCATAGAGTGATGTCTGTTAAGTCTGCGATAGAATGCAGTTCCTGTGGCGTTCTATCAACCCTCTCTACAGCACAATAAGAATTTCGTGTTAACTTTCCCTGTCCTTAAATTGAGTGACCAACTAAGTGAAGGCTTTCTAACAGCAATACAGTATGTATGAATGTGATTGTTTCACTTTTGTGTCATCTCTTGTATCTGTGGTAACAAACTTACTTTTCTCTCCATGGTAGGCTACTCAGCCCCACATTTATCCTCAAGCAGGTGGTTTCTACATGCAGCCATTCCCACAGGTAAGGATGTGACTTTTTACCCATGCATTCAAACGAATTCCCCTGACCATCAAGAAAAATAAATGATGACTTTGATACATTTTCATCTGAGGAGCAAAGGGAACCCCTTTGAATCAACCCTGATCAGTTTGGCTACACTATCAGATGTGATAGAGGTCATTTCCCCAACCTAAAATCCTGACTTTCTTCCCACAGGGACAGCGTCCATTCTTTGCCCCCCAGATGCCTCAGGTTCGCCCACGATGGCAGGTTCAGCAGCAGCAGCAACAGATGCGCCCAGGAATGCAAGGTGTGCCCGGTGTGGGCCCTGTACCCAGAGCCCGTGGCCAGCGCCAGCTGCCTGCCCGTTCTGTGGCCCCATCACAGGCGGGTGGTCCAGGGGCACAGCGTGTTTCCCAGGTACAACAGCAGCAAGGTCGTATGGCTCCCAGCGGCATGCAGGGAGGACCTCGGTTCAAGTACCAACAAGGAGTGCGTAATCAGCCTGCACACGCTGGGTCCATGGGCATGGCTCAACATGACCAGCAGACCATCCAAATCCCTGTAAGTAACTCACCCTCCCTTCTCATGTTTTGCTTGAAAGAATTAGAACTATGGGCCCAATAGTTCAGAGCATGTTTAAGCTAATACTGGGTTAGGTCTAATCTTTGTTGTGATTTTTAAGTCTGAAAATGCTTCTTTGCTATGTATCGAGCTAGGGAGAACACCCTTTTTGGTTAGTGCCTGATCGAAATTTGGTGTTTGTTAGCCAACTGCATGGAAAGAAAGAGTTTGGTTCTGGGATGACCCTCATTAAGCTTTAGACGATCAGGCCCAAGATATTTTGTGGCAAAAGGGTTCAGATTCTAATCTGTACTGATCTTGTTCCTAGGGCCAGGAACCACTGAGTTCATCTGCATTAGCATCAGCCTCTAACCAGGAGCAGAAGCAGATGCTGGGTGAACGTCTGTTCCCCCTCATTCAGCAGAGTCACCCTGATTTGGCTGGAAAGATCACTGGCATGCTGCTGGAGATTGACAATGCTGAGCTGCTGCACATGCTGGAGTCGGACGAGGCTCTGCAGGCCAAGGTGGAGGAGGCGGTGTCCGTGTTGAGGGCCCACCATGCAAAGGAAGTGGCTGCTGGCCAAGAAACTAAGAAGTGAAAAAAAAAAAGACAAATTGGATTTGACTTATCTGACCTTACCCCTTTATTAACTGGCCTGTGACGATATTATGTTCAAGTTATTGAAATAAAGTTTTTTTGTTTCAAGATAACTACTCTTGGGTTTGTTTTTTTCTGGGCACATAAACTATGGATTTTTAAATCACTGTATTTGTGTTGTCTCTGCCAGGTATCCAGACTGCATAAGATTAACTAAATGAAATCAAGGAGAGAGGGGGGAAAAGTCTGTGAATTTGCCAAACCCCTCCCCTCCTCCCTCTTCCAGACAAAATAGATTTCAAGAATTCCTAAACATGTTACATGAAGTACGATACTGGCAGCTCGGTGGGTTTCTTTTGACATTGTCCGGACAATTAAGCAGCAGCCTGATTTAACACAAGAGTATCACCTGCGGAGAAGCTGGTTTCCGATCACTGAGTGGCAAAAAGCTCGCGTGATTTTCGCTCGCGCAAGCATAAGTTCTACTACGAAAATTTGCACGGCATTTTCAAAAGGCACGGGTTTTGTTTGAAGTTTCTACACGCGATGTGAGCCAGTCTGCTGACTTTTCCAATAACCGGACTTTATTTGCGACTGCAATATTGCTGTGTCAAATGCATTGAGTACGATCACTTGGCAAAGAAAAGAAGCCTTCAGAAGACCAGACTGATTATTTTTTTCGCTCAGATTCCTTACTAAACTAAGGCAGTTCACTTTAATTCCTTTGTAAAAGTTGTATTGCCGCTTTCGAGATTCTTTTCAGAAAGGGTTGTGACTAAACTGGATACTCCAAAATCAGGTTTCCGAGAGGAAACTGGGACCGAATCAAAAATTAAATTTTCGTCAGCTCGGACCGTGTTCCGAAAACAGTACGACAGTGACGTTGATGTTTTGAAAGTTCTTGGCGTGCATTAGCAAGTCCGTTCGGCTGGCCGCGTCGCGCCGCCTGTGTTCCTTTTACGCGGACGTGGAGGTCAACTCCAAATAAAACTGAAGCGGCTCAAGACATGAGTCGAAACTGTAACCAGTCAACAGATATACACAAGAAGCATTGTAGTCGTGAACGTGAAAAGGACAATATTATTGTTTATTTGTAAAATTTCGAGTCAGCCGGCCATTTGCTCGAGAACACAGTGGTTTTGGATAAAAACAACTTATCTATATAAGCATCCTAATACAGTAAATACGGATAAATTTAGGATACGTTGGAAATCTGATCCGTCTATAACTGTTTGCTTCTATGTTCCTATTTACTTATCATCCCTGTGGTGATTTTTGACATTTCGCACCTTCGCTCGGAATGCTTAAATCTTGATTGCATGTCTTATCGTGAATGCGTTCGTCTTCTGGAGTTTGACTGATCAAGAAACACAGGATCGTACACAAGCCGTTTCAATCGCTCTCCGGAACAGTTCACGCGGTGGGATTTTTTTATCTTCGGTGTCAATATTCATCTGTGCCAGATCAGCCATAACAAGCCTTTCTTCTTTAGTATTTTCTCCCCGAGCTAATTTTTTCCTTCTAAAACCTTTCCAGTGCCGAATTTTATTTGACTGTCTTCCGGTGTTAGATGCTTCAGACGAACCGAGGTCGTTTTTTTGTCCACAATGTTCGTAAACGGCTCCGGACGACTTCGCCGATAACTCGTTGTTTTGGTCCCAGTCTTCACTCGGAAACCTGATTTTGGAGTATCCAGTTTAGTCACGACCTTTCAGAAAGACCGATTCGCGCCCCCGCCGCGTTCAGCGGTATTTTTTGGCGGGAAGTTTGGGAGCGCTCTCATTGGTTGGAGCCTCGACGCTGATTGGCTGATGCGCTCACATCAGTTTTGGGCGGTTGAATCAAAAATGCATTGCGACACAAAATTCAACAACAAATGTTTTGTGTGTATGGATTTCTTTGCCTCATAACATCAACTTATAGACGGGTTCACAACGATCAGAACGAAGCAGTGAAGACATAACAGCGATGGAAAAACGTCTTCAAACTCCAAGTTGTTTTCTGAGTCCGGAATCTCCCGGTAATCGCACGATCTTTGCGAAGAAAACTGGACTGCTGGAACGGTTGCCATCACCTACCTTCCTCACACCACCGTCTTCTGAAGAGAGACTGGCAAGCTATGATTTCTCGTCTACGGAGATTAGTGACCTACCAAAGCTCGACTATGGGAATGCAATCGGAGATGACGAACGTCCAAAGGAATCGGTAAAAATAAAAACCGAACGCTCGCCGCTGCATCCTGCGGATCGCATAATCGGCATACAGAAATTAAACGTGGAGAAAGTCGATGTGATAGCGGAGTTGTTGGACAGAAACTGCGGGCAGATATGCAACAGAATATGTGGTTTTTTAACGGGGGACGACCTTTGCAGGTTTGTGATAGGTTCTGTAGAAATCGATTTGGTTTGGATGGCGGGAATATTTGAATTAGGCCCTCGCGAATCGCGATCACGTTTCCGACGTCAACTTTAATTTATATTACTGACAAAACTACTGTTTATGTTTTTCAGATTTGCATCGGTTTCCAAAGCGTGGAGAATGTTCGTAACGTGTCAAAGCCGTATTCAAGAGAGATGGAAAGCGCGTCTGAAAGAATGCAGAGAACACTGCTCTCTCAAGGGAAAGGTCAGCTGAATTTAATGAATATATTGCGGCATACTCTTTCTTGAATATGGTAAACAAGGATTCCAAGGTTTATCTGGGGCATAAAGTATTGAAAGTATTTCTCGGGACGTTTTTTGCTCCGAACATCTTGTCAAGACGTACATTTTGTATCGATTTACGAAAAGAGTAATGCTGTAGATTAGATGGAAACAGATTGCAAGAGAGGAAGCAAGAACATTTTTTATGCTGATACTCTTGTCATCTCATCGTATAAAAGGGGGCTCTAAAAGTTGGGAAACTCTGTTGTATTTTCTTATAAGTGTTTGTGAGTGACATGCCACCAAATAGGTCACTAAAATAGTGTTTCGGCATGAAGATGAACACACACTTCCTCCCACAATTGATCAGCTGTTTTATTTGCTTGGTTGCAGTTAAAGTATGCTTTATTTATGTAAGGGTATACTGTTTATACTGTTAGCTAATCTATATATTTTTAATTTGTCTGCAGGAGAACATTGGATTACCCAAAGGATTCCCACCAGCTAGCAACCCAGTTAGAGCACCACTCTCCAGTCTTAATCACAACAAACAGGAGCAATGGACAAAGTCATCTCGTCGTCCAGACGCTGCTGTAGTGTCCAGTTCAGCAGACCTGCGTCCCTGTCCTAAGTGCACCTCTCCGTCACAAACCCAGCCTGGGCAGTGTCAGTGTCAAAAATGTGGGCTACTGTTTTGCTCAAAATGTCTGAGACAAATGGACAGTCACAATACAAGGGAGTGCCAGGGCCTAGCACTCCTCCCAACACAAATGAAAAGAACACTGCAGTCTAGGAAGGCCAGTGGGGACATTGTTGGCAGTAAGAAGAGCAAAGACAGGATCAGGAGGCTTTGATGCATATTATGGACATATACTAGATAGACCAATGTTTTAGGTGTAAATAGAGGTGTAAATAGTATTACCACAAATATTATTATATTTTACATTAGCCTTAGATAGTCATTTTAGACTTGGTTACCTGTCCAATCACTGTTGTAAATATGAATGTACAGTCTGTTATTGGTGGCTTGGTGCTTTATTTTATTTTAGAACCAATCCATGACTTTGGCAAGTCTTGGGAACTAAAGACTCTGTTTACATGATTTGCTGAAGGTCTAGGATTAACTCATGTTTTAATAATTCCCTAATCTCTTTCTCTCTTTGCTCATGATGTATAGAGTCCTTGCACAGTTTGTAGATACCTATTGATATTATTCTTGGTCTTGTGAACAGAGAGAGAAATATTAGTATTTGAATAAAATTAATGTTGATTATAGCTGCTGGTGCATTCTTTTGTGGCTCTCGATGTCTTACAAACGTTTCCCCTGTCAACTTAACTGTATAATGTGTAAAGCTGGTGTTACACTGGTCGATTTGCAACAATGATTTGCAATGCCGATTTGCTTCAAATTCATGTAACGGTGTTGCAAGTTTTTGAATCGCTTTCAAAAACTTGCAATGCGTTGCAGCACTGCAAACATCGCGAAAAATCGTTCGCAATAGGGTGTTACACCTGAATGATTTTTAGCGTAACATCGTATCATTGCATATCGTCGTTGCAAATCGACCAGTGTAACATCACCTTAATGTAGCCCTTCTGATAAAAGAAGGTAGTGGAAATCACTACAATGCACATTAATTCCTTCAAGTTCTCCAAGATTACTAAATTTCCAATGCATTTCTTTACAAAACTATAGTTAATATTCCAGGGGTAATCTCTTAGTCTCATTGCTTTGGTGAATCTCCTGCATTCGTATCTTCCACGCCATATTTCTCTTTTATCTGTCGTGTCCTCTCCAAGAATCTTCTCTGGATCTGTTTTTCTGACTCTTCTACCACTTTTTGGAACTCTTGCGATTCCTCTTGCATTTTTCTCAACATTTCCTCTCGTTTCTCATTATTTGGCTCCTGCTCCTCTCGAACTAAAATGCCGTGACAGAGCTGCTTCGCCTCCTTCAGCTGCTCTTGGACTTCCACAAGCTTCTGTGATAGATCTACACAAACTGGTAGGCTTTGATTGATTTGGTCGATTTTGTTCTTTGACCCTTCCAGTCTCGTTACCTCGCGATCGTTTCGCTTCCCTTCGAACTCCCTAACAAATATCTTGCTTTCATTTTGAAGAACAGCTCTGTGATCGAACAATCGGGAGTAAACACCAACGATGTCTTTCACCACTGTTTCGCCCGCCATCTTGAATCGTCTCACCCTTCGGAGATCGTCGGAGGACGTCGTAAGTATTCGACAGGGAGCCGAAGTTTTAGCGACACTTTAGGGTTTTGGCGCGAAATCTAATCACGTGCTCCAAACTGACCGAAGGCAACAAGGATTTGTGCTTGATCGCGATTTTCGTCTGTTAAGCGATGGCTCTGGATAATGAACAGTACATGAGACAGATCCAAAGGGAGTACCTCGACTTCTTGGATGATGATGTAAGTTTTTGTGCCCTCATTTGGCTGGACCCCGAAGTTTGATCGCCGGGCATTCGTAGCATGGCTGCCGAATCGCTTTCATTTCTATCTGATTTCTCCCAAACTAAAGCCCTTTATTGCGTGTTGTATAAACGATAGTGGAACTCGTTTTGCCTCAGTTTAGTGGATGATGTAGCTGGAAGTTCGACTCGATCGCTTCTTCTCGATGTTGTACTTCGATCACATGTGGTGTTGTCCGTTTTCCCGGGAAATTTTAATGGGCCAAGTCCAAGTCCCTGATGTATAGAACTTGGTTCGCACTGATACAGTTTGACACTGGTGGATTCTTGTATACCTGTTTAGTTTAGTTGAGTTTTGTACTAAAGGCAATCAAATGCGATGTAGTTTAGACTATTATTATTACTGCTTTATTGAAATTTGCAATTTATTACAGGAGGACCAAGGTATTTATCATGGAAAAGTTCGGGACATGATCAACAAAAACGAGTACAGACTTATTGTGAACATAAACGACCTCCGAAGGAAAAACGAAAAACGAGCTATCACGTAAGTACAACTTTTAAATACAATTAGATTTTTGATATTTCGATCGTCTTGCAAATCACCCCCCCCCCCCCCCCCCCAAGCCCCCAACTGTACCTTGCAAACACTGCAGTCAGAAGTAACAGCTGTTTGCAGCCACAGAGGGAGATTTTTTCTCATATTTCTTTCATTCTTGTTTACATTTTACAGTCTCCTGAATACAGCATTTGAGGAGTTAGTTGCCTTTCAGGTAAGTTGCAACTTTGCTTCATTTTCACCAATGCTCTTTTTTATCACTTATGTTCATTTTTCTTTTTTTTTTTTGTCTCATTCCTTTCTTTTCTTTTTTCTTTCTTTTTTTTTTTTTTTTTTTTTTTTCAGAATGCCTTGAAGGAGTTTGTGAGCTCTGCTGACACAGTTTATGGAAAAAAGCATGATGAGTTTTTTGTTGGCTTTGAGGGAAGGTGAGATGCTGGAAAAAATTCAGGATGTCTTTTCACTCTGCTAATTCAAGTATGAGTTTCTTTCACATAGTTTTAGGATATTTGGTTAAATACAAAATATTAATTTGCATCTTCATTTGATTTGCTTCAGTTTTGGAGCCAAACATGTGACTCCAAGGTCTCTCTCTGCACGTTTCATTGGAAACATGGTCTGTGTAGAAGGAATCATCACCAAGTGTAAGTTGAGAAAGTCCACTGCGACATTAATCCTGTCCGTTCACCTTAATCTGTTTCTCGATTCAGCTATGAACGATGTCCTCTTGATATCTAATGATATGACATAGTTTTTGTTTCAAAATCTGTCTGTATAATCTACAGGTTCCCTTGTGCGACCAAAGGTTGTCCGTAGTGTCCATTACTGTCCCCAGACCAAGAAGACTCTGGTTCGCCGCTACACTGACTTAACATCTTTGGATGCATTTCCGTCAAGCACTGTGTACCCCACCAAGGTAAATGAAATCCAGGTCACACCATGGACAAATATTTGGCCAGACACAGGCCGGGCAGACTTTGGACAAAATCTGATCTATAATCTATAAATCATCTAATTCTCCCAACCTGCCCTGATCAAGTATGAGTATTGTTAAAGAAACGACTAATATGACCCCAAGTAAGATATCTACTGCTCTATTCTGCACATTGAACTATAGCTGACTATGTGTTAAAATATGAAGTTTGCATCTGTTTGGTCACCCCTTTCTTGTTCACCCAGGATGAAGATGGAAATCCACTTGAAACAGAGTATGGACTTTCCACTTATAAAGATCACCAGACTTTCACAATCCAGGTAACTATAGAATGTGATATTATTAGTTCAATAGATTAGGAAGGGTATATCAACTGATCCATTTCTGGCAAAGGGGGTGGGGTGGGGAGGGGGGTGAGAAGAGGTCCTTTTTCAAACCTCGGGTATAACAAAGGGAAAAATATGGTGCCGTTTGGTATTCTAGTGGGTTGGTAAGAATGGTTGGTGAAAGAAAAAAATGTATGTGGCTTTTTACAGTGGTTTTAAAACTTGTGCCTTGATTGGTTGCAGAGTTGTCGCGTGTGGTTTTTCTAGACATCTATAACAATAATTTGTATCGTGTCTTATAAATACTTTATTGATACTAAATTCTTTGGCAATCTCCTTCAAATGAGTGCTAGTTTACGAATGGCTGACTCTCTTCTTTGCTTGTACAATAGGAAATGCCTGAGAAGGCCCCAGCAGGTCAACTCCCTCGCTCAGTAGACATTGTTGCTGACAATGACCTGGTTGACAAGTGCAAGGTACTGTACATGTGGTAAATATTGCAGCCTTACCTAGTTAATATTACTCACTTTTGTAATTTGCTACCACGAGTTTCATTTTCCAAGTGTCATCCTTTTAGTAATATTCCAATTCATTCTGCTATGGGCCTAGCATGCTTTGTGGCAAAATGTTGGACAAGTTGCAATATTGTGCTTTCAGGGTCTGTAGAAATTACCCATTGGATAACATAAGACTCACAGTCCACAGTCAGTTTTAAGTGAAACATGTTTTATTTCTTTTTGCAAAGAGTGCAATGTATGATACCAGGTGGACCATTTCAGCTAGCTGCCTGCAAAAGATTGATTCTTGTTTAACGTTGCCTAGATAAGCTTTGGACTAAACGACTGTTGTTTTTTCTGTTGTCTTTTTAGCCAGGAGATAGAGTCCAGGTTGTTGGGACCTACCGCTGCCTGCCATCAAAACGATCTGGCTTTACATCAGGGACATTCAGGTGAGCTCCAGTTCTTTGTGCAAGACAAATTGTTTTCTGTAACTCGGTAAACTGTTGGGTTTGCAAAGTCTCAGTGACTGTCTTTTCTCTCTCATCAGGACTGTGCTCATTGCAAACAGTGTTCAGGTTATGACCAAAGAGGTTGCACCAACTTTTTCAGCCAGTGATGTGTCCAAGATCAAGAAGTTCAGCCGACAGAAAAAAGTAAGATGTCAGTAGCATTTAACTCGCACACTTTAGGTCGTACTCTCCTGTTCCTACGCATCTTCTCCCGCGAGCTCACCTCGGTGTCCTGTGTCTGCGTCTCCTCCAAACTTATTCCAATCTACCGCGAACTAAATTCAAGTGATTACTTCCATCAGCGCTTCGTGTCCCGCTAACTAAGGTCAGTCTCCCGCATCGGCGCCTCATATCCCGCGGGTAGCTTACGTTAATCTTCCGTGCCTGCGCTTTGTTCTCCAAAACTAACGATAATCTTCCGCATCTACTTCCTTTATCTCCCGCAAATTTACGTCAGTCTCCCACACCTACGCCTCATCTCCCGCAAGCTTACGCCAATCCTCCGTGTCTGCGCTTTGCTCTCTGTAAACCAACGTCAATCTTTCACATCTGTGTCTCATATCCTGCAAACTTACGTCAATTTCCCACATCTACGGCTCGTCTCTCGCGAACTTACGTCAATCTCGCGCATCTGCGCCTTATCTCCCGCGAATTTGCCTCAACCTCATCTGCGCCTTGTATCCTACGAACTTACGTCAATCTCGTGCGTCTGCGCATCGTCTCTCGCGAACGTACGTCGATCTCCTGCATCTGCTCCTCGTCTCCGGCGAACGTACGTCAATCTCGCGCATCTGCGCCTCATCTCCCGCGAACTCACGTCAATTTTGCGCATCTGCACCTCGTCTCCCGCAAACTCACGTCAATTTTGCGCATCTGCTCCTCGTCTCCCGCGAACTCACGTCAATCTCGCGCATCTGCGCCTCGTCTCCCGCAAACTCACGTCAATTTTGCGCATCTGCGCCTCGTCTCCCGCGAACTCACGTCAATCTCGCGCATCTGCGCCTCGTCTCCCGCAAACTCACGTCAATTTTGCGCATCTGCGCCTCGTCTCCCCGCGAACTCACGTCAATCTTGCGCGTCTGCGCCTCGTCTCTCGCGAACGTACGTCGATCTCCTGCATCTGCTCCTCGTCTCCGGCGAACGTACGTCAATCTCGCGCATCTGCGCCTCATCTCCCGCGAACTCACGTCAATTTTGCGCATCTGCGCCTCGTCTCCCGCGAACTCACGTCAATTTTGCGCATCTGCTCCTCGTCTCCCGCGAACTCACGTCAATCTCGCGCATCTGCGCCTCGTCTCCCGCGAACTCACGTCAATTTTGCGCATCTGCGCCTCGTCTCCCGCGAACTCACGTCAATTTTGCGCATCTGCTCCTCGTCTCCCGCGAACTCACGTCAATCTCGCGCATCTGCACCTCGTCTCCCGCAAACTCACGTCAATTTTGCGCATCTGCGCCTCGTCTCCCGCGAACTCACGTCAATTTTGCGCATCTGCTCCTCGTCTCCCGCGAACTCACGTCAATCTCGCGCATCTGCACCTCGTCTCCCGCGAACTCACGTCAATCTCGCGCATCTGCTCCTCGTCTCCCGCAAACTCACGTCAATTTTGCGCATCTGCGCCTCGTCTCCCGCAAACTCACGTCAATCTCGCGCATCTGCACCTCGTCTCCCGCAAACTCACGTCAATTTTGCGCATCTGCTCCTCGTCTCCCGCGAACTCACGTCAATCTCGCGCATCTGCGCCTCGTCTCCCGCGAACTCACGTCAATCTCGCGCATCTGCACCTCGTCTCCCGCAAACTCACGTCAATTTTGCGCATCTGCGCCTCGTCTCCCGCAAACTCACGTCAATCTCGCGCATCTGCGCCTCATCTCCCGCGAACTCACGTCAATTTTGCGCATCTGCTCCTCGTCTCCCGCGAACTCACGTCAATCTCGCGCATCTGCGCCTCGTCTCCCGCAAACTCACGTCAATCTCGCGCATCTGCACCTCGTCTCCCGCGAACTCACGTCAATTTTGCGCATCTGCTCCTCGTCTCCCGCGAACTCACGTCAATCTCGCGCATCTGCGCCTCGTCTCCCGCGAACTCACGTCAATCTCGCGCATCTGCACCTCGTCTCCCGCGAACTCACGTCAATCTCGCGCATCTGCGCCTCATCTCCCGCGAACTTACGTCAATCTCGCGCATCTGCGCCTCATCTCCCGCGAACTCACGTCAATTTTGCGCATCTGCGCCTCGTCTCCCGCGAACTCACGTCAATTTTGCGCATCTGCGCCTCGTCTCCCGCGAACTCACGTCAATTTTGCGCATCTGCTCCTCGTCTCCCGCGAACTCACGTCAATCTCGCGCATCTGCACCTCGTCTCCCGCAAACTCACGTCAATTTTGCGCATCTGCGCCTCGTCTCCCGCGAACTCACGTCAATCTCGCGCATCTGCGCCTCGTCTCCCGCGAACTCACGTCAATCTCGCGCATCTGCACCTCATCTCCCGCGAACTCACGTCAATTTTGCACATCTGCGCCTCATCTCCCGCGAACTTACGCCAATCTGGCGCATCTGCGCCTCGTCTCCTGCGAACTCATGCCATTCTCCCGCATCTGCACTTTACCAATCTTTATTTGTCCTTGACCATACTCGTATTATTTTGATTTAATGTCAGACAGTAATCAGTGCCCTTTTGTGTGATAAAACAGGATGTTTTTGAGTTGCTGGCGAATTCCCTTGCCCCCTCCATCCATGGTCATGAGTACATCAAGAAGGCTGTCCTGTGTTTACTGCTGGGAGGCACAGAGAAAGTGCTAGAGAATGGAACACGACTCCGGGGGTAGGTCTGGGGATGTTGTGTTATTTTCAGACTGATGAACTAGTTTAAGAAATGTGTACTTATTGTTCTTGTTTTTTTACAGGGACATCAATGTGTTATTGATTGGAGATCCATCCACAGCGAAATCTCAAATGCTTAGGTAAGTAACCTCTAATTTGTAAAAATAAGAATAGTATCCAAGACTGGTTCAAAAAGTTATGAAGAGGTTGAACCAGTTCTAGCTAGTCAGACTATCAATTCTCCTAACACTGCTGACATACTCTTTGTTCAGGGCAGGTTAGGAGAAATAAGTGATTGCTTGTTGGAGTTCAAGCTGATCAGGCTATCGATTCTCTTAACACCACCCATACTTGAGCACAGGGCAGGCTGTGAGAGAAGTTCCTGGATGCTTAGAAGTTCGAGGGTTCGTTCGAAAGGGTCACTAAAACTTGTACTCTTCTCTCTCTTTGTCTTGCCAGGTATGTCCTTCACTCAGCGCCACGTGCAATCCCTACAACAGGGCGTGGTTCATCCGGTGTGGGTCTCACGGCAGCCGTAACGACTGATCCTGAGACAAGTGAGTGTTATTGTTTGGAAATTGTCGTTGTTTTGAGCAACAATTTTTTTTTCAGATGTCTCCTATACCAATATTGTGATTTAATATTGTATTTTTACTTGAAGGTGAACGTCGTCTTGAAGCTGGGGCCATGGTGCTAGCTGATAGAGGTGTTGTCTGTATTGATGAATTTGACAAGGTATGTTTATTATTTTTCATTCGTTTCCTTGGTGAAACTATAATATTACACCTCACGTACACTGAAGGTACTGACAAACTACTGATTTTTGACGGCCAACGAAGAACTAACGCTCGCCGGAAGCATTGGGTTTAATTTCTTAACGGCGTCGATTTATCGTACGTATTTCTCCACGCCGACGCAGTCATAATTAGTAACTTGTTATAATGTGTCAAATGTTCATTCGTTTTCCAGATGACAGACATTGATCGTACAGCAATCCACGAAGTTATGGAGCAGGGTCGAGTGTCAATATCCAAGGCTGGAATCCACGCCAAACTGAATGCCCGGTGCAGCGTACTGGCGGCTGCAAACCCTGTGTATGGGAGGGTAGGTCAACAGTGTTCTTCTTGACATACGTAAAGAAAACTGACATATACATGTAGATGGCGTTGAAGATATGTTTGCGTGAGCTCCGATGGTTTGCTGTCCTGAGAAACTGTAAGGGAGTTGAAGGTCAGAGTGGAATGGGAAGGTGTGACGAGTGTATTAGAAAGAGTCTGACATTAAAAGCTGATTTTACTTGTAATTTTCACTCAATCATATATATCTGTTATTGTTTGGAGTATTTTTGTGTTGTGAGCTCAAGAGGGTGAAAAAACTTTACTGCTTTAATATTTATAACATACATGTATATGATTTCAGTATGATGCTTACAAGAATCCAATGGACAATATCGGGATGCAAGACTCACTTTTGTCCCGTTTTGATCTTCTGTTCATTGTCTTAGATCAGGTACGGTGGTTTGAGTTTTCTCCGTATTTCTTTCTGAAAGAAGACGAAAAGACAGGAAGAAAGTTGGAAAAATGTCGCTTTTCAACTTCTTCCAACTATACAACCGATAGGGGCTCGGAAATTCCCAGGAGAAACTTAGGCTGGTTCACACGAGTAAAACAAGCGCAAACGACCGGTTCACACAGTAATATTTGTGAAGCAGGCGCAATAGAATGGATTTTTTTTTTCATTCTTTTGCGTATGCTTTACCGTTTGAGCCTGTCCAGTTCATTTGTCACAAACAGCGTTGATTATCCTGTTTTCCAGATGGATCCGGAAAATGACCGTCGGATCTCGGAGCATGTGCTGAGAATGCACAGGTACAGAAAACCAGGTGAACAGGAAGGTGAAGCTTTACCATTTGGAGAGGCAATCGACACATTGTCCACAAAAGACCCGGATGTAGAAGATGAGGACGAGGAGACACCCGTATATGAGAAGCACGACGTCCTGTTGCATGGACGCAAGGCCGACAGGAAGTGAGTACAGTAAGATAGCTCTTATATAGCTGTTTCTCCAATCAGGCTTAACTACAGAATACCCGTCCTCCTCCCCCTCCCCCCACCCCCACCCCTCCACTTGAAACTGATGCCTGCGTATCTACTTTTTTAAAATTCTTACAGGGATAAAGTTGTGTCCATGGCCTTTATGAAAAAGTACATACACGTAGCCAAGTCCATTAAAGTAAGTATCTGGGGCACTCCCTATGATTGACAATACGGGGGGGCTCCGCCCGAAAGGGTTCCCTTTTCAAGCCTCGTGTATGAAAAAGAGGTGTAGAAAAACGAAGCTTGGTGTTTTAAAGGGGGCGGTAAGAGCGGCTGGCCAAAGGAAAATTCATATTGCCATTTCAGAGAGGTTCTAAAACTCGTCCCTCGATTGAGAAGTTCGCAAAAGTCGTGTTGCCGAGCGAGTTGCGTGCGTTCTTCCAGACGTTTTCCGGTTCAAGGTGGAACAAGGGGGCAGCTGTTTTACTAGACATTCGACCCCAGATAGGTATTTGTTTTTAAAGGATAAGAGGTCGAAGCCTGGGAGGAGCCTCCCCATGTAAACATTCTTCAAGTGTCCATCCCCCCTTCCCCCTGGGCATATATTGTATTGTTTTTTTACACTTTAGTATGCATATTTTGATTCTCACTCAACCCGCAGCCCCAGCTGACTAAAAGCGCCGCTAGTATAATCTGCAAGAGTTATTCAGATCTGAGGGACCAGGAGAATGTCACTAACGAGAGAGCGAAGGTAAGGAAGTAAATTTTTTCAGGTTTCTTTATCTTCCCGCTGCTCCTATACCCCAACTCTCCTTCCCAACCTCTTGTCAGTGTTGAGATGAAACTTTTTTTTTTTTTTTTTTTTTTTTCAAAAAATACACGAGAAAAATTGTCGTGGAGACCCGAGGCTCCCTGGGCGCGCCAACTATTCAAAGCAGCCCATTCACGCGAGGAGCTTCTGCCTCAATAGGGTCACACTATTCCCCGAGTCAAATTGTGGTTTCTCACGCACGTGGCTCGATTCGGTTTGTAAAGAAATGTATGAATAGTTGGCAAGCCCAGACTGGCTCGACAGGACAACTTTTTTCTCCGCATAAACTTGACCTCAGGAGTGTCAATGACGATCTGTTTTATGATGTATTTGGTCTGCTTTTAGACAATGCCGGTAACCGCCAGAACTCTGGAGACGATGATCCGTTTATCCACTGCCCATGCCAAGGCCAGGATGAGCAAATCTATTGATGAGGCAAGATTTGATTCCTCTCCGTTTTCCAATTGTCCAGCAAGTTTTTGCCTTGTGTTCTTAAATGCGTAACTAATTTCTCTGCAGTTCGTTGCGGAGTCACGGCGTATTTCTTGGTAGACTTGTTTTTCTCTATTCTTGTTTCAAATTTTAATCTTTTCTCGCAGCAAGACGCAGAAGCCGCGATAGAAATGGTGTCCTTTGCGTATTTCCACAAGGTCAGTGGTTTTTCACAGCTTACAACATTTTCACATCGTACCTCCCTTACCTTTTTACGTAGATGCTTTGTTTCTGTTCATTTCTGACCAAACCATATCATCGTCGTCTTGGTAATTTTCTTAGTTTTCTTTCCCGCCCCCGTTAGCATAGTCCAACATCGTCGTCACCGTCCCAATCATGTTCTCGTTGCATTTACTCGTAAACGCTGATTCAAACGGTAAATCCAACGGAAGCGCAATAAAGTGGAAAAGCTTTCTTTCTCTTGCGCTTGCCTCGCAAGTTTTACGGTTTAAACCTGTCGCTTGCTTCCCTCGTGTGAAACATCATTACATTTGTTATTAATTCTGCATGTATAGTTCAATTTAAAATCTATAGTGGCGTGACCATTGACTTTCTCGCCGATAGATCGAGCGCAGGAAAACGAACAAGAGAAAAAACAGCGAAGGGGAAGAGGAACAGAGCGGGGCCTCTGAAAATGAAGAAGAAGAAGAAGAGGAGGAAGAGGTGTCTCAGAGGAGCACGAGGACAAAGACGTAAGTGTCTCTCGTTATTGGAATCACAGTTCGTGTATATCGCTACATGCATTCAGGTCACATAGCGCAACGACCGATAATGTCGTGAAACAAGAAAAATGTCGAGACTTGTGATATTACCTTGAGCCAGGATAGGACTGTGATACGGAAGCATCGTCCACACTAATTGTGGTTTTCACATTTTACTTTAGTCCAAAGAAATCTCAAGCGAAGAAGCAGAAAGTTGCGAAGAAGAAAGCAGGAGAAGATGGCTACGATCCGTACGATTTTGACAGCGAAGATGATACGCAAGGTCTGTATTACCGCGTCGTCAAAAACATGCTCTGTACATCAACGCCTCCACCCTCCCCCCATCCGCTTCACCCTCGTACGATACGCGCTCTTCCTGTTGTCTACTCGTTCAGAGGAAGCTTTATGTCGTCAACTCTTCGTCTTTTTTTTCACAGATGTTGTAGAGAAGATCAAGAAGCGCCGCGGATCCAAGCCCAGCAGAGATTCCACGCAAGAATCCATGGATACGAGCGACGGTGACAAAACAGCGCCAACAATCTCCGAACAGAGGTAAAGGTGCAAGGAGCCAAATCGACTGTTTCAGAGGAACGTATGATGAATCCACTGAAGGTCGACTACCGTTTGGCATGAAGTTTTCGCGGATTTTGCGGATTTTCCAACGATCCCGGCGCGAAAATGTCATGCCATGCGAGTGTGTAAAAACTGCGGGATGCCGTTGAGAAGTACGTTTCGACCGTTAGACCTTGTCTCGATTCATCACACGTCGTTCTTCACGCCGACGCAATCAAAAATTTGTTCTCCCAAATAGTAGTTTTCCGTTGTTTCAAGCCGAGGAACTCCGGAGGATCAAAACTCCAAACTTTAATGAAAAAGAAAAAAGAAGAAGAAACATGAGAACATACAAGGGCTGGGCCGTGATTTCAGATTTACCTCAGACGTATGGCGTACATTTTCGTTAAAAAATAGTTTTCTTTCTTTTTCAGATTGACGCAGTTCAAGGCGGCACTAAACGCTGTCTTTTCCGCTGCTGGGACGCACGTGCAGAGCTTGTCTCTAGAAAAAATCATCGCGTCACTGGACAGCTCCCTGAAGTTTACAGACGCCGAGGTTGAGGCCGCAATCCAGGTCATGCAAGATGCAAACCAGATCATGGTATCAGAAGGATTTGTCTTCCTAATTTGAGGGACTATATCGGTGAAAATGATGGTGAAATCCCTTCATTTGAAGAACATTGTCGCGCGTTTTGTACGGATAAATTTGTTGTGTGAGATTTTGGCAGTGATTATTGTGGAGTTTTCCTCCCTTTCGTGAAGATTTTTCTGCTTTTTCTCCGAGAGCACCGAGATACAAGAGCTCTTAGTTTGCTAAATACTGTACACATCTCGAGTGAACACTTAATGGTTTTGCAAATGACCCCAACTTTGGTACAGGAAGTGAAACCTTAAAACCCACTATTATTTCTCGCTTCGAGACAGTCACTGGGATTTTCAAAGTTACAAAAAAGTTACGAGGTCAGGTGCGAACGTATGGACCGCACCGTCAAATAAAAGTAGCCGAAATGTTTCCCGCGTTAGGCAGACACGGCGATAAGAAAGCCAGACACGAGCAGCTTTGTCGATCTTCGTGGCGTGTTCCGGAGATTCTGTATATCAAATAAACTGTTTACGTGACGAGCCTTCTGAAGACAACTTTCCAGATAACCCCGGGGGGGGGGGGGGGGGGGGGTACTCAATAAGAATTTGGGTAGGGGGGTTCCGCTGACTCTATAAAACCCTGACCCTATTCAAGACACAAAAATGGAAATTTTGCTACCCTGTCTAAGACAGTGTGCTCTAATTTGATACCCTGTTCAAGACTAAGTTTAGATAAGTTAGCCTGCGTTGCACGCGTTTCCACTAGAGCATACGAAGAAATCGCGCGAAAATGGCAAGAGCAAAAATGTGGTTGAGGGGGGAGGGGAAGAGGAGAAAATCTTCGGAAAATAACCCTGTTTAAGACACAAAAATGTAAAATTTGATACCCTGTTTAAGACAGAAGACCCTGACCCTCGTGGCGAACTAAACTGTAGAAAATGTGACGTGTCCTTCCCACTGGTACGGTACCAACGGGAAGGACAGAGTGAAATTACTCGACTATTTTAGTCGAGGATCATTTTAAGTGAAGAGTAAGTGTATCTTCAATAAAATCAAGTGACATCTCTTCCTTTGATGGTGATTTTAGACAACTGAGGCGAAGTAAACTGTGGAAAATGTGATGTGTCCTTCCCGCTGGTACGATGGAGTTCGATCGTACCAGCGGGAAGGACAGCGGGAAATAACCAGACTATCTTTAACCGTATCGAACTCCATCGTACCAGCGGGAAGGACACACCAGGGTCATTGGTCTGGAGCTTCTGCCGCGGATGGCCCTGGGAACGAGGTTGGTGTCCTGGGAGACTGAGTACAACTAAACCTTGGTTGTCGCCTCGTTCTCCTGACGAGACCGAGCAGGGCGGGAATTTTGACGACTTCGCTGAAGAAACGTCCATCTTGGATGGAAGAGTGGGAGTTCGCTGTTGCTTCACAAGATTTTCAAGATTCCCCTAGTTCGGAATGATTTCCAGCAGAAAAGAAACCTCCACAGTCCCAAACGCCTCTGTTCTCCGAACTCCCCTCGGCTGGGACATCCACCTCGCTCGCAACTGAAGGTCGACTGAAGCGGCCCAAAGCGTCCGGCTCCACGCCTAAACGAAGCTTCCTTTACAGGTAATTAAGTTTTAGGTTCTGTCGTTGTTGTTTGTTGTTTCTCCCCGTAACTAACTCGCCTTCTCAGGCCATGTGCGCGCTCAAGTTTCCTTCTCGTGTCACTTATGCAAAACGCATTTGTCACCTAATCACATCCTCGTGTTGATTTGTTTGGCCTTCGTTTCTCCCTTGTCGCATGTCCCTTCGTTGCACACTCATGTTATTTCCTGCGTCCTTAGTTTTTTTATATACTGGTCTAGCTTATTTTCCCCATATACTTTGTTTCTTTGTGCCTTTCGCAATGCTTTTTACATACTTCTCTGGCTGCACAACTTCCTTTGTTTTATGGTCGCTTCATAGAATCAGTTTGCGTCATTTCGTTTTTCCCTTCGTATCCTCAAGCTTCGATAAATATTTTTCCCCAGTTTTGTTGTTCTCCCTGTCACATCGATTTTATTTTATTTATTTTTTCTTCTTTTGCTGTATTTTCACTTCCGTTCCTTCCGTTCCTGGTATCTTTTGTTGGTCATGCTTTATATTGCCTTATACTCTTTGTTGTTCTATTGGTATCCATGTGTCTGTTGGTTGTGCACCCGTCCCCTATCCAGCCTGACACTGGGCAGGCAGGATCCTTGCAATTTACTGCCGTGGAAGTTCCTTGAAATTCAAAATTGTGTGTGTTTTTTTTATAATTTTGTGATACAGTGCTTTTTGTTGTTGTAATTTCTGGTGGTTGAAACTGTTTTCCAGTTCAGATGAGCTATTTGGCAAACTTGTTTATGTGTAGGTTTTAAATATACTGTAGCATGATGTGTATAAAAAAAGGTTTAAGGTCAGCTAAATTAGCATTTTTCTTTTTCACCATCAATGTTGCTGTGCTTTATCATAGACAGCAAACAATACGTAATATAGGTCTATGCTCAATTTTCATCCATTACAGTATTATTATTTTACGTGTTTTCTTACCTCATGTTTCCTGTTCTCCCGACTATAGTCAGATGTTCTCCTCCAGCTGCTGCAGACTGTTCCAGGCTGACTTCCTCCAGACTGTTGCGGACAGACTCTTCTGGGCTGACTTCCTGCAGACTGTTGTGGACATTCCTCCTGCATGCTGTTCCGGGCTCTCTTCCAATATTATCATCCATTTTTCTCTTTCTGACTATTTGTTCTTCTTCTATGTCCCCTCAAGTCCCTCGTCCCCTGTATGATCATTGTGTGCCTTCCATCAACCTGATGATGACCATCATTCAACTCCACTGAAGGAGGAAGGGTGCAGGTGAATGTTAGCAAAGGGGTAGGCAGGAAGAGGTTCGAAACAGGACTCTGAGGAGACCGTGGGCGCATTGTTTTCCCTCTGGTGAGTTGTAGGAGTTAGGTGGGAGAGTTAGGACTAGAATGGGGAGAATTGGCCAAAGCAGTGGTACGCATTTCAATCCTCAAAATGAGAAGAATGGGCAGGTGACTCGAGACTGGTCGGCTTACAGGCAACATAGACCTCAACGACATTGATGGCACCTCTGTTTGAGGGGTCTCTGCCGCCAAGTCGCATTTGCATGTACTCCGGATGGAGGGTGCCATCCTCTACAAAGGACTACTTGCAGCTCCAGATCTCGTCGCCGAGGGGTGGTCCACCCATTTAACTTGTCGAGAGGGTTGTTATGCGTACCACTGCTTTGGCCAATTCTCCCCATTCTGGCCCTAACTTTCTCATCTTACTCCTACAACTCATCAGAGGGGAGGCAATGCACCCACGGCCCCCTCAGGGCCCTGTTTTGACTCTCTTCCTGTCTATCTCCTTGCTGATATTCATCTGCATTCTTCCTCCTTCAGTGGGGTTGGCTGTTGGTCGGAGGGTAGGTGGATAGGGACTGGATTGTACAGGTGATTTGGGAGGGATGGGATTTGAGGGGAGGGGTGGGAGAGGGGGCCTGGGATGACCGTGAACGTGGTTGTGCAACCGTCACCTCCCTTGGTGTACTTCCACCATCCCAGGCCCCCTCCCCCAACAGGATGCCCCATTCCTAACCCATAACCCATAACCATAACCCTAAGTAACCGTAACGCTGACCCTAACACTACTTGACCCTAACCATGGCGCCATAACCTAACCCAACACACCCAATGAATAAAACTTATTTATTTTATTTTATTTTATTTATTTATTTATTTATTTATTTTATTCTTTAATGTATGAATAAAGGAATAAAGAATAACAAGTAAAGAAATGAACAAAAGAATAAACAATAAAATGAACAAAAGAATAAATGAATTATTAAATAATGTATAAGTGAATGAATTGATTTATTCAATCCAAATTTTAAATTACCATACACCCATAATTCCATTGGGCCAGTCAGAATTGATTTATTCATTCATGCATGCATTTATTTAATTATTCATTTATTCATATAATGAATAAATGAGTTGATTAATTATTCATATAATGAATAAATAAATTTATTAAATAAATTGATTAATTATTCATATAATGAATTAATTAATTACTAAATTAAATAAATTGAAGGAATGAATAAATATGGGACAAGTTCCCAAAAGAGAGAATTTCTATTTAAACAGAGACGCTGTTGAAAGCTGTGTTGGCCTTGCCCTTCAGATGATGGTTGAAGTAAAGAAAGGAACTTGTGGAAGGAAGGTAAGTCTAAATTTCAAACTACCGTCACCCAAAATTCGCATCTTCAGTATGCTTCGGGGCCAGAATATTGGGCATGGCCCAAGGGTGAGAGGGGGGGGGGGGGGGGGGGTGATACTCCCATATAGGTATGTGCCACCCCAAAGGGTATCATTTTCAGCATTTTAGTCTGAAATAGGGTATCAATTTTAACCTTTAGTCTGGAATAGGTTGGAGACTTGTTATTTGGTCTGAAATAGGGTCGAAAATTGCTAATTTTGGTCTGAAATAGGGCTGAAAATTGCATTTTTTGGTCTGAAATATGGTCAAAAGTTACAAATTATGGTTTGAAATAGGGTAAGGGTTTTCAGTCCTGGGCAGCACACCCCACCCAAAATTTTGAGGAGTACCCCCTCCCCCCAATGAATAAAAAAGAAAAAAATCAGGGGGGTTGAGTTGTGAACTAAGTCACTTTCAGAGTTGGTAGGCCTGTTTGCTGAGGACTGTAATGGATCTCTGATAGATTTGATAGATTGTTAATGCATGCTGAGAAGGGTGGTACCCATGGGGCTCTTAAATTTCTGTTGAGGTCTTTGCATGTACCCCACATAGTTTGTTGAATACCAGTGTACCCATAAAATCCACTTGACTAGTCCATTATTTTATTCCACAGCCTTCAGAGTTTTTCAAGCAGTAATTTCCTGAGCACATGGCTACAGTGACTTCCTACTTTCCTGGAGTTTTGTATCAGGTGGGTGATGTTAATCATGAAGATACCTTATGTGCCAAGTTTTGAAGTTGTACATAGTTTGTTATATACCAAGACGTACCTCACAAAAATTTATTTGACTTAGTCTACTGTGTTATTCCACAGACTTCAGAGTGTTTAAAACAGTTGTTTACTTGGCATAATTTATTTGACAAGGCTGCAGTGATGTCCTACTTTCCCAGAGTTTTGTATCAGGTGGGTGATATTTATAGTTGAAACAAAATTAACTACAAGATCACATCTGGTAGAAAAAAATAAATAAATTACTAGAATATTCAGTGATCAGTCCATGTCCCAAATCTCATTTTTGAAAGTTTAAGCAAGTTCTTCAGGTTTATATCACTGGTAATTAATGTATTTTGTTTTGTTTTGTTTTTGTTTTTTTTTGTTTTTTGTTTTTTGTTCTTTGTTTTTTTGTTTGTTCTTTGTTGTTGTTGAAAGGCAGATCCCAGAATTTGCACTGGGCTTTTGAGGTGGAATGAGGCTGGCTCACCACCTTCCAGTACTTCTTGGTGAAGAGCAAGTACAAAAGGCATCTATTTTAAGTCAGATATTATAGGGCCAAGCTTGGAAGTGTGTGGGCAAGTGCATATTTACCCTCTGCATTCTTCCAGCTGGGATTGTCATACTGTGCACTGTGACCATGTTTCCAGGTAAATTAGACTTTGTTAGTTTGTAATATTCACCTTTGCATAAACTGTACAGTTCAGTTAGTTATATATAATAGAGAATCAACAAACAGACAGATTAAAAATACATGGGAAAAAGTAATAAATTGTTAAAATAATTCAAAAAACAAGAGGGAGGCAATTCTTTGATATTTTGCAAATCATAGCCATAGATGGTCATATATTTTGATATTTGGTTGCAATTTGTAATATTTCTGCATAAACAACATAGCTAATGTGAGTAATAATGTTATGTACAAAAAGTTGTTTGACGTACAGTAACATAATAAGGAAAACTTTAGAAGTTAACTTTTAGCGTGAGAAAGTTTAGTTTCAGTTTCATTTGCCAAAAATGCATTTTTTTACATTTGATGTTTGTGCCTTAATGCAATGTCTGTCATCCCCCTTTTAGGGAGCTTTGTGCAAGAATGGAAAGACAGAAGAATGCATTTACACTGTCAATTAAACAGCCAGAAGATAAGAACTACTTCTGATCACCAGCTCAAGGGTTTAGTTTAATTACCAACACTGTCTAGGCATGTTGGAACTGTCAGTGATATATATTCATGGATGTCATACAGTATCAGCAAATGCAGGTTTATTTATTGCAAATTGTTATGGAGCAGTTTAATAATAATTTTGATGACTGTCAAAAAACCAAACCAAAGCAAATGCTCAACCGATCACAGAGGCTTAACTAATCAGAATGTATTGTCTTATGATGAAGAAGAAACCAATCAGCAGTGTGACAAGACTGAAAACAATATTGCTTTCTTGTGTGGAGAATAATGCAATCAATGTTTTTGCTCTTGATTGACCAAGATTGCTGCTGTTTAGTGAACTTGTTTTTGACCATTTTTTTGGAAAGCATAGCAAATGCAAAGCCAATGATTTCTTGAGCCTTGATTACTTGTACTGTCATCCGAAAACAGCTCCATGCTGATGATCATTTAGATGAATAATAATTATTCTTGTTGTTTTGTTTTATGTTTTTAGCAAGTTTTACATGTAGAGATTTTTGAGATATAATTCATTGCCAGCGAGCAAGCCGAGCGAAGACGGTCGGCTTGCGAGGCGGCCAGCATTAATGCCACGTGAAGTATTGCAGCAGGCAGAAAAATTCTCGATCAAGCTGTTAAAAGTGTAATGTAAGGTGTAGATTCCCTGGAGACTTTGGTAGGGGCCAATTATGTGGCCGGAAATATTAGAGCCAACAGAGCCAATGAAAAGAGATGTTGATTTATGGTGTGACTGTTCTAAGCCAATCAGGAGGGAGTATTTTCACGAGGTTATTAACATATGCACTTACTAGGCATCTAGCATCGAGTTCTTTTTCTCTCATTGACACTTAGCAAAAGCTACAACTAGTTTAATAATTTATTGACCTAAATTTTGTGAAATTGACAGCAATTTTGCTGTATCGTATCTAAAGTATATAGAAAGAAGTCTTGTACCAGGATATAAAATATACAAAAATTAAAATTATTATTATTATTTTATTATATACCAATGATGGTGAATAATAAAGCAGTGAATGCATGTGGCTGGTGATGGTGAATGATGCCTTATTGTGATGCTAGTTTCTGTTTAACATTTCAAAACACTCATACTCGGAGAATATCAAGTGACATTTGGTTTGCAGGGGTCGGGGCAGAAAATTATAGACTTGAGTCCCCCCTAACCTATAGTATTTTCAAATTGTGTCCACCATTTTACTGATCCTGCAAATTCATGCCTGTGTTCTTTACCGCTGATTGTTTGCGGCTGCAAAATGCATTTGAATGTTGCGGAATCCCCCCCGGAAAAGTCCACCGGAACTAAAAACACCAACGCATGCGCAGACGTTTTGCCGCGCTGTCGGGAAAAGTCGTAGCCTGCGTAGCGGCCTCGAGGGACTGGGAACTAGCCTCGAGGGACTGGGAACTAGGAGGGGAGGGAAGTCCCTCGAGGCTAGTTCCCAGTCCCTCGAGGCCGCTACGCAGGCTAGAAAAGTCGGTAAATTGATATTATAGTACAGCGGCATCTTGCGCATGCGTGATTTCCGCGAGTGCAGACTTATACCTTCTTTTCATAAAATAAGAGATTCTTTACCAAACATGTTGTGCTAGAAAGCGATTACCGACATCCCGAAACGCAGCACTGTTTCATAAAGGGTTAAAGAGATGCCTGTATTTTGGGTGGCTGTCCATCCTTTGCCGGGTACCGCCGAAGATCTCCACGAGAGGTGAGACATCGATCGATCTTTTGCCATGAAGATCTTTAGATTCTCTAATTTGTGGACCATGTATTGATGCTGTACTCTTTCTTGTTCCATGTGTAGATTAAAGGAAGTCTCTGATTCCAAGGCCCAGGCTGGACATCTCGGGTAAGATACAGGATTGTTTGCATGTACATGCGGATCGCGTGGTGGGCTTTGTGCAATATATTTTCGTCCATTTCTCCTCGTGTTGGCTGATGCTTGGCCGTTAAGGCTGCAGCTGTGGGCATCACGCATTGAAGATGCGACACAGCTACGTTTATAAATGGCGATATGATGATGACGATGAGAATGACGAGGAAACGTGTTTCTCACTTGCCCTAGTTTCACGTGCCGTGATGGCAGTCCTGCTGTATCTGGTGTTTTGTCGGACTGATCTTTTTAACTGTAGGGGAGTGATGTTTATTCTTTGCCCTTCTGTAAAAGTCTCAAAGTAGAAAGATTTTCAGGAATTTATTGTGGAAGTGTTTAGCATATCAATCAAGACGGAAATACATGTCATTTATGTATTTTTCACGAGACATATATACAGCTGATCAGCTTTGTATTCCTTGTAAATTGCAAACACCATATTAGCTACAGGTATGTGTTACTGTATAGCCACATAGTATGTAAGCTACACAGGTGAATCATCAGTTTGTTCCTGTTTCCCTTGTGTTCTTACGAACCCTGTGTGTTTTTATACTGAAAAGCAACTCTACAAACTATACTGGCATGTAGCATATGATGACTCTTGCCTTTGCAAGGTTTGTTTGTGTCAGATGACTGACTTTTTTCTCTCGCGTAGTTCCCCTGTTGTGCAAGTGCTGAGGGATCACGTTATCCAACAATGTGTTGTAGGACCGCAGCATATTGCCTTTTTGCTTGAGGTACATTATCATTGATCTTATTCCCCCTACCTGCTCTAAACAAAATGAATGAGAAGAGTTAGGGGAACTGATTGCTTGACCAACTTGACCCCAAACAAGAGATTGCTACATATTACTGCAGTGAATTCTCAATATGAAGGCCAAGGGACTGGGAAAATGTGTTCAATATAACAGGGTTTTGTTATCATGAAGTTCCACTTACATTTTACTGTAACTGGGCTATAACGGGCTGAAGAATATCGTTTGTTATACTGAGGTTCGTTATATCACGGTTTTACTGTACAGTCATATAGATTTTATGGGCTCTTGAAGTAGACTTTTGAAGTCTTACTCTGATCCCCTTAACTATTCAGAATGGACAGGTATGCCGTGTCCCATTTGCTCTCCATCCTGATAAGCTGGACATCACACAACAAGGCGCAGCAGTGTAAGTACCATACATTCAAATAACTTGCAATATTCCAAATCAGAGCATTATTTGATTGCATAGATGTGGCTATAAGCCAAATACATACTGTAACTACACTGCATTATCGGTATTAAAATGCAAGTAGAAGAACAAGATACAGTGTGCATTGGGTATGTTAGCCCATTTTGCTATGTTGTAGAAAACACATTACAATTGATTATACCCTGTAAGTTTCAAGTTTCCTGGCTACATGATATTTCATTTCATTTCATTTCATTTTTATTTGATTCACCACACATATCATTTATCTTACAAAGCATAACTTACGTGCTGAGAAATTTTGTGGTGAGTAAGCCCAGAAAGAAGCCGGGGGGCTTGTGATATCCAGGCTTCCTCGTTATATCGTTATGTTGATATGTACAGTGTTTTGCAAGCATCACTGAAACTAGGAAAACTGAATTTGATTCTAATGTTTTTGCATGATGACCCCTGACTTGAAAATAAGGTGATTGCACAATGATACCAATGTATAGTAGACTTTACATAATTATCAAATGTTTTTTATATCAGTGATGAAGAAGCTAACAGCTCCACAACTGCCAGATCAACATCTCACATTGTGTTGCACCCTGGTGAGTGTTTTTTAGCTTAACTTCTCCATGAAGTAATCTCTCCTTTGTTATTAACTGTTTAGTTTAGTTTATTAAATTCGTCATACACACACTAAGTAAATACAAAATAATGGAGTGTAATGACTTGCGTCCCAATTGGCATCCAACTCCTAACAGAACGTAAAGATAAAAATATTTCTAAAACAAGGAATCTAAGAATAATAAGAGTAATAAACTACTAAGCTATAGACTAATGGATTAAAAATGCGGCCAAATAAGAGTTATCTAATTCATGTCTAAAATTACGTATTTGTATATTACGTATATATAGAGTATATTACACGGCGGCGTGAAGATATGAATTTTATTTTCGAGCGGTAAAAACAATATTTTACGAACGAGCGCTTCAAGAGTGAGTAAAATATTGTTTTTACCACGAGAAAATAAAATCCATATCTTCAAGCCGCTGTGTAATTTTCTTTTTATTATATTAGGCACGAGTGTTTTACGAGGAATTGCACAAACAACCGTGCAAAAGCGAGAAATGATGCCAACGATATCCTCACTAGTGAGGATATGGAAAATACGCCACTCGGGTCCCGGCTGTAGTTTCGTATGGATTTTACGCACGGTATATTTTCCAGTAAAACACTCGTGTCTATATAATAAATATATATACTGCACTACGTGGCGTGGAATGTTTGTGAATTTTGTGGCATTTGATGGCTTTTACTTTTTTTAGGTGGGTCTCGTGGCCAGAGTGATGGGTCCTGGGTGTTGTCTACTGCTGGAGAAGCTCTGAGTGGAATAACTGGGCATCCTGTCAGGTATAGGTACATAGACACAATATTTTTTACTATTTCTGCCCTTTGCCCCTTGAGTCTGAGGCTCCAGTGTATATTTTGAATTGCTACCATTGTGTTGAAAAGCTGAAAACACATGTTTAAATCATTCAAACATGTACACTACACTATAGTCAACGCTTTCAAGATGGACACCTAAGGTTTAAAGGTTTTGTTGGTTGCAGCTGGCCAAATTAAACTTACATTTATCTGTATCTAAACTCTCTATTAGTCGGACACCTCTATAACCCTTTCACTCCCAAGCTCAAAATGCAGATTCTCTTAACCTTTTAAAAAGAAAATGTATGAGTGATGTAGTGAGAATTGATAATTTAATCAGCTTTCATCTTAGCAAACTATCAAAAGCCAAGTTCTCCCTACTGTATCATATATGTTTCTGGTGAGAAACTGAAGGAGAAAATCGAAGTTGGTCACAGAGGGTGTCCATCTTAGAGAGAGTTCACTGTACAATACAATACAATACTGTATGTCCTCGGTGCAGCTGGAGTACAGATGAAATATTAAATTCCCTCTGCTTTGTTTTTCATGTCTTCTGATCAGTCGATGGGGAGCCATTCCAGCTGCCATGTCTCTCAGGCCTGGTAGTCGAGTGCCGAGTCGTGGTCGGACACGTGTGGTGAGAAGGGGAGGCAGAGGAGGAGCCTCTGGATGGGCCCTTGGTCCCCGTGCTGTAGTACCAGCCACTGCAGTCCCCGAGGAACTTGTCAATCAGGTTCGAGCAATTTTAAAGAATTCTTCAACACTCAATTTTCCATATTGCTTTGTTCAGTGCAAGTATGCACTGGTACGTCTGAAGAAGACCTTTACATTTATCATATGTGTCCAAAATGTTGACACAGTTTCAAATTCCATAATTTTGACAAAATGACCAGCAGTGATTGTCATTGAATGGGGAGGGGATGATTTGGGGTGTCCACAGTGTTTTTGAAAGATTGCCTCTTGCAAAGGAAGTAAAAGTGCTTACAGTACTGTAGTATATATTGATGAGAACCAAATTTTCATTTATCCTTGAACACTTTGGTCCTAACAGTAGTATATTTTTTATCAAATTAAGGCCCAGGTTGTGTTACAAGGAAAGTCTAGAGCAGCAATTGTTCGTGAGCTACAGAGAACGGTAAGCAAAAGAAAAGAAAAAAAGAAAGAAAATTTTGTGTTGTTTGTGTTTGTGTTTGTTGTGGTCAGTGATAAAAACACAGACCTTTTGTATGATGTGCTTAGACATAATTTGAAATGAATAAAAACCATCCACTGCTTTTTGTTCAAACAGAATCTGGATGTTAATCTTGCTGTGAACAATCTTTTGAGTCGAGATGAAGACGAGGGAGATGACCAAGAAGAATCGTCCGAATATCTTCCAGGAGGTTAGAACAGTCTTTTTATGAGGTTTACTGTACATTTGCTTGTTTTTTACACATGCCTTTATTGCGATTGCGATTGTTCAATAATAAATTAAATTACAGGAATAGAGCCAAAGCCAGAGGCTTATCAGTAGCATAGGCTAGGTGGAAATTACAAAGTGACAGATTATCTATTGTGGGGCAGTGGAAAGAATCAAAAATAATTAATTTCATAAAAAAGAAAAAAAAAAAATTGGTGTTCTGTTGTTGCTGTAACTGTGTTCTCTTTTGTTGGTGGTTATTGTGAACTTGATTTAGATGTATCATTCAAGCCCTGTTAATGCTCGACATTAATGGTTGCCCACTATGCCCGGGGCAACCAAAACATTTGGTTGGGCTGGTAAATTTGGGCCAGGCACCAGAAATTATGAAACATCTAATATTGCTTGAAGTCAATCTACAGTCCGAAGGGTAACCAAAACCTAAAACCTTAATGTTGAGCACTGCCTTTGCATTCTACATGTTGTTGTATAAGAGGTCTTAAGAATTGCATATTTATGTCTTTCTCGCAGACGACTTGATGTCTCTTCTGGATGCTGGTGTCCATGGTGATGACCCTTCTTTTGTGGTCGACCCTGAAGCCATATTTTCAGAGGACATGTTTTACAGCTCGCAGTACAGCAGTTTGCATCGCCGTAGCGGAGTTCGCAGCAGCAGGCCAGGAGGTGGGCCAGACAGAGACTCTGAGCGGGAGAGAGAGCGGGATAGATTGAGAGACCGTGAGAGGGAGTCCCTCAGGAGGGACCGAGAAAGGTGGTGGAACGCTCTTCATGTAGGCCCAGACTCTGGACCTTCTAGTGCCGCCAAGCCACCCCCTCCTGAGAAGTCTCCTTCTCTGTCCAGGAGCCTACCTTCAGACCCAGTCAGCATTTCTGATCTTCCACAATGGTGGCCAGAGTTGGTAAGAACGTGTGCTCGTTACTGTAGATTTCATGGTTTAAAACTTCAAGTGTGTCTTTTCTATCTTTTTCAATCACAACCAACCAACCTTTTGACAACTGCTCATGTAATTTAAAGTTGCTATAAGCCATTTCTTTTGCAAATAAGAAATATTTTGTTTTATTTTACTTCATGTAAAGTCTTTGGGCAACGTACTGTACAGTAGATTTCTTTATTATGTAAAAGATGACAGTTTCCTTGGTAATATTTTCAGGATGGAGTCAGCCCTGAATTCTCTCAAATTGCTGCAATGCATTCTGAACTGGTTGCCATTTCAACTGATGGTAAACTGTATCAGTGGCGATGGGATTCGATTCTGCCTTATCACAGTGAAGAATCTGCTGGAGTTGACATGTTTCACCCCCGAGCCAAAGCTCTAGGTCTCTTGGAGGAAACCATCGTAGCTGTCTCTGCATCTTCTATCAGAGCATCGGTACTCACAGATTCAGGAAAGGTGAGTGGGTACCTTGCTTGATCAACTAATTCTCCCAGCCTGCCCCGAACAAATGTAGGAGTTGTGCAAGGAGAATTGATGGTCTGACCAGCTTGAAGCCAAGTCAGTGAGCACCTAATTCTCCCAAGCTGCCCTGAACAAAATGTATGAGTAGTGTTAGGAGAATTGATGATTGTTGTCCTGGTCAGGTTGCAACTTGGATGGATGAAACGCTGAGCAAAGTTGCAAGCAAACTGGAGCATGCTGCACAGAACTTCTCCGAATTTGCAGAGGACCAGGTCATGTCCATCCATACATGTTCACTGTACACCTGTGCACAGCTGTCCTCTGGAACACTCTACTGGTGGTAAGGGATACTGCTCCATGATTTTACTTTCAACTCTGCTTTCTCACTGTGCTTCAGAGGAAAGGGCTAATGCACTGTTGGTCGTTTGGTGTCCCAGGCACAAAAATTGTAAAACATACAGTTGATGTTCTCGTGGACAACCTTGGAAGTGTCCGTAACTGGAACTGTCCGTTTACGAGAATGTGTAAATACAGAATTTGACTGAGCTAGAGTTTAAACGGGGTTTTGTAGAAGTGTCTGTAAGTAGAGCTGTCCGCTTACGAGAGTGTCCACCAAGAGAGCTTCGACTATATGCAAGTAGTGTTGCCAATCGAAAACTGTAGCAAACGCAAATCCAAGGCAATCGCTCAATATTATATACTTCTAAAAACTGCTCTATTTATCAAAAGATGTTGTTGTTTATGATCTTGAAAGATGTAATCAAAGCACCGGAGGAGGAAGAGGTCGTTATTGACTTTCTTTTTTTCCGTTGTAGGGGCGTCTTACCTTTTGAACAGAGAAAGAAGTTGTTAGAGAAGGCTAGGTCACGTGCACGTCGCAACCGCACAACCTTCACCAGCTGCATCGTGCCAGGAGCCCAGGTACGTGACCGTACCACGTGCTTACATGAAGTGGTGACGTCAGTATCTTGAAAACTTTCCCATTCAAACCAAGAACATGTGCAGAACTTTAAATTGCTAGTACTACTGAAACAGATACTAAATAGGAGAGTTTAGTATGAAGCAATTTGAGCTGCAAACAGCCAATATCTCAGCTGTTTTAAAAAATGCGTGGCTACAGCATGCCCTTGGACTGGCTACCAATTTCTTTTTTTCATCGCGCCCTCTGTCATATTTTTCCTTGCTGTTCCACCAACCTACTCCACACCGCTATAATGAATCGACCAAGAGTCGATGTGTGAAACCTAGACGCCCGTAAAAGAATTGGAAGCTGACTTTTCGAGCACTACCCCTTCGTCGGAGCAGGTGATGATTCATTATATACGTCTTCCTCTACGCCTACGCAGTCAAAATCTAGATCTATTAGTGCTAGTTTTCCATTGTATGTAAAGACAAGTCGATTATTGATTGTACAATCTTTCCCAAGGTCTGCCTCCGTAGTTGCCCGTTGTACCATCCTGGTGCTATTGGCTTCAACGTGTCCGCTGGAGTCCCCAGTATGGGTCAGTTGTTAGAGTCTGTGTGGAATCTGGATGAGAAGTGTCGCTTCAAGGTTCTGCCCTTAGGTTCGGATGACTTTCATCCACCAGTTGAGGACCCCAAACAGAATGAAGTAACTGCATCCTTGGGCTTAAGTAAGTGAGATCTTATATCGTGTAGAACTGCATTTGCGTTTTAACCTACTGGCTTCGCGGAAATAAGAACCAAAGATTTTAAAAATCGAAATCCAACTGAAACCGCATCTCTGTAAAACGCAGCTGAATCCTGCCTGTTTTATACAGTGAATTCGCCTTACATACCCTGTTTGATAGGCTAAAAAGTAATCACAATACTACAGAAGTTATTAGATTTCGAATCCGGAAGGACTAACATTGCTGTTCTTTTAGTTGATGATATTCGCAACTCTTCCAGGTTTCTCTCATTCCGGAATAATCTCATCAGAATGGACCTTTAGTACTCACTTTGTATTTTCATGTTATTATTATTATTATTTGTTCAGAGAGGAAGAGCATGGCTGACGGGTCAGGAGAAGACAAGTCCGTGCAGGAGTGGTACTTGAGGGATGTGATATTTGTGGAAGATAAGAGAAACATTCCAGTTGGAAAAGTGCTCAAGGTATGTGCAGAACATTCAGCGTTTTCACGCAGTACCCACTGATAATAGCCTGTACAGCAAGCGTTTCCGTAAGTTTCTGAGCTCATACAAAGACTCTTTCGATTTTTTGGCCACGCGAAAATTGGCGTGAGCGCAAAAAGGACGTCGAGGGGGATGGGGAAGGGGGAAAGGGACGGAACCCTTGACGTCCTTTCTGCGCTCGCCCCAATTTTCGCGCGGTCAAAAAACGAAAAGGTCTTTGTATGCGCTCAGAAACCTACGGTAACGCTTGCTACACAGGCTACCATTGATAAGCACTTCTCGATTTTGATGAGTTTTTCTTTTCTGCTCAGGTTGATGGCGCGTACGCGGCTGTGAGATTTCCCGCCAAAGAGAGCGCGCCAGGTGCTGGTGAAGCCGGCGAAGATCAGACCTTGAAAGATGTCCGTCTGCTGCGCAAAGATGAGCTGCAGGTTGGTGTGAGCAGTTCAATTGAAGCTGGATGAGGACGCGGGAGGAACTAATAATTTGACTTCTTTGTATAGTGGCCGTAGCAGACAAACTTGTTTTTTTTTTTACTCTGATCAAAGTATCAGGGTTTAGTGTAGATTCTAACCTTCGTGTTCGTGAATAACGTTCCGTTACGTTATCGTGTTGTGCAGCTCGTGAAGTCATCAACGGCCAACAAGATTCCTGACTGTATCCAGCGAGTCCCCAAAGCGTTGTCTGTGCCGAGTGGCGCGAAAATCCTCGCCGTTACTGTTAACAGTAGAGGTAAGACGGATGCGATGTCACGTGCATTGCAGCAAGGGAGCACGTGCAGTGCAGCAAGGGCGTTCGATGAACTGCGCAAATTTGAAACTGTCACTAGAGTTGCCCAAAACAACTTCGATGTGTGAGTTTATCTACAGCTTCAATAAAGCACTAGAGACAAAAGGTTATCTGTACCAAAATGACGTACGGTATTTACCACAGGACATGTGTTGCGAGAGAAGTTGCTGAAGAATTGCAGTGTATTAAAGAGGGCTTGTGTCGCAATTTCTGTTGTTGCACGAAGTAGAACTCAATTCTACTTTTTGCAACGCGTTGCAGCAACTTGCGACGCCGTTGCACAGTGTAACACCCCATACAAGACGTATCCATAGACTGTTCTTGTGTTTTGTTCCAGGTATCCATGCTTTGCTTAAGACCTCTACTGGTGTCAGGTACGCGTTGTACAGTCTTGCGAGTACGAAACCAGAGCCAGGTGGAGCCATGCCCGCAGACTGTGCAGCTTTCCTGGGTCAACCTGGAACAAGAGAAGTCAAACTTCATGCTACGGAACACGTAAGAAATGTTGTGCTCTGTGGCGCGATCTGAGATAAAATACAAAAATCCTAGTCATGTTTTCATGTTTTTTTTTTCCCCGCAGGACTCGCTAATCATGATGACCGATACAAACGGCTCTCTGTTTCCCCTTACAAAGAACTACGTATCCACCATCAAAGACCCAGCGTGGATCGTAAGTTTTGTTGGTTGTCCTCACTCAGTTTATCAACATAAATCTCGAACACAAACACAAACACTAATCTGGAGGACGGAAACAAATTGTGTATCCAACTTCTTTGGTTTATTTGATAGTCTGTATATCGTATATTGTGAGTTGACCACTGTATACGTGAAGGGCAGCTATTTTTTTGCACAAAACGAATTCCTTGAACGGTTTATCAAATAACAACACGCCGTATAACTGTGTGCTGGCTGCGCTCGAACAAACTGTTGATGACCTGGTGCTTTCTCCATACTAAACTATATACAGCTGAGTTGTGCACTGAAGGGAGAAGTTAGCGTTTGATCACTCTTTTTGATGACCTGGTGTTTTCTCCATACTGAACTATATACAACTGAGTTGAGCACTGAAGGGAGAAGTTAGCGTTTGATCACTCTTTTTGATGACCTGGTGTTTTCTCTATACTGAACTATATACAACTGAGTTGAGCACTGAAGGGAGAAGTTAGCGTTTGATTACTCTTGGTGTTTGCAGGACATGCCTCCTCTTCAGTGTCTTGGTCTGGGTGTGACGTCACTGCGACCTGGAACCGACTGTAAAGCGAGAGCCGCGATAGTTGTGTTGGCCATACAGGTAGGAAGAGAGCTAATTGTTTCGTAACTTTATATTTATGGGAGCAAGAAGGTAAATTTTCACTCATTCTGTGCTTTCTTTTTAGCCCCAGCTCCTGATGACACATGTTCTTCATTGTGATTACGAGTCCGTCAGTCAGTTTGTGGACATCCTGGATAAGGGTTCAGGTGAGCACGTTCCTCGGTTTAGTGTTTACTTTAAAGAGCCCCTTTCACTGTAGATGCTTTGCGCGCCCAGTGACTGACGGCGGCCATTTTCGTATCATACGAAAATGGTGGATTCTTGTTTTCCTTCGTTTCATCGCGAAATAAATCAGCAGTAAACCCAGAAATTGTATTGAAAACGGCAAGCAGCGTTGGTCAGATCGATTAGTCATAACTTGGGCGTCTCAGGAAAGTCAAGCTCCGGATGTAAATATAAACATGGGCACGCAAAGCATCTACAATGAGAGGGTCTCTTTAATGCAACAGTGAACTCCCCCTAACGGTCACCCATCTAAGACGGATACTTGGAAGGAGCGGTCTCTGCCGTTTCTTTAGTCATTTATTCTAACTGTGGACAGTTGGGGCTGGTCCTGTGGGTGTCCGTTTATTCTAACTGTGGACAGTTGGGGCTGGTCCCGTGGGTGTCCATTTATTCTAACTGTGGACAGTTGGGGCTGGTCCTGTGGGTGTCCGTCTCAGAGGGAGTTGACTATACTGTGTATACATCGTACGTGTTTCCTGTAACCAGAAATCTGTCCTTGTAGAAAATGCTGCCAAGACAATCGAGGAAGTGTTACAAGAGAGATGTGACGGCAACAGAAACATCCTACACGCATGCGTCTCCATGTGCCTTCCTACGTCTGCGCATGCGCCAGGAGAGACTTCAGAAGCTCAAGATGGCGGCGGCGGTGGCTCAAACGCTCCTGGTATTGGAAACAAACTGGAGACGATCAAGGGCGCTGTAGATGCACTTGCTGCCGCTGTTGCTGCTGCTGTGCGCTCCACCAGCAATACCTCAGGTGAGGGAGGAGTGGGAGGGGAGTAGTTTGCTCCATTGATAACACAGATGAAGGAGCAGGGAGAAGGAAAGGTGGAGAGTGAGGGGAGGGGAGGGGGGAGTGTGACCAGTGCGCTCCACTTGCAATACTTCACTTGAGGGAGGAGTGGGAGGGGAGTAGTTTGCTCCACCGATAACACAGATGAAGGAGCAGAGAAGAGGGAATGGGGAGAGTGGGGGAAGGAGAGGGGGCGGAGTGTAACCAGTTAGTTCCCTCGACAATATCTTGACTCAGGGAGGAATGGTTTATATGTCTGGACCTTGGCAAGTTGTTAAATTTTCCTGAACAGGTAAGCAGAAGAAACGTCCGCTCATCGGACGGCTGAATGCCGTCTTGCGCAACCTCAACTGAAGCAATGTTTAATATTATAGACACCAATGTTATTGGTAGTAGCAGCGCCGGAAGTACTGGCAGCGGAAGTGGTGTCGCCGGAAGTGCTTCTGCAGCTGGGGGCGGAAGTGAACCGAATGCCAGTGCAGGGATAGACTCGGCCAATGACAGCGGCCCCAGCAACAGGCTGGGAATGCGCGAGATGATGCAGAGAGCAGTGACCGCTGCCCGCTCGGCCTCCACCTTGGCCGGGTTGGACGTGGATGAAGATGCTCCGATACCAACGCTTCACTGGCCGCCAGATCAACCAGGTGTGTAGTGATTGTCGCTTGTACACAGCAAACTTTGTGCTGTTTTATTTATAAGTTAAGTTAAGAATGGTATGTAGCGAGATCTCGTTGAAAATCAAGCGCTTCGATATCACGTCACGGAGACTTTGTTAACTGATCTGCGAGCTTCAGCTCTTCATGTGGAGATTTTCCGAAATTTTAATCCCGTGTTTTCATAACAGAAGCCGCTGATGAAGATTTTGCCCAGTTGGCTGCCGGCTCGGGAACCTCGGCGCTTAACTCACCTCCGGCTGTCGCGCCCCCAGTTACAGTCCCCTCCTCTGCAAGGCCCCCAGAACCAATGGACCGCCAGAGTAGGGCCCATCGTTGTTTGACTGTTCTGTGTGAGAGCCAGGCTTTGCGGCCGTCCTTGCTACAGCTGATGTCTTCCAAGTAAGTAAACTAATATCATACAGTGGAATGTCCCGTATGCGACTACTCTTGGTTTAGGCGAGTTTATCACCAAAGGAGGTCTAAGTGAGAACCAGCTTTGAGCCAAAACAAGTGTCAAATTAATGACTTTCATGACTGAATAACAACTTGTTGCACGTCACATTACATACCGGTCTGTCAGTGTTTTGTCCGGTCCGGTTTCTGCAAGGGAGTTACTTCTTCCTCAGAAAATTGCTATAAAAACAACAAATTCTCAAACGGTGAACCTTAAATGTGGTCGTGGTCGCTTACGAGAGGTGTTACTAATATTAATTTGACTGAGAAACCAATCAGTGATTTGGTTGGTCATTTACGGAGATTTTCGATAATAGTAGTTTGACTGAGAAACTAATTAAATGGTTGGTCGCTTTGGAGAGGTTAGTCGCTCAGGTAGGTTCCACTGTATATTGCAATATAGTGTTATATTTATAAAAGCAGTCTTGTTAACTGAATATCTGTTGTGCAGAGACGCTGATGGCGGGACCCCTTTCATGAGTGCAGTGCGAGGCCGCGCATACACCGCAGCCCTGACGCTGTTTGATGCTGCGCGGAGACTGGCCACCAGAGAAAACCAAACGGAAGTCAATCGGGACGTGTTCATGTCCATGATATGTCCGCTGGACAGTCGGCCTGACGCCTCACCGCTGCACGTGCTGTGCTGCAATGACACGTGTTCATTCACGTGGACCGGAACTGAACACATCAACCAGGACATTTTTGAGTGTCGCACGTGCGGTCTCACGGGATCTCTGTGCTGTTGTACGGAATGCGCGCGTGTCTGTCACCGAGGCCACGACTGCAAGTAAGGGGCTGTCAATATGAAAGAAGGGTGACCCCTCTAGAAGGGTCACAAAGATTCCCATTCGTTGACTTTTGTGTACGTTTCTCCTTAGGCTGAAGAAAACTTCCCCTACGGCGTATTGCGACTGCTGGGAGAAGTGCAAGTGCCGCGCCTTGTTCCCTGGCAACCAGAATGCCCGCGTACAGCTCCTTAAGAAACTGGTGGCGGAGACAGATCTCGTTACCAGGCCAAGCGCAAGGTACTACTCACTTACTCAGTGCTTCGTTTACCCGCCTGTTGATTCTCATCTAAAGCCCTATATATTCGGACAGACAGGTTGCATTCAATTTGCTTGTCGTTTGGGCAGCCACTCGGGTTTACTTTCGTCGAGCTCAAATTTGCAAGCAAAGCAACCCAAGATTTTCATCTTTTGGCCACCCATCCAAGTTGAGCCATGTCACGCAAGCTGAGCCATGTCACGCAAGCGGATTGTATCGGTTATAGAAACTGAATCGTTTTCTTGCGGCTTGCGCGAAGTCCGTGTGCAAGTTTTGATTTTGAAAACTTTGGTTAACTGGATTTGACTTGCGAACTCATTTGGCCAGGGCTGAATAGTCTGCGTCCATTCCTTCCTCTTCTCTTAACTGTATTAACGATGTCTCCGCGTTGTCTTCTAGAGGAGAACACTTGCTGTTGTTTTTGGCCCAAACTGTCGCCCGCCAGACAGTGGAGCAGCGGCAGTACCGACCCAACCGGAGCGCCGAGCCTCGTTCCAAACCCAAGTCAAAGACGATTGGCTCCTGTAACGCGGCGCCCCCGCTTCCGGAACACGACCTGAATCCCCCGCGCTTCGCGTGGAAGGCCCTGGAGCACATTATGCAGGACTGGCGCGCAGTCAGGGCCATGATCATGGACGGCTCCAGAGCCCCAGGGGACTCCAGGTGGGGTTTTGAATTGTCACTTTACATTTCCCAGTATTAGGTTGATGTGGATATGTTAACCCTTTCACTCCTGAGCTCAGATTACAAATTCTCCTAACTATTCAAGAAGAAAATGTATGAGTGACATAGTGAGAATTGATAGGCGAATCAGCTTTCGTCTGAATGAACTATCAAGTGTCAAATTCTCCATTCTGTATGATATATCTCTGGCGAGAGACTGAAGGAGAATATTGAAGTTGATCACTCTCAGGAGGAAAGGGTTAAATAGTGTTAGCTGACGATTTGAGCGATTGCCTTCGTCAGCGCAACTAGAGCTCCAGAACAACCTTACGTTACTACATTCTACTTTTAGTATGCCATTTACTTTCTATTTTCAATTTGCCATTCTACTTTTAATCGCCACACCAAAGCGGACAAAAGCTAGTTCTCATGGCGACTGCAATCTTGTTCCCTTTTTTTTTCCATTTGTCGTTCCATCAGACTGATCAGCCCTGACGGTCAACAAGGTGCAGACGCACTGTTCCCTCACACGCTTCCCGCATTAGAACAAGAAGATCATCTGTGCAGTCAACACGGCGCTGTGCGTCTAGACGCGTTCACGCATTGCCTCATTGCCAAGTGCGGTACAGAGGTCAGTACACTTAATAAGCACTCTTTGATAGTCGCGCCTCTCTGTGTGTTCGTGTTCGTGTTCGTGTTCGTGCGTGTTGCGTGTGCACACTCTTTGATAGTCGTGTCGTGTGCTTTGATCTGAACACTATCTTGTCTGTGTACAGGTGCTGAATCATCTGTGTGTTCGTGTTCGTGTGCGTGCGTGTGCGCGCTCTTTGATAGTCGTGTCGTTTTGTCGTGTGCTTTGATTTTAACACCGTCTTCTCTGTGTACAGGTGCTCAATCATCTGCTGAGGACACTGGTGGCGACGATAGAAAATTCCAAAGATCCGCATAAAACTGACGAGTTGAGAGTGGCCAGCCGCTTCGTCAGGTCCGTGGTCAGAGTTTTTGTGGTGCTGTCGTCCGAGATGGCGCCTGCAAATGGAAAGAGGAAGGTGTAAGTACAGGCTTCTTGTTGAGAAGCGTCCGCTGTGGACTTGTGTGTTCGGTTAGTGTCGAGAAGCGTCCGCTGTGGACTCGTGCGTTCGGTTAGTGTCGAGAAGCGTCCGCTGTGGACTCGTGCGTTTGTTGATGAACATGTTGCCACAGCTTTTAAGGGGAAATTTTAACTCAATTGTCAATGTTTCTTTTTTTCTAGGGGCCTCATACAGCCCTTGATCAAGTGCAGACTTGTGTTCCAGTCGCTCAGCACTATCGCTATCTCTGAACTGGTGCAGGCTGCTGACTCCCTGCTGGCGCCAGTGCGACTCGGAGTGTGTCGACCAGCACAGCCCTTCTCCATGGTAACGTCACTCATGGAGGCCACCCAAGCCAGCGAGAACCTCTTCTCTGTTGAGCCCTTGCCATTACGGCCCTCCACGCCGTCCTCTGTCGAGGAGGCGCCTACCCAGGAGAGGGCCCACGGGCACCGCAGAGGTCAGCGGCACAGGAGACGTCAGGTGCAGATTAGTGCCCAGGGACAGGCGCGGCCAACGGCATCCGGCGGAGAGGGCGAGGACGTGGAGGTGAGGGTACTGAGGTTTTGTGATGTTTTGTTTTTCTGTACTTTACCTTTGTCTTTCGTTTTCTTTTTCTTTGCTAGTCGTTGTCTGTGTCTGGGTTCACGTTGACCAGACTATCAAATCTCCTAACGCTACTCGTATATTTTGTTCAAGAGGGGTTGGGAGAATTTTGCCCCAGGTAACTTTTATAATCTCTCTCCTTGGCCGTTCCAGGTCGTCGAAGGAGGTGAGATGGAGTCGGAGAGTTTGCAGGACCGCGAGGAGGCTGGTGATGAGGAGCTGGAGAGCGGGCCGGCTGGAAACGAGTCAGACATGGACCTTGACCTGTTGGCGGAGAGCGACAGCGAGAGCGAAGACAGCCAAGTGGGCGAAGTGGAGACAGTCAGGCGGGGAAGGCTGGTCGGCTCTTTACTCACATCTGACGTGAGCGCAAGTTTGAGAGAACACAGGGAGTTTTACTCCGAAGAAGAATCGTCCTCGCCTGAAGAAGAGGAGGAAGAAGAGGAGGAAGAGGAAGAAGTCGAACACGAGGAACACGAGACGACTCCAGCGGAAATTCTGGAGAACAGAGCTACATTAGGTACAGTAACTTGTGACGCGCGTGTCACGTGTGAGAACAGAGCTACACTAGGTACAGTAACGCGTGACGCGCGTGAGAACAGAGCTACACTAGGTACAGTAACGCATCACGCGCACAGTATAGTATGCGTAGGAGTATGCCGCGTCTTGTAAATCCTCTTGTTCTAAAGTTATCCGTTTCTGCTTCATGTCAGGCTCTGAAGGAGCGACTACACCGCACGCCATGCACTGGGCCATCAGATCAGCACAACTGCGAGCGACTGGCAGCAGCCTGACCGCCACGCCCACCTCTGGCGGGTTCATCTACGTCGACTCCAATTCACTCCGTCGCAGCGGAGGAGGCGCGAACGCTGCGGCTGCCAGTACAAGCGGGCCTGAGGTCAGCGGGAGCACCGCCCACAGTATGAGCAACTCGGCCAGTGCGCTTGCGCGGGTGTTTGGAGTGATCGTTCGAGAGGTGAAGAGAGCATATTTTTTACTTAGCGACTTCCATTATTTTAAAATAGTTGGGGAGTTACTTTTTGTTTGACGAATTCGTTATTTACACTATTGAATCGAAGTAACAAAATCAAGAAAGTGCGGCGTGACCAGGACAATGAACGCGCGCAAATGGTTATGGGCCTTTTCATCTTGATTAACCACAAATCAAAAAGGTCAGAACTTCTGATCACGTGTTTTCTGTAAACCTCTGCAGGTAACGGATCTGCTGAACACGGCACGTGACGTGACCACGCTACCACCCCACCGCCTCACCCCCACCCCCCAGATGTTAAGAGAATGCTGCACCGTGGCTGACCAAGGATTCCAAGCGGCCTGGGACTGGCTTGAGACTGTGATGGACAGCACGGAGGCGCAGCTTCGCTTCGGTCTTTCATTATCAGCTGCTACAGACCATAATCATCCCTCACATCCCATGCACGAGGTTCAGACGCATAGCAAGACGACCACCAAGGCTCCGCGCTCCAGACCCGACGATGCGTCGTTTCTGACCAAGTCTTGGGAGAACAAAAGGAGGAGGTTGGGGCTCACTTTTTTTTTTTTTTTTTTTTTTTTCCTCACACTTTTGTTGTAACAATGCTAAATGTTTCTGGTTCTCTTTGCTCATCTCTCCGTCTCGTTTCTGTATCTTATTTACACTATTTTGCTTTCTCTTTTTCCAGCCGCAAACACGGTATTACGGGCATGACAGTGGACGCAGGCCGACAGGATTTCCTGGTGTACCTGCTGTCCATTCTGCGAGGCAACAACAACGAACACGGTGACACTCTCCCCAAGCTCGACGTGTCGTCGCTACGTCACGTGGCGTACGTGTTGGACGCGCTGGTTTACTATCTGCGCAACAATCCTAACACTGTGTCGCTAGCGAGCAGCTCCAGCGCTGACAAAACAAAAGCAACGGCGGAGCCGGCGAGCGGTGCAGACGAAGAAGGAAGCGAGGACGTGGAGGATGAGGACAACTCAAGCTTCACCAGAGCTGACGATTATGAAGATGACACGGATCATACCGAGGTATAGTGTTCGCTTCATTAAGCGTGTACGTGAGCGAATTAGGAGAAGTCACATGATTTGACCCATGCGTCACGTTTGATGCGGTATTTCACTTACCTCTTATCCTAGCTTCGAAACAAAGTTACGACAACCGTGACTTGCGACTTTTTACAGTTTACAGAATTCTTAAACTGCCTATATTGTGACAGGGTATTGAACGGATCAAGGTTTAACTTATCTTGTCGTTCTTTAGGACGAACCCATGGCCACGCCCATTCATCCGGGAACTCTGCATCGGTTTTTCGTGCGTACCGACTCCACCACAGTCCTGGGCTGTGAACCGGCTCAGCCGTGCCACGCCAGTATAGAGGAAGCCCTGCCGCTAGCCTGTCAGCCCCACTTACTACATCCGGGAGCTCGACGTGAGCAGCTGTTTGGCACGGCTGTGGAACACCCCGAGGAAGGAAGGAACAGACCGCTGGCCAGGAGCATGACGTTGTCCAGGTCCAGGGGCTTGCAGCCATTAAGAGCCCGCGAGAGCGCAGCGGATCAGGAGGACTGGGAGCGAGAGAAAGGTGAGCAAGAACGTGATAAGTAGTCAGAAGCCTGGGGCTTAATTTATCAAATGGCCAGGAATCTCACTATTTTGTAGCTGTGAAGAATATGGTGCTTTTCTGTAGCCAATAGACCAGTTTTCTCAAGGTAGCGCACGCATGCATGTTTGACATGCCAAGACTTGCAAATTTAACTTTCAACCTTTTTCCACGGCGGCCTGTATTTGCCCTCGTTGTAGATGCTTTATGTTGCGCTCTTATTTGGGTTAGGACGGCTATCTTGAGTTTTTAAGTCTTTTTTTTTACATTATCCACGAATGAATGCGCTCTCTAAACACTCCTCGTATCGAAGATTATGTCCCCTCAAGCTTGTATGCGCGCCCAACCCTGAGAAACTGTTCCATTAGAATGCATTAGTTACTCCTGCACTTTTTTTTTTTTTTTTTTTTTTCCAACTCTAAAGACCAATCATCGTCGTCTGAAGAGAAAATGGACACCGCACGTTCAGCTTTCCCCAGCCGGTCCGCCGGCACTAGCGCCCAGCCCACGCGACCGTTCATTACCAGTGCTACATCGGCCAACAGGCTGCTCGGTCGATGGCGGCTGTGCGTGGAGCTGTTCGGCCGCGTGTTCCTGGAGGATGTCGGGGCGGAGCCCAACTCAGTGCTGAACGAGTTAGGAAGGTTTGATGTCAAAGAAACGAAGTTTAGGAGAGAAATGGAGCGACTCAGGAACGCGACTCAGAGGGACTTAACTGTCGAGGTCGAGCGAGATCGCGGGCTCTTGATTCAGCAAGCGGTCCGTCAGCTGAATACGCAGTTTGGCCGGCAAGGACCTCGCACTCAGCCGCTGACCATAAACCGGCTCAAGGTGAAATTTAAGGACGAGCCAGGGGAGGGCACGGGCGTGGCGAGGAGTTTCTACACGGCGCTGGGCGAGGCTTTAATGTCCGGGGACAAATTACCGTCACTTGATGCTAGTAAAGGTAAGAACGATTCTTTTTATTCAAGACATTTTGTATTTAGTCCGTGATTGGCCAGAATTTGTTTCGCAGCCTAGTCTCGGCCCATTAGGAACAAAAGCAAAACCCGATTACGATGTCCTTGTCGTAAGCAAGTGGCGTTGGCGTATTCTCGTTTTTTAATTGGTCTCAACTGCAGAGTAAAACCAATCGCTAATTACTTTGGCTTTTGACTGCTTGAAATTGTTTTGTTATAGCGCGGCTTGGCGTACCCTGGTTTCCAGAGCATCTCGCTCTCTGAAGCTCTCTGCGAGATAACTCTGGGAACTAGGGGAGCTATTGGCGCTGTAATTACTTAGCTGTTAGTGTACTTTTGAAACTCGTTCACTCTTTTCCCGCCCACCTGTACTACTACCCTGATATGACTACTGATGAAATATTTTCGCCTCCTTTAGCGGTAGCGCAGCGCATGCGCCGAATGAGCAGCTACCGCTACAAGCGTGAGCGAGACAGCAGGCGCCAGCTGTCAGTGGATGCGCGACATTTCCGTGTGAGTAACAACAGTGGTGATGAAGACGAGGGGGACAGCGAACCGATGCCGTTCCACAGGCAGTCACTGGGGGATCGACTGTACCCACGAGTCCACGCCCTGCAACCGGTAAATACTGACTTAATCAGTTTCTTGGCGCGTATAGAGCGGTTTTCGGATGACTGTCGAAAGTAATCGTGTGATTGCTTTGGTTTTGCGTTTGCTTCGCTTTCGGATTGGTCCACACGAGTTTGTCAGCATGCTCAGCCAATCAGGAACAAAACCAAAACCAAAACCAAACACTTCTCACGCAAGCGATGGCGTGTACTCGCACTGCTGATTGGAGAGTAAAACCAAACGCAAGACCAAACACAAATTACTTTGGCTTTCAATTGGCTGAACTGTTTTCTCTCAGTCTCTGTGATTAGCCTGTGTGATCACTTTGGTTTTGGTTTTCGACAGTCATCCGAAAACGGCTCTAGCTACAATTCGATGCAAAGTGGTTGAGACAGTCATCAAGAATCATCCGCATGCTGTCCTTAACTTTCAATCGAATTGCCTTTGCTTTATCGTTTGTTCATTTTGACTTTTATTATTGACTTGTTTGTTTGTATTGACTTGTTTGTTTATTTGCTTGTCAGTCCATGGCCAGTAAGATTACAGGCATGTTGTTAGAGTTGTCTCCAGCCCAGTTATTGTTGTTGCTGGCCAGTGACGACACGTTGAGAGCGCGAGTAGACGAAGCCATGGAGCTGCTCCTACACAGCGGCAAGTGAGTAGTAACTTGTCCTCACCACTCGTTCACTCGAGAGTTGGTGGTTGTATTGTCTTTGTAAGTCCTATTATGTTGCTCAAAGTTGCTATTTTCGTGTCCAGGAAACCAGATGAAGAGGAGGAGAGCCTGGGAGCCAGTTTAGACTTGGACTATTTCGTCGAGGATAACAGTCCTCTGTTTTTCCAACCGGGGAAGTCTGGGTTCTACTCGCCACGGCAGGGCCGAGGAACCGAAGAAAGAATCAACTGCTTCAGGAATGTGGGACGGTACGTGAAGTGCTACTCGAAGAAGGCTCAGCTGTTCTTATTTGCTGCACCTCTTGCTGTCTGCTCCTGTCTCTCGCACTTTGTATCCAGGCCTTGCTCAATTTAATTACTTTCTCGTTCACTCACTCAATCTGATTATCCCTATCCAATCGGAACACGGGTCATCCTTTAATATCGTCCGTCTTGCTTTTCTCTCTGCTAGGATCATGGGACTGTGTTTACTACAGAACGAGCTCTGCCCCATCGTACTCAACAGACATGCGCTGAAGTTTATCTTGGGACGACGGGTAAGGAATTACAGATGTGGTTTGGTATACGAACAAGGGGTGAACTGTAGTCACTCCAAGTGTGTTAATATGCGCTTGTGAACGGTATAGGGTCGTACTAAGTATGTTAGTGTGCGTGTATGTGTGTGTGTACGTGTGCGTGTGCACGCGCGGTTGAGACGCAGTAGGAGAGTTTCTGTCCGTTGAATTCTGTTCTTATTTTCCGGCGTGACAGATCGGCTGGCACGACTTGGCGTTCTTCGACCCGACCATGTACGAAAGCCTACGGAAGTTACTCGTGGATGCCGAGAAAGCCGACGCAGACGAAACGTTCCGAGCCGTGGACCTGACTTTCAGCGTGCAGCTCAGGACGGAGGAAGGCGGCGCGCAAGTGGAACTGGTGAAGAACGGCAAAAACGTGACGGTCACGCCAAGTAACGTGTATGATTATGTGCGCCTTTACGCCGAACAGCGCATGGTCATGTGTTCAAGAAAAGCGTTACAGGTTAGAGTAGTACAGCAGCTGTCGAAAGTCTCATTGTTTTTTTTTGTTTGTTTGTTTGTTTGTTTGTTTGTTTTTTTTTTTTTGGTTTCTTTTGCGTCACACATCCGTTTGACTTAACGTCAGGCAACCGGTTGACTTTTAGTTTCATTACGTCACGCGTTCGACATTGCGAACGCACGAGTCGTTTGGCTCTTGCTATTTACCTATATACTGGTTCTTTACAATTTTTCGTGACAGGCTCTACGTAGCGGTGTGCTGGACGTGATCCCAAACTCTGCTTTGGAGAGTCTGACGTCAGAGGACTTCCGGTTGCTGTTAAACGGATGTGGAGAAGTGAGCGTGCAACAACTAATTGGCTACACGTCATTCAATGACGAAACCGGAGGTAAAGGGGATAATACGGATTACGTTACCCTGGGTTAGCTCGTGCTGTGCATGTTTTGGGGTTAAACTAAGTGCGCGTTCGATTGGGTCTGTTCCGAATATCAATAGTGGTGTTGATTGGTAAAATTATTTGGTTTGGAGCTGATTTGGGTGGAATTTTGTCTTTTACGTCTCATGGTTTGGCGTTGTGACGTGTTTTCCCTGTGCAGGTGCTGGTGCAGAGAAGCTATTGAAGTTCAAGAAGTGGTTCTGGTCAATTGTTGAGAAGATGAGCAGTACTGAAAGACAAAACTTGGTAAGTGGCGAGAAAAAGCAGAGCATCTGCTCGAAGAGAACAGATATTGGAGGACATGAATATTTTCTTGTGGGTTTTATACAGATCGTTTTCTTCTTGCCATCTTTCCTTCGTCCCCCTCCCCACCCCATCCCTCTTTCTTTTTCCTTTGTTGATGGCAAGCTCAAGCTGTCTTGCTTCTCATTCCGGGCAGGCTTGCCACTTCAGTTACTTACAGCGTTTCCAATACTCTCTCCCTTCAGTATGTCGCTTTAATCACTTATAGCGTTTCCACTCATCTTTCCCTTGAGTATGTTGCTTCAATAACTTATAGCGTTTCAAATAATCTCTCTCTTGGGTATGTCCCTTCAATAACTTATAGCGTTTCCAATAATCTCTCTCTTGGGTATGTCCCTTCTATAACTTATAGCGTTTCAAATAATCTCTCCCTTGGGTATGTCGTTTCCCAGGTCTACTTCTGGACGTCCAGTCCAGCCTTGCCCGCAAGTGAGGAAGGATTTCAACCCAAGCCAACAGTAACAGTTAAACCGGCGCATGATCACCAGCTGCCGACCGCTAACACGTGTATCTCGCGCCTGTACATGCCGCTGTATTCATCACGGACTATTCTTAAGAGCAAACTGCTGCTTGCTATCAAAACCAAGACATTTGGGTTCGTGTGAAGTGATCGCGCACAGATTTCAACTACCAGTTCAACTACCGCACTTTGCTGACGGCACGGACAAAGAGTGGCACTGGCCGGCGGAAAGGCCGGGGTTTTTTTTTTTGGGGGGGGGGGGGGGGGGATTTGAATTGAAGCTGGGGGTTTGTCACGAGTCGACGCAATGCCCAGGCTCCAGGTTTTTGTTCTATATATGGTCCTGGTGATAGGCATTTACGAACTCTTGGTTGCACCAAAGAATGTTTGGTGGTCGATATCCAGACACACACCTCGTGCTAGCTTCATGAGCTGTTGAGTGGCAGTTGATTACATTGTTGCACAAGTCGTTTCACCGGTGAATTCTAGGGACACGGCAAAGAGAAAGTAAAATAAAATAAAGCGTTATCATTTCTTGAATCTCTGATTTTAAAACATCTTTATCAGTCTTGGACCTTCCCTCGCCCTACGCCATCCTCGCTGCCCTAAGTTAACTCCATACTGCATAATGAATCTCCGGTGAAAAACTGAGGCTTTCAACCCCTTACCCTTTCAAATACCATTCTTGGGTTGAAATGATGAACATTTCATGTATCTCTGATTAAGAAATTGCATAAAAAGACCGCACGCGAATTTTGCAAACTTCTCACTCCCACCACTTGTTACCATGTTTTCTCACTTCAAAAGTTTTTTTCGTTCCCAGACTCTCTTGACGTCATCTCCGTAGTTTGGGATAGGAGCCTGAAAACTAGGATCTCGCGTTGTCTTTTTTTTTTTTTTTTTTTTTTTTTTTGCCTTTATTGTTTTATGATTTTTACATATTTGAAATTAATAGCCAAAGCCAGAGGCTTATATTGCATAGGCATATTGACTGACAAATCAAATAACATTAACAGAGAAATAAAAAAAAAAAATACATACATATAAAAAAAAAAAAAAAAAAAAAAAAAGAGATGTGCTATGCACATTCATAAATTATTGGTCTAATACACAAGCATATATTATACAGTACATTATTACATGCATATAATTATCAAAGGCATATCTACATGCATACATATAGTTAGTATAGTTGTAGGGTGAACTAGTAAGTGAGGTGTAGGAAATATGGTCTAGCAACTCTGGAAAGAAGTTTATGACTGCCGTGGACTAAAATGCGTCTGTGGTGCGTTTTACAAAGCTTCCGTATCTTGCCCTTCCATCTAATTTCGTTTCATTTTTTCTGCTTGCACAATGCTTTTGAGTTTCGCGGTCAGCGATGTTTCACTAGTTCCCAGGCCTCGACAGCTGTTGGAACTGTCTGTCAGAGCCAAGTGTCTGACCAAGCGAGTGACCTCATTATCAATTCAATCGTGCGTTGTCGCTTTTTCTCTTTCGTTTTTCGTGTTGGACCAAAGCAGATCGTATGTGTTTTGATGTTACAAGAGGAAAGCGCTTTGAGAAACAGGTATGTAGGGAGAGCTTTGTGTCTACAATATTTAAACACTCGAGACCGTCTTATTGTCTTGCTGCAGTGTGCTTGTTGTCGCGCCATATTTTGTCTGTTTCTTTTGGCGTCCTTTTGGCACACGTTATGGCTCTTGGCTTCGCGTAACCTTCAAGAACTAAGGAATTGCTGTAGAAAAACTAAAGGCAAAGTCGTGAATTTTTTTATTATTATTGTTTTGAGTACGCGAGACACAGAATGACGCCGTACTGTCTTGTCTGTCTGCACTCGTGTTTCTAGTTCAGTTAAATCCGAGCCGAACCCTTGGTTCCGACAAGTAATTTCGCCACGACTGGATCACATTTATGTCCGTTCTTTCACAGGGTTTTGCTTAATTCTCAATTGTTGTGTTTTTGTGTGCTCACACACCAAGACATGAACACAGCTGTTTTTCGTGAGCATCAGAAGTGTCGCCTAAAATATTCGTGTTGTGATTAAAAGCTTCGGATTGCTTGTAAAAACCACTGTTGGCTTGAACATATTTACTACATATGACAGGGTCATCCAGAAAAATCCTTGGGCAGATTTTTTTTTACTGCAGAAACTCCCAGCTTGCCTATATATTGTATTCTGTCCAGCAAAGCTTGAGTGGCTGTCAAAATTGCTCATCAAAAATGATTATCAGACTATCAGGGCCCGTGATTGGCTGGTGAGATGACACACAATGCAATGATATAATCTGACCACATGTTATTTGCATATCGAAACCTTTGTCTTTGTATTGTTTATAGTTTTCTGCACTTTTATCACAGGGTATAAAAATTGCTTTAGTGGATGATGAAAATTAACTATGATAAGACAAACATTACAAGAAATTATTATTTTATTTCATGTAGGTTTAATATTTTGATTCAGCACAAACTCCTTCAGACAATACAGAATTTCAAGGATAAAGTATATAACTTTAACAGTTTATTGAATGTCTGTTGACTATAGCTGTCCTGACATTCAAACAAACTGACTACGGTAAAAATATTCCATAACCCTGGGCTTATCATTAAAATATAATTAACACAAAAGTACTTTTTCTTGGGCTTACTTTTTAGGGACGCTTATTATTAATTGGATAAAATTTTGCATTTCAAAAATGGCTTGTACTTCATTTTATTCCTTTTTTTTTTATTGTTATGAAATAACTTCACTCGTAGAACCAGTGCAACTTTCAGAAATAAAATAGCCTGTCGAAAATTTGAAAGCTGATTAGTTTGAAAAGGGATTTGATCGGGATTAAGACATTGAGAGTAAGATTGTCTATTTGGCTCATACGGTGCATGAGCTATAATATTTGGGTGTAAAACTTTATCAGCCTGTTGGTTTATACTAGAACCCTGCTATCTCAAACTCAGTTTGTGTATAACAAAACATGTTTTCAAATTTCCTGGCCATGCGCACCATGTTAAATCCAAAATGTATTAGTCCACAGTGAAGTGTGCTTTGTTTCCAGTGTTTCTTGAAGTATGGCTGAGATTGTAGAGTTCCTGGATGAAGAGCAGTTTCACTCCTCCTTGGATACCACCAATAGTAAGTTCATGATGAGATTTATTTAGCACTAAGTTCATACTGCAGACTTTCGTAAATCAGTCTACAACTAACTAACAATGTAATGTCCTGTTGTGTACAAAATAGTATTTTGGTTATGATTTAAAACTGGAATTCTGAAGGGAAACCCATGTATTTATATATTTTAGTATTTTCTATAGGATGCAATGTTTTGCAATATAATAGTTATTTTAATCATGTGTTTGTGTCTAGAAGAATTATTTCCAGGTTTCAATAATTAGCTAGGTTGATTTGGATAGGTGCATCCCACTAGATAAATAGCGAAGAAGAGATTTTGGAAGTTCAGATTTTGGATAATATGATTCCAGCACTCTGTTATATATTAACTCCCTTCCCTTGGTCTGCTGGAGAAGATATAATGATTTTGTGAGGCACTGGGGTTCGAATAAGGGTTTTGTAGCAAGTCAAAGGGGGGTTCAGCTGAGCCCCCCGATACCCCAGGACTCATCACAGATCCATATACAAAAAGGCCATTACAGGTGACAGGTAAATATTTGCAGCTATTGACATCTTGTGATCTTCAGCAGATAGTGCTATAATCCCAGGTGATGGTGATGCTGTACCAATATTGGAGATCAACTCTTCCAAAAAGATGTGTGTACCTTCATTTGAATTGCAGGACAAATTACTCCCCCAAGACTCCATGAAATTGGAATGTAAGTTGCTTTTATCTCCATTAATAATAACTAAATGTTAGGATAACTTTGATTATAAAAAAAGGAATAGCAGTCAAATAAATATATTTTCCTGCCCTATTCGACAATTTGAAAATAAAATATTGAAACTTAAAATTGGGTGCTATTTCTTCATGCAGTGATCTTATATTTAAAAGAAAGTACTTGTGTGGTGATCCCAACTTTGATTTAATTCTCTTTTAGTCTCTCTGAAGTGAAAGCTTGCTTAATTTAATGGAGAAAGCTGATTGAACTAACAATTCTCACTGCATCACCCATACCAGCGCTCGACATTAACGGTTGCCCGCTTGCCCGGGGCAACCAAAAATTTTGGTCGGGCAGGTAAATTCTGGGCCGGGCAACTAGAAATTATGAAACTTTCTATTGCTTAAAGTCAATCTACAGTCTGAAGGGCAACCAACCTAAAACCTTAATGTCGAGCACTGAATACACTTCTTCTTATATCCAGTTTCAAGAGGAGTTAGTACTGCACAGCAACAAAAGAGAGAGCTGTACTACAAGCTTGACACCATTTTGATTACTGCACTACAAAGTGAGTTTGAGGTGTGGCCAGGCCACACGGTGGATCGACAGGACATGGTGGAATATTTAAGAGGTATTGTCGTCCAACACATCAGTGAGCACCCAGAACTGGAAAAGATCTTGAGCTTACGTGACACTGTACTTACCGGCCGAGTGAAGCGGGCCTTCCCTGGTGTGGAATACAAAAGGAAACAGATGCGGCAAGATCATTATAGAAAAGCGTATCTTTTATGTGGTGCTAATATCTGTAATGTAAGGAAGGTTACAGCCAATGTAGTGAGACAAAAGTATGTCATCAATATTATTTTCTTCTTAATAATTTGCCATCGTTTTTATGTTTTTCTGGAACAGTTAATAAACCCAAAAATAGAAATTTGCTTTGGTTGTGAGCTTAGCTGTCTGCCAGAGGTGAATTTGACTCAACCAAAAAATCAAAGGAAGCCTAAAAGTGTGACCACTCAAATGAAAGTTCTCAATAGGTACATTTTGTGTTTCCTTGACCTGTTTGATGCAGTTGGTTGTATGTTAACATCAGGAGGAAGTCTGCTCCTTTTGCTGACCCAGTCAAAGGTAGGGTGTGGATATGAGCCACAGTGAACATTAAGGGTGCGTTCGATTGAGTTTATTCCGGAATAGGAATAGCTAAAATGATCCAAAGTTTTGCCTGTTCTGGGGGAGATTTTGTTCGAAGTTATTTTAAAAACCTCATGCTTGCATTTTGAGCAGCTCCCAATTCATCCTAACCCTAATCAGCTCCAAACCAAAGAATTTTACCGATCAACGGTGCTATTCCTATTCCGGAGTAAACCCAATCAAACGCGCCCTAAAGCTAACGTTCAAGATCGACAAATGACCAAGGTTCTGGGCTGTAGACTAAATATAAACTAATTGACTGACTGACGGATAGACGGACCTGTAACTAACTAATAATTAACGTATTGACTAACTGACTCAATGACTGATTGACTGACTGATTCTCTGACTGAGTGGATGATAAACTGGCAGATGCATTGTGGTCTAATTGACTGACTGAACGACTGAATGACTTATTGACTGAATGACGAATTTGTCTGTTTGGCTACTGATTGCTGATTGGCGTGTTGTCTGAGTGACTTACGTATTGTCTGACTGACTGATTGACTGATTGGCTACTGATTGACTGACTATCCGGCTGGCGTATTGTCTGACTGACTGGCCGGTGACTGATTAACTGACTAACTCATCTTTTAAACTGTTCATTGATTCAGGTGGGACTATGATCAGATCAAGCGTCAGCGCGACATCCACGTGGACGCCTCCTGTAGTTCCTGAAAGCATGGTGATCCGCCAATCGCCTCTCAACAGTAAGATCAGCGCGGGAACTGACCACTTGTTCCCATGCCCCACCCGCACAAGTGCCAGCCCCACTTCCTCCTCCCCTGACACCAATACGGAGCTGGCCACGCCCTACAGTGTTTACCCCGACAGCAGTGATGACGAGGTGAACGACACCGCTGCCTCTGAAAACTGCAGCTTCGCCGGGGAGCGGAGTGCGCTTGTGTTGGATAATTATACCATAGTCACGTGGTATGTCGCAATTCCTTGAGTTCTCTGTATGATCCGATGCATGATGAATCGACTAAGGGTCGAAGGGTGAAGACTGGACGCTGTTAAGAATTTGAAGCTGACGTTTCGAGCTCTAGCCCTTTGTCTGAGTAAATGGGGAGTTATGGATTAGGAGAAGGTTTGAAAAGGATGCGATACACCTACACTGGCCAATCTAGTCAATCTAATCAATCTAGTTCTGTTTAGAGCTGGTTTTCCATTAATTTAACTTTGTTGTGTAGAGATGGGGTGATGGTGATGGGATTTGTAGCATTTTCACTGACATGCTTGCTCCACAGAGTTTCTATTTTCCATACAAGTTAGCAGAGTGTTATGTTCAAGGCTAGAGTTCCCTGAACCCGGGCGACCACACCTGTGTTCCCTGCCAGCTCACGGCAAGTGAGGAAGTTTTATTTTCTTGTTAATGCTCCTCTCTTTCCTACTCTATTCTCAGGGTTCGCTCACAGTATGTGGAAGACAGTGCATCACACGTTCCGGTGCAGGACGTTGTAAAAGCGTTCAAGGAGGCGTTCAATTACGACATCAGCTACAAAGAGTGTCACCAAATGATCTACTCAACCTTCACTAATCCGCGCAACCGCAGTAGCCCCATGAAGACCGTGCGAGTGTCCTCCATGGGGCAACAGTATATTTATAGAGGAATAGCACACATCAAGCATGAAAACGAGGTAAGACAAGTCCCGTAGGGGGTGAGGGACGGAGTGATTCCCTATATTTCCCTCCCAGGGACATGAAAACGAAGTAAGACAAGTCGCGATAGTCCCGTGGTGGTGGGGGGGCTGAGGACCCCTATATTTCCCTCCTAGGGACGTTCGGTTTCGCTGAATAGGGTCAGGTTTTCAGGGTCCTTAACAGTGTCTACAATTTACAATTTGGCGTCTTGAAAAGGGTCGTCATTTCTTAGTGATGTCACTTACAGGCCTGAAGTCTCGCATAAGGAAGTCTCGCGTTCTTTTCTGTCACGAAAAGTTACGCTGTCATTGCCACGCTAACATAACCTTAGGAAACTTTAGGGGTACAGTCACAGGGTCGCAAATAAAGGTCTTCCTTCTTTGATATCTGGGTGAAAAGTAGGTCATTTTTTTACCAAGCCCATAGGATGAAAAACACTTTCGTAAAACGACTTTGGAATTCGATCCCTGTGTGGATAGTTTTGCGCATTTGTATAACAAATATCGACCAATTTGCACAATTTGCTTCTCAAGAAATCCCACTGGGAAAAGTTGATGCGTCAGAATTGATCACCACGGAAAGATCTTTGCTCCCCTGTGCTTTAAAATAAAATAAAGGGAATATTAAAAAACACACATCAGTTCGTTTGGTTGAGCAATAGGGACTGCCACGGATGGACCAAGTTGCTTTTCGTACGTTGCACAGTGCCGATTTAAGGGGCAAAACTCTTCTTTTTTGGCCATGGAGACTTCGTCCTAGGGTAAGGCTTGTAAAACTGAAGTGACGTTTACGCCGCATAGTGAATTGCAGTCAGTATTTTCCAAACGACATTGGTTTATCTTTGACTAAATTGACTTTATTTCTCTATGGTTCTCTTGTCTGTGGTATCGAGTTTGTGCATGAATGCGTCAGCGGTAACCGATACAGCCGTTTGTCAAGTACAGATCAAGGAGCTTCGAGTTTCTCTTTTGCATCCGGCTATACCGAACACTTGTCAGTGACCTCTCTGTTATAGGAATTTACTTCAGCTTTTTGACCTCTCTCTTGTTTATTTAGCGACTGTGAAACAGTACGAGAGCGATTGCAGCAGCTCATTTTGCAAAATCGAGTCACGCAGTTCTATGGAGAGTGGGTAGCGATACATTGCTATTACAAGATACATTTAGCACGAGCGCTCAGGAACAACCCATTCAGATAAGTACACAGTTCACAACAACAAGTGACTGTTTACTCACAAATTGTAACCGCCCGTAGTTACCTAGTATTTCTTCGTACAGCACTTGTGACGCCGCGTATTCGTTGCGTGCAAAGGTCTTCAATGATAACCACTTGGGACTGGTTCTTAATGTCCCTTTTGTTTTATTTGTAGTAATTATCTTGTGTCGTCTGAAATTGCCTTTCATTTTTGGACTGGGTTTTCCAAAGTTCGCTCTTTTGCCTGAACTGCATTTGTTCGCTCACCCTCCTCAGCTCACGTTTTTGCTAACATCCAAGAAAAAGCAAAAAAAGCACGGCGCGTAAAGGATTGTGGTTGTGAGGGAACTCTGCTTTACACCCTTACACCGCCGCCTTGCTAGAACATATGCAATAATCTCTCAATGAAATATTTGCTTGTGTTCTTTCTGCACATGCTTTCTAGGAAACAACTCAAGGTGATGGAACTCTCCCTGCCCAGAATACCCCGCAACACATCCACGATGAACGCGAGGAAGTCTGGAAACGAATGGTGGAGGACCTAAAACAGGAGCGAGACCAGGGCGTGATGGAGAGGAACCAGGCCCTCACGGCCCTGTTGAAACTGGAAAAGACCCACGCGCAGGCGCTAACGTCGATTGAAAAGTTCGAGGAGGATGGCTCGGCCGAAGAGCGAAGCGCGGGACCTGGTGATCAGCCAGAAAGCACGTCAGAGTCAGCCGGGTCTGTGCAGTCTTCTGAAAATTCATCACTGAGTCACCTACTGCGCAACTTTGGCCAATGCTGTGAACTGTGCGCGAAAAAAGAGAAGTCGTACGAGCGAATCAAAGACGAGCGCGACCAAATATGGAAAGAAATTGTGACGCAGGCACAACACGAGCGTGACGGCGCCCTCAGGAGACTGGAAATAGTCAAGCAGGAGCGTGACCGTTACTTAGAGCGCTTGCACGCACTCGAGAAGGAGAACCAGCGCCTGCGCGATGAGGTGAATGCCGGCTGTTCTGAACCGAGAAGTTGCCGACCGGTCGCCGACTTCAAACCGAATTGGTCTCCCAAGGTGAGTAAAGAGAACTGTGACGTCATCAATTCCGACAGATTTGAGTGCGTGCAAACATTGTGTGCTATTCCACGGGTCTGATTAGAAGTAGGTACTGATCTTCTCATGATTTGCGGTCGTTTGATTTATTTGATGTTTGGTTTTTGTTTTTTTGTTTTTTTTCACTGCAGACAAAATTTACGAGTGAGAACGGAGACTCAAAGGAAGCCCTTAACTCAGTCCTGTCACACCTGAGATCGAAAAGGTCAGTTGTGCTGGAACTAAAATAGAAGTTACAACTAAGGCCCGTTTCAAACGTCCCTACTGCTGTGCCAAACTCAATGCAAATGAGCAAAATCCATTGTTTGAGTTAATTTGAGTTCGGCACGGCAGTGGCGCGATGTTTGAAAGGGCCTAACGTGGTTAATACTTTTAGGTGCAGCCGCCATTTTACAGGTTTACCACACAATGGAAGTCACGTGATATTTTTTATACTTTTCCCACACCGAACCGTCACGTGGGGATATGTTAGTGACTTTTGTTGGTCAGCGGCGTTCATCACCATTTCCACGCACCAGATTACAATAATAAATTATTGTTTCACATTGCGGGCAAGCCTCGTTTTTCCTGTGCGCAAATAAAATTGAGTCTGCTGGGGCTACATCATTTGCTGTCGTTTCTGACGTTCGCACAATGTTAGCGGTGCTGCGGGACGGTGGGATTGTGTTATTTTATCAAGCCTTGGCCATGATACTTGATTCTGTGCTAACTTTTCTGATGTTTGATTTTCGTTAGGGCCTGCAGGAAGCAAGCCGTTCCATCAAGATGTAACAAGGTGCCCAAACTTCATAACGCCGAAGAAAGCACCGACCAAACGGCGGGTGAGCGCAAAGGAAGTGACGAAACGACGCCGTTCATTGTACACAGCGGTTCAACTCCACCCGGAAGTCCGGATGAACTAAAATTAGCGACTGATAGCCCGGATGTTGATGGGACAGAGGGTTTGTCGCGGACTGGGAGAAGGAATGGGGAGGAGTCGGATTGCAGCAAAACCAACAGCGGCAAGAAGTTGATCATAACCCAGGGTAGTGAGATGATTGCGTTTCGGCGACACCCGCTTGATGAATAGCAAGCGAGGCTAGTTGAAGCAAGCCATTGAAAGCAAAAACATAGAGCAGCTTTTCCAGAAACCAAAAGTAGTCTGCGCTTGGTTTGAAACTGTCGACCGACACGCAGCCGAATATCTGTCGACATTCGACCGCCAGTCGGCCGAAAGTCGGTCGACAGTCGGTCCAACGCGACCACGCGATTACTTCCGACAGTCATCTGAAAAACGCTCTATCTTTACAAGATACAGCTCATTTTCGGTTGGACACCTTTAGTGGACACCCACTATGCTTATTTCTTGTGCGACGGACATCTCTAGGTGGCTGCGGACAATACAGGGAACAGTTTGGACACCTTCAAGTAGACATATTGTGGGGAGATCCTGGTGCACAAGCCGAGAAAACCGTAAAGGATGCGCGGTTAAACTGCGGCTCCTAAACCACAAGTGCGAGTCATTGGCGACTAAACTCTGTTTCCCAAAGTTGCAAGAAAGGTAGCAGCGAGGAGATGATTTAGACGACTTCTTGATGTAGAGAAGAGCTTTTATTCTTCTCCGTGTGTTAAGTTCTTTTTGGACGGTCAAATGGTTGGACGGAACATAGATGGTTGCGTGGGAGCGGCCATGTGGCCGAAAGTTTTACAAGGTTCACGTTATTAAATTATTTCAGATATTGTGAGGGCTGATTATTTAAGGATATACAGCAACTTAAAGAGATAGAAACCGTGATATTGGATTCAGAGACCAAACATTTTTGGTTTAAAACTCTAGGAGCCTGGGAATAAACTTAGCTAACTCCAACTTTGACCGTTAATTTCTCTAAGATTAAAACTTACTTTGAAATTCAAAGGGCAGATTACTATCAGCTGCTACCTCAACTCCTACTTTCTGCATTTAAGTTAGATTCAGAGACCAAAACATTTTTAGTTTAAAACCCTAGGAGCCTGGGACTAACCTTAACTAACTCCAACTTTGACAAAAAATTTCTCCAAGATTAAAACTTATTTTCAAATTCAAAAGGCAGATTACTATTAGTTGCTACCTCAAGATCCTACTTTCTGCATTTAAGTTGGATTCAGAGACCAAAAAAAGTTTTTATTTAAAACCCTAGGAGCCTGGGACTAACCTTAACTAACTCTAAATTTGACCGTTAATTTCTCCAAGATTAAAATTTATTTTGAAATTCAAAGGGCAGATTACTATCAGCTGCTACCTCAAGCTCCTACTTTCTGCATTTAAGTTGGATTCAGAGATTAAAAATTTTTAGTTTAAAACTCTAGGAGCCTGGGACTAAACTTAACTAACTCCAACTTTGACCGTTAATTTCTCTAAGATTAAAACTTATTTTGAAATTCAAAGGGCAGATTACTATCAGCTGCTACCTCAAGATTCTACTTTCTGCATTTAAGTTGGATTCAGATACCAAAAATTTTTGGTTTAAAACTCTAGGAGCCTGGGACTAAACTTAACTAACTCCAACTTTGACCGTTAATTTCTCTAAGATTAAAACTTATTTTGAAATTCAAAGGGCAGATTACTATCAGCTGCTACCTCAAGATCCTACTTTCTGCATTTAAGTTGGATTCAGATACCAAAAATTTTTGGTTTAAAACCCTAGAAGCCTGGGACTAACCTTAACTAACTCTAAATTTGACCGTTAATTTCTCCAAGATTAAAACTTATTTTGAAATTTAAAGGGCAGATTACTATCAGCTGCTACCTCAAGATCCTACTTTCTGCATTTAAGTTGGATTCAGAGATCAAAAATTTTTTGGTTTAAAACTCTAGGAGCCTGGGACTAATCTTAACTAACTCCAACTTTGACCGTTAATTTCTCTAAGATTAAACCTTATTTTGAAATTCAAAGGGCAGATTATTATCAGCTGCTACCTCAAGCTCCTACTTTCTCCATTTAAGTTGGATTCAAAGACCAAAAAATTTTTAGTTTAAAACCCTAGGAGCCTGGGACTAATCTTAACTAACTCCAAATTTGACAAAGAATTTCTCCAAGATTAAAACTTATTTTCAAATTCAAAGGGCAGATTACAATTAGTTGCTACCTCAAGATCCTACTTTTTGCATTAAAGTTGGATTCAGCGACCAAAAAATTTTTAGTTTAAAACCCTAGGAGCCTGGGACTAACCTTAACTAACTCTAAATTTGACCGTTAATTTCTCCAAGATTAAAACTTATTTTGAAATTCAAAGGGCAGATTACTATCAGCTGCTACCTCAAGATTCTACTTTCTGCATTTAAGCTGGATTCAGAGATCAAAAATTTTTGGTTTAAAACCCTAGGAGCCTTGGACTAAACTTAACTAACTCCAACTTTGACCGTTAATTTCTCTAATATTAAATCTTAATTTGAAATTCAAAGGGCAGATTACTATCAGCTGCTACCTCAAGCTCCTACTTTCTGCATTTAAGTTGGATTCAAAGACCAAAAAATTTTTAGTTTAAAACCCTAGGAGCCTGGGACTAACCTTAACTAACTCCAACTTTCACGAATAATTTCTCCAAGATTAAAACTTATTTTCAAATTCAAAAGGCAGATTACTATTATTTGCTACCTCAAGATCCTACTTTCTGCATTTAAGTTGGATTCAGAGACCAAAAAATTTTTACTTTAAAACCCTAGGAGCCTGGGACTTAACCTTAACTAACTCTAAATTTGACCGTAAATTTCTCCAAGATTAAAACTTATTTTGAAATTCAAAGGGCAGATTACTATCAGCTGCTACCTCAAGATTCTACTTTCTGCATTTAAGTTGGATTCAGAGACCAAAAATTTTTGGTTTAAAACTCTAGGAGCCTGGGACTAAACTTAACTAACTCCAACTTTGACCGTTAATTTCTCTAAGATTACACCTTATTTTGAAATTCAAAGGGTAGATTACTATCAGCTGCTACCTCAAGATCCTACTTTCTGCATTTAAATTGGATTCAGAGACCAAAAAATTTTTAGTTTAAAACCCTAGGAGCCTGGGACTTAAACCTTAACTAACTCCAACTTTCACGAATAATTTCTCCGAGATTAAAACTTATTTTCAAATTCAAAAGGCAGATTACTATTAGTTGCTACCTCAAGATCCTACTTTCTGCATTTAAATTGGATTCAGAGACCAAAAAATTTTTAGTTTAAAACCCTAGGAGCCTGGGACTAACCTTAACTAACTCTAAATTTGAACGTTAATTTCTCCAAGATTAAAACTTATTTCGAAATTCAAAGGGCAGATTACTATCAGCTGCTACCTCAAGATTCTACTTTCTGCATTTAAGTTGGATTCAGAGACCAAAAATTTTTGGTTTAAACTCTAGGAGCCTGGGACTAAACTTAACGAACTCCAACTTTGACCGTTAATTTCTCTCAGATTAAACCTTATTTTGAAATTCAAAGGGCAGATTACTATCAGCTGCTACCTCAAGCTCCTAATTTCTGCATTTAAATTGGATTCAGAGACCAAAAAATTTTTAGTTTAAAACCCTAGGAGCCTGGGACTAACCTTAAACTAACTCTAACTTTGACGAATAATTTCTCTAAGATTAAAACTTATTTTCAAATTCAAAGGGCAGATTACTATTAGTTGCTACCTCAAGATCCTACTTTTTGCATTTAAGTTGGATTCAGAGACCAAAAAAGTTTTACTTTAAAACCCTAGGAGCCTGGGACTAACCTTAACTAACTCTAAATTTGACCGTTAATTTCTCCAAGATTAAAACTTATTTTGAAATTCAAAGGGCAGATTACTATCAGCTGCTACCTCAAGATCCTACTTTCTGCATTTAAGTTGGATTCAGAGACCAAAAATTTTTTGGTTTAAAACTCTAGGAGCCTGGGACTAAACTTAACTAACTCCAACTTTGACCGTTAATTCCTCTAAGATTAAACCTTATTTTGAAATTCAAAGGGCAGATTACTATCAGCTGCTACCTCAAGCTCCTACTTTCTGCATTTAAGTTGGATTCAAAGACCAAAAAATTTTTAGTTTAAAACCCTAGGAGCCTGGGACTAACCTTAACTAACTCCAACTTTCACGAATAATTTCTCCAAGATTAAAACTTATTTTCAAATTCAAAGGGCAGATTACTATTAGTTGCTACCTCAGGATCCTACTTTCTGCATTTAAGTTGGATTCAGAGACCCGAAAATTTTTAGTTTAAAACCCTAGGAGCCTGGGACTAACCTTAACTAACTCTAAATTTGACCGTTAATTTCTCCAAGATTAAAACTTATTTTCAAATTCGAAGGGCAGATTACTATCAGATGCTACCTCAAGATTCTACTTTCTGCATTTAAGTTGGATTCAGAGACCAAAAATTTTTAGTTTAAAACTCTAGGTGCCAGGACTAAACTTAACTAACTCCAACTTTGACCGTTAATTCTCTAAGATTAAAACTTATTTTGAAATTCAAAGGGCAGATTACTATAAGCTGCTACCTCAAGATCCTACTTTCTGTATTTATTAAGTAAAAAGGATTTAGGGCATTAGAACACAAATAAAATTAAGTCAAGAAGAAGAACTTTTTTTTTTTTTTTTTTGGTTCTCTAAGCGTGCAAAAGACGCCTAAGTGTCGTATTTCCGTAACTCTGCTCTGTGTAAAAAGCTAGGCCCTGGTGTATAGAGCGGGGTGTTAGCGCGCGAACTGACTTGCAGAAGTAAAGAATTGGCTGCGCCTGCGATCATGCTGTAATTTGCGCATGCGCCCAGCTGAGTCTTGCACGCTCTCCTTTCAACAGGAAGAGAGTATCTTGCATCTCGGAATCACAAATATTACATCGCCCTGGTGAGCGTCCTTGCTCCAACGATTGAAAAACCGGAGAAATGTCGACCTCACCCTACCATATAGCGTCCCTGTTGGACAAGGTAAGAGATTCTTAATGAGAAGTTTGTAGTCGGCTGCCATGTAATAGTTCGTGTAGCAGTCAGCTGTGTGGGGTATGTACTTGAACATATTTATTGTCTTTTCTCTGAGTGCAACGAGACATATTTACAATTGTTATCAGACGACGTTTACGTTCTCGAGCTCGAGTTGGGAACTGGAAAGTTGAAACATGTCATTGGAAATCACTGAACTATTGATTAGGCCGAGGTTGACAGTATTAAAATTACTGGGTGATGATTCGTTTTGAGTGGAGGCCAGCGTTTCTATGCCGCTTTCACCCAGTGCAAATTGTGATCCTTATTCTTCCAGAACACGCAACTATAATATTAAGCCCAGTCCAGTGCGTAAAAACACTTATCGCATAAATGTCCAGCTTTCTTAGCGGACTAGTGGACTCTGGCGAAAAACTGTACGTTTTCCAGATTGTCCCTGTTTTGTGAAATGTGTATTTGTTTGTGTGCAGATGACATCTAGTGACAAGGACTTTCGTTTTATGGCAACGAATGATCTTATGGCAGAGTTGCAGAAAGATTCCATCAAACTGGATGATGACAGTGAGCGGAAGGTAGGGGGGTGGGGTGGGGTTGGTTTCTGCAGAGGGGGTGGGGAGGCATAGATTGTTTTGTCTGGTGATTGGTCTCTGCATGATTGTCTGACATCTGATATCTTCTTGACACCTTGCTAGGTTGTACAAATGTTACTGAAGTTATTGGAAGACAAAAATGGTGAAGTGCAGAATCTGGCGGTCAAGTGGTAAGCTGCAAGTGTAACAATAATTTGAATAAATAAATCTAATATATACAAGTACTCCAAAATATAGATAAAAATATTAATTTAATCCATGAAGCAGAGATAAACTGGCATATCATAACACTTCCCACCTGGGAATCAATTTACTGCCAGGACTGTTAATAAGATTTGGAGTAGAATACCAAGAAAATATAAAATATTAGTAGGTGGCTGATTGGACTCATGCTGATGGCGTGCCCTGGGTGGTCTGGGGGTGTACAGTACTCTCCTGAAAAATGCTGAAATGCGGAGGCTCAGAAATGTTCTTTTTCAGCATTTTCCAGGAGATACAGATATTTCCCAACTGTGCCTATGATCATTATTTTGTTTGTACAGTAGTACCGTTGTAGATTGTTCTGTTGACCTCAGCTTTTATCTACCTCTCCTATTCAGCCTCGGACCTCTGGTTGGGAAAGTTAAGGAGTACCATGTGGAAACCATCGTGGACACTTTGTGTTCCAACATGCTCTCAGACAACGAGCAGTTGAGAGATATCTCAAGCATCGGTGAGTCAAACACTGTTAACTGTATTGCTTTATGGAAGCACATACCCATTGTCACTAGAGTGCACAAGACTGATACCAGATACCATTGACTAGCCTTTGGGCTTACCTGCCAATTATTGTTTTTCAATTGCACCCTCACTGAATAAGTTTTTCTTCATACTGAACTTGCATCAAAGCATATAGAAAATAGTTTCAATGTTGGTTGATCTTATCTAGTTACAAGGACTCTAACACTTTGCTTGCTACATGATGAAGGTCTAAAGACTGTCATTGGTGAGCTCCCTCCGGCTTCTTCTTCTCTGGCTGCCAACATTTGCCGCAGGATCACTGGAAGGTTAACAAATGCCATAGCCAAGGTTGGTGTTTGTATTATGGGCTTCATGAAACACTATATAAGTCAAGTTGAAATGAACCGAGAATAGTTTCTGGCAACTAGTTCTGGTCAGCAAAACATCACAGATATGTCCTATAAAGCAAGAGTACAACATTACATACTTGATTGTATATTTTGTGTTATTTACCACAGAGTACTGATGTGTCAGTGCAGTTGGAAGCCCTGGACATTTTGGGAGATCTGTTGAGCAGATTTGGAGGTACATCAATTTGATGTAATATAGGAACCTACTGTACAGATAATACTGGCCATTTCCAAGATGCCTGTTGCCTGCACAAATGTGTAATTTGGTCCCATTTTCATAAGAGAGATTTCACACAAGCTGGCCTCATTTTGAAACAGAGACAGCAATTAGCATCTTGGAAATGTGTTATTCAGTCCCAACTCCAGCCCAAGCTGTAAAATGCAGTGATTATATTTGCACATTCTAGCTTCTCTCCAGTTACAGACTGACTTTAAAAATACATTAGTATTTTGGTATTAGCCTTTGGTTTAGTGCTGTGCGGATTCATTTGACAAGACCAATTGCTTTGTAACATGCTCTGCTAGGTCTCTTGGTGTCTTATCATCAATCGATTCAACAAGCCCTCCTACCCCAGCTTACAAGCGCGAGACTGGCTGTAAGGAAGAGAGCAATAATTGCCTTGGGTAAGACAGTACACCAGATACACAACATAAAGCTACTCGATCCCACTGTCTATGATGGTCTTCCCAGTGTTTGTTTGTGTACTTGTTTATTTGTTTACAAGTTTCCTAAAAGGTCACCTTTTAGTCAGTGTTTGTTTTGTTTTGTTTTTTTTGCTCTTTTTGTACAAGTTTCATGTGTTGTTTCACAGGTCATCTTGTTTTGAGTGCTTGTTTATAACTTTCCCATGTATTTTTACAGGTCATCTTGTTCTAAGTGCCAACAGTGGTCTGTTTGCGGAGCTTATGGACCATTTGCTGACACAACTAAAGAAGAATGCTTCTCACTCCACTACACGAACTTTCATACAGTGTATTGGAGCAATTTGGTGAGATGTCACATGTAAAGTAATAAAGTAGCTCTCAATGAGTACATTCTGCTAACAGTGTTCACACTGATGTTCATATTTTTTGTTTTGCTTACCTGTCCAATTTAGCCGTCAAGCTGGCCATCGTGTCGGGGAACATCTTGAAAGAATAATTCCTCTGATTGTGACCTACTCAAAGATGGAAGATGATGATGAGCTCAGAGAGTACTGTATACAAGTGAGTTGACCAGCCACGCTGGTGACGTATTGTCATAACATTCACTTCCAAAAATGTTTTATGATATCTGATGTCGTACAGTCACTTCCAAGAATGTTTCATGTGATCTGATGCCATAACATTCACTTCCAAGAATGATTCCTGCAATGTGATCTAATATCATAAGAATCACTTCCAAGAATACCTGGTGTGATCTGATGTTACAAACGATCACTTCCAAGAATACCTGGTGTGATCTGATGTTACAAACGATCACTTCCAAGAATACCTGGTGTGATCTGATGTTACAAACGATCACTTCCAAGAATACCTGGTGTGATCTGATGTTACAAACAATCACTTCCAAGAATACCTGGTGTGATCTGATGTTACAAGCAATCACTTCCAAGAATACCTGGTGTGATCTGATGTTACAAACGATCAGTTCCAAGAATGTTTTTTGTGATCTGAAATATTCTTGAAACCTTCTTGGAAATTAGTGTTTTTGACATCAGATCATAAACAATCGCTTCCAAGAATATTTCATATGATCTAATATCATAGCAATCACTTTCATAATCCTTGCTAAATCACTTCCAAGAATTATTCCAGAAGTGGCTTTACTACAGTGTTGTTTTTTGTTATTCTCACAGGCATTTGAGTCATTTGTGTGCCGCTGTCCCAAAGAAGTAACTTCATACATCCCCAAGGTAGTGTTCTGTATTTCAAAACTTTGTCTATTTACTGTAGGTGGAGGATTTGAGAGACGTGGGTTGCATGGGGTTCTGTGTGTGTGTGTGTGAGGTACTCAACCCTGTAGTTGTAAAAAAGAAACCTAACACTCACTTGGGATTTTATTTTTGTCTGGCATGCATAACCTCTTGGAACATAGATCACAGAACTTTGTCTGGAGTTTATCTGCTATGATCCAAACTACAACTATGGTAGTGATGATGAAGATGACACCATGGAAATGGATGTAGAGGATGATGAAGATGAGTAAGTAACTCTGGGATGACTTGAGATTCCAAGGAGGAACCTCTGCAGATACAGCGCTCAACATTAACAGTTGCCCGCTTGCCCTGGGCAACCAAAACTTTTGGTCGGGCAGGTAAATTCTGGGCCGGGCAACTAGAAATTATGAAACTTTCTATTGCTTGAAGTCAATCTACAGTCTGAAGGGCAACCAACCTAAAACCTTAATGTCGAGCACTGAGATATCAAATTTATCTTGATGTGCTCACAAGGTTTTTTTTGGGAGTGGCCAGCTTTGCTTTCCTCTTCATTCTGGTGTTATCACTGGAGGCTTATGATTCGGATCCTAAACTCTCTATTGCTTTTGCATTTCAGTGACGATGATGATGAGTACAGTGATGATGATGACATGAGTTGGAAGGTTAGAGCCCCGAGAGCAGAGCCTTCTGCAGATTATATTATCATGGCACAGTACAGACTTACACAGAAAACTAAACCATACTGGTATTTTTTTTTTTTTGTTCTCCTTAACTGGTGTTTGTTTGCACATTGGTTGGATGTGCAAATTGTGTACTTAATCTTTGCTATTAGCTTTCAGACAAGTTTACACAACTGTCTTTTTTGGAACACTGTTCATTTTTACATCCTTACGTGTTTCAGGTCCGCAGGGCAGCAGCAAAGTGCTTGTCAGCCGTTTTGGGCTCCAGACCTGAGCTGCTCTCAGAACATTACAGAACCGTCTCTCCTGCATTGATTGCAAGATTTAAAGGTGGGCAGCTTTTTACACCCCTTTAATTTCTGATGCCCTTTGACATATGGCAGACCTCCATTTCACTTGGAACTCTGGACCTTTTACTAGACAATCGAAATTCTGGACCCTTAAACCTTTCACTCCCAAGAGTGATCAACTTCAATTTTCTCTTTTCAGTCTCCCACCAGAGGCATATCAAAAAGTATGGAGAATTTGGCATTTGACACCTTGCACAAAGTGACAGCTGATTAAGACATAAATTCTCATTTTATTACTCATACATCTTCCGATTTTATGGTCGGGAGAATCAGATTTTTGAGCTTGGGAGTGAAAGGGTTAACCTGAAATTGAGGGAATGTTGCTAACTATTGTTTGTTTTTTCCTCTATCTCCACCCATATATCTGTGTGTCTATCTACTGGCCCATCATGTTGCCCATCTCTTTGTAATTTGTGATAAGATACTATAATATTATATTAATTTTAATCTCTACTTGCAGAGCGTGAGGAGAATGTCAAGGCCGACATATTCACTGCTTATATCACCTTGTTGCGTCAAACAAGGCCAGTTGCTAGTCAGTCATTTGATGCAGATGCTATGGAGGAGGAAAGCAGGTACAGGCCTATTAAGTGTTATTTACTTATTTATTTATTTATTTATTTATTTATTTATTTATTTATATTTTTATTTTTATTTTTTTCAGGAAATGTTTTTGACCTTATCAATTCACTGTTATGATGTCAACACATAATTCATCACCAACAATATTCTTTACAGCATTCCATCAGCAAATCCACATTTCATTATTTTTACAAAACCTTTTCTTTCAATGCTGCAGTATGTGCAGTAACCATAGTGTTTATCTAAATTTAATATGTTTATCTATATGTATTTATGTTTATTTATGTTTGTGTATGTTTGTGTACATTTATCTGTGTTTGTTTGCAGCCCTCTGAACCTGCTTACAACTCAAATACCAAGCATCGTCAGAGCTTTGCATCGACAGATGAAAGAGAAAAGTGTCAAGACCAGACAGGTATGAACATCAGTCCAAAGGAAAAGCACAGAACTCAAAGAAGCTCTAAGTTGTACGTGGTTAAAAAAAAGTATTTTTCTTGGTGATTCAACTTTGCATCCATACCTGGGCACCTTGCTCAAATTTTGGCATGAGCCTCTCTTCCCTCTGCAGAGGCTTCTCAGTGTATGCTGGCATGGATTTAACATTTAGCATAGAGAATAATTTTTCTTTTTTTTCCACCCACCCCATCCCCTAGGGAGCAGAGGATCTTGGACAAAATATATTCACACATGCTTCAAACTCCATAATTCAAAACAAAACGACCATGCTGAACGCCATATGGATACAGAGACACCTGTTTAATGTTGTTTCTCAAGTTTAGATTTAACTTGGTGATGCTGTTTTGCAGGGCTGTTTCCATTTACTGTCAGAGCTTGTCGCAGTTCTTCCGGGTGCCTTGTCTGATCACATCAGTGCTATTGTCCCTGGAATACAGTTCTCTTTGAGGTACACTACGTGTTTATTTTTGTGTACAAAGTATATGACAAACTTCACGGTTTCAACACCATAAAATTTTGGTACAGGCCTGATAAGGGTGAACTTTAGCATGCATGTTTAAAATAGGGTACAAAAATCTGGGAGGAACACTTACAACCGACCCCCCACCCCCACCCCCTGGGACTTATTGATTTAAACTTCAGTGAATGTGCTCTTTCCATTTTTTTTTTTTTTTTTTTTTTTTTTTAGTGACAAGAGCTCGACTTCTAACATGAAGATTGATACACTGGCTTTTCTTGGTTGTATTCTGGCTCAACATCCTCCACATGTTTTTCATGCTCACATCTCTGTCCTGGTGCCAGTAAGTTTTAATTTTAAGCCACAGGACCAAGTGTGTTCTATTTTGTAAGACGTACATATTTATGTATGGTTCACGAGGAAGGTGACAAGCTATCATCACCGTCATCATCATCGTTGTTGTCGTCATCATCATCACCATTACCATCATCTTCATATCGTCGTCATTATCACCATCATCATCATCATATCATCGTCTCCGTCATTATTATCATCATTGTCATCGTCGTCATTATCGTGGTTGTCGTCATTATCACCATCACCATCTTATCGTCGTCGTCGTCGTATTTGTCGTCATCACCATGTCGTCAACGTCATCGTCGTCGTCACTGTCACCATCGTCATCGTCATAACCATTTTAACCATCATTGTCGTCAGTTGATCGTCACGATCATTGTCGGTCTCATCGTCATCATCGTCGTCGTCATCATCATCGTCATCGTCATCACCATTGTAACCATCATGGTCGTCATCACAATCGCAATTATCATCGTTGTCATCGGCCATCATTCTCGTCATCGTAGTCGTCGTCATCATTATCGCCATCGTTACTATTGTTATTGTCTGGTTTTGTGTAGTTATGATCCGATCATTTTGCTATCGTCCTTCTTGTTAGCCTGTTGTACATGCTGTGGGAGATCCATTCTACAAGATCACGTCTGAAGCTTTGATGGTGACTCAACAGCTTGTCAAGGTCATCAGGCCATTGGGTAAGCAGACGATTATAGATAGAAGATTATGGTTGACAGGAAAATGTATGGCAAAAGGTTTTTAAGGTCCACTGGGAATTAGGACGGAAAACAGAAGAATGTAGATTTTCTGGCTCGGCAGAATCTTACTGTACCACGTACAGTCATTAATTTCGGCTCTAACACAACTTGTGAATTAACTTTCAGATCTCTTATTATGTTTTTAAATGGTTTGTTATTGTTTTCAGATGAGCCTGTCCAATCACCGTTTGCCTTCAAGCATTTTGTTGGTGATATTTACGACTGTACTCTGATAAGGCTGAGAGCTGCCGACATTGACCAGGAAGTCAAGGAAAGAGCCATCTCATGCATGTGGGTTCTCAACATCTCTCGTCAATATATTACTTTATGAAGCAGGCAAGAAATCTGCATGTGGGTTCTCAACATCTCTCGTCAATTGATTTATAACTTTATGAGGCAGGCAAGAAATCTGTTTGGCTGGATCGAAGCTCTGTTACGCTGCGCAGATCTTTCGGACACTGGTCTCACAACGGTTTAAAATGTATTGTTGCAGTTGGCTAGGTGCGATGTTACACTGTGCAACGCGATCTCGGCAACTTGCAACGATTTTTTTTTTTTTTTTTTTTTTTTTTTTTTTTTGCAGTTTTTTTCAGTTTGCACGCTGGACGTACTGCATTGTAAAGTTGTCAACTCTTGGATGAAAACTTTTTGCTTTCTTCTTGGAGGTGTATCGTATTTTGGTCATAGTCGACGAAGTAGCGTAAACAGGTGACTAAGTAATGTAATCTCATGTTCTGTCAAATTTCAGGGGCCAAATCTTGTGCAGCCTTGGAGACCATCTGGAGGCACGCCTGCCACAATGTCTGCCGATCTTTCTGGACAGACTAAGGAATGAGATCACCAGGCTGACCACCGTCAAGGCATACACGTTGATTGCTGGGTAAGAGTCGAACTTAGAGCCACTCCTCTCTGATCTGATCACTGCACATTTATCGCCACAAGTCAGAAACATCAGTTATAAGGCCTGTGTCACACTGAACGCAGCGCGACAACACGGCGTCAAGCTGTACCAGTAAAGACGTGTATTGTTCATTTGGCAGGCTGTACAATTGACACAGTAGGCGCGTGTGAGCCGGCACACTTTCAGTGTTGCGTCGAAAAAATGCCCGGTCTCTGTGTGGCGTTGCTCCGAGTTGTCGCGCTGTCTCTATGTCGCTCCAATCTCAGTGGGCATCGGATTGTAGAATGAGCTAATTTTATCGAGAGTCTCGTGGAGTTATACATTCCTTAATCTCTCTATATAAAACGTAAAGGTAGAGTGTAACACTGTGCGTCATGTATACATACATATAAAGGCACCCAGACTTTGTGCTTCCGTTGATAAGCAACGAAATTCTTTCCTTGGACATACTTACTCGTTAACTTTTTTTCTCTTTCGTTTGGTTTGCAGGTCACCCTTGAGAATTGATCTCAGTACAATACTGGTAAGTTCACTGTCATTATCAAGCAGAAGTACAGAAAGTGGCCAGTCGTTCACGGTCGGCTGCCTCACTGTAGGTGGTCATGAAAGTGGCCGACTGCGAACGACTGGCTGTCTGACCCTGGCCAGGAACGGTCAGTTGAGCTGCGGGGATAGCGCATAATCCTTTTATTTTCTTAATTTTTTTTTTTTTTTCCTCTTAACTTTCAGGGTGATTCTATGCCAATCTTAGCGTCATTCTTGAGGAAGAACCAGAGAGCTCTGAAGCTCTCTACGCTCTCAACCTTGAATGTGTTGATCACAAACTATGGTGAGTAAACATAACGACAGCCCTCGCAAAATCTATTGTTTTTTTCTGATTTACGTTGAAATCGACGCATATGAAGTTCGACGTTTGAAACAAGCCTTAGAATCGGGTCTCAAAAGAAAACCTTTTTGTTGTTCATATTTTTCTTTATTTACTTGCCAAGTAAAGTGATTATATAAGCTATTATTATTGTCTTTTTAAGGTGCTGCACTGTCGGCAGGAAACATCGCTGGAGTTTTGACTGAAGTTCCACCGTTGATCAGTGAGAGTGATCTACATATTTCTCAGGTACATGTTTGATGCGTGATCCCGAATTTTCTAATCCAATCGGCTCGACAAACGACCGATAGTTGGCCGACATCTTTGCACGGTGTGTCGACCGACAGTTACCCAACAATTGACCGATAGATGACCGATAGTTGACCGACAGTTGGCCGACTGTTGACAGATAGTAGACCGATAGTTGACCGACAGTTGACTGACTGTTGACCGATAATTGACCGACAGTTGACCGTATGTTGAACGATAGTTGACCGATAGTTGAACGATAGTTGACCGATAGTTGAACGATAGTTGACCGATAATTGACCGACAGTTGACCGCCTGTTGACTGACTTTCTGGAAACTATTGGTTTAGTGTCAGCGAACTGTTCGGCACTTGTCAGTGTGCAAATCCGAAATTCAAAAAACATATGTCAATAATGTGGTCGTTGGACAAGGAAAGAGTATCGAAAACAAGATAGGTTGCAAAAAGCCTGATAAAGCTGAGCCAGTAAATACACAATACCACAGGAGACTCAGTTTATTGTTTGTTTGTTTGTTTGTTTGTTTACAGTTGACGTTATCGTTGTTGACATCCATCGCAAAAATTCACAAGGATAGCATGGCCCAGGTACGTAACAAAGCTAGGGAGCATGATATTGGTGGATGTTGTCAAACCATTATTCAGTCTCTTTTCTCCGTTTGGGATGTGCACTTCCCACTGTTACCACTTCCGATCATAATGGTCTGATTTTATCTTCCTCCTGTAGGCAAGCGTGAACATTTTGTCCGCGATCATGGTGTTGGTGAAGTCGCCGTTACTGCAAGGTGAGTGGCAATGACTCTGGGTGCAAGATCTCAGTCATACTCTTGTTTACTAGCTAGTAAGCCAAGGGATCCCCACCGAGCGCTGAGAATCCGCTCACTATCACTATCACGCGCTATCACTATCACTATCACGCTTTATCACGCGCTGTCGCTATCACGTTTTGAGTTGAAATGGGCTGTCAACTCCCTCTTAACATACACCCTTCTAAGACAGACACATTGTAGGAACTGTCTCTGCCGTTTTTTCAGTCATTTATTCTAACCTCTCTAAAACGGACAATTGGAGCTGGTCCCGAGGGTGTCCGCCTTAGAAAAAGTTGAATGTAAACTTTAGGAAGTGCAACGCAACATAACGCTTTGCCTTCTTCATTTCAAATCGTCAAAAGACCTAACAGTGTTGAGTTAATCTTGTTTGTTGTTGTGTTAGGGGGAGCCCTAAATGCCACACTAGCATTCATCACGGAACTCGTGAATTCAGGAATGCAGGGTATGGGATTCAAGGACCTATTCCAGGTATTGAAACACTGTCTCCTGATCTCGACTCTTCTTCTTGTGTTGGTAAAGTATTCTAAGTGCAAAAGTGTTATCTGAGAGTTCTGTGTTTACAGTTTTTATTGTTTTGTTTGTTTGTTTGTTTGTTTTTTTCTATAGATGCTAGTTTCCCCAATTTACTCGCCCACGGGGCTTCCAAACGGCAATTTCTCCATCCACAGACAGGTTGGTTCATGAGTTTAATGTTTGTTTCACTGATGTGTCTCCTGTTTCTGTTTGTTTACATGCTTGCCTTCATCTTTGTTTATGCTTTTGTTTACATGTTTACTTACATGTATTCATAGTTTTATTTACGTGTTCGTTTACGTATTTGTTCACATGTTTGTCTCACATGTTTGTCTCACTTGTTTATCTCACATGATTATTCACATATTTGTTCACGTATTTGTTCACGTATTTGTTCGCATGTTTGTCTCACGTGTTTGTTGGACACTTGTTGCTGTCGCAGGCATTCCATTCCACTGCCAAGTGCGTAGCGGCCCTGACCATGTCTTGCTCTGTTGAGGGAGAAGCTGTGGTCAACCAGTTCGTCAGGGATATCCAGGTAAACACGTTCAAGTGTCAGACAGACAAAAGTGCGCCCTACATAGTAAACTGGGCAGCTCTGTTGTTGTTGTTGTTGTTGTTGTCGTTTTCATTTTAAATCAGTTTGTGATAAATATAACGTATATTGCCATGGTCTTGTTTGTTGTTGTTGTTGTTGTTGTTGTTGTTGTTATGATGCAGAACTCAAGGGTGACGGATTCCGTGAGACTTTTCTCGCTCTTGGCGTTGGGAGAGATAGGAAGACATCTGTAAGTTTAGCTGCATTTAGACTATTTAGTAACCTTTGACTCGTAAGTTAAATCACATGATAGTCACAGAGGACGTAGAAATCATGCATGGTATTTGTTTTATCTTCAGAGATTTGAGCAGCCACAAAGACCTGGCCGTGGCTATCCTGGATTGTTTTTCCTCTTCCTCTGAAGAAATCAAGTCAGCAGCATCATTTGCTTTAGGTGCGTTGTGCTTTTGTCGCTCACAAGGAGAATGGTTCTCTCTTTTAGACTTTTTCACTCTGCGAGCAGAATAGGGCATGGTATATTACATGTGTAGTTTATCTGCGAAGTTCGAACCCTGCATAGCGATAAGCTGAGTGTTGTAGAAAATTGTAATTTTTTGTTCTAGAGAGAAGCACAAAGTTAAAGCCTGGCCTAAGTCGACCCAAGTTAATCCAAGTTGCAAGAAAACTAATTTTAACTGGTGCAATCAGCTTGCCTTGCTTTGTTAGGTGGCCAAACTGTGAACTTAGATCGTTTTGGGAGTCCGTTTGGCCAGGGTTTTAGTCTTGGTGTACACATTCTGTCCGTGAGTCGTGCAAATGAACTACCAGCCTTTTTTTTTTTTTTTTTTTTTTTCTACTCCAGGAAAGATAGCGGCTGGAAATCTGAAGCTGTACCTTCCGTACCTGTTGGAAGAGATCGAAGCGAGCCCCAAGAGGCAGTATTTACTGTTACACTCCCTAAAAGAGGTTTGTGTTTCATACTGTTGACAGCACGCGGTCTCAGTAAATGTCTGGCCGAACGCCATTTTGTAATTTAGCATAGCAGAGACTGAGCAGGAGCGAAAAAGGGGCGAATGAAAAGTGGGGAGGGTGGAGGGATTGAGACGCACTAGTGAAAAGACAGCTGTTTTCGATCGATTAACTGTTGTTTGTTTGTTTGTTTGTTTGTTTGTGTAGGTTATATCTTGTCAGGCGGGAAGCCCTGGAGGGGTGGAAGCCCTCAGACCTTTTATTGGTTCAATCTGGTAAGTGCTTTGTTCCTAAGTATCTTTTATTACATGGTACTGTATGTTTAAGTTTCATATACTATATGATTTGAAGAAGATATGGTGCGCGCGTATTTCTTGTTGCTGTTTTAAACATTAGACAAAATAAGGTACAGAGATCTCTGCACAACGTCGATTTCTGACGAGTTTTCTTTTTTTTTTTTCTTCTTTTTTTTTTGTGTATTTATAGGACACTTTTGTTTAGTCACTGTGAGAGTACCGAAGAAGGAACAAGGAACGTGGTCGCGGAATGTTTGGGAAAGCTGACGCTGGTTGACGCCCTGAGGCTTCTTCCGCAGCTCAAGGTTAAGAAATGTCTGGGTCTTATTTATTTATGTTTATTGTCTGTTGGTGTGCGTGTGTGCTTAAATTGCGTGCTTTTGGCTTTCATTTTTTACGCTTTTCATTGTTTCAAGTAGCCTGCAAATACAGCCGTCTTTCATTGGGCAGGTTTTGAGTCCCTAATATTTCAAGAGAATTTTGCGACATGCATTCTTGGCCAATCAGGAGCAAAAGCACAGATAGTGGCGATCACAGGAAGTGTGCAATTGTGAAACTCTGTGCTTTGCGCTGTTATTGTTTTGTTTATGTGATTGTTTTTCTTTTTAGGAATATCTTGGGGCAGGTTCACCGTTTGCCATGAGTACTGTGCTTTGCGCTGTAATTGTTTTGTTTATGTGATTGTTTTTCTTTGTAGGAATATCTTGGGGCAGGTTCACCGTTTGCCAGGAGCACTGTAGTTACAGCTGTCAAGTTCACAATCTCAGATCACGTGAGAATACTCTGCACTTTATGCTGTTTACATGAAATATGAACCTCCCTCACTAGTCTGCCCAATCTTGTCTGCTTTACTTTGAGACAAATCTGTTGCGCCCCACAGTCGAAATAACTGAAACTTCTGAGCCTCGTTTACGGCCAGAATTCGTTTGTGACGCTTTGTAAATAGTGAATATGCACAAGTGGGGGTGCGGCTGTCATCCGTAGAACTTATAAGGAGCTCACATTCCATGGTTCAGGTCCCCCCCCCCCCCCCCCGGTCCACACCTCCTCCAACATTGAACAGGGGGGAGTATGATTTTAGGTCTCTCCACATATAAAGGAATCGTGTCGTTGTTTTTTAGCCCCAGGCTATCGACACACTGCTGAAGGGCTGTATTGGAGAGTTCCTCAAAACGGTTCAGGACCCAGACTTGGTGAGTGCTTACATTACGTATGAACATTGTGTCACGGGGCCGCTCTGTGCTGTTTTATGTTAAGTATATCGTAAAAGCTTGAATCATAAACTTTCCAGAATTTCCGGGACGGGACACAACATTAATATCGATGTCCTCACAATTTCAGAATGTCCAGCGCGTGACACTCGTGCTGTGTCACATGTGGCAAATTTGAACGACATGAGTCATGGCGTTGAAATCTGCTACACGTGACACAGCATAAAATATCGATGTCCTCATACTTTTCAGAATGTCCGGCGGGTGACACACGCGTGCACTCGTGATGTTCAACATGTGACGTTGAAATCTGCAACGTTTGGCGCAACATTAAGGGTGCGTTCGATTCGGTCTATTCCAGAATAGGAATAGCTAAAATGACCGAAGGTTTTGCTTGTTCTGGGGGAGATTTTGTTCGAAATTGTTTCAAAAACCTCCATGCTTGCATTTTGAACAGCTCCCGATTCATCCTAACCTTAATCAGCTCCAAACCAAAGAATTTTACCGATCAGCAGCGCTATTTTTATTCCGGAATAGATCAAATCGAACGCGCCCTAAATATTGATCTTCTCACACTTTTTAGAATGAATTTTAGAATGAATGCGTGACACTTGTGACGTTCAAGTTCTACTACACGGAGCACTAAACGACAAACAACACATCGATGCTCTCACACGTTCGCATGACACTTGTTGATTTTAGTTTTACTGCACATGATTTAATATTGTACCACACACGATGAAACAGGACACATTGTTTATCATCTTGATCCTCTTATATTTTCAGAATGTTCGGCGCGTGGCACTCGTGACGTTTAATTCTGCTGCACACAACAAGCCAAGCCTGATTAGAGATCTACTTGAGGACATCCTGCCACAGCTGTATAATGAAACTAAAGTTAGGGTAAGGAAATATGTTATGCTATTTATAAATGGATGACTCGTAATTCGAAAAGAACTTACATCGTGGGTGTAAATCCACATTGAGTTCATGACCTGTCTGTACCGCCCTGGTACTACTTCCTGTATCCCATTTCCCCCTAATCCCTCACTTCCACTCGATGTGATTGTGGGAGTGGAATTCCGGGACAGGATTCGACTTGACGATTGGCTTGTCTATCATGGAGTAACCTGCGTTGCTTGGCACTCCGGGGGGATGGGAGGGAGAGGGGGCGGGGGAGGAAGGTAGACTGGAACGAGCAAACGCGGATCCCCCCCCCCCCCCCCCCCCCTAGCTACGTAGGCTAATCATGGGGGAATTTGTGCTCATTTGTGGTGCTTGTTTGTTTGTTTGTTTGTTGTAGAAAGAGCTTATTCGTGAGGTGGAGATGGGGCCATTCAAACACACTGTAGACGATGGTCTGGACATCAGAAAGGTGATATTAATTTCCGTCCTATTTTTATTTTCTTCGGAGGGGGGGTGTTATTTCTTTTATGCAATTGTGCTTCTCAAAAGGGTTAATATCAGATGTTTTGCTGCCTCTTCTTTTGTCACTAGACGCGTGTTTCTGAAGTATAACCTGAGCTTTTCCTGTCTTGTTGCAGGCTGCCTTTGAGTGTATGTACACTTTGCTCGACACCTGCCTTGACAGACTGGACATTTTTGATTTTCTAAGTCATGTAGAAGACGGACTGAAAGATCACTACGATATCAAGGTGACAAGTAAACTCTTCCGCTCTGAAGTTCTACGGATAATTGATGAAGAAATTCCTGTCCTCCCTTTTTTTCTAGTCTCATTTTTTTCGACTCCTCCCTCCCTCTCTCCCCATGTTCCTCTTTATCGCTCCCCTCCCTTTTTTTCACACTCTCTTTCTCGTATACCTCCCTCTCTTCCTCCGTTTCGATTTTTTTTTTTTTTTTTTTTTTTCGGTGTTCCTGTTGCTTGTGTATTTTTCTCATCTACCGATTGTGTGCCTTATCAACAGATGTTGACTTTCCTGATGTTGGTTCGCCTTTCTTCTCTTTGTCCGAATGCGATATTACAACGTAAGTCTAATTCTGTGTGACAGTGTTCATCAAAGCTTGCGCATGCAGTTCAAAATCCCAAAGCTAGTACACGAATACTTTCCTTCGACCTCTTGGCCAATGAACTTCTGGAAAGGTTTTTGTTCAAAGACTAACTAAAAGAGTTCTAGTTTAGCTCAAAACATATCAAGGACATTAAGTGAAACCTTCCCGTTTTCAAAGCCTGATCGTGTTTTGAATATCTGGAGTGACCCTGGAGAATATCAAAGTTCCTGGCTGCAAAGATTCATGGCAGCTGATATGTTACTGGGCTTAGCGCCTGAGCCTTTTGACAGCGATTCTTCCAACCATTCAGGAAGAAAATGTATTGGAGACGTAGTGAGAATTCAGCGTTTAATCTCTTTTGCAGGGGTGGATATTCTGGTGGAACCCCTCCGCGCCACACTGCAAACCAAAGTCAAGGCGAACTCAGTCAAACAGGAGTTTGAGAAACAAGACGAACTTAAGAGATCTGCCTTGAGAGCTGTAGCGGCTCTGCTGTCCATCCAAGACAGTGGTAAGTCTCATCACTCACTCACTGACTTATTCACTCACATATTCACTTACTTACTCACTGATGCCATGATGCTGTGTGCTGTTTTCGTTTGCTATATCAACTTTTTTGTTGTTGTTGTTGTTGTTGTTGTTTGTTTGTTTGTGTTTTCTTCCTTTCAGACAAAAGTCCGCTGCTTAGCGAGTTCCTCTCGCAAATAAAGTCCAACACGGAGTTGTCGACGATGTTCGATTCAATTCAGAGAGATGCTGGATCGGCAGAGAGCATGGACACTAGCTGAGGAGGGTCCGCTGACCACACGCTACCGGAAGAACATTGCTTTACTACAGTTTGATAATATCTAGAAAATGGTTCAATCACACGGTGGTGCTGTTCACATTTCCATCCCTGATAGATTTGCTTGTGCTAAGAGCAAAGAGAAAAACAAAAGATATCGAGTGTTTAATACCCTTCCGCTGCCCAAAGCAAATGTTTATTGTTTTGCATTGTAATCTAAGCCTGGCAGTGTCGCCCTTCTGTACAATCCCCGTAATAAGTAAAAAAAAAAAAAAAAAAAAAAATAGCTTGGTTTACTTGAAAATTCGATCACTGTCCATAAATTTCTGGATGCTTCTTTTTCTTCCCTTGGTTCTCTAGTGTTGCTCAGCAACGAAATAAGTTCCCGTTTGGTATAATTCAATATAGCAGTCGAAAACAAAACTCCTCTGGAATAGTAATTTGTGTGACGCTGTTTACGAGAGAAAACCCTGAAAAACCATACCGTCCTTATTAGGAAATGTACTCAACAGATATTTCAATATTGACGAGCTGTGCATCCTGAGGAAGGTGACGAACTTAAAAAGTTCTCCCCCTCATACACACACGCGCGCACGCAATTATACATTACGTCATCGAGTAGAGCAGCGCTTCTCAGTAGGCTGGGCAATAAATCTTCAAGAAAAAAAGCCTTATATAGTGAAGACGGTCATAAATTGAAATAAGATATGCAGCTTAGTCGGTGCGTCTTGCGCTGTTCCGGTTCAAGATCAAACATCCCCAGGCGAGTATTGTTTTTCGTTTACAGAAGTATCTTGAGTGTGACTGTTTTGACGATTTCCCCGCTTTAGCGTCCAAGTCAGTCAAATGTCCTGTTAGAAAGTTCCAGTACACAAAGCAAATATTTTCAGTCAATCGCGCCTTTGAATGTGATGAATAGCATCTTCTTGTTGGTTTCCTGGTTGATGCGGAAATGCCATGCTGGAACAATCTATGTTTTCAGGACTCACGCCAAACCGCAGAAATAGTCCACATACCTCCCACCCCCACCCCCCACCCACCCCGCGTAAATTGTGACTGGCAAACCGAATTTTGTTTAGATGTTCAAAATTTTCCGCATTCATACAAGCGAATGTTTTTTGGTATTAAAAAAAAAAAAGAAAAAAAGCTTGCCTGCTCACAAAACAGCTGCTAGTTCAGCGTGGGAGTCGACATTATAAAACTGTCCCACCCCCTCACATTTAGTATTTGTCTTGTGCGGGAAAATCGAGCCTGGTTGGCATGGGGTTGGCTTGTTCTAGGGGCCAATTTCATTCTTTCACTTGAGCATTTGCTGAAAGAATATGATGGTTTGATAGTTTTGGATGTCAAGCAGAAGCGACTGGATGCTGAGTCATGCTTGTACAGTGTTCGGCGTTGAGGATGTCACGCTCATGAAAAGTGCATCGTCTCCCAGCAGGTTTGTAATAAGAATCGCCGAAGATGCTTTGAAATTTGTACCAATAGCTCAAACAGTTAAGATGTAGTATTCTTTCAGTATAGAACATGTATTTATCCCTGTCGTAATGCTTGTTTTGCGGAGATCTATTAACACGAATTGGCTCGCACATGGCGTGAGTGCAATTTATCAACGATCGCGTATTTTATGTCGCTTCTTCTTAGAAATTAGTCCAATTCCCGTGATGTTTGGAAGAAGCCTATCATATGCGACGCACTGGATTTGAAAACTCACGATATCTTTGGTATTGCTTCTGTAACAGCTGTGATATTAGTTTTGCTTATGATAGTGTTATATGTTTCGCAATGTTGTAAAACGTGCTCATGCATGCATGCATAGGATCGATTGATTAGGATACACAAAATTAGAAAACTAGTACGCAGTCAGAACTGAATACTGTGCTGTGTATTTGTGGTGGTGTTACGATTTAAGGGGCCATAATCCCATTCTGCCTACATGTGCACTGTTTTTAGCATTCGAAAGTGGATTTCTGCTCACTAGGACACTTCAGACAATGCTGTAAACAAGCGCACTTATTGAAATATTGATCAGGTGGAATTGTGCACGGTGCCATATGCTGACTTAGACTAGTCCAAGGGCATGGTTGGAGACCGTTACCCCTTATAAGACAGTGTTGTAATAATGAGGCATAAGTACTGACACTCAGGTATATATATAGCTGGCAGCTTCTATTAAATATTTGGGTACTCAAGTTCCCTTTCCCATTCAAAATTTAAATTTTAAGGGGTACCATGCACACATGGGTCATGTTAAGCAATGAGCAGATCAATATTTGCTGATGCCAGAGGCAGATGGTATTTTGCGATACAGTTTTTGTAGATCTGTCGCCATATTTATCCACACATCCATTGTATTAGTTAATTTATTTCTTTTGTAAGGCAGCTGTAACTTTACAAAAAGAAATCAGTAAGTAAAAGAAGTAAAAGGAATAAAAGTAAATAAAAATAAATAAAAGTGAAAGGAATCAGGTTTAATGCCATATTATGGCATCAGGCCAATATCAGAATATGTACTTCCTATGATCCTGTTTTGGTAGTTATTAGGGTTGGGCCACTTCCAAGTTGGTTCCACACCAAAAAAGTATTTTTTGTCACCGGATCACATCAGATTGTACTATTATAGTCATACCTCATACCTTATAATATTGCAATCATTTTTGTTTCATTTTTTGTCTTCACCAATTAGGTACACTGACCCCCACCAGTCGTGACCACTGTACCCACATGTTTTCAGTAGCTTAACAGTGCCTACTACCTTTGGTCATAAAAAGCACATGGGGAAAGTTGCACTACAGAATGGAAAGGTGGTGCAAGAACTCAAGGGAACGAAAAGTCTACAAAAGAGAAAGAAGAAGAGTAAGAAGAGAGCAAGATTTGAAATCCCCAAGAGCTTGACACACATAAGCCAATCATACCAATACGCCCCCAACGGAACTGTGCTACAAAGACATGGCGTGTCAAAGAACAGAAAAGCAATAATTGACCTTCGGGTAAAATCTAAAACTGTCCAAACCAGTCAACCAGGAGTACGTAAATACTTCACATATGGTGCCGGCGTTTATGTGCTACAGGGTCTTGAAAATAAGTACAGCTGTAAAATCACAATGGAGCCTTGTGCAGATGTGATAGTAGTACCACCTGAGGATTGTTGCGATGGTTTAGAGAGACTCAAGGCAGAGGCTTTTCTCCTACCAGAGTTCCTTGCTGTTGATGAGGTACAATGCCTTGTGACTGCTTAATTGGTCTGTTGAAACATCTCTCCTCTAGAGCAGCCAATTAATTCTTTTTTTTTCCCATGGATTCAGGCTGATCAAGATCTATTGTTGATCATGGGGATTAATAGATTAAATTGTACTACATGCATACAAAACAAGTCAGTTTATGCCCCTGTACCTCCCCCCCCCCCCAAAAAAAAACAAAAACAAAAACAAAACAAAACAAAACAAACAAAACAAACAACAAACCAAGTATATCTTAACACCTACAGCCAATGAACTATAACTTCTAATTGGCAGTATTGTAACAATCATGTTATTGTAATGTTATTGTTATAACAAATGGTTTAAACTCACAGGCATTAACAGTTAGTATAAGAAGACTATTCTCACCTGGATGATCACAACCAACGAACTGATGATAATGTTGTTGTTGTTGTTGTTGTTGTTGTTGTTGTTGTTGTTCAGGAAGGTTTTAATCATAATTGCACATATTTTTGTAGGAGTGTGGGGTTGGAATACACACCAGCGAACCAGAGGTGAGGGCCGTAAAGTATGGCATTCTTGATGAGGCTGTTCTGATGGATGGAGTAGACGCACAAAACTCGTGTGAAATCAACATGGGAGGAGTGACACTTCAGGTCTGTGTGGGAGACATCACCATGGAAAAAGTTGATGCAATTATCACAGTTAATGATTGCCAACTGAACCTGTGTTCCGGCGGGGTTCTCAACAGTGCAATATCCAAGTTAGGAGGTCCACTTGTTAAGATTGAGTGCGACCTAAACATGGAACTCCATGGCCCATTTGAGCCAGGCCAAGTTATTATGACTAGCGCTGGGGACTTGCCAACAAAACACATACTCCATGCTGTTCTCTGTCGTCACTCAGCCAACAAGTCACTAGTTCAAGATTGTGTTGAGCAGTGCTTACAGTTTGCTGATACCAAAGGCCTCACATCCATTTCCATGCCAGTTATCGGTACAGGAATACTGCACATGTCTCCAATGGATGCTGCTGATGTGATCTATAGTGCATTCCAGAACTTTGCTCAGATGTCACCTCAAAATCTTCGCATCATTAGAGTTGTAGTCTATCACTACAGTCCTAGTGTTTCCCACTCCCATTTTCAGCAGTGGCTGCTTGAAAAACATTCTAACAATCTCACAAGTGACGAGTATTCTCATCTTTCTGACCAAAGTGAAAGCTTACAGTCGCCTGGTGCAGGACCAGAGGTAAATGGTATCCAACGCACAAGATTCCCTCGCAAGGAAAACGTGGTGAACTTCCATGTATTGGCCAACCATGAAACAAGCTTAACCCAGGCTGTGCATGATCTTGAAGGGGAACTAACGAAGGCTTGCACTAATCAGATAGTGAAGCATGAGGAAATCTGCCACCTGAGTGCAGACTGTTGGAAACGCCTGCTTGCACATGAAATAACATACAATGTCTCACTCGATATCAGCAACAGTTGCATCCAAGTTTCAGGGGGAGCTCAAGATGTTTGCAATGTAGTTTGCAAAATCTGGGAAGAAATCGCTGTAACAGTGAAGGAGCGTCAAGCAGGTTCAAACAATGAATTGCTTTCTTGTTACATTCAATGGGTGTACACAATCAATGGTAAAGAAGTGCCATGTAGCAAGAAAGTGAATTCTTTACTTGAATGTGCATTAGGGAGCCGGTCTGAGGGGGTTCAGTTCCTGATCGGAGATCGTGAATACTTTGCTGACTTCCATGGCATGATGGTGACATTTCTCGGCAAAAGGACTGCGAGTGTTCCTTTGCTTCGTAAAGTGCTGGGGCAAAATGGAGGTAACTGTAAGCTATTTACTGATATTTTTTGCTTTATTTGACAAAACATGTAATTTAACCCTTTCACTTCCAAGATAGTCTCCTTGCAGCCATTTTTGTGGTTGCAACACCTTGTGCCCCTCCCCCTGTGTCAACATGGATAGTCTTGTGCATTGAATTTTTTAACTCCATCTAATATTGATATGATAGTTTGAACAAATAAATATTCTTCTCAAACCTCACCTCCACAAACGCCAGCTAAAGCTTTTGTAATTTTTTTCAATTTTCTGCAGAAGATCTGCTCCCTCGTCACTGGTTTCCCCAGCCTCGAACCCCGACTGGAGCTTATGTTACATCTTATTTAGTCATGCTCAGTCTGGATTGCCGCGAGTGTCATGAGGTCCAACAGCGATTCTACGAAAGCCAAAGAAAAGAAAATGCAACCATCTTGAAGATCCAGCGTGTTCAGAACCCTTATCTGTATGAGAGCTACGCTGTCAGAAAGAGAAAAATGAGCTCGGAAAGTAACGGAAATGAGAACGAGGAGCTCTTATTCCATGGCACGAACGATCGGAGTTTGGCTGCCATAAATGATCAAGGTTTTAACAGAAGCTTTGCTGGGACACACGGTAAGTGCTTTCATCGTAATCGAACTGAAAATGTGGCCTTACGTTTAGCGGTCGTCCGGTCGTCCGAGACGACCAAAAGGTTTGCTCGGACGACTGGTTCTCTGCCAAATTGATAGTCTGGTCGTCCAGGAGAAAACCCATCGGGCAAACTAATGCGCATATCCGGACAACCTGGACTTTATTTTAATTTCGAGCACTGTATACCATTCGTCTCTAACGTGATAATTCTCTTATAACAGGAGCGCTGTATGGAAACGGAGTGTACTTTGCCAGGGACTCCTCCTGTTCTTTGGGTTACACCTCTCCTGGCTTTAATGGTGAGAGGCACATGTACCTAGTACGAGTCCTGCTTGGTAAGTTCACCAGGGGCCGGTCAGGAATGAAACAGCCCCCACCAGTTGACCAAAGATGTCCAGAAAAGCTCTACGACTCACTAGTGGATAATGTCCTGGGTCCCAAGATCCACGTGGTATTCCACGACGCCCAAATGTACCCTGAGTATCTTATCTCATTTATCACTCACTGAAATGAATCTGCAGACAGGTGCCACAGATATGCGTAGTTTTTTATTTTATTTTTATTATTTTTATCAACCCGTGTGTTAGTCTCTCGCCAACGATATGGTTAAACTTATTAAACTTAATATTAATAATATTTATTAGAAGCTTTTTATAGCTCAATGACAAGAGTAAGTACGATTTGTAGTTTTACTTGCCCGCAGGAGTTTAAAATTCTGTTACGTGTCGCCTGAGACTAAAGCATTCTTGGTGTTGTTGTTGTTGTTGTTGTTGATGACGATGATGATGGTGTTGTTGAGATTAACTCTTATAACTGCGATCTACCCAGATTTGGGTAGTTTCTCTGATTGGCTGTTACTCAGCAACCAGATCTAGGTAGTGATAAGTCATCAGTATGTAATTTTTCAGACGCTGGTTCCGTTTTGAGTGCGTTCTAAGAGGCGTCTGTTTTCCCAGGGTGCTCGGGTTCCCAGGACAAATCTTCTCTATATAAATGGGGTCTAAGACAACCTCTGCTTTTTTTTTTTTTTTTTTTAATAAAGAGCTACATTTTGCCAAAGAGGAGCATAAAACAATTGTTCACAGATTATATTTTAAAAGAAAATGCAAAATGTCATTGGTGTTCTATTAAACTGAATGTGTATATAGTTTGGTTGAATTTTAGGAAACCTGAATAGAGGCGGAGCGCGCGCATCTGGCTACACTTGACTGTTTTAAATAAAGTTTGCTTATAGCTACGTTTGTTTGTTTGTTTGTTTGTTTGTTTATCCAGAATACAGTGGCTATAGAGCGGTTTTAGGATGACTGGGAAAAGTAATCGTGTAATTGCTTCGGTTTTGCTTCTCCCTTTTGGAATGGTCCGAGCAATCTTGGCAGTATTTCTCGGTCCATCAGGAACAAAAACCAAAAACCCGATTGCGATCTCCTCGCGCAAGCGAACAAAATGGCGATGGCGTTATCCTGCACTGCTGATTGGTGTCTTCTTCATAATTTACTTTGCCTTCTGATTGGTTAAACGTGTTATTACAGCCTTTGTGACTGCAGTTGTAATTACGTTGATTTTCGTTTTCGACGGTCATCCGAGAGCCTCTGTAATAAAGTATTTACGTAACCGGAAACCAACAAAAATATACACGTTTCCGGTCTTTGCTCCACAGAAAATTTTGCTCTTGTTTGTTTGGTTTTTCAGCACAAACATCCGACATGGAATGAATTTGCACCATGCTGAAATACTGAACAAAATAGTGTAGTGAAGGTAAGTGAAAATAGGTAAGTAAATGCTGGTCTTAAAATAAAAGATAGGAAGTGGGTTGGGCAAATCACACTAAATATTCTAAGGATTCCTGACAACTTCACGATTATTCTGCTTGCGTTGCTTTTACGCACCTCGGAAGAGTGTGACCTGGAGCGAGTTCAGACAGCAGGTGTTTTGATGGGAGCATGCGCACGATATATTTTTCTCGGAATTGGTTGTTTTGCTTTGTGGCACAAAATTTTGCTGTGATAATATATTCTGCGTTAGACCTGAGACTTTCTTTCTCAATTTGATCCTATTTTTTAGGCATATTGTACCGTGTATAGCTCTAAACAGTAAATGTTTATGATCATGATTTTCATATTCCCTAGTCGTAACAATGCTAGAAAGTCGACTATCTAAACATTTGGTTGTTGGTGTCGCGTTAAGCGGCAGATATATGTTCAAAGTCGGCAGAATATTGTACAAGATAATTACCGCCATTCAGCTAGTTTTTTTACTTCAATCTGTGCAAGTTCTTCAGCTCACCTGCCTATTTATGTGAGTTTCTATAAATAATATGTGAGCGAAAGTAGAATCGGTCATTTTTCTATATTCGATACTTTCAAACGATAAAAGCATGACTTGAACTAGCTGGATTTCCTTTTTCCTATTTTGTTGTTTTGATGCTATTCAGCATCTTGAGTATTGCGAAGTCTAATTCAGTCGAAGTGGACAGTCTTTGCTTTTGGGCTGTACGATAATTGTTCGTATAGATTACCGTACTACAGAAATTATACCAGCAACAGTGCATACGAAAATTAGGTGCATTTGAATAAAAAGTGCTAAACTAGAAATTGCACTAGAGTGACTAACTAGTCAGCGCTGTCGCCGATATCTTGTGCCAAAGCTGTTCGCAAAAATTGTGTTCAGCAGTTCCCTTCGTAACCAACAACACTAGCTCACCAATACTGGACTAATATTCTACATCGATCGATACTAATTCAGTTTCTAAAAAGCGGATACGTAGGCTTTCAACCTTCGTATCAACAGTAGGGGAATCATGGAATAGTAATTTTCGAGATAGACAATTGCGAGTCCGTTCTTAATTCAGTTGACAACGGCTAGAGAGGTTTTTCCACATGGCGATGAGTTCCTTGATACTCTCAGGGGACAACCAGCCCTTGAGGAAATCTTTCTTTTCAAGATCCGCCACAATATGTAATAACATTTCTTCAGTCAATCGTGGATGGGCCTCAGTGTTTCTGCTATCTTGTAGAGACTTCATAACATCTACATATTTCTCTTGCCAATTCAACTTCTCTTTCAGTTTGTCGTACCTTCGTTTCGCATCTTCTTTCTCTTGTTTGCTCTTGGGAAGTTTATCCAAGTCTCTTTCGATGGCTTTTATCTTGTAACTCCTGAGTGGAGTGTAAAAAGCTGGTAAAACTGCTTTATACATTTTGGCTTGGATTTCCCAGCACATTTCTCCCAGGAGTAGCATTGGCGACGCAAGTTTAGTTCCTGGTTGAACAAGGCGGGAGAGCATGTCCTCCGGAGCGGCCAAACTTGCAATTTGCCCCAAATTTTTCTGTTGGGCTCTCAAATCATTGACTTCTCTTTTCAAAGTACGGTTTTCTTCGTTAGATTTTTCTAACTCTCCAGCCATGCCCTCTAATTTTCTGCTGCATTTTCCAATGGTCTCTTCCAACTTCGCGTTTATGTCCTCTTGTGTGTTTCGTGCTTCTTTTAGTTCGTCGACTTCGCTTTCGACTCGCCTTAGTTTTGCTAGAACACTCGCCAGTTCATCTTCAACAGATTTCTTCTCCTTCTCTAATTTAGCAATCCTTCCTTTCAGGCTCTTAATCTCGCTGTCTCTGGTCCCCAGTTTGATCTCCAGGTCACCGTTTTTACTTTCCAAATCCTTCACCTTCTTCCGAAGAGAATTGATTTCGTCTTCCTTTTCTCTCAGCTGAGTTTTTAACGTCTCTATCTCATCACCATGTTGAGCGATGGCTTTTTTTACTTGATTCTCCCCTCCAATCATTGGATTCAAAGCCGCAAGCTGCATTCGACCCGCCACCACAGACTGGCCAGCTACGGTGAACGATTCAGTACCCATTGCTGCAAACTGAAGGCTCTATTTTAGGTATAGATTTTCTTGATTTGTGGCAAATCGTTTGAAACCCGCGTATAGAGTGCGATCGTGCGGTTGACAGAGTAGCAAGGCTGTTTGATGATAGTTCTCAGTATTGCCACCGCATTTAGCTACGTGATGACCCGTGGCACTAGCTTGACGCCAAAATACAAACATAACAGCGAGCCAATCAAGAGTATACGATTTTAATTATCATTACCTCCCAAGTTCGGAGAACTATTAATAAATAATACCGTCAATGCCATATAAGGAAACGTTTATATGTGCCACGGTTGTGTTATTGTCCTTGTTTGAGAAACTCGGACCGTCTCAAAGTCTGTACCGTTGTCTCTCGGTAAGTGTGTTTTGATATCAGCCATAAGGTATCTGTACCGTTGTCTCTCGGTAAGTGTGTTCTGATATCAGCCGTAAGGTTGTTATTGTCAGTTGATGAAATAATGTTTGGACATGTGTTCATGTAAGATAAATTAGGATTCCCGACACATTATTGGCTGTGAACGAATCTGACGAATAAACTTCAGTTGCTGTTTGGCGATTTCAAACGTGTCAAAACCGCACATGCGCGACAGGCCACAGGCCTCCAGGCTGAAGCTCTCAGCTGCCTCGTAGCAGTGCTGGCGGACAAACTGGTCTGCGCGGACTAGACAGTACTGCGCTTGCGGAAGTTTCAAGCGCATTAACCGTTGGATGCTATCCAAGCATCTTGTTGCTTCTTGGATGCTATTCTCGTCCACACATTTGTTTCTGAACCATTTTGTCCCACTGCTTAGCAACAGCATGGCCTTCTTCATCACAGCAAACTGATGTTTCGGGTTGTAGATGTTGTGTTCATTCTCCCTCATTTGTTCTCCAAGCTTAACGCATGTGTCGAATTGTTCCATTGCCATTCTGAACATGCTCTGTTTGAGATCACAACTCGCAGATTCCATGAAGCAAAGCTGGAGGCTTCCCTCTTCATAAGCGAGCAAGGCGAGGTCAAGGGGGTGTTCTGAACCTTCAAGGACCTTTTTTGAGGATCCGAGGAGTTTCTCCGCGTCTCCCAATTTCTCTGCTCTCCGCCGGATTCCAGCCAGGTAGCAAAAAGCTCGTCCTTTCAGTAGAGGAACTAAGGGATCTGAAGCAGCAAGCACGCACCTCCAAGCCTGTTCACGAAAAATTTGCTCTGCGCGCGCATTCTCATTTCGATAAGAAGCTGTCACGGCTCGCTCGAGATGAACAACAGCCTGTGTGTCTGCATCCGTGTACTCCCGAAGCAAAGTCTCCGCCTTTTCATCAAATTTCTGCCACTCTCCGTCGTCTCTCAATGGGACCAACACTTGCATGATCTGATCAAATCGCTCGCCAAGCGCCTCGACGTCTGCTCCCGAGAGTTTTGTGCCTGTACTGTTTGGATTTTTGATCCTCTGGATTTTGGGCTTTCTTGACGGACGGTAGTTGCTAATGCTAGCTGTCTGGGATACTTTACCGGCTTGTGTTTTTGCAGCGCCTGTTTGAAGAGTAACCGTGATGGCGTCGACTCGCTGTTTGCCGCAGTCCTTCTCTGCCCTCTCAGTTGGTCCCCGTTGCCACAAAGAAAATGTCAACGTGTATTTCGCATTGGATTCGTAAAACCGAAACCAGAATTTTGCGTACTTCTCGTTCGGTCTCCAGTCTGCCAGCTCCCATCGGCAAACACGGGAAGTTTTGGCTAAAACTTCACCTCTCTTACACTCCACATCTGTTTCAATCTTGTATTTTAGGGAGTCTGGCGTGTTGCGCACGTCATATCCAAGTTCCACGGAATGTCTTTTTCCTCTGACTCCTGACAGGGGTGATTTCGGTTTCCGGATAACACGAAGACAGGCACGAGTGCTTTCGGGATCCGACGACTTGTCCGACGGAGCTTTCGACTGTCTTCGCAGGTAAAGTTCGTTTCTTGCGCCCAACTGAGCGACGCCAGAGACTTCTTTCACTTTCAAATCCAACATGGTGGGTGTGTTGTCACTGTTTTTGTTCGACGTTTGACTGGGCAGGATAATCTGAACAACTTTTGCGCGAATGTTGATTCGTTCGGTCATATTTCCCAGTTCGATCAGTTCCGGATCATCCGAAGCCGAACTGTCGGCGGTACTTCCGAGGACACGAAGTGCTGTTTGACTCTTGTCGGGGCTCTTCGGGGCTGTCGACAGAAAGTCGAAAACTGCTTCGTTGTTGGTGTCAAAGTTCATGTTGATTATGCTATTGTTATCACCGAGCTGTAGGAACGTACTTTTTAAATTTATCAGAACATGATTTTGTCCCTTGCATTCAGTCCCCCTCGGTAAAATAACTTGTACTGCTTTGGCTTGAATGACGTCCTTTGTCGCTTTTTCTCTGCCTCGTTGTGCGTCGTACGAACCAGCCGTCAAATTCAGTGTCATGTTGAATTCATACGACGTAAGAATATGTCGCGTACAAACGTAATCAAATCATGCAGAACGACTCCCTCGCTTTTCTCTTCAGAACTGAAGCAGTTGCTTACGTTTTCCACATGTTTACAGCACGGAAACTGGGACCGATAACAATTCTTGTAACACGCCAGATCACCCGTTGCAAAACAACCAATAGGTACAAGTCCTGGGAGTTTCCGAAAGTGGCAACGAGTCACAGGCAGAAGTGGCGGGGAATCCCCAAGTGCGCAGCACTCAGTGATCGACATAAACAAAGGAAAGCCTTTGACTCGAAAATGCGGGCGTTGGACAACGAACGACGAAACTGTCTGAAGAAAAAGATGAGGCTGAACTGTAATAGTTCGTAAATGCATACCCAGGAAGGCGGGTAATTTACGAAACAGCAAAGGCTGTGCCGAGAATCTTGAAAGTCGATATATATATACAATGCCAATGTGCTTTGTTGTTGTTTACGACGTATGATATGTGATACCTCACGATCTACAGTTCGGGTATTCCCCGTCGTTTCAGCATGAGTCACTTTCTCGTGACCTGTTAGTGCCTGACAGGTGCTAGTGCTAGAAAGTTTAGTTTCCGAACTTTAAGATCCCAAAAATAGAAAAACAAAAAAATAATATCCGTTCTTCCCCTCGCTAGGCTTGGATAAATTCTTCCGGCAGAATTTCGAGCATAATTCACTACTACTTCGGGCAGCGAGAATTATGCCGGCATAAATTCCGCATTTTTCGAGCATAATTTAAGCATAATATGAAAAAATCGGTAAGACAAAGACATTGCATTACAGTCGAAAGAAAAATAAAGTCAAAGGAAATTTTAAAAAGATCGAAAATATCTTGTGATTTGCCCAACATTTGCTAAAACGCGCCCGCATCACACGCAATCGGAAATGGTAACCGGGAGTGGTAATCGGAAGTGGTAATCAGGAGTGGTAATCGGAAGTGGTAATCAGGTGGTAAGTCAACGTAAGTCTACATCAGTCAACACAAGTCTACATGAGTCAGCATAAGTTTACATAAATATAGGATATTACACGGCGGCGCGAAGATATGAATTTTATTTTCGAGTGGTAAAAACAATATTTTACGAACGAGCGCTTCGCGAGTAAAATATTGTTTTTACCACGAGCAAATAAAATCCATATCTTCAAGCCGCCGTGTAATTTTCTTTTTATCATATTAGGCACGAGTGTTTTACGAGAAATTGCACAAACAACCGTGCAAAAGCGGGAAATGATTCCAACGATATCCTCACTAGTGAGGATATGGAAAATACGCCACTCGGGTCCCGGATGTAGTTTCGTATGGATTTTACGCACGGTATATTTTCCAGTAAAACACTCGTGTCTATATAATAAGTCTACGTAAGTCTTCATAAGTCTAAATATTAAGTCTACGTAAGTCGGAATAAGTCAAACTTTTTCTGTTTAGTAAACTTTTACAGTCGTGTTCTATTTGAAGTATTTGACCCATGCTACTTATTTAGGCACTTTTTTCTTCTCGAAGAGTGTCTAATTGCTTCCTGGCAACCAATCAGAGTCTGTGCAAGAACTGACGTCAGCGGTACGTCCATCACTGGAAAATGACGTCACTTTTTCACTGAAGCCACTGTCTCCCGCATTCTCATTCTGGTCTGGAATGTGAAACTGCTGTAATTTTTGTCGGATGTGATCGAGCCGCTCTCGAGCCGGTTTAGTTTCTGTGTTGAAGCTGAAAAGCTGGGACATCTTCAGAGCTTCGTTGGCAAACCCTGCGGCGTCTGAATAATTTTGTAATCGGTATTCGAGATCAGAACGCGCCAGATAAAACTGAAGCTTCTCGCCTTGCGCCATGCCATGCCAGTACTTGGTCTCCAGAGCGTGTAGACATTCTCGAGCAGTGTTGATGTTTTCTTCGCTCACGTCGTGCTCTCTTGTCGCCTTGTTGCGACAGTTTAGCAACAGCATGGCGAACTTGATGAAAGCAAAGTGATGCTTTTTCACGTACAATTGTTGCCCTCCATTTTCAGCCATCTCCTCGAGCTGAGTGCAGAAAGCGATGCACTTCTTCAGGCCATCCTTTGTCTGTTCCAGAAACTTAGGACTGACGGACGGGAAGCAAAGTAGGAAATCAAGCAAGAAGCTGGCTTGCTCATAAGCGAGGAAGCTCTGGTCAAGACTCACTGGACTTCCATGAAAGTTCTGTGCGGCTATCTTAAGGCATTTCTCCACTTCCCCCAAGTTCTTTTGGCGCCTGTGGACCCCAGCGAGATAAAGATACGCGCGTCCAATCAACACGCTGCTGTTAACGGCTTGCGGAGTCTGCGACAATACCTCTTGTATCAATGCTTTAGATTCCTCCATACGGTTGAGGTAGCATTTCATTACGCTTTCCTCCAACTGGATTGTGAGCCGACTGTCTAAGCTCGTGTCCTCGGCCAAGAGGTCACGTGACACCTTGGTGAATTCCTGCCACCTGCCGTTGTCACGTGGGAAGTGCAGCCGCTTCATCACGTGATTGGACATCTCAGTCAGCTCCAGACTCCTCTCGGACGGTGTGGCTGCCGGCAAATTAAAGGGGACAATGGATCTGTTATCTTTACCTGCGTCTTTCGACCTTCTTTTTACAGACTTCGACTTCGATGGATTTGTTCTTACCACAATAGTTGTTTCGTGCAGTGTTTGACTGTTTTTTGACTTGTCCTTGCTGTGCACGATTTTCCTCAGAGTGAACGTGATTCTGTAATCAGTGTTTGGCTCGAAAAACCGAAACCAAAACACAATGACATCAGGCCTTCCCGTCTTTTTCCTGCTTCGTCTCCACAGACAGTCAGGGCTTGTAGCTTCCGTTTCCTGGCTACCTTCCCTCGTGATATCAACATCTATGTCATAGTCACCTTCCCGCTCCGACCTGCGGCGGTTTGAGTTCGGATCCTTTAAAGTCATTAAATGCAACGCATAATCTTTCTCTGGATTTGGGAAATCCATGCGTCCTCTGCCAGGATGAACCGGGGAGGGAATGCTTTTGATCACTTGCAATACAGGTTTGGCCTTGGGAATACTGGACGGCGTAATTCTGATCTGGTTTTCCGCACCAACTTGAGTGTACTCGCCCGTGATATCTATCACGCATTGTCTTTCATTTTCATTCGCATTTTCCTGTGTTGTCCTGGTCAACTGTTGAGTTTCTCGGCAATCTAAGTGAACGACAGCCTCATATTTTTCTTCAGGCAGTTTTGCCATTTCGTTGTCAACGTATTTTCGTGTCACGGGCTATGAAATCAACCTTTGTTTATGTGGATTTTGTTGCGCACTCGGGGATTCCCCGACATGCACTCGTGATTCATGAAACATAACACTTCCGGAAACTCTAAGGACTCAATTAAGACTGAAACAAAACAAATGAAACCAATCGAAATTTGCATTCAAGGGCTTTTAGGCATAGTGCCCAGCCTTCAGCGCGTCTTTGGAGGACGCGCCGGGGTCTGAGCAACCAAAGATGGCGGTCGCTGTTCATTGAACAAACGTACGAACACGTGTATTAAAGAAAATGAGACGGAGAAAGGAAGAATCAATCGCAGAAAAAGACGGGAAGGTGAGAAACTTAGACATGAGAGGTTGGGAAGTTGCGATCGTTCTCAGGGCTATTCAAAAGCCAGGTTGATACGAAAACCCGATTATACGTAAACAGCAAAAACCAAAGTTAAAGAAACGCTATTTTGGCACGCTAAAGGGAACTAACCGCGCAGAACATCCAATGTATGGGGAAAAAATTCACAAGATTTGTTTTTTTCAGGCGCCCTCAAGTACCGAGCAAAGGAAGGAGGCGATTGAAAATCAGGTGCAGAAGCAGAGATGGTATTCCCAGTTGAAGTATCTGCTACTGCTACTTGTGCCAGCGTTTTTAAATCATGCAGCCCTTTACCGAGAAGCCAGGGAGCTGAAACCACCAGGTAAAATCAACATACTGGGGTTGGGGGGGTTTGGGGGGTGGGGGGGGGGGGGGGTATTATCGTGTGCGTGATTACAGCCTCCCATCCCTCATACAGTACTGTCTTTCACACTCGTGTGTGGCTCCTTATTTGCAGGGGAGCTGTATGACATAGGATGGGGCCAGAAGTTGTTTATGGGGTGCACTGGGCAGGGCTTGCCGACTGTTATATTGGATGCACCCACTGGGATGTCCTCAGATGCTTGGGTTCTGATTGCTTCAGAGGTTGCCAAGGTTACCAAAACCTGTGTGTATGACAGGGCAGGCCTTGGTTTTAGTGACAGACCATTTGTGAACAGGACTGAGTCAGAGAGTAAGAAGGCAAACCGAGGAATGGTGCATACGACAGAGAGGATGGTAGACGATTTCTACCGGCTATTTTCAGTCAGCAGTGAACAGTCAAAGCCATTTCTCCTTGTTGGATCCGAGTTAGGTGCCGTCAACATGAGGTTTTACACACAGATATTTCAGGACAGCGTTGCTGGACTGGTTCTGGTAAATCCTCTCGTTGAAGGGATGTTTAGTTTGAATGGTGGAAAGTGGGCAACACTCTGGTATGACAAATTAATGTCATCATTTCAGACTCTTCAGTTTTCAGCTTCTCTTGGGTTTAATAGGATAGCTCTGATCACAGGGCTCATGAAACTGCCGATAAAACAAAGTGTGTCACAGGAAGTTGTAGCACGGCAAAAGTACCTTCACTGTAAACCGGGGCATTTGAGTTCTGCAGTAGAGGAATACTACTTTGCTAACGACAGCTTGTCTCAGATGAGGATGGTATGGAGGGTCAAGCCATTTCCCAGATCCATTCCCGTGTCAATACTAAGCAGTGGGAGATACTCTAGTAAAGCAGATGGGAACACCAATAAAGTAAGGTTCTGGATAGCAAGTGAACAGGACCATCTCTCACTTGACACTTTTCTCAGAAGACTAATAGGGCCCCAAGTGAAACGTACTCTTTGTCCCTTATTTCCCTCTCCACAACCTCTCTCTCTTTCTCACACACACACACACACACACACACACACACACACACACACACACACACAAACACACACACATACACACACATACAGATATTTATTGTAATCAAAAGTCAAACTATTTTCACATTTACCTTTGTTTCTGGACAGGTATGGTCAGTATCCCAGGAACAGATTTCCAACTTCCTTCACTCTGGATGTGAGAAGATCCAGCTGCCAGGTGATGCTGATGCAGCACTTTATGATAATGCCAGGATAGTCGTCAAGGTTATCAGACAACATGTAGAAAGATGGAGGAAGAAGAATGGGCTTAAATAAGCGCGAACAACCAAGAACTGAGCCTCTGCTATTTCTTGAATTTAGGAATTAAGGAAATTTTTAGAAGTGGTTTCTATTCATCCAGTTTTTCTGATTCTGGACTAGTAACATGAAAAGTCATACCAGAAGTTTGATTTTTTTTTTCTTGAATGTATGAACATTGGATTGTGATTGCTGTGATATAAAACAACTATACATATGGTGTATAGCACCCCCCCCCCCCCCCCCGATGAAATAAACAAATGACTTTATAAATGCAGGATTTGACTCACCTTTCACTGCCAAGAGTGATCAACTTACATTTTCTTCTTCAGTTTTTCACCAGAAATATATCATATAGTAAGGAGAACTTGACTTTTGATAACTTAGGGTCCCTTAAGGATCCCCCCCCCCCCCCTTTGCTTTTTATAAGTAAGGGTCCCCCTTTGCTTTTTGTAAGTAAGGGTCCCCTCTTTGTTTTTATAAGTAAGGGTCTCTCTTTGCTTTTTATAAGTAAGGGTCCCCCCTTTGCTTTTTATAAGTAAGGATCCCCCTTTGCTTTTTGTAAGTAAGGGTCCCCCTTTTACATTTTATATGTAAGGTCCCCTCTTTGTTTTTATAAGTAAGGGTCTCTCTTTGCTTTTTATAAGTAAGAGTCCCCCCTTTGCTTTTTATAAGTAAGGGTTTCCCCTTTGCTTTTTATAAGTAAGGGTCTCTCTTTGCTTTTTATAAGTAAGGGTCCCCCCTTTGCTTTTCACAAGTAAGGGTCTCTCTTTGCTTTTTATAAGTAAGGGTCTCTCTTTGCTTTTTATAAGTAAGGGTCCCCCCTTTGCTTTTTATAAGTAAGGGTCCCCCCTTTGCTTTTTATAAGTAAGGGTCCCCCCTTTACATTTTATAAGTAAGGGTCCCCCCTTTCCTTTTCATAAGTATGGGTCCCCCCTTTGCATTTTATAAGAGTTCCCCCTTTGCTTTTTATAAGTAAGTGTCCCCCTTTGCTTTTTATAAGTAAGTGTCCCCCCTTTGCTTTTTATAAGTAAGTGTCCCCCCTTTGCTTTTTATAAGTAAGGGTCCCCCTTTGCTTTTATAAATAGGGGTCCCCCCTTTGCTTTTTAACTGTGAATTCTATAACTCATCCTCGCTGTCTGTCTGTTTGTCTGTCTTTTCACAAATTGTGGGAAAACTTGCGCTTAGAATGAATGCCGGTGTAAGCCATCATGGCTTACTTGTGTACTTGTTTACTTACATGTTTACTTGGATGTGCGCACTGACAGAGTAGTAACTTGTTCATTTTCTGTCGAGATTATTTTGCAAAGCGCGTTCATAATGAATAGCAAAATACATTGTAAATCATGTTTAATGGGATTACAACTTTTGTGCAATAATTTTTTTCTGAAATACGCGCACGCAAGAGGTTCATGTAGCTAGCGATTAAAGTGCAAGTTGATTAACTTTAAAACAGAAGACGCGCACTGACAGAACATCAATGTTTCTTTCGTGTTGCAGGGTCTCTCTGAATTACGCGGCACAGAAAATGACGAGTGATGCTAACCTGAAATGGGACGGTTTTGCGCCTTTACGGAACAAGAACAATACCCTTTGCAGCACTTGTGAACAGTACGAACAGTGAGAAATTAGAGCAAGTTAGAGTAAATCATCAACTAATTAAAACATCACATCTCTCGAAGTTTTTAGCGGTTCAGCTGCTATATCACGCCAACGGATAAAGATAAATAAAGCAAATGTATTGCAAAAAGTCTTATTATAGTCCCAGGAAGGTTTCCTAAACATTTCAAGAGTTTTTAATTTTTCACCAAAATCAGCTATATTTGACAAAAAACCATAGGCTAAAGCCTCAGTATTTTGTCGAAATACGGTCATTTTTCGACGTTCCCAGAATCACATAAAACTTTCAGGAAACGTTCCTGGGAGTATGCCGGCGGTTCTTATATAGTTTTTCTAAAATTTTATCCAGCGAATTGTGAGATATTAAAGCAAATTAGAAAAAATAATCGAATAATTAAAACAGATTAACAAAGCAAATCTATTACCAAAAGTCTTGTTATAGTCCAAACAAGGTTTCCTGAAAGTTTCAAGCTATAACCTTAGTACTTCGTCAAAATCAGGTCATTTTTCGAATATCTCAGAATCGCATGAAACTTTCAGGATTCGTTCATGGGACTATGCCGACGGGTTTTGCATAGTTTTTGTAAACTTAAAACGCGTGCGTCGTGAGAAATTAGTCCAAATTAGAGCAAATCTTGCACTAATTAAAACACCACACCTTTAGAACAAAGGAGCCAAATTCCAGCTCCTATATCACGCCAACGGATAAAGACAGATAAAGCAAATATATTGCAAAAGTCTTTTTATAGTCCAAACAAGGTTTCCTGAAAGTTTCAAGAGTTTTCAATTTTTGGCCAAAATCGGCAAAAAAAACCCTGTGCTATAGCCTTAGTATTTTTTCAAAATTCCAAGATTTTTCAACCATCTCAGAATCGCATGAAACTTTCAGGAAACATTCCTGGGACTATGCCGACGGTTTCTGCATAGTTTTTGTAAACTTTGAGGCCGCGCGTCGCAAGAAATTAGAGAAAATTAGAGCAAATCTCGCACTAATTAAAACATCACACCTTTCGCGCAAAGGAGACACATTTAAGCTGCTATATCTCGCCAACGGATGAAGACAGATAAGGCAAATGTATTACAAAAAGTCATGTTATTGTCCAAACAAGGTTTCCTGAAAGTTTCAAGAGTTTTCAATTTTTGGCCAAAATCGGCAAAAAACCCTGTGCTATAGCCTTAGTATTTTTTCAAAATTCCAAGATTTTTTAACCATCTCAGAATCGCATGAAACTTTCAGGAAACATTCCATGGACTAATCCAACGGTTTCTACATAGTTTTTGTAAACTTTGAGGCCTCGCGTCGCAAGAAATTAGAGAAAATTAGAGCAAATCTCGCACTAATTAAAACATCACACCTTTCGCGCAAAGGAGACACCTTTAAGCTGCTATATCTCGCCAACGGATGAAGACAGATAAGGCAAATGTATTACAAAAAGTCTTGTTATTGTCCAAACAAGGTTTCCTGAAAGTTTCAAGAGTTTTCAATTTTTGGCCAAAATCGGCAAAAAACCCTGTGCTATAGCCTTAGTATTTTTTCAAAATTCCAAGATTTTTCAACCATTTCACAATCGCATGAAACTTTCAGGAAACAATCCTGGAACTCTGCCGACGGTTTCTGCATAGTTTTTGTAAACTTTGAGGCCGCGCGTCGCAAGAAATTAGAGAAAATTAGAGCAAATCTCGCACTAATTAAAACATCACACCTTTCGCGCAAAGGAGACACCTTTAAGCTGCTATATCTCGCCAACGGATGAAGACAGATAAGGCAAATGTATTACAAAAAGTCTTGTTATTGTCCAAACAAGGTTTCCTGAAAGTTTCAAGAGTTTTCAATTTTTGGCCAAAATCGGCAAAAAACCCTTTGCTATAGCCTTAGTATTTTTTCAAAATTCCAAGATTTTTCAACCATCTCAGAATCGCATGAAACTTTCAGGAAACATTCCTGGGACTATGCCGACGGTTTCTGCATAGTTTTTGTAAACTTTGAGGCCGCGCGTCGCAAGAAATTAGAGAAAATTAGAGCAAATCTCGCACTAATTAAAACATCACACCTTTCGCGCAAAGGAGACACCTTTAAGCTGCTATATCTCGCCAACGGATGAAGACAAATAAGTCAAATGTATTACAAAAAGTCTTGTTATTGTCCAAACAAGGTTTCCTGAAAGTTTCAAGAGTTTTCAATTTTTGGCCGAAATCGGCAAAAAACCCTGTGCTATAGCCTTAGTATTTTTTCAAAATTCCAAGATTTTTCAACCATCTCACAATTGCATGAAACTTTCAGGAAACACTCCTGGAACTCTGCCGACGGTTTCTGCATAGTTTTTGTAAACTTTGAGGCCGCGCGTCGCAAGAAATTAGAGAAAATCAGAGCAAATCTCGCACTAATTAAAACATCACACCTTTCGCGCAAAGGAGACACCTTTAAGCTGCTATATCTCGCCAACGGATGAAGACAGATAAGGCAAATGTATTACAAAAAGTCTTGTTATTGTCCAAACAAGGTTTCCTGAAAGTTTCAAGAGTTTTCAATTTTTGGCCAAAATCGGCAAAAAACCCTGTGCTATAGCCTTAGTATTTTTTCAAAATTCCAAGATTTTTCAACCATCTCAGAATCGCATGAAACTTTCAGGAAAAATTCCTGGGACTATGCCGACGGTTTCTCCATAGTTTTTGTAAACTTTGAGGCCGCGCGTCGCAAGAAATTAGAGAAAATTAGAGCAAATCTCGCACTAATTAAAACATCACACCTTTCGCGAAAAGGAGACACATTTAAGCTGCTATATCTCACCAACGGATGAAGACAGATAAGGCAAATGTATTACAAAAAGTCTTGTTATTGTCCAAACAAGGTTTCCTGAAAGTTTCAAGAGTTTTCAATTTTTGGCCAAAATCGGCAAAAAACCCTGTGCTATAGCCTTAGTATTTTTTCAAAATTCCAAGATTTTTCAACCATCTCAGAATCGCATGGCACTTTCAGGAAACATTCCTGGGACTATGCCGACGGTTTCTGCATAGTTTTTGTAAACTTTGAGGCCGCGCGTCGCAAGAAATTAGAGAAAATTAGAGCAAATCTCGCACTAATTAAAACAGCAAACCTTTCGCGCAAAGGAGACACCTTTAAGCTGCTATATCTCGCCAACGGATGAAGACAGATAAGTCAAATGTATTACAAAAAGTCTTGTTATTGTCCAAACAATGTTTCCTGAAAGTTTCAAGAGTTTTCAATTTTTGGCCAAAATCGGCAAAAAAACCCTGTGCTATAGCCTTAGTATTTTTCAAAATTCCAAGATTTTTCAACCATCTCAGAATCGCATGAAACTTTCAGGAAACATTCCTGGGACTATGCCGACGGTTTCTGCATAGTTATTGTAAACTTTGAGGCCGCGCGTCGCAAGAAATTAGAGAAAATTAGAGCAAATCTCGCACTAATTAAAACATCACACCTTTCGCGCAAAGGAGACACCTTTAAGCTGCTATATCTCGCCAACGGATGAAGACAGATAAGGCAAATGTATTACAAAAAGTCTTGTTATTGTCCAAACAAGGTTTCCTGAAAGTTTCAAGAGTTTCCAATTTTTGGCCAAAATCGAAAAAAAACCCTGTGCTATAGCCTTAGTATTTTTTCAAAATTCCAAGATTTTTCAACCATCTCAGAATCGCATGAAACTTTCAGGAAACATTCCTGGGACTATGCCGACGGTTTCTGCATAGTTTTTGTAAACTTTGAGGCCGCGCGTCGCAAGAAATTAGAGAAAATTAGAGCAAATCTCGCACTAATTAAAACATCACACCTTTCGCGCAAAGGAGACACCTTTAAGCTGCTATATCTCGCCAACGGATGAAGACAGATAAGGCAAATGTATTACAAAAAGTCTTGTTATTGTCCAAACAAGGTTTCCTGAAAGTTTCAAGAGTTTTCAATTTTTGGCCAAAATCGGCAAAAAACCCTGTGCTATAGCCTTAGTATTTTTTCAAAATTCCAAGATTTTTCAACCATCTCAGAATCGCATGAAACTTTCAGTAAACATTCCATGGACTGTTCCAACGGTTTCTGCATAGTTTTTGTAAACTTTGAGGCCGCGCGTCGCAAGAAATTAGAGAAAATTAGAGCAAATCTCGCACTAATTAAAACATCACACCTTTCACGCAAAGGAGACACCTTTAAGCTGCTATATCTCGCCAACGGATGAAGACAGATAAGGCAAATGTATTACAAAAAGTCTTGTTATTGTCCAAACAAGGTTTCCTGAAAGTTTCAAGAGTTTTCAATTTTTGGCCAAAATCGGCAAAAAACCCTGTGCTATAGCCTTAGTATTTTTTCAAAATTCCAAGATTTTTCAACCATCTCAGAATCGCATGAAACTTTCAGGAAACATGCCATGGACTAATCCAACGGTTTCTGCATAGCTTTTGTAAACTTTGAGGCCGCGCGTCGCAAGAAATTAGAGAAAATTAGAGCAAATCTCGCACTAATTAAAACATCACACCTTTCGCGCAAAGGAGACACCTTTAAGCTGCTATATCTCGCCAACGGATGAAGACAGATAAGGCAAATTTATTACAAAAAGTCATGTTATTGTCCAAACAAGGTTTCCTGAAAGTTTCAAGAGTTTTCAATTTTTGGCCAAAATCGGCAAAAAACCCTGTGCTATAGCCTTAGTATTTTTTCAAAATTCCAAGATTTTTCAACCATCTCAGAATCGCATGAAACTTTCAGGAAACATGCCATGGACTAATCCAACGGTTTCTGCATAGTTTTTGTAAACTTTGAGGCCGCGCGTCGCAAGAAATTAGAGAAAATTAGAGCAAATCTCGCACTAATTAAAACATCACACCTTTCGCGCAAAGGAGACACCTTTAAGCTGCTATATCTCGCCAACGGATGAAGACAGATAAGGCAAATGTATTACAAAAAGTCTTGTTATTGTCCAAACAAGGTTTCCTGAAAGTTTCAAGAGTTTTCAATTTTTGGCCAAAATCGGCAAAAAACCCTGTGCTATAGCCTTAGTATTTTTTCAAAATTCCAAGATTTTTCAACCATCTCAGAATCGCATGAAACTTTCAAGAAACATTCCATGGACTGTTCCAACGGTTTCTGCATAGTTTTTGTAAACTTTGAGGCCGCGCGTCGCAAGAAATTAGAGAAAATTAGAGCAAATCTCGCACTAATTAAAACATCACACCTTTCGCGCAAAGGAGACACCTTTAAGCTGCTATATCTCGCCAACGGATGAAGACAGATAAGGCAAATGTATTACAAAAAGTCTTGTTATTGTCCAAACAAGGTTTCCTGAAAGTTTCAAGAGTTTTCAATTTTTGGCCAAAATCGGCAAAAAACCCTGTGCTATAGCCTTAGTATTTTTTCAAAATTCCAAGATTTTTCAACCATCTCAGAATCGCATGAAACTTTCAGGAAACATGCCATGGACTAATCCAACGGTTTCTGCATAGTTTTTGTAAACTTTGAGGCCGCGCGTCGCAAGAAATTAGAGAAAATTAGAGCAAATCTCGCACTAATTAAAACATCACACCTTTCGCGCAAAGGAGACACCTTTAAGCTGCTATATCTCGCCAACGGATGAAGACAGATAAGGCAAATGTATTACAAAAAGTCTTGTTATTGTCCAAACAAGGTTTCCTGAAAGTTTCAAGAGTTTTCAATTTTTGGCCAAAATCGGCAAAAAACCCTGTGCTATAGCCTTAGTATTTTTTCAAAATTCCAAGATTTTTCAACCATCTCAGAATCGCATGAAACTTTCAGGAAACATGCCATGGACTAATCCAACGGTTTCTGCATAGTTTTTGTAAACTTTGAGGCCGCGCGTCGCAAGAAATTAGAGAAAATTAGAGCAAATCTCGCACTAATTAAAACATCACACCTTTCGCGCAAAGGAGACACCTTTAAGCTGCTATATCTCGCCAACGGATGAAGACAGATAAGGCAAATGTATTACAAAAAGTCTTGTTATTGTCCAAACAAGGTTTCCTGAAAGTTTCAAGAGTTTTCAATTTTTGGCCAAAATCGAAAAAAAACCCTGTGCTATAGCCTTAGTATTTTTTCAAAATTCCAAGATTTTTCAACCATCTCAGAATCGCATGAAACTTTCAGGAAACATGCCATGGACAAATCCAACGGTTTCTGCATAGTTTTTGTAAACTTTGAGGCCGCGCGTCGCAAGAAATTAGAGAAAATTAGAGCAAATCTCGCACTAATTAAAACATCACACCTTTCGCGCAAAGGAGACACCTTTAAGCTGCTATATCTCGCCAACGGATGAAGACAGATAAGGCAAATGTATTACAAAAAGTCTTGTTATTGTCCAAACAAGGTTTCCTGAAAGTTTCAAGAGTTTTCAATTTTTGGCCAAAATCGGCAAAAAACCCTGTGCTATAGCCTTAGTATTTTTTCAAAATTCCAAGATTTTTCAACCATCTCAGAATCGCATGAAACTTTCAGGAAACATGCCATGGACTAATCCAACGGTTTCTGCATAGTTTTTGTAAACTTTGAGGCCGCGCGTCGCAAGAAATTAGAGAAAATTAGAGCAAATCTCGCACTAATTAAAACATCACACCTTTCGCGCAAAGGAGACACCTTTAAGCTGCTATATCTCGCCAACGGATGAAGACAGATAAGGCAAATGTATTACAAAAAGTCTTGTTATTGTCCAAACAAGGTTTCCTGAAAGTTTCAAGAGTTTTCAATTTTTGGCCAAAATCGGCAAAAAACCCTGTGCTATAGCCTTAGTATTTTTTCAAAATTCCAAGATTTTTCAACCATCTCAGAATCGCATGAAACCTTCAAGAAACATTCCATGGACTGTTCCAACGGTTTCTGCATAGTTTTTGTAAACTTTGAGGCCGCGCGTCGCAAGAAATTAGAGAAAATTAGAGCAAATCTCGCACTAATTAAAACATCACACCTTTCGCGCAAAGGAGACACCTTTAAGCTGCTATATCTCGCCAACGGATGAAGACAGATAAGGCAAATGTATTACAAAAAGTCTTGTTATTGTCCAAACAAGGTTTCCTGAAAGTTTCAAGAGTTTTCAATTTTTGGCCAAAATCGGCAAAAAACCCTGTGCTATATAAGCCTTAGTATTTTTTCAAAATTCCAAGATTTTTCAACCATCTCAGAATCGCATGAAACTTTCAGGAAACATGCCATGGACTAATCCAACGGTTTCTGCATAGTTTTTGTAAACTTTGAGGCCGCGCGTCGCAAGAAATTAGAGAAAATTAGAGCAAATCTCGCACTAATTAAAACATCACACCTTTCGCGCAAAGGAGACACCTTTAAGCTGCTATATCTCGCCAACGGATGAAGACAGATAAGGCAAATGTATTACAAAAAGTCTTGTTATTGTCCAAACAAGGTTTCCTGAAAGTTTCAAGAGTTTTCAATTTTTGGCCAAAATCGGCAAAAAACCCTGTGCTATAGCCTTAGTATTTTTTCAAAATTCCAAGATTTTTCAACCATCTCAGAATCGCATGAAACTTTCAGGAAACATTCCATGGACTGTTCCAACGGTTTCTGCATAGTTTTTGTAAACTTTGAGGCCGCGCGTCGCAAGAAATTAGAGAAAGTTAGAGCAAATCTCGCACTAATTAAAACATCACACCTTTCGCGCAAAGGAGACACCTTTAAGCTGCTATATCTCGCCAACGGATGAAGACAGATAAGGCAAATGTATTACAAAAAGTCTTGTTATTGTCCAAACAAGGTTTCCTGAAAGTTTCAAGAGTTTTCAATTTTTGGCCAAAATCGGCAAAAAACCCTGTGCTATAGCCTTAGTATTTTTTCAAAATTCCAAGATTTTTCAACCATCTCAGAATCGCATGAAACTTTCAGGAAACATGCCATGGACTAATCCAACGGTTTCTGCATAGTTTTTGTAAACTTTGAGGCCGCGCGTCGCAAGAAATTAGAGAAAATTAGAGCAAATCTCGCACTAATTAAAACATCACACCTTTCGCGCAAAGGAGACACCTTTAAGCTGCTATATCTCGCCAACGGATGAAGACAGATAAGTCAAATGTATTACAAAAAGTCTTGTTATTGTCCAAACAATGTTTCCTGAAAGTTTCAAGAGTTTTCAATTTTTGGCCAAAATCGGCAAAAAACCCTGTGCTATAGCCTTAGTATTTTTCAAAATTCCAAGATTTTTCAACCATCTCAGAATCGCATGAAACTTTCAGGAAACATTCCTGGGACTATGCCGACGGTTTCTGCATAGTTATTGTAAACTTTGAGGCCGCGCGTCGCAAGAAATTAGAGAAAATTAGAGCAAATCTCGCACTAATTAAAACATCACACCTTTCGCGCAAAGGAGACACCTTTAAGCTGCTATATCTCGCCAACGGATGAAGACAGATAAGGCAAATGTATTACAAAAAGTCTTGTTATTGTCCAAACAAGGTTTCCTGAAAGTTTCAAGAGTTTTCAATTTTTGGCCAAAATCGAAAAAAAACCCTGTGCTATAGCCTTAGTATTTTTTCAAAATTCCAAGATTTTTCAACCATCTCAGAATCGCATGAAACTTTCAGGAAACAATCCTGGGACTATGCCGACGGTTTCTGCATAGTTTTTGTAAACTTTGAGGCCGCGCGTCGCAAGAAATTAGAGAAAATTAGAGCAAATCTCGCACTAATTAAAACATCACACCTTTCGCGCAAAGGAGACACCTTTAAGCTGCTATATCTCGCCAACGGATGAAGACAGATAAGGCAAATGTATTACAAAAAGTCTTGTTATTGTCCAAACAAGGTTTCCTGAAAGTTTCAAGAGTTTTCAATTTTTGGCCAAAATCGGCAAAAAACCCTGTGCTATAGCCTTAGTATTTTTTCAAAATTCCAAGATTTTTCAACCATCTCAGAATCGCATAAAACTTTCAGGAAACATTCCATGGACTGTTCCAACGGTTTCTGCATAGTTTTTGTAAACTTTGAGGCCGCGCGTCGCAAGAAATTAGAGAAAATTAGAGCAAATCTCGCACTAATTAAAACATCACACCTTTCACGCAAAGGAGACACCTTTAAGCTGCTATATCTCGCCAACGGATGAAGACAGATAAGGCAAATGTATTACAAAAAGTCTTGTTATTGTCCAAACAAGGTTTCCTGAAAGTTTCAAGAGTTTTCAATTTTTGGCCAAAATCGGCAAAAAACCCTGTGCTATAGCCTTAGTATTTTTTCAAAATTCCAAGATTTTTCAACCATCTCAGAATCGCATGAAACTTTCAGGAAACAATCCTGGGACTATGCCGACGGTTTATGCATAGTTTTTGTAAACTTTGAGGCCGCGCGTCGCAAGAAATTAGAGAAAATTAGAGCAAATCTCGCACTAATTAAAACATCACACCTTTCGCGCAAAGGAGACACCTTTAAGCTGCTATATCTCGCCAACGGATGAAGACAGATAAGGCAAATGTATTACAAAAAGTCTTGTTATTGTCCAAACAAGGTTTCCTGAAAGTTTCAAGAGTTTTCAATTTTTGGCCAAAATCGGCAAAAAACCCTGTGCTATAGCCTTAGTATTTTTTCAAAATTCCAAGATTTTTCAACCATCTCAGAATCGCATGAAACTTTCAGGAAACATTCCATGGACTGTTCCACCGTTTTCTGCATAGTTTTTGTAAACTTTGAGGCCGCGCGTCGCAAGAAATTAGAGAAAATTAGAGCAAATCTCGCACTAATTAAAACATCACACCTTTCGCGCAAAGGAGACACCTTTAAGCTGCTATATCTCGCCAACGGATGAAGACAGATAAGGCAAATGTATTACAAAAAGTCTTGTTATTGTCCAAACAAGGTTTCCTGAAAGTTTCAAGAGTTTTCAATTTTTGGCCAAAATCGGCAAAAAACCCTGTGCTATATAAGCCTTAGTATTTTTTCAAAATTCCAAGATTTTTCAACCATCTCAGAATCGCATGAAACTTTCAGGAAACATGCCATGGACTAATCCAACGGTTTCTGCATAGTTTTTGTAAACTTTGAGGCCGCGCGTCGCAAGAAATTAGAGAAAATTAGAGCAAATCTCGCACTAATTAAAACATCACACCTTTCGCGCAAAGGAGACACCTTTAAGCTGCTATATCTCGCCAACGGATGAAGACAGATAAGGCAAATGTATTACAAAAAGTCTTGTTATTGTCCAAACAAGGTTTCCTGAAAGTTTCAAGAGTTTTCAATTTTTGGCCAAAATCGGCAAAAAACCCTGTGCTATAGCCTTAGTATTTTTTCAAAATTCCAAGATTTTTCAACCATCTCAGAATCGCATGAAACTTTCAGGAAACATTCCATGGACTGTTCCAACGGTTTCTGCATAGTTTTTGTAAACTTTGAGGCCGCGCGTCGCAAGAAATTAGAGAAAGTTAGAGCAAATCTCGCACTAATTAAAACATCACACCTTTCGCGCAAAGGAGACACCTTTAAGCTGCTATATCTCGCCAACGGATGAAGACAGATAAGGCAAATGTATTACAAAAAGTCTTGTTATTGTCCAAACAAGGTTTCCTGAAAGTTTCAAGAGTTTTCAATTTTTGGCCAAAATCGGCAAAAAACCCTGTGCTATAGCCTTAGTATTTTTTCAAAATTCCAAGATTTTTCAACCATCTCAGAATCGCATGAAACTTTCAGGAAACATGCCATGGACTAATCCAACGGTTTCTGCATAGTTTTTGTAAACTTTGAGGCCGCGCGTCGCAAGAAATTAGAGAAAATTAGAGCAAATCTCGCACTAATTAAAACATCACACCTTTCGCGCAAAGGAGACACCTTTAAGCTGCTATATCTCGCCAACGGATGAAGACAGATAAGTCAAATGTATTACAAAAAGTCTTGTTATTGTCCAAACAATGTTTCCTGAAAGTTTCAAGAGTTTTCAATTTTTGGCCAAAATCGGCAAAAAACCCTGTGCTATAGCCTTAGTATTTTTCAAAATTCCAAGATTTTTCAACCATCTCAGAATCGCATGAAACTTTCAGGAAACATTCCTGGGACTATGCCGACGGTTTCTGCATAGTTATTGTAAACTTTGAGGCCGCGCGTCGCAAGAAATTAGAGAAAATTAGAGCAAATCTCGCACTAATTAAAACATCACACCTTTCGCGCAAAGGAGACACCTTTAAGCTGCTATATCTCGCCAACGGATGAAGACAGATAAGGCAAATGTATTACAAAAAGTCTTGTTATTGTCCAAACAAGGTTTCCTGAAAGTTTCAAGAGTTTTCAATTTTTGGCCAAAATCGAAAAAAAACCCTGTGCTATAGCCTTAGTATTTTTTCAAAATTCCAAGATTTTTCAACCATCTCAGAATCGCATGAAACTTTCAGGAAACAATCCTGGGACTATGCCGACGGTTTCTGCATAGTTTTTGTAAACTTTGAGGCCGCGCGTCGCAAGAAATTAGAGAAAATTAGAGCAAATCTCGCACTAATTAAAACATCACACCTTTCGCGCAAAGGAGACACCTTTAAGCTGCTATATCTCGCCAACGGATGAAGACAGATAAGGCAAATGTATTACAAAAAGTCTTGTTATTGTCCAAACAAGGTTTCCTGAAAGTTTCAAGAGTTTTCAATTTTTGGCCAAAATCGGCAAAAAACCCTGTGCTATAGCCTTAGTATTTTTTCAAAATTCCAAGATTTTTCAACCATCTCAGAATCGCATGAAACTTTCAGGAAACATTCCATGGACTGTTCCAACGGTTTCTGCATAGTTTTTGTAAACTTTGAGGCCGCGCGTCGCAAGAAATTAGAGAAAATTAGAGCAAATCTCGCACTAATTAAAACATCACACCTTTCACGCAAAGGAGACACCTTTAAACTGCTATATCTCGCCAACGGATGAAGACAGATAAGGCAAATGTATTACAAAAAGTCTTGTTATTGTCCAAACAAGGTTTCCTGAAAGTTTCAAGAGTTTTCAATTTTTGGCCAAAATCGGCAAAAAACCCTGTGCTATAGCCTTAGTATTTTTTCAAAATTCCAAGATTTTTCAACCATCTCAGAATCGCATGAAACTTTCAGGAAACAATCCTGGGACTATGCCGACGGTTTATGCATAGTTTTTGTAAACTTTGAGGCCGCGCGTCGCAAGAAATTAGAGAAAATTAGAGCAAATCTCGCACTAATTAAAACATCACACCTTTCGCGCAAAGGAGACACCTTTAAGCTGCTATATCTCGCCAACGGATGAAGACAGATAAGGCAAATGTATTACAAAAAGTCTTGTTATTGTCCAAACAAGGTTTCCTGAAAGTTTCAAGAGTTTTCAATTTTTGGCCAAAATCGGCAAAAAACCCTGTGCTATAGCCTTAGTATTTTTCAAAATTCCAAGATTTTTCAACCATCTCAGAATCGCATGAAACTTTCAGGAACCATTCCTGGGACTATGCCGACGGTTTCTGCATAGTTATTGTAAACTTTGAGGCCGCGCGTCGCAAGAAATTAGAGAAAATTAGAGCAAATCTCGCACTAATTAAAACATCACACCTTTCGCGCAAAGGAGACACCTTTAAGCTGCTATATCTCGCCAACGGATGAAGACAGATAAGGCAAATGTATTACAAAAAGTCTTGTTATTGTCCAAACAAGGTTTCCTGAAAGTTTCAAGAGTTTTCAATTTTTGGCCAAAATCGAAAAAAAACCCTGTGCTATAGCCTTAGTATTTTTTCAAAATTCCAAGATTTTTCAACCATCTCAGAATCGCATGAAACTTTCAGGAAACAATCCTGGGACTATGCCGACGGTTTCTGCATAGTTTTTGTAAACTTTGAGGCCGCGCGTCGCAAGAAATTAGAGAAAATTAGAGCAAATCTCGCACTAATTAAAACATCACCTTTCGCGCAAAGGAGACACCTTTAAGCTGCTATATCTCGCCAACGGATGAAGACAGATAAGGCAAATGTATTACAAAAAGTCTTGTTATTGTCCAAACAAGGTTTCCTGAAAGTTTCAAGAGTTTTCAATTTTTGGCCAAAATCGGCAAAAAACCCTGTGCTATAGCCTTAGTATTTTTTCAAAATTCCAAGATTTTTCAACCATCTCAGAATCGCATGAAACTTTCAGGAAACATTCCATGGACTGTTCCAACGGTTTCTGCATAGTTTTTGTAAACTTTGAGGCCGCGCGTCGCAAGAAATTAGAGAAAATTAGAGCAAATCTCGCACTAATTAAAACATCACACCTTTCACGCAAAGGAGACACCTTTAAACTGCTATATCTCGCCAACGGATGAAGACAGATAAGGCAAATGTATTACAAAAAGTCTTGTTATTGTCCAAACAAGGTTTCCTGAAAGTTTCAAGAGTTTTCAATTTTTGGCCAAAATCGGCAAAAAACCCTGTGCTATAGCCTTAGTATTTTTTCAAAATTCCAAGATTTTTCAACCATCTCAGAATCGCATGAGACTTTCAGGAAACAATCCTGGGACTATGCCGACGGTTTATGCATAGTTTTTGTAAACTTTGAGGCCGCGCGTCGCAAGAAATTAGAGAAAATTAGAGCAAATCTCGCACTAATTAAAACATCACACCTTTCGCGCAAAGGAGACACCTTTAAGCTGCTATATCTCGCCAACGGATGAAGACAGATAAGGCAAATGTATTACAAAAAGTCTTGTTATTGTCCAAACAAGGTTTCTTGAAAGTTTCAAGAGTTTTCAATTTTTGGCCAAAATCGGCAAAAAACCCTGTGCTATAGCCTTAGTATTTTTTCAAAATTCCAAGATTTTTCAACCATCTCAGAATCGCATGAAACTTTCAGGAAACATGCCATGGACTAATCCAACGGTTTCTGCATAGTTATTGTAAACTTTGAGGCCGCGCGTCGCAAGAAATTAGAGAAAATTAGAGCAAATCTCGCACTAATTAAAACATCACACCTTTCGCGCAAAGGAGACACCTTTAAGCTGCTATATCTCGCCAACGGATGAAGACAGATAAGGCAAATGTATTACAAAAAGTCTTGTTATTGTCCAAACAAGGTTTCCTGAAAGTTTCAAGAGTTTTCAATTTTTGGCCAAAATCGAAAAAAAACCCTGTGCTATAGCCTTAGTATTTTTTCAAAATTCCAAGATTTTTCAACCATCTCAGAATCGCATGAAACTTTCAGGAAACAATCCTGGGACTATGCCGACGGTTTCTGCATAGTTTTTGTAAACTTTGAGGCCGCGCGTCGCAAGAAATTACAGAAAATTAGAGCAAATCTCGCACTAATTAAAACATCACACCTTTCGCGCAAAGGAGACACCTTTAAGCTGCTATATCTCGCCAACGGATGAAGACAGATAAGGCAAATGTATTACAAAAAGTCTTGTTATTGTCCAAACAAGGTTTCCTGAAAGTTTCAAGAGTTTTCAATTTTTGGCCAAAATCGGCAAAAAACCCTGTGCTATAGCCTTAGTATTTTTTCAAAATTCCAAGATTTTTCAACCATCTCAGAATCGCATGAAACTTTCAGGAAACATTCCATGGACTGTTCCAACGGTTTCTGCATAGTTTTTGTAAACTTTGAGGCCGCGCGTCGCAAGAAATTAGAGAAAATTAGAGCAAATCTCGCACTAATTAAAACATCACACCTTTCACGCAAAGGAGACACCTTTAAACTGCTATATCTCGCCAACGGATGAAGACAGATAAGGCAAATGTATTACAAAAAGTCTTGTTATTGTCCAAACAAGGTTTCCTGAAAGTTTCAAGAGTTTTCAATTTTTGGCCAAAATCGGCAAAAAACCCTGTGCTATAGCCTTAGTATTTTTTCAAAATTCCAAGATTTTTCAACCATCTCAGAATCGCATGAAACTTTCAGGAAACAATCCTGGGACTATGCCGACGGTTTATGCATAGTTTTTGTAAACTTTGAGGCCGCGCGTCGCAAGAAATTAGAGAAAATTAGAGCAAATCTCGCACTAATTAAAACATCACACCTTTCGCGCAAAGGAGACACCTTTAAGCTGCTATATCTCGCCAACGGATGAAGACAGATAAGGCAAATGTATTACAAAAAGTCTTGTTATTGTCCAAACAAGGTTTCCTGAAAGTTTCAAGAGTTTTCAATTTTTGGCCAAAATCGGCAAAAAACCCTGTGCTATAGCCTTAGTATTTTTTCAAAATTCCAAGATTTTTCAACCATCTCAGAATCGCATGAAACTTTCAGGAAACAATCCTGGGACTATGCCGACGGTTTATGCATAGTTTTTGTAAACTTTGAGGCCGCGCGTCGCAAGAAATTAGAGAAAATTAGAGCAAATCTCGCACTAATTAAAACATCACACCTTTCGCGCAAAGGAGACACCTTTAAGCTGCTATATCTCGCCAACGGATGAAGACAGATAAGGCAAATGTATTACAAAAAGTCTTGTTATTGTCCAAACAAGGTTTCCTGAAAGTTTCAAGAGTTTTCAATTTTTGGCCAAAATCGGCAAAAAACCCTGTGCTATAGCCTTAGTATTTTTTCAAAATTCCAAGATTTTTCAACCATCTCAGAATCGCATGAAACTTTCAGGAAACATTCCATGGACTGTTCCAACGGTTTCTGCATAGTTTATGTAAACTTTGAGGCCGCGCGTCGCAAGAAATTAGAGAAAATTAGAGCAAATCTCGCACTAATTAAAACATCACACCTTTCGCGCAAAGGAGACACCTTTAAGCTGCTATATCTCGCCAACGGATGAAGACAGATAAGGCAAATGTATTACAAAAAGTCTTGTTATTGTCCAAACAAGGTTTCCTGAAAGTTTCAAGAGTTTTCAATTTTTGGCCAAAATCGGCAAAAAACCCTGTGCTATAGCCTTAGTATTTTTTCAAAATTCCAAGATTTTTCAACCATCTCAGAATCGCATGAAACTTTCAGGAAACATGCCATGGACTAATCCAACGGTTTCTGCATAGTTTTTGTAAACTTTGAGGCCGCGCGTCGCAAGAAATTAGAGAAAGTTAGAGCAAATCTCGCACTAATTAAAACATCACACCTTTCGCGCAAAGGAGACACCTTTAAGCTGCTATATCTCGCCAACGGATGAAGACAGATAAGGCAAATGTATTACAAAAAGTCTTGTTATTGTCCAAACAAGGTTTCCTGAAAGTTTCAAGAGTTTTCAATTTTTGGCCAAAATCGGCAAAAAACCCTGTGCTATAGCCTTAGTATTTTTTCAAAATTCCAAGATTTTTCAACCATCTCAGAATCGCATGAAACTTTCAGGAAACATGCCATGGACTAATCCAACGGTTTCTGCATAGTTTTTGTAAACTTTGAGGCCGCGCGTCGCAAGAAATTAGAGAAAATTAGAGCAAATCTCGCACTAATTAAAACATCACACCTTTCGCGCAAAGGAGACACCTTTAAGCTGCTATATCTCGCCAACGGATGAAGACAGATAAGGCAAATGTATTACAAAAAGTCTTGTTATTGTCCAAACAAGGTTTCCTGAAAGTTTCAAGAGTTTTCAATTTTTGGCCAAAATCGGCAAAAAACCCTGTGCTATAGCCTTAGTATTTTTTCAAAATTCCAAGATTTTTCAACCATCTCAGAATCGCATGAAACTTTCAGGAAACATGCCATGGACTAATCCAACGGTTTCTGCATAGTTTTTGTAAACTTTGAGGCCGCGCGTCGCAAGAAATTAGAGAAAATTAGAGCAAATCTCGCACTAATTAAAACATCACACCTTTCGCGCAAAGGAGACACCTTTAAGCTGCTATATCTCGCCAACGGATGAAGACAGATAAGGCAAATGTATTACAAAAAGTCTTGTTATTGTCCAAACAAGGTTTCCTGAAAGTTTCAAGAGTTTTCAATTTTTGGCCAAAATCGGCAAAAAACCCTGTGCTATAGCCTTAGTATTTTTTCAAAATTCCAAGATTTTTCAACCATCTCAGAATCGCATGAAACTTTCAGGAAACATGCCATGGACTAATCCAACGGTTTCTGCATAGTTTTTGTAAACTTTGAGGCCGCGCGTCGCAAGAAATTAGAGAAAATTAGAGCAAATCTCGCACTAATTAAAACATCACACCTTTCGCGCAAAGGAGACACCTTTAAGCTGCTATATCTCGCCAACGGATGAAGACAGATAAGGCAAATGTATTACAAAAAGTCTTGTTATTGTCCAAACAAGGTTTCCTGAAAGTTTCAAGAGTTTTCAATTTTTGGCCAAAATCGGCAAAAAACCCTGTGCTATAGCCTTAGTATTTTTTCAAAATTCCAAGATTTTTCAACCATCTCAGAATCGCATGAAACTTTCAGGAAACATTCCATGGACTGTTCCAACGGTTTCTGCATAGTTTTTGTAAACTTTGAGGCCGCGCGTCGCAAGAAATTAGAGAAAATTAGAGCAAATCTCGCACTAATTAAAACATCACACCTTTCGCGCAAAGGAGACACCTTTAAGCTGCTATATCTCGCCAACGGATGAAGACAGATAAGGCAAATGTATTACAAAAAGTCTTGTTATTGTCCAAACAAGGTTTCCTGAAAGTTTCAAGAGTTTTCAATTTTTGGCCAAAATCGGCAAAAAACCCTGTGCTATAGCCTTAGTATTTTTTCAAAATTCCAAGATTTTTCAACCATCTCAGAATCGCATGAAACTTTCAGGAAACATGCCATGGACTAATCCAACGGTTTCTGCATAGCTTTTGTAAACTTTGAGGCCGCGCGTCGCAAGAAATTAGAGAAAATTAGAGCAAATCTCGCACTAATTAAAACATCACACCTTTCGCGCAAAGGAGACACCTTTAAGCTGCTATATCTCGCCAACGGATGAAGACAGATAAGGCAAATGTATTACAAAAAGTCTTGTTATTGTCCAAACAAGGTTTCCTGAAAGTTTCAAGAGTTTTCAATTTTTGGCCAAAATCGGCAAAAAACCCTGTGCTATAGCCTTAGTATTTTTTCAAAATTCCAAGATTTTTCAACCATCTCAGAATCGCATGAAACTTTCAGGAAACATGCCATGGACTAATCCAACGGTTTCTGCATAGTTTTTGTAAACTTTGAGGCCGCGCGTCGCAAGAAATTAGAGAAAATTAGAGCAAATCTCGCACTAATTAAAACATCACACCTTTCGCGCAAAGGAGACACCTTTAAGCTGCTATATCTCGCCAACGGATGAAGACAGATAAGGCAAATGTATTACAAAAAGTCTTGTTATTGTCCAAACAAGGTTTCCTGAAAGTTTCAAGAGTTTTCAATTTTTGGCCAAAATCGGCAAAAAACCCTGTGCTATAGCCTTAGTATTTTTTCAAAATTCCAAGATTTTTCAACCATCTCAGAATCGCATGAAACTTTCAGGAAACATGCCATGGACTAATCCAACGGTTTCTGCATAGTTTTTGTAAACTTTGAGGCCGCGCGTCGCAAGAAATTAGAGAAAATTAGAGCAAATCTCGCAATAATTAAAACATCACACCTTTCGAGCAAAGGAGACACCTTTAAGCTGCTATATCTCGCCAACGGATGAAGACAGATAAGGCAAATGTATTACAAAAAGTCTTGTTATTGTCCAAACAAGGTTTCCTGAAAGTTTCAAGAGTTTTCAATTTTAGGCCAAAATCGGCAAAAAACCCTGTGCTATAGCCTTAGTATTTTTTCAAAATTCCAAGATTTTTCAACCATCTCAGAATCGCATGAAACTTTCAGGAAACATTCCTGGTACTATGCCGACGGTTTCTGCATAGTTTTTGTAAACTTTGAGGCCGCGCATCGCAAGAAATTAGAGAAAATTAGAGCAAATCTCGCACTAATTAAAACATCACACCTTTCGCGCAAAGGAGACACCTTTAAGCTGCTATATCTCGCCAACGGATGAAGACAGATAAGGCAAATGTATTACAAAAAGTCTTGTTATTGTCCAAACAAGGTTTCCTGAAAGTTTCAAGAGTTTTCAATTTTTGGTCAAAATAGGCAAAAAACCCTGTGCTATAGCCTTAGTATTTTTTCAAAATTCCAAGATTTTTCAACCATCTCAGAATCGCATGAAACTTTCAGGAAACATTCCTGGGTCTATGCCGACGGTTTCTGCATAGTTTTTGTAAACTTTGAGGCCGCGCGTCGCAAGAAATTAGAGAAAATTAGAGCAAATCTCGCACTAATTAAAACATCACACCTTTCGCGCAAAGGAGACACCTTTAAGCTGCTATATCTCGCCAACGGATGAAGACAGATAAGGCAAATGTATTACAAAAAGTCTTCTTATTGTCCAAACAAGGTTTCCTGAAAGTTTCAAGAGTTTTCAATTTTTGGCCAAAATCGGCAAAAAACCCTGTGCTATAGCCTTAGTATATTTTCAAAATTCCAAGATTTTTCAACCATCTCAGAATCGCATGAAACTTTCAGGAAACATTCCTACGACAATGTCGACGGTTTCTGCATAGTTTTTGTAAACTTTCAAGCCGCGTGTCGGAAGAAAATAGAAAAAATCTCGCACTAATTAAAGCAGCACACCTTTCGCGCAAAGAAGAAATATTTAAGCTGCTATTTATTGCGACGAAGGGCCTCAAACTTTACAAAAATTATGCAGAAACCGTTTGCATAGTTCCAGTCATGTTTCCTGAAAGTTTCATGCGATTCTGAGATGGTTGAAAAATCTTGGAATTTTGAAAAAATACTAAGGCTATAGCACAGGGTTTTTTGCCGATTTTGGCCAAAAATTGAAAACTCTTGAAACTTTCAGGAAACCTTGTTTGGACAATAACAAGACTTTTTGTAATACATTTGCCTTATCTGTCTTCATCCGTTGGCGAGATATAGCAGCTTAAAGGTGTCTCCTTTGCGCGAAAGGTGTGATGTTTTAATTAGTGCGAGATTTGCTCTAATTTTCTCTAATTTCTTGCGAAGCGAGGCCTTAAAGTTTACAAAAACTATGCAGAAACCGTTGGAATAGTCCATGGAATGTTTCCTGAAAGTTTCATGCGATTCCGAGATGGTTGAAAAATCTTGGAATTTTGAAAAAATACTAAGGCTATAGCACAGGGTTTTTTGCCGATTTTGGTCAAAAATTGAAAACTCTTGAAACTTTCAGGAAACCTTGTTTGGACAATAACAAGACTTTTTGTAATACATTTGCCTTATCTGTCTTCATCCGTTGGCGAGATATAGCAGCTTAAAGGTGTCTCCTTTGCGCGAAAGGTGTGATGTTTTAATTAGTGCGAGATTTGCTCTAATTTTTTCTAATTTTTTGCGACGCGAGGCCTCAAAGTTTACAAAAACTATGCAGAAACCGTTGGATTAGTCCATGGAATGTTTCCTGAAAGTTTCATGCGATTCTGAGATGGTTAAAAAATCTTGGAATTTTGAAAAAATACTAAGGCTATAGCACAGGGTTTTTTGCCGATTTTGGCCAAAAATTGAAAACTCTTGAAACTTTCAGGAAACCTTGTTTGGACAATAACAAGACTTTTTGTAATACATTTGCCTTATCTGTCTTCATCCGTTGGCGAGATATAGCAGCTTAAATGTGTCTCCTTTGCGCGAAAGGTGTGATGTTTTAATTAGTGCGAGATTTGCTCTAATTTTCTCTAATTTCTTGCAACGCGAGGCCTCAAAGTTTACAAAAACTATGCAGAAACCGTTGGATTAGTCCATGGAATGTTTCCTGAAAGTTTCATGCGATTCTGAGATGGTTGAAAAATCTTGGAATTTTGAAAAAATACTAAGGCTATAGCACAGGGTTTTTTGCCGATTTTGGCCAAAAATTGAAAACTCTTGAAACTTTCAGGAAACCTTGTTTGGACAATAACAAGACTTTTTGTAATACATTTGCCTTATCTGTCTTCATCCGTTGGCGAGATGTAGCAGCTTAAATGTGTCTCCTTTGCGCGAAAGGTGTGATGTTTTAATTAGTGCGAGATTTGCTCTAATTTTCTCTAATTTCTTGCGACGCGAGGCCTCAAAGTTTACAAAAACTATGCAGAAACCGTTGGAACAGTCCAGGGAATGTTTCCTGAAAGTTTCATGCGATTCTGAGGTGGTTGAAAAATCTTGGAATTTTGAAAAAATACTAAGGCTATAGCACAGGGTTTTTTGCCGATTTTGGCCAAAAATTGAAAACTCTTGAAACTTTCAGGAAACCTTGTTTGGACAATAACAAGACTTTTTGTAATACATTTGCCTTATCTGTCTTCATCCGTTGGCGAGATATAGCAGCTTAAATGTGTCTCCTTTGCGCGAAAGGTGTGATGTTTTAATTAGTGCGAGATTTGCTCTAATTTTCTCTAATTTCTTGCGACGCGAGGCCTCAAAGTTTACAAAAACTATGCAGAAACCGTTGGATTAGTCCATGGAATGTTTCCTGAAAGTTTCATGCGATTCTGAGATGGTTGAAAAATCTTGGAATTTTGAAAAAATACTAAGGCTATAGCACAGGGTTTTTTGCCGATTTTGGCCAAAAATTGAAAACTCTTGAAACTTTCAGGAAACCTTGTTTGGACAATAACAAGACTTTTTGTAATACATTTGCCTTATCTGTCTTCCTCCGTTGGCGAGATATAGCAGCTTAAAGGTGTCTCCTTTGCGCGAAAGGTGTGATGTTTTAATTAGTGCGAGATTTGCTCTAATTTTCTCTAATTTCTTGCGAAGCGAGGCCTCAAAGTTTACAAAAACTATGCAGAAACCGTTGGATTAGTCCATGGAATGTTTCCTGAAAGTTTCATGCGATTCCGAGATGGTTGAAAAATCTTGGAATTTTGAAAAAATACTAAGGCTATAGCACAGGGTTTTTTGCCGATTTTGGCCAAAAATTGAAAACTCTTGAAACTTTCAGGAAACCTTGTTTGGACAATAACAAGACTTTTTGTAATACATTTGCCTTATCTGTCTTCATCCGTTGGCGAGATATAGCAGCTTAAATGTGTCTCCTTTGCGCGAAAGGTGTGATGTTTTAATTAGTGCGAGATTTGCTCTAATTTTCTCTAATTTCTTGCGAAGCGAGGCCTCAAAGTTTACAAAAACTATGCAGAAACCGTTGGATTAGTCCATGGAATGTTTCCTGAAAGTTTCATGCGATTCTGAGATGGTTGAAAAATCTTGGAATTTTGAAAAAATACTAAGGCTATAGCACAGGGTTTTTTGCCGATTTTGGCCAAAAATTGAAAACTCTTGAAACTTTCAGGAAACCTTGTTTGGACAATAACAAGACTTTTTGTAATACATTTGCCTTATCTGTCTTCATCCGTTGGCGAGATATAGCAGCTTAAATGTGTCCCGCGAGATTTGCTTTAATTTTCTCTAATTTCTTGCGACGCGAGGCCTCAAAGTTTACAAAAACTATGCAGAAACCGTTGGATTAGTCCATGGAATGTTTCCTGAAAGTTTCATGCGATTCTGAGATGGTTGAAAAATCTTGGAATTTTGAAAAAATACTAAGGCTATAGTACGGGGTTTTTTGCCGATTTTGGCCAAAAATTGAAAACTCTTGAAACTTTCAGGAAACCTTGTTTGGACAATAACAAGACTTTTTGTAATACATTTGCCTTATCTGTCTTCATCCGATGGCGAGATATAGCAGCTTAAATGTGTCTCCTTTGCGCGAAAGGTGTGATGTTTTAATTAGTGCGAGATTTGCTCTAATTTCTTGCGACGCGAGGCCTCAAAGTTTACAAAAATTATGCAGAAACCGTTGGAACAGTCCATGGAATGTTTCCTGAAAGTTTCATGCGATTCTGAGGTGGTTGAAAAATCTTGGAATTTTGAAAAAATACTAAGGCTATAGCACAGGGTTTTTTGCCGATTTTGGCCAAAAATTGAAAACTCTTGAAACTTTCAGGAAACCTTGTTTGGACAATAACAAGACTTTTTGTAATACATTTGTTTTATCTGTCTTTATCCGTTGGCGAGATATAGCAGCTTAAATGTGTCTCCTTTGCGCGAAAGGTGTGATGTTTTAATTAGTGCGAGATTTGCTCTAATTTTCTCTAATTTCTTGCGACGCGAGGCCTCAAAGTTTACAAAAACTATGCAGAAACCGTTGGATTAGTCCATGGAATGTTTCCTGAAAGTTTCATGCGATTCTGAGATGGTTGAAAAATCTTGGAATTTTGAAAAAATACTAAGTCTATAGCACAGGGTTTTTTGCCGATTTTGGCCAAAAATTGAAAACTCTTGAAACTTTCAGGAAACCTTGTTTGGACAATAACAAGACTTTTTGTAATACATTTGCCTTATCTGTCTTCATCCGTTGGCGAGATATAGCAGCTTAAAGGTGTCTCCTTTGCGCGAAAGGTGTGATGTTTTAATTAGTGCGAGATTTGCTTTAATTTTCTCTAATTTCTTGCGACGCGAGGCCTCAAAGTTTACAAAAACTATGCAGAAACCGTTGGATTAGTCCATGGAATGTTTCCTGAAAGTTTCATGCGATTCTGAGATGGTTGAAAAATCTTGGAATTTTGAAAAAATACTAAGGCTATAGCACAGGGTTTTTTGCCGATTTTGGCCAAAAATTGAAAACTCTTGAAACTTTCAGGAAACCTTGTTTGGACAATAACAAGACTTTTTGTAATACATTTGCCTTATCTGTCTTCATCCGTTGGCGAGATATAGCAGCTTAAAGGTGTCTCCTTTGCGCGAAAGGTATGATGTTTTAATTAGTGCGAGATTTGCTCTAATTTTCTCTAATTTCTTGCGACGCGCGGCCTAAAACTTTACAAAAACTATGCAGAAACCGTCGGCATAGTCCCAGGAATGTTTGCTGAAAGTTTCATGCGATTCTGAGATGGTTGAAAAATCTTGGAATTTTGAAAAAATACTAAGGCTATAGCACAGGGTTTTTTGCCGATTTTGGCCAAAAATTGAAAACTCTTGAAACTTTCAGGAAACCTTGTTTGGACAATAACAAGACTTTTTGTAATACATTTGCCTTATCTGTCTTCATCCGTTGGCGAGATATAGCAGCTTAAAGGTGTCTCCTTTGCGCGAAAGGTGTGATGTTTTAATTAGTGCGAGATTTGCTCTAATTTTCTCTAATTTCTTGCGACGCGCGGCCTTAAACTTTACAAAAACTATGCAGAAACCGTCGGCATAGTCCCAGGAATGTTTCCTGAAAGTTTCATGCGATTCTGAGATGGTTGAAAAATCTTGGAATTTTGAAAAAATACTAAGGCTATAGCACAGGGTTTTTTGCCGATTTTGGCCAAAAATTGAAAACTCTTGAAACTTTCAGGAAACCTTGTTTGGACAATAACAAGACTTTTTGTAATACATTTGCCTTATCTGTCTTCATCCGTTGGCGAGATATAGCAGCTTAAATGTGTCTCCTTTGCGCGAAAGGTGTGATGTTTTAATTAGTGCGAGATTTGCTCTAATTTTTTCTAATTTCTTGCGACGCGAGGCCTCAAAGTTTACAAAAACTATGCAGAAACTGTTGGAACAGTCCCAGTCATGTTTTCTGAAAGTTTCATGCGATTCTGAGATGGTTGAAAAATCTTGGAATTTTGAAAAAATACTAAGGCTATAGCACAGGGTTTTTTGCCGATTTTGGCCAAAAATTGAAAACTCTTGAAACTTTCAGGAAACCTTGTTTGGAGAATAACAAGACTTTTTGTAATACATTTGCCTTATCTGTCTTCATCCGTTGGCGAGATATAGCAGCTTAAATGTGTCTCCTTTGCGCGAAAGGTGTGATGTTTTAATTAGTGCGAGATTTGCTCTAATTTTCTCTAATTTCTTGCGACGCGCGGCCTCAAAGTTTACAAAAACTATGCAGAAACCGTTGGATTAGTCCATGGAATGTTTCCTAAAAGTTTCATGCGATTCTGAGATGGTTGAAAAATCTTGGAATTTTGAAAAAATACTAAGGCTATAGCACAGGGTTTTTTGCCGATTTTGGCCAAAAATTGAAAACTCTTGAAACTTTCAGGAAACCTTGTTTGGACAATAACAAGACTTTTTGTAATACATTTGCCTTATCTGTCTTCATCCGTTGGCGAGATATAGCAGCTTAAATGTGTCTCCTTTGCGCGAAAGGTGTGATGTTTTAATTAGTGCGAGATTTGCTCTAATTTTCTCTAATTTCTTGCGACGCGAGGCCTCAAAGTTTACAAAAACTATGCAGAAACCGTTGGATTAGTCCATGGAATGTTTCCTGAAAGTTTCATGCGATTCTGAGATGGTTGAAAAATCTTGGAATTTTGAAAAAATACTAAGGCTATAGCACAGGGTTTTTTGCCGATTTTGGCCAAAAATTGAAAACTCTTGAAACTTTCAGGAAACCTTGTTTGGACAATAACAAGACTTTTTGTAATACATTTGCCTTATCTGTCTTCATCCGTTGGCGAGATATAGCAGCTTAAAGGTGTCTCCTTTGCGCGAAAGGTGTGATGTTTTAATTAGTGCGAGATTTGCTCTAATTTTCTCTAATTTCTTGCGACGCGAGGCCTCAAAGTTTACAAAAACTATGCAGAAACCGTTGGATTAGTCCATGGAATGTTTCCTGAAAGTTTCATGCGATTCTGAGATGGTTGAAAAATCTTGGAATTTTGAAAAAATACTAAGGCTATAGCACAGGGTTTTTTGCCGATTTTGGCCAAAAATTGAAAACTCTTGAAACTTTCAGGAAACCTTGTTTGGACAATAACAAGACTTTTTGTAATACATTTGCCTTATCTGTCTTCATCCGTTGGCGAGATATAGCAGCTTAAAGGTGTCTCCTTTGCGCGAAAGGTGTGATGTTTTAATTAGTGCGAGATTTGCTTTAATTTTCTCTAATTTCTTGCGACGCGAGGCCTCAAAGTTTACAAAAACTATGCAGAAACCGTTGGATTAGTCCATGGAATGTTTCCTGAAAGTTTCATGCGATTCTGAGATGGTTGAAAAATCTTGGAATTTTGAAAAAATACTAAGGCTATAGCACAGGGTTTTTTGCCGATTTTGGCCAAAAATTGAAAACTCTTGAAACTTTCAGGAAACCTTGTTTGGACAATAACAAGACTTTTTGTAATACATTTGCCTTATCTGTCTTCATCCGTTGGCGAGATATAGCAGCTTAAAGGTGTCTCCTTTGCGCGAAAGGTGTGATGTTTTAATTAGTGCGAGATTTGCTCTAATTTTCTCTACTTTCTTGCGACGCGCGGCCTTAAACTTTACAAAAACTATGCAGAAACCGTCGGCATAGTCCCAGGAATGTTTCCTGAAAGTTTCATGCGATTCTGAGATGGTTGAAAAATCTTGGAATTTTGAAAAAATACTAAGGCTATAGCACAGGGTTTTTTGCCGATTTTGGCCAAAAATTGAAAACTCTTGAAACTTTCAGGAAACCTTGTTTGGACAATAACAAGACTTTTTGTAATACATTTGCCTTATCTGTCTTCATCCGTTGGCGAGATATAGCAGCTTAAATGTGTCTCCTTTGCGCGAAAGGTGTGATGTTTTAATTAGTGCGAGATTTGCTCTAATTTCTTGCGACGCGAGGCCTCAAAGTTTACAAAAACTATGTAGAAACCGTTGGATTAGTCCATGGAATGTTTCCTGAAAGTTTCATGCGATTCTGAGATGGTTGAAAAATCTTGGAATTTTGAAAAAATACTAAGGCTATAGCACAGGGTTTTTTGCCGATTTTGGCCAAAAATTGAAAACTCTTGAAACTTTCAGGAAACCTTGTTTGGACAATAACAAGACTTTTTGTAATACATTTGCCTTATCTGTCTTCATCCGTTGGCGAGATATAGCAGCTTAAAGGTGTCTCCTTTGCGCGAAAGGTGTGATGTTTTAATTAGTGCGAGATTTGCTCTAATTTTCTCTAATTTCTTGCGACGCGAGGCCTCAAAGTTTACAAAAACTATGCAGAAACCGTTGGAACAGTCCCAGTCATGTTTCCTGAAAGTTTCATGCGATTCTGAGATGGTTGAAAAATCTTGGAATTTTGAAAAAATACTAAGGCTATAGCACAGGGTTTTTTGCCGATTTTGGCCAAAAATTGAAAACTCTTGAAACTTTCAGGAAACCTTGTTTGGACAATAACAAGACTTTTTGTAATACATTTGCCTTATCTGTCTTCATCCGTTGGCGAGATATAGCAGCTTAAAGGTGTCTCCTTTGCGCGAAAGGTGTGATGTTTTAATTAGTGCGAGATTTGCTCTAATTTCTTGCGACGCGCGGCCTCAAATTTTACAAAAATTATGCAGAAACCGTTGGATTAGTCCATGGAATGTTTCCTGAAAGTTTCATGCGATTCTGAGATGGTTGAAAAATCTTGGAATTTTGAAAAAATACTAAGGCTATAGCACAGGGTTTTTTGCCGATTTTGGCCAAAAATTGAAAACTCTTGAAACTTTCAGGAAACCTTGTTTGGACAATAACAAGACTTTTTGTAATACATTTGCCTTATCTGTCTTCATCCGTTGGCGAGATATAGCAGCTTAAATGTGTCTCCTTTGCGCGAAAGGTGTGATGTTTTAATTAGTGCGAGATTTGCTCTAATTTTCTCTAATTTCTTGCGACGCGAGGCCTCAAAGTTTACAAAAACTATGCAGAAACCGTTGGAACAGTCCCAGTCATGTTTTCTGAAAGTTTCATGCGATTCTGAGATGGTTGAAAAATCTTGGAATTTTGAAAAAATACTAAGGCTATAGCACAGGGTTTTTTGCCGATTTTGGCCAAAAATTGAAAACTCTTGAAACTTTCAGGAAACCTTGTTTGGACAATAACAAGACTTTTTGTAATACATTTGCCTTATCTGTCTTCATCCGTTGGCGAGATATAGCAGCTTAAATGTGTCTCCTTTGCGCGAAAGGTGTGATGTTTTAATTAGTGCGAGATTTGCTCTAATTTTCTCTAATTTCTTGCGACGCGCGGCCTCAAAGTTTACAAAAACTATGCAGAAACCGTTGGATTAGTCCATGGAATGTTTCCTGAAAGTTTCATGCGATTCTGAGATGGTTGAAAAATCTTGGAATTTTGAAAAAATACTAAGGCTATAGCACAGGGTTTTTTGCCGATTTTGGCCAAAAATTGAAAACTCTTGAAACTTTCAGGAAACCTTGTTTGGACAATAACAAGACTTTTTGTAATACATTTGCCTTATCTGTCTTCATCCGTTGGCGAGATATAGCAGCTTAAATGTGTCTCCTTTGCGCGAAAGGTGTGATGTTTTAATTAGTGCGAGATTTGCTCTAATTTCTTGCGACGCGAGGCCTCAAAGTTTACAAAAACTATGCAGAAACCGTTGGATTAGTCCATGGAATGTTTCCTGAAAGTTTCATGCGATTCTGAGATGGTTGAAAAATCTTGGAATTTTGAAAAAATACTAAGGCTATAGCACAGGGTTTTTTGCCGATTTTGGCCAAAAATTGAAAACTCTTGAAACTTTCAGGAAACCTTGTTTGGACAATAACAAGACTTTTTGTAATACATTTGCCTTATCTGTCTTCATCCGTTGGCGAGATATAGCAGCTTAAAGGTGTCTCCTTTGCGCGAAAGGTGTGATGTTTTAATTAGTGCGAGATTTGCTCTAATTTTCTCTAATTTCTTGCGACGCGAGGCCTCAAAGTTTACAAAAACTATGCAGAAACCGTTGGATTAGTCCATGGAATGTTTCCTGAAAGTTTCATGCGATTCTGAGATGGTTGAAAAATCTTGGAATTTTGAAAAAATACTAAGGCTATAGCACAGGGTTTTTTGCCGATTTTGGCCAAAAATTGAAAACTCTTGAAACTTTCAGGAAACCTTGTTTGGACAATAACAAGACTTTTTGTAATACATTTGCCTTATCTGTCTTCATCCGTTGGCGAGATATAGCAGCTTAAAGGTGTCTCCTTTGCGCGAAAGGTGTGATGTTTTAATTAGTGCGAGATTTGCTTTAATTTTCTCTAATTTCTTGCGACGCGAGGCCTCAAAGTTTACAAAAACTATGCAGAAACCGTTGGATTAGTCCATGGAATGTTTCCTGAAAGTTTCATGCGATTCTGAGATGGTTGAAAAATCTTGGAATTTTGAAAAAATACTAAGGCTATAGCACAGGGTTTTTTGCCGATTTTGGCCAAAAATTGAAAACTCTTGAAACTTTCAGGAAACCTTGTTTGGACAATAACAAGACTTTTTGTAATACATTTGCCTTATCTGTCTTCATCCGTTGGCGAGATATAGCAGCTTAAAGGTGTCTCCTTTGCGCGAAAGGTGTGATGTTTTAATTAGTGCGAGATTTGCTCTAATTTTCTCTACTTTCTTGCGACGCGCGGCCTTAAACTTTACAAAAACTATGCAGAAACCGTCGGCATAGTCCCAGGAATGTTTCCTGAAAGTTTCATGCGATTCTGAGATGGTTGAAAAATCTTGGAATTTTGAAAAAATACTAAGGCTATAGCACAGGGTTTTTTGCCGATTTTGGCCAAAAATTGAAAACTCTTGAAACTTTCAGGAAACCTTGTTTGGACAATAACAAGACTTTTTGTAATACATTTGCCTTATCTGTCTTCATCCGTTGGCGAGATATAGCAGCTTAAATGTGTCTCCTTTGCGCGAAAGGTGTGATGTTTTAATTAGTGCGAGATTTGCTCTAATTTCTTGCGACGCGAGGCCTCAAAGTTTACAAAAACTATGTAGAAACCGTTGGATTAGTCCATGGAATGTTTCCTGAAAGTTTCATGCGATTCTGAGATGGTTGAAAGATCTTGGAATTTTGAAAAAATACTAAGGCTATAGCACAGGGTTTTTTGCCGATTTTGGCCAAAAATTGAAAACTCTTGAAACTTTCAGGAAACCTTGTTTGGACAATAACAAGACTTTTTGTAATACATTTGCCTTATCTGTCTTCATCCGTTGGCGAGATATAGCAGCTTAAAGGTGTCTCCTTTGCGCGAAAGGTGTGATGTTTTAATTAGTGCGAGATTTGCTCTAATTTTCTCTAATTTCTTGCGACGCGAGGCCTCAAAGTTTACAAAAACTATGCAGAAACCGTTGGATTAGTCCATGGAATGTTTCCTGAAAGTTTCATGCGATTCTGAGATGGTTGAAAAATCTTGGAATTTTGAAAAAATACTAAGGCTATAGCACAGGGTTTTTTGCCGATTTTGGCCAAAAATTGAAAACTCTTGAAACTTTCAGGAAACCTTGTTTGGACAATAACAAGACTTTTTGTAATACATTTGCCTTATCTGTCTTCATCCGTTGGCGAGATATAGCAGCTTAAAGGTGTCTCCTTTGCGCGAAAGGTGTGATGTTTTAATTAGTGCGAGATTTGCTCTAATTTCTTGCGACGCGCGGCCTCAAATTTTACAAAAATTATGCAGAAACCGTTGGATTAGTCCATGGAATGTTTCCTGAAAGTTTCATGCGATTCTGAGATGGTTGAAAAATCTTGGAATTTTGAAAAAATACTAAGGCTATAGCACAGGGTTTTTTGCCGATTTTGGCCAAAAATTGAAAACTCTTGAAACTTTCAGGAAACCTTGTTTGGACAATAACAAGACTTTTTGTAATACATTTGCCTTATCTGTCTTCATCCGTTGGCGAGATATAGCAGCTTAAATGTGTCTCCTTTGTGCGAAAGGTGTGATGTTTTAATTAGTGCGAGATTTGCTTTAATTTTCTCTAATTTCTTGCGACGCGAGGCCTCAAAGTTTACAAAAACTATGCAGAAACCGTTGGATTAGTCCATGGAATGTTTCCTGAAAGTTTCATGCGATTCTGAGATGGTTGAAAAATCTTGGAATTTTGAAAAAATACTAAGGCTATAGCACAGGGTTTTTTGCCGATTTTGGCCAAAAATTGAAAACTCTTGAAACTTTCAGGAAACCTTGTTTGGACAATAACAAGACTTTTTGTAATACATTTGCCTTATCTGTCTTCATCCGTTGGCGAGATATAGCAGCTTAAATGTGTCTCCTTTGCGCGAAAGGTGTGATGTTTTAATTAGTGCGCGTTTTGCTCTAATTTCTTGCGACGCGAGGCCTCAAAGTTTACAAAAACTATGCAGAAACCGTTGGATTAGTCCATGGAATGTTTCCTGAAAGTTTCATGCGATTCTGAGATGGTTGAAAAATCTTGGAATTTTGAAAAAATACTAAGGCTATAGCACAGGGTTTTTTGCCGATTTTGGCCAAAAATTGAAAACTCTTGAAACTTTCAGGAAACCTTGTTTGGACAATAACAAGACTTTTTGTAATACATTTGCCTTATCTGTCTTCATCCGTTGGCGAGATATAGCAGCTTAAAGGTGTCTCCTTTGCGCGAAAGGTGTGATGTTTTAATTAGTGCGAGATTTGCTCTAATTTTCTCTAATTTCTTGCGACGCGTGGCCTCAAAGTTTACAAAAACTATGCAGAAACCGTTGGAACAGTCCCAGTCATGTTTCTTGAAAGTTTCATGCGATTCTGAGATGGTTGAAAAATCTTGGAATTTTGAAAAAATACTAAGGCTATAGCACAGGGTTTTTTGCCGATTTTGGCCAAAAATTGAAAACTCTTGAAACTTTCAGGAAACCTTGTTTGGACAATAACAAGACTTTTTGTAATACATTTGCCTTATCTGTCTTCATCCGTTGGCGAGATATAGCAGCTTAAATGTGTCTCCTTTGCGCGAAAGGTGTGATGTTTTAATTAGTGCGAGATTTGCTCTAATTTTCTCTAATTTCTTGCGACGCGAGGCCTCAAAGTTTACAAAAACTATGCAGAAACCGTTGGATTAGTCCATGGAATGTTTCCTGAAAGTTTCATGCGATTCTGAGATGGTTGAAAAATCTTGGAATTTTGAAAAAATACTAAGGCTATAGCACAGGGTTTTTTGCCGATTTTGGCCAAAAATTGAAAACTCTTGAAACTTTCAGGAAACCTTGTTTGGACAATAACAAGACTTTTTGTAATACATTTGCCTTATCTGTCTTCATCCGTTGGCGAGATATAGCAGCTTAAATGTGTCTCCTTTGCGCAAAAGGTGTGATGTTTTAATTAGTGCGAGATTTGCTCTAATTTTCTCTAATTTCTTGCGACGCGAGGCCTCAAAGTTTACAAAAACTATGCAGAAACCGTTGGATTAGTCCATGGAATGTTTCCTGAAAGTTTCATGCGATTCTGAGATGGTTGAAAAATCTTGGAATTTTGAAAAAATACTAAGGCTATAGCACAGGGTTTTTTGCCGATTTTGGCCAAAAATTGAAAACTCGTGAAACTTTCAGGAAACCTTGTTTGGACAATAACAAGACTTTTTGTAATACATTTGCCTTATCTGTCTTCATCCGTTGGCGAGATATAGCAGCTTAAACGTGTCTCCTTTGCGCGAAAGGTGTGATGTTTTAATTAGTGCGAGATTTGCTCTAATTTCTTGCGACGCGCGGCCTCAAAGTTTACAAAAACTATGCAGAAACCGTTGGATTAGTCCATGGAATGTTTCCTGAAAGTTTCATGCGATTCTGAGATGGTTGAAAAATCTTGGAATTTTGAAAAAATACTAAGGCTATAGCACAGGGTTTTTTGCCGATTTTGGCCAAAAATTGAAAACTCTTGAAACTTTCAGGAAACCTTGTTTGGACAATAACAAGACTTTTTGTAATACATTTGCCTTATCTGTCTTCATCCGTTGGCGAGATATAGCAGCTTAAAGGTGTCTCCTTTGTGCGAAAGGTGTGATGTTTTAATTAGTGCGAGATTTGCTTTAATTTTCTCTAATTTCTTGCGACGCGAGGCCTCAAAGTTTACAAAAACTATGCAGAAACCGTTGGATTAGTCCATGGAATGTTTCCTGAAAGTTTCATGCGATTCTGAGATGGTTGAAAAATCTTGGAATTTTAAAAAAATACTAAGGCTAGCACAGGGTTTTTTGCCGATTTTGGCCAAAAATTGAAAACTCTTGAAACTTTCAGGAAACCTTGTTTGGACAATAACAAGACTTTTTGTAATACATTTGCCTTATCTGTCTTCATCCGTTGGCGAGATATAGCAGCTTAAAGGTGTCTCCTTTGCGCGAAAGGTGTGATGTTTTAATTAGTGCGAGATTTGCTCTAATTTTCTCTAATTTCTTGCGACGCGAGGCCTCAAAGTTTACAAAAACTATGCAGAAACCGTTGGAACAGTCCCAGTCATGTTTCCTGAAAGTTTCATGCGATTCTGAGATGGTTGAAAAATCTTGGAATTTTGAAAAAATACTAAGGCTATAGCACAGGGTTTTTTGCCGATTTTGGCCAAAAATTGAAAACTCTTGAAACTTTCAGGAAACCTTGTTTGGACAATAACAAGACTTTTTGTAATACATTTGCCTTATCTGTCTTCATCCGTTGGCGAGATATAGCAGCTTAAAGGTGTCTCCTTTGCGCGAAAGGTGTGATGTTTTAATTAGTGCGAGATTTGCTCTAATTTTCTCTAATTTCTTGCGACGCGAGGCCTCAAAGTTTACAAAAACTATGCAGAAACCGTTGGATTAGTCCATGGAATGTTTCCTGAAAGTTTCATGCGATTCTGAGATGGTTGAAAAATCTTGGAATTTTGAAAAAATACTAAGGCTATAGCACAGGGTTTTTTGCCGATTTTGGCCAAAAATTGAAAACTCTTGAAACTTTCAGGAAACCTTGTTTGGACAATAACAAGACTTTTTGTAATACATTTGCCTTATCTGTCTTCATCCGTTGGCGAGATATAGCAGCTTAAAGGTGTCTCCTTTGCGCGAAAGGTGTGATGTTTTAATTAGTGCGAGATTTGCTCTAATTTCTTGCGACGCGCGGCCTCAAAGTTTACAAAAGTTATGCAGAAACCGTTGGATTAGTCCATGGAATGTTTCCTGAAAGTTTCATGCGATTCTGAGATGGTTGAAAAATCTTGGAATTTTGAAAAAATACTAAGGCTATAGCACAGGGTTTTTTGCCGATTTTGGCCAAAAATTGAAAACTCTTGAAACTTTCAGGAAACCTTGTTTGGACAATAACAAGACTTTTTGTAATACATTTGCCTTATCTGTCTTCATCCGTTGGCGAGATATAGCAGCTTAAAGGTGTATCCTTTGTGCGAAAGGTGTGATGTTTTAATTAGTGCGAGATTTGCTTTAATTTTCTCTAATTTCTTGCGACGCGAGGCCTCAAAGTTTACAAAAACTATGCAGAAGCCGTTGGATTAGTCCATGGAATGTTTCCTGAAAGTTTCATGCGATTCTGAGATGGTTGAAAAATCTTGGAATTTTGAAAAAATACTAAGGCTATAGCACAGGGTTTTTTGCCGATTTTGGCCAAAAATTGAAAACTCTTGAAACTTTCAGGAAACCTTGTTTGGACAATAACAAGACTTTTTGTAATACATTTGCCTTATCTGTCTTCATCCGTTGGCGAGATATAGCAGCTTAAATGTGTCTCCTTTGCGCGAAAGGTGTGATGTTTTAATTAGTGCGAGATTTGCTCTAATTTCTTGCGACGCGAGGCCTCAAAGTTTACAAAAACTATGCAGAAACCGTTGGATTAGTCCATGGAATGTTTCCTGAAAGTTTCATGCGATTCTGAGATGGTTGAAAAATCTTGGAATTTTGAAAAAATACTAAGGCTATAGCACAGGGTTTTTTGCCGATTTTGGCCAAAAATTGAAAACTCTTGAAACTTTCAGGAAACCTTGTTTGGACAATAACAAGACTTTTTGTAATACATTTGCCTTATCTGTCTTCATCCGTTGGCGAGATATAGCAGCTTAAAGGTGTCTCCTTTGCGCGAAAGGTGTGATGTTTTAATTAGTGCGAGATTTGCTCTAATTTTCTCTAATTTCTTGCGACGCGAGGCCTCAAAGTTTACAAAAACTATGCAGAAACCGTTGGATTAGTCCATGGAATGTTTCCTGAAAGTTTCATGCGATTCTGAGATGGTTGAAAAATCTTGGAATTTTGAAAAAATACTAAGGCTATAGCACAGGGTTTTTTGCCGATTTTGGCCAAAAATTGAAAACTCTTGAAACTTTCAGGAAACCTTGTTTGGACAATAACAAGACTTTTTGTAATACATTTGCCTTATCTGTCTTCATCCGTTGGCGAGATATAGCAGCTTAAAGGTGTCTCCTTTGCGCGAAAGGTGTGATGTTTTAATTAGTGCGAGATTTGCTCTAATTTTCTCTAATTTCTTGCGACGCGCGGCCTCAAAGTTTACAAAAACTATGCAGAAACCGTTGGATTAGTCCATGGCATGTTTCCTGAAAGTTTCATGCGATTCTGAGATGGTTGAAAAATCTTGGAATTTTGAAAAAATACTAAGGCTATAGCACAGGGTTTTTTGCCGATTTTGGCCAAAAATTGAAAACTCTTGAAACTTTCAGGAAACCTTGTTTGGACAATAACAAGACTTTTTGTAATACATTTGCCTTATCTGTCTTCATCCGTTGGCGAGATATAGTAGCTTAAAGGTGTCTCCTTTGCGCGAAAGGTGTGATGTTTTAATTAGTGCGAGATTTGCTCTAATTTCTTGCGACGCGCGGCCTCAAAGTTTACAAAAATTATGCAGAAACCGTTGGATTAGTCCATGGAATGTTTCCTGAAAGTTTCATGCGATTCTGAGATGGTTGAAAAATCTTGGAATTTTGAAAAAATACTAAGGCTATAGCACAGGGTTTTTTGCCGATTTTGGCCAAAAATTGAAAACTCTTGAAACTTTCAGGAAACCTTGTTTGGACAATAACAAGACTTTTTGTAATACATTTGCCTTATCTGTCTTCATCCGTTGGCGAGATATAGCAGCTTAAATGTCTCCTTTGCGCGAAAGGTGTGATGTTTTAATTAGTGCGAGATTTGCTCTAATTTCTTGCGACGCGCGGCCTCAAAGTTTACAAAACTTATGCAGAAACCGTTGGATTAGTCCATGGAATGTTTCCTGAAAGTTTCATGCGATTCTGAGATGGTTGAAAAATCTTGGAATTTTAAAAAAATACTAAGGCTAGCACAGGGTTTTTTGCCGATTTTGGCCAAAAATTGAAAACTCTTGAAACTTTCAGGAAACCTTGTTTGGACAATAACAAGACTTTTTGTAATACATTTGCCTTATCTGTCTTCATCCGTTGGCGAGATATAGCAGCTTAAAGGTGTCTCCTTTGCGCGAAAGGTGTGATGTTTTAATTAGTGCGAGATTTGCTCTAATTTTCTCTAATTTCTTGCGACGCGAGGCCTCAAAGTTTACAAAAACTATGCAGAAACCGTTGGAACAGTCCCAGTCATGTTTCCTGAAAGTTTCATGCGATTCTGAGATGGTTGAAAAATCTTGGAATTTTGAAAAAATACTAAGGCTATAGCACAGGGTTTTTTGCCGATTTTGGCCAAAAATTGAAAACTCTTGAAACTTTCAGGAAACCTTGTTTGGACAATAACAAGACTTTTTGTAATACATTTGCCTTATCTGTCTTCATCCGTTGGCGAGATATAGCAGCTTAAAGGTGTCTCCTTTGCGCGAAAGGTGTGATGTTTTAATTAGTGCGAGATTTGCTCTAATTTTCTCTAATTTCTTGCGACGCGAGGCCTCAAAGTTTACAAAAACTATGCAGAAACCGTTGGATTAGTCCATGGAATGTTTCCTGAAAGTTTCATGCGATTCTGAGATGGTTGAAAAATCTTGGAATTTTGAAAAAATACTAAGGCTATAGCACAGGGTTTTTTGCCGATTTTGGCCAAAAATTGAAAACTCTTGAAACTTTCAGGAAACCTTGTTTGGACAATAACAAGACTTTTTGTAATACATTTGCCTTATCTGTCTTCATCCGTTGGCGAGATATAGCAGCTTAAATGTGTCTCCTTTGCGCGAAAGGTGTGATGTTTTAATTAGTGCGAGATTTGCTCTAATTTCTTGCGACGCGAGGCCTCAAAGTTTACAAAAACTATGCAGAAACCGTTGGATTAGTCCATGGAATGTTTCCTGAAAGTTTCATGCGATTCTGAGATGGTTGAAAAATCTTGGAATTTTGAAAAAATACTAAGGCTATAGCACAGGGTTTTTTGCCGATTTTGGCCAAAAATTGAAAACTCTTGAAACTTTCAGGAAACCTTGTTTGGACAATAACAAGACTTTTTGTAATACATTTGCCTTATCTGTCTTCATCCGTTGGCGAGATATAGCAGCTTAAAGGTGTCTCCTTTGCGCGAAAGGTGTGATGTTTTAATTAGTGCGAGATTTGCTCTAATTTTCTCTAATTTCTTGCGACGGGAGGCCTCAAAGTTTACAAAAACTATGCAGAAACCGTTGGATTAGTCCATGGAATGTTTCCTGAAAGTTTCATGCGATTCTGAGATGGTTGAAAAATCTTGGAATTTTGAAAAAATACTAAGGCTATAGCACAGGGTTTTTTGCCGATTTTGGCCAAAAATTGAAAACTCTTGAAACTTTCAGGAAACCTTGTTTGGACAATAACAAGACTTTTTGTAATACATTTGCCTTATCTGTCTTCATCCGTTGGCGAGATATAGCAGCTTAAATGTCTCCTTTGCGCGAAAGGTGTGATGTTTTAATTAGTGCGAGATTTGCTCTAATTTCTTGCGACGCGCGGCCTCAAAGTTTACAAAACTTATGCAGAAACCGTTGGATTAGTCCATGGAATGTTTCCTGAAAGTTTCATGCGATTCTGAGATGGTTGAAAAATCTTGGAATTTTGAAAAAATACTAAGGCTATAGCACAGGGTTTTTTGCCGATTTTGGCCAAAAATTGAAAACTCTTGAAACTTTCAGGAAACCTTGTTTGGACAATAACAAGACTTTTTGTAATACATTTGCCTTATCTGTCTTCATCCGTTGGCGAGATATAGCAGCTTAAAGGTGTCTCCTTTGTGGGAAAGGTGTGATGTTTTAATTAGTGCGAGATTTGCTCTAATTTTCTCTAATTTCTTGCGACGCGAGGCCTCAAAGTTTACAAAAACTATGCAGAAACCGTTGGATTAGTCCATGGAATGTTTCCTGAAAGTTTCATGCGATTCTGAGATGGTTGAAAAATCTTGGAATTTTGAAAAAATACTAAGGCTAGCACAGGGTTTTTTGCCGATTTTGGCCAAAAATTGAAAACTCTTGAAACTTTCAGGAAACCTTGTTTGGACAATAACAAGACTTTTTGTAATACATTTGCCTTATCTGTCTTCATCCGTTGGCGAGATATAGCAGCTTAAAGGTGTCTCCTTTGCGCGAAAGGTGTGATGTTTTAATTAGTGCGAGATTTGCTCTAATTTTCTCTAATTTCTTGCGACGCGAGGCCTCAAAGTTTACAAAAACTATGCAGAAACCGTTGGAACAGTCCCAGTCATGTTTCCTGAAAGTTTCATGCGATTCTGAGATGGTTGAAAAATCTTGGAATTTTGAAAAAATACTAAGGCTATAGCACAGGGTTTTTTGCCGATTTTGGCCAAAAATTGAAAACTCTTGAAACTTTCAGGAAACCTTGTTTGGACAATAACAAGACTTTTTGTAATACATTTGCCTTATCTGTCTTCATCCGTTGGCGAGATATAGCAGCTTAAATGTGTCTCCTTTGCGCGAAAGGTGTGATGTTTTAATTAGTGCGAGATTTGCTCTAATTTTCTCTAATTTCTTGCGACGCGAGGCCTCAAAGTTTACAAAAACTATGCAGAAACCGTTGGAACAGTCCCAGTCATGTTTCCTGAAAGTTTCATGCGATTCTGAGATGGTTGAAAAATCTTGGAATTTTGAAAAAATACTAAGGCTATAGCACAGGGTTTTTTGCCGATTTTGGCCAAAAATTGAAAACTCTTGAAACTTTCAGGAAACCTTGTTTGGACAATAACAAGACTTTTTGTAATACATTTGCCTTATCTGTCTTCATCCGTTGGCGAGATATAGCAGCTTAAATGTGTCTCCTTTGCGCGAAAGGTGTGATGTTTTAATTAGTGCGAGATTTGCTCTAATTTTCTCTAATTTCTTGCGACGCGAGGCCTCAAAGTTTACAAAAACTATGCAGAAACCGTTGGATTAGTCCATGGAATGTTTCCTGAAAGTTTCATGCGATTCTGAGATGGTTGAAAAATGTTGGAATTTTGAAAAAATTCTAAGGCTAATAGCACAGGGCTTTTTGCCGATTTTGGCCAAAAATTGAAAACTCTTGAAACTTTCAGGAAACCTTGTTTGGACAATAACAAGACTTTTTGTAATACATTTGCCTTATCTGTCTTCATCCGTTGGCGAGATATAGTAGCTTAAAGGTGTCTCCTTTGCGCGAAAGGTGTGATGTTTTAATTAGTGCGAGATTTGCTCTAATTTTCTCTAATTTCTTGCGACGCGAGGCCTCAAAGTTTACAAAAACTATGCAGAAACCGTTGGAACAGTCCCAGTCATGTTTCCTGAAAGTTTCATGCGATTCTGAGATGGTTGAAAAATCTTGGAATTTTGAAAAAATACTAAGGCTATAGCACAGGGTTTTTTGCCGATTTTGGCCAAAAATTGAAAACTCTTGAAACTTTCAGGAAACCTTGTTTGGACAATAACAAGACTTTTTGTAATACATTTGCCTTATCTGTCTTCATCCGTTGGCGAGATATAGCAGCTTAAAGGTGTCTCCTTTGCGCGAAAGGTGTGATGTTTTAATTAGTGCGAGATTTGCTCTAATTTTCTCTAATTTCTTGCGACGCGAGGCCTCAAAGTTTACAAAAACTATGCAGAAACCGTTGGAACAGTCCCAGTCATGTTTCCTGAAAGTTTCATGCGATTCTGAGATGGTTGAAAAATCTTGGAATTTTGAAAAAATACTAAGGCTATAGCACAGGGTTTTTTGCCGATTTTGGCCAAAAATTGAAAACTCTTGAAACTTTCAGGAAACCTTGTTTGGACAATAACAAGACTTTTTGTAATACATTTGCCTTATCTGTCTTCATCCGTTGGCGAGATATAGCAGCTTAAATGTGTCTCCTTTGCGCGAAAGGTGTGATGTTTTAATTAGTGCGAGATTTGCTCTAATTTTCTCTAATTTCTTGCGACGCGAGGCCTCAAAGTTTACAAAAACTATGCAGAAACCGTTGGATTAGTCCATGGAATGTTTCCTGAAAGTTTCATGCGATTCTGAGATGGTTGAAAAATGTTGGAATTTTGAAAAAATACTAAGGCTATAGCACAGGGTTTTTTGCCGATTTTGGCCAAAAATTGAAAACTCTTGAAACTTTCAGGAAACCTTGTTTGGACAATAACAAGACTTTTTGTAATACATTTGCCTTATCTGTCTTCATCCGTTGGCGAGATATAGTAGCTTAAAGGTGTCTCCTTTGCGCGAAAGGTGTGATGTTTTAATTAGTGCGAGATTTGCTCTAATTTTCTCTAATTTCTTGCGACGCGAGGCCTCAAAGTTTACAAAAACTATGCAGAAACCGTTGGAACAGTCCCAGTCATGTTTCCTGAAAGTTTCATGCGATTCTGAGATGGTTGAAAAATCTTGGAATTTTGAAAAAATACTAAGGCTATAGCACAGGGTTTTTTGCCGATTTTGGCCAAAAATTGAAAACTCTTGAAACTTTCAGGAAACCTTGTTTGGACAATAACAAGACTTTTTGTAATACATTTGCCTTATCTGTCTTCATCCGTTGGCGAGATATAGCAGCTTAAATGTGTCTCCTTTGCGCGAAAGGTGTGATGTTTTAATTAGTGCGAGATTTGCTCTAATTTTCTCTAATTTCTTGCGACGCGAGGCCTCAAAGTTTACAAAAACTATGCAGAAACCGTTGGATTAGTCCATGGAATGTTTCCTGAAAGTTTCATGCGATTCTGAGATGGTTGAAAAATCTTGGAATTTTGAAAAAATACTAAGGCTATAGCACAGGGTTTTTTGCCGATTTTGGCCAAAAATTGAAAACTCTTGAAACTTTCAGGAAACCTTGTTTGGACAATAACAAGACTTTTTGTAATACATTTGCCTTATCTGTCTTCATCCGTTGGCGAGATATAGTAGCTTAAAGGTGTCTCCTTTGCGCGAAAGGTGTGATGTTTTAATTAGTGCGAGATTTGCTCTAATTTTCTCTAATTTCTTGCGACGCGAGGCCTCAAAGTTTACAAAAACTATGCAGAAACCGTTGGAACAGTCCCAGTCATGTTTCCTGAAAGTTTCATGCGATTCTGAGATGGTTGAAAAATCTTGGAATTTTGAAAAAATACTAAGGCTATAGCACAGGGTTTTTTTTCGATTTTGGCCAAAAATTGAAAACTCTTGAAACTTTCAGGAAACCTTGTTTGGACAATAACAAGACTTTTTGTAATACATTTGCCTTATCTGTCTTCATCCGTTGGCGAGATATAGCAGCTTAAAGGTGTCTCCTTTGCGCGAAAGGTGTGATGTTTTAATTAGTGCGAGATTTGCTCTAATTTTCTCTAATTTCTTGCGACGCGAGGCCTCAAAGTTTACAAAAACTATGCAGAAACCGTTGGAACAGTCCCAGTCATGTTTCCTGAAAGTTTCATGCGATTCTGAGATGGTTGAAAAATCTTGGAATTTTGAAAAAATACTAAGGCTATAGCACAGGGTTTTTTGCCGATTTTGGCCAAAAATTGAAAACTCTTGAAACTTTCAGGAAACCTTGTTTGGACAATAACAAGACTTTTTGTAATACATTTGCCTTATCTGTCTTCATCCGTTGGCGAGATATAGCAGCTTAAATGTGTCTCCTTTGCGCGAAAGGTTTGATGTTTTAAGTAGTGCGAGATTTGCTTTAATTTTCTCTAATTGCTTGCGGCGCGCGGCCTCAAAGTTTACAAAAACTATGGAGAAACCGTCGGCATAGTCCCAGGAATGTTTCCTGAAAGTTTCATTCGATTCTGAGATGGTTGAAAAATCTTGGAATTTTGAAAAAATACTAAGGCTATAATACAGGGTTTTTTGCCGATTTTGGCCAAAAATTGAAAACTCTTGAAACTTTCAGGAAAGCTTTAGAGCAAATGATGCACTTATTAAAACATCAGACCTTTCGAGCAAAAGAGACACATTTGAGCTGGTATATCTCGCCAACGGATGAAGATAGATAAAGCAAAAGTATTGAAAAAGGCTTGTTAGAAGTTTGTCTATATTGTATTGCAGAAATGAACTGGAGCTTGGACACTGATTTTAGAGTGTTAACAGAGAGAGCGAGATTGGAATTCAGCTTGGAACAACTGATTAAACATGGAAAGACTAAAAAATTATGGTTGTGTTCATATTGGGCAAGTTAGATCAACCAAGGCTGTGGGCAAATAGAATGTGAAGAGCCAATGTTATCTTGGATTCGTCTAACTATTCATCCTTAACCTTTCGACACTGTAAACACGTGCCAATATGATCCCATCGTAGTGTTAAAGGGCCCCAAACCGCTATAGCCAATGCATGACGGAGTTACTAAAAAAGATGGAGTTCTATTTGATTTGAGTTTTTCTGTAATAATTTATAAATCCTTAAAAATTAAGACAATTTTGTCATTAGGGTTTCCCTCATAAAACAGTCTTGTTCCTATTCCCTTAATTCCTTGATACCCTCAATAGAAAAGAGAAAATTTGTAAGGAATTTGGTTTTGCATAAAACATTTGATAGTCTGTTATCATGTAAATACTCCCTCCACTTCAACATTGAATGGAGGGACAACTTCAGTGCTGCTATACAAGTGTAGAAATTGCTGAGCATGCAATCCACCAGTGAAAATAACAAAACTGCTACACGTCACACTCTTGTGGACCAGACTACGCACATTTTCATTGCACATTCAAAGCCTTTCAGAAACTTGGTTTGCCTGACCAGTACATACTCCTATGAAGAGCCCCTGACTTACTATTATTTATCATTGTACCTATTTCATAGGCAATTTACACGTGACCTCATACATGATGTATTACGTGTCTCGTCTAAGATGTCCATTTAGTGTTCCATTCATGATTCGTTTCTTTGCTTCAAACACAGTCGTTTCTTCATCACTGTCCTCTTCTGTGTCACTGAAATCCATGTATTTACCTGGAAGACGATAAAAGACGAGCCTCAAACCACATATAGTAATACACAACAATACTTGGATTACTATTGTGGCTGTTGCAACTACTACAAATACTAGTAAAGTACTACCATTACAACCTACTATACTACTGCTCTGAAACACCTAACGCTACTACCACAAATACTACATAACAATTACTACATAACTACTACAAATACTAGTAAAGTACTACCACTACAACCTACTATACTACTGCTCTGAAACAACTAACACTACTACCACAAATACTACATAACAATTACTACATAACTACTACAAATACTAGTAAAGTACTACCACTACAACCTACTATACTACTGCTCTGAAACACCTAACACTACTACCACAAATACTACATAACAATTACTACATAACTACTACAAATACTAGTAAAGTACTACCACTACAACCTACTATACTACTGCTCTGAAACAACTAGAGTGATTTCAATAAACCCGTGAAACAGATACTAGACTATTAGAGACTATTAGAGACTATTAGAATTGTCATTTTCCGCGTAATTTGCAAAACTAATGAGCCTGCATGCACTACTGGCATTTGGTCGGTAAAAGGACAAGAAATTGCCTTGAGTTGACGTCGACTCGCATGTTTTTAGTGACGTTCCGTAGATATGCCTTCAATATATTTGTATCGACGCGGACATTAACACTTGCTAGCTGTTGGATCGCGGCCACTTCGGATATTCAATTTCCCAATATCGCGACATTTTGTTTCGAATCAAAGATATAAACAAATACTCTCTACTAGATACTAGTACACCCTCACTAATAAAAACTGTTTCACGGGTTTATTGAAATCACTCTAACACTACTACCACAAATACTACACAGCTACTACAAATACTGGTATACTTCTACAGCAACTGCTACTACTACTTCTACAAGTACTAATATAGCACTAGTGCAACAACTACAACTATCATCACAACTACAATCCTGAACAAAATGTGTTAACACATGCTTTAAATGTCGTACTTTTGTCAAAACTATCATGCTGTGAGTCATCCAGTTCCAAAGAAAACTGCTTTTAATCCCCCCCCCCCCCCCCCCCCCCCCCCATATCAATGTTGTAGCTTGAATTTGGAAGAGTTCCGGTAAGACTTTGACGGAAAACCGTTGCTAAATACAGTTGAACCTCGCTATTTCGAACTCGGTTAATTCAAAGTCCCCGTTAATTCGAAGTCAAGCCGAATCCTCTTGGATTATTTTTTTTCAGTCATTTACCATCGGCTATTTCGAAACCCCACTATTTCGAGCTTTTTTTTATGTCCCATGCGACTTCGAAATAGCGGGGTTAGACTGTAATTAATTTATCAACATTGAATGGGGGAAGGGGGGGGGGGGGGGGGGGGAGAATGTGTCAACACTTTTGTCCGAGATTGTAGGTCACTAAGGTCTATCATTTTTATACAAGTAACCTTTTGGTAGCATCTCCATACTCTCTGCCTTGTCATCATCATCAAGAATGGCATAGCGATGTCGCTTCCGGCCACGCATGCGCCTCCTAAGGATAAAACCATGGAGTCATTAGTGCTGATCCAAGACAGACTGTTCAATATAGTGCATTTCTTTTTTGGTGGGAAGGATGTGCTTCTATATGTGAAGAAGATGTGTCTTTACAACAGATTGTTCCAGAGTAACTTTAAATTGTTGGAAGCCTACTGATACTTCAGTAACTTGGCTGCCAAACAGCAGATGCTTCTATAAACTTTCGCAGAGAAACAGTACACTTTTTTGAAGATGCACTTCCAAAACCCTCTTCTGTAGTTGACAGCAACCGCAATGGGATTGATTAAAAAAAAAAAAAAACTGATTGTTCAATGCCCTGCGTGCAAAGCATGAGGTCAGGAAGCCAACCTCTCACTAGTCACGTTCTTTGTGTAGGCATCACACGTGCCAGACACGTGCTTTACGCATCGAACGCGCCAAATACGCGCTTTACTTCTCCAACTTTTTACCAAACGCGCCGGGCAGCGTGCCACACACGCATTACTCCACACGCGCGCCGCACAAGTTCTTTAGCGTCTGACACGCGCTTTGTGCGCCTCAAACCAGTGCTTTACGCACCACACGCGCGGCGTAAGACAGGTAGCCACAGAAGACACGCATACCAGAAATCTGGAGAAGTTCTCTCCAAGGACGGAGGGTCCACAGATAGAACAAGCTTCTTACGACTAAGTCTAGAGAGAAGAAAAACAGGAAAGAACAGGAACAAGGCAAAAGGATCAGAAAAAGTGCAGGCGGAATGCGGTGGATAATGACGATGCAGCGAGATTGGCGAGGGACATGACCAAAAGATGGTGCAGCGGTAATAGTGTGAGAATGAAGGCGATAACAGGAGCACGCTGTATCAAAGCTCTAGTAGAAGATGGCAAGAAATGCTGGAGAAAGACGCACTAAGTACAGACGAGAGTACGAATAAGAGGAAGCGTGACACGTGCTTGTAGATCCCTTTAACCCTTTCACTCCCAAGCTCAAAATGCAACTTCTCCAAACTTCTTAAAAGGGAAATAAATGAGTAGCTTAATGAGAATTGATAGTTTAATCAGCCATCAACTGAGCAAGGTACCGAAAGCCAAGTTCTCCTTACTGCATGATATATTTGTGCTGCTGAAACTGAAGGAGAAAATTGAACTTCATCACTCTTGAACACGTTTCCGACCCGCGTGATTCGAATGGTAAATAAACAGAGGAAAACAGAAACAATTATAGAAGTTGTGTAGAAAAGGCGGCGTTCAACTTGTGATGCACAAAACATATCCACCGTTAGTCTAATGGAGAAAGAAACGTTCAAACTAATCCCCGCCGTATGGATAAGCAAACATCTGCGAATATCGCATTTCTGGTAGACACACGTGAGAGATAAGGGTTGTGAGACGTGACGGTGGACAGTCAGACAAGGCTGAGTGTCTTGCACCCCCTCCCCTCCCCCCTCCCTTACTTACCTTCCCATGCACCAACACGCGCCCCATATGATGCCCACAATACCCATGATGATGCCGAACACAATAACTGTGACATACAGAATGCTCCAGTCTGTAGATAAAAGAATACACACACAAATGATACTCCTACTGACTACCAGACTGCTTATATGTAATGTCCCTTTCTTTTCGCCAAGATAATATGCAGGAGGGAAACGAACGCGATTCAAACGCGATGCATCCGAGATCAGCGTCCATGTCTTGCTCCGCCGTACGGTGGAATAATTTCGCGCATACGACCTTGAAGAGAAAGGGGGGGGGGGGGGGAGGGGGGGGAGGAAGGGTGGGACGACGGAGTGTAAAGCTTAGTCTTCAAGAATAATCCAACAAAACAGTGTTTGAGTGGGACAGAGGGATTATTACGTATACAGATATTTCAATGGTGTACTCACCGCAGTTGGTTTCTTTCACTCCGAAATTAGTTTTGAAGAAATCCTGCATCCAGAAGCTCTCACACACGCATAACTTGGTAATCTTGTCACAGTAGCCATGTCCAGAGCAGTTATTCCTACAAACTGCGCAAGAAAAAAAGCGGGTTAGCGCTCGCCTCCGCCAACTACTTTTCAGTGCAATACCAGTTCGCGTAGCGGCGGAGCCATAAAACGTGGAAACAAAATCAACACAAGGTATAGGGATAAGCTAGGCACCACAAAGAATGTCAGCCACTACTTTAACACATGATGAATCAACTAAAGGTCGATGCGTGGAAGGTGGACGCCGTTAAGACGTTTGAGCTGACGTTTCGAGCGCCAGCCCTTCATCGGAGCAGCAACAACAACAACAACAACAACAACAACAACAACAAACAACAACAAACAACAACAACGACAACAACAACAACAGCAACAAACAACAACAACAGACAACAACAAACAACAACAAACAACAACAACAACAACAGCAACAAACAACAACAACAACAACAACAAACAACAACAAACAACAACAAACAACAACAAACAACAACAACAACAGCAACAAACAACAACAAACAACAAACAACAACAACAACAACTACTACTACTACTACTACTGCTATAGTTAAAGCTCCCGTAAGCGGACACCCTTGCGAAGCAATAAAGTGTCTGCAACTGGAACTGTCCGCTTAAGAGAACTAGAGTTTAAATGTGGTTTCGTAGAAGCGTCCGTAAGTAGAGCTGTCCGCTTACGAGAGTGTCCGCCAAGAGAGCTTCGATACTATTACTACTACCAGTGCGGCTGTGGTCGTGGCTGCTGCTGTTGCTGCTACTAAAACAGACCTAGTTTGACAGTTTGCTTACTATAGGGTTCAACTTTCAGCATCCTGAACTCAAAGAATCCCTCCTCGTTCTCAATTTTTTGTTTCAAGAGGTCCGCCACGTCCTGTCCATCCCTGGCGCGCCCATCAAGTTTTCCCTTCACGTAAAAGATCACCATCAGGCTGCAGGATAAACAATAACACAAAAAGAGTGATCAACTTCAATTTTCTCCTTCAGTTTTTCACCAGATATATATCAACCAGTAAGTAGAAAGTGCCTTTGATAGCTTGCTCAGATGAAAGCTGATTGAACAATTTTCTCTTTCAGTTTTTCACCAGATATATATCAACTAGTAAGGAGAACTTGGCTTTTCATAGCTTGCTCAGATGAAAGGTGATTAAACTATCAATTCTCACTACATCACTCATACATCTCCTTCTCGAATAGTTAGGAGTATCTGTATTCTGACCTGTGTCCTGCTCCAGATTCCTTCAGATGCTCCACGGTGATGTCTTCATCTTGAACATTTAAAATCACTGCCAGTTTACGAATAAGCTGCTCCTGTAAAGATAATAATGCCAGATTCAGGTGCCTTAGTAACCGTGCTTTACCATAGAATTGTTACGTACTGTATTAGAAGAGAACAATAAAGAAAGTTCTACCTTGTTATCTTGGGTAAACTTGGTGATATCCACATCAAGGTAGAGCTCCACAAGATGCGCACTGTTTTCATCTGAGATATAAAACACATAGTTAGCACGCTACACGCACAGAAAGAGAAAAGAAACAATCTCACCCTAACCCTATACTCTAACAGTGAGGCAAAGAAAGTTGTTGTTCTACCTATATTCTTTAACAGTGAGGCAGAGAATTGTTGTTCTACCTACCTTCTTTAACAGTGAGAATGGACTCGTCGCTCGATTTAAGGCCTTTAGCATCTACGACGGTCAGTTTGAACTTGTACATCCCTTCCACCACGTTAGACAGTCGCAACACTGCCTGATGATCACTATTATTGATTACATCCTAAACAAACAAACAAACAAACAAACAAATAAACAACGTAAGCAACCAAAGAGAAGAAAAGGAAGAGAAATAGAGAGTCACTGCCACCATATGCGTGACACAAGTTTGGACTCTGAACCATGAACCGTGAATATTTAGAGCTGAAGAAGCTTCGGTGCACTAGTGGTCGTCACTAAGGACTCCGAGACACATGCAACTTCCCCTGAACAAGCCTTAGTTGAGTTTCCCCGGCTAAGTCCTCAGGTTTTACAAGCAATTCCACAGTTTTGTGCAACTACCTCTGACTAAAAAATAACGGTACTCACTCCCGCCGCGGGACTCTTGGGATCTCGTGCCCATTCGTACTCCATAATACCGTGGTCGTCGGAGGACTGGGACCCATCAAGTTCGGCTGCACGGTTTGGCAGATAAACCACGACATCCGCGCCCGCGTTGGCTTGTGGGGGCTTATTGACGTCTGAAAAGATATAATTGAAATCATGTCACACAGGGAGAACATTACTGACAGCACGTGTAGAGATGATGAGACGTGGTGTTATTTTTTCAGTGTCCTCAGTTCACAAAACCTATTTTCATCAACACACGTTTTAGTTTTCCTTTTTTGCATTCTGTTGTATTCTTAATTCAGCCATTTATACCATACATTTCCTCTTTTCCTCAACTTAACCATTATTCAACAACAAATACGAACTGCTCAGGTCGTCAAAACATCAGTGACCAACAACTACCTTCGTCGAGACGATCAACAATCACTCAAGTTGTTGTCATAAACTTTCTGTTTGATCGCCTCACACATGGTGAGCACCTTGAACTTAAGAGGGGAGGGGAGGGGTGAATTGGCTCACCTTTCTTAACGTTCACAGCCACAGTGTCGGAGTCGGTGAGGCCCTTGTCATCAGTAACGGTCAGCTGAAACACGTACCGACCTTCCTTCAGTCCGTGGATCGTTACCACTCTCTCGTCCGCGCCGGACATGTCTGATGTATCTGGCCCGCTGCCGGGTGAAAGTTTAAAGTTAGTATGTCACGCTTCCTTTGCATCCACAGATTTACAGTACCAAAGATTCACAAACTAAACTCAAAGTAACTACAAACCCCTGATATCGCTGTTATAAACTACTTTAGTCGTAATTGTCCTCTTCATTTCTTCCTTCCCTCTTTCCCTTCGTCCTTCCCTCTTTCCCTTCGTCCTTCCCTCTTTCTCTTCGTCCTTCCTTCTTTCCTTCTTCCCTGCTTTCCTTCTCTCTTTCTTCAGTTTTTTTTTATCTTTTTGTCTTTTTTCTTTTTCGTATTTTGGCTGACTAAACACGTGCAAGTGTAACTGTTCTACGTTACACGGTGATTAAACATGTCGACAACTGTTTCACAGATTGGCGTAAAACCCATCTAGTTCTTAAGATTCCACACCTGGTTTGTTGCCAGTGATACTTGACGATCTTTTGGTCATCTCGGCTGTCTTTCCCGTCCAAAGTCGTCGTATCATCGGGGTAAACAAGGTCCTTAAAATTCACAACACAAACAAACAAATTCAACGTACAGCGAAACAAATTACAGAGTCGAGGTTGAGAGTGGGCAGCTGAATAGAAACAGCCAAACTAATGTCACTACTCAGGGGTCAGCAACAGCAAGTGAAAGTGCAGTAGGATTACAAACAGTAGTAACAGCAATTGACGAAAGCAACAACTATAAAGAACAACAACAGCAGCCAAACCAGGGAGATGATGACAGCTGCAGTACAAGCACTAGCCTGCCAAACAGTTGCCTTGCATCGGAACAACCCCTGGTTTGATAAATGAAATTGGCGTCCGATGTGAGGCGACTGTTTTTGCAGGCCATAGCACTAAAAGCCAAGGAAGCACCAATTCAAGAAGATTTGCAGCTTAAGGCCCGTGTATCTGGTGCTGACCTTGTCTGAGCCAGCTTTGGCTACAGGAGGTGTGTTCTTCTCGGGTTGAACCACGACTGTCACAGAAGAGATGGCTGTCTGTCCACCTCTATCCGTCACTTTTAACATGAAGGTGTAGTCGCCGACCACCATGTTGGACACCTTCAAAATGGGCGAACTAGTTCCCTGAAAACAACAACAACAACAACAACAACAACAAAACGGACAAATATGAGGTCAGAATCTGATCATGCAAACAGCAGGATCCTGAAGGTTACAGAGCCACAGTTCAATCACCTGCATGTCGCCGACAGCGGGACTGGAAGGGGCCTTGCTCCACTCATAGCTAACAATACCCTGCGATAGAAGAAAGAACGATAAGAATGATATTGTTTACAAGTCCAGCGTACAACATCAGGACAAATAAATTAACAAAGATGTTGGGGCACTCTACCTTATCATCTGTACTTCCGTTTCCATACAACGTCACATGATTGACAGGTAGAGTTAACACGACGTCATTTCCGGCCCTGGCCACGGGAGGGTAATCTTTTTCTGTATAGAAATAGAACAACGTCTTATAAGAACCAGGAATGTTCAGGGTGGAAACTTTGCGTGTGCGTGCGTGCAAGTGCGTGTGTATGTGTGTGTGTGCGTGTTTGCGCGCGTGTCACACAGAAAAGAGACAGATGTAAACAGAAGCAGAGAGAAGTTCCATGAATGCAGACGAACCATTGTTCACAGTTACTGTCGCTATTGCAGAATCAGATGCGCCATCGGAGTCCGTGACTGTCAATCTGTTGAACGAAAACCAAAAAGACAGGTGGCTAATAAGCTACGCGAAAAAAGTTATAATCACAGCTTCTACTGACTATTCCGTCGGCTTTTTCAGTGACTCGCGGGTTAGCCCGACAGAAACCCGCACGCATATTGCTTTGCGAGTGACCCGCGGGTAACGCAGACAAAACCCGCGGATGGTTAATGTATACACGCGGATCCTATGCAGATGAGAGAAGTTATCCAGATGATGCTTAGCTGCTTTCCGTTCCGTGAGCTTCAGTTGAAATACTGGTCACAACACACAGTGAAGAAAAAGCCTTACTTGAAGGTGTAGATGCCTGGAACAAGCGACTTGAGTTGCAGGACAGGAGAGTCTGCCCCGGAGCTAATCACTTTGTGCTTGTCGTTTAGCGGTCCCTTTACCTCCTCCCACTTGTACTGTGCAATCTTGTCGTCATCAGAACTCTCTATACAAACACAGACACAAGTTATTCAGTGGAAATCTGTTCTTGACGTCACTTCCGTTGGCGGGAGAAAGACGTATGATGAATCCACTAAAGATCGATGTGTAAAAAAAAAACTGGACGCCATTAAGAAGTTTGATTTGAAATTGCAAGTGTTATCCGTTAGTCAAAGCAAGTCAAGTGATTAGATTTAAATCAAGTCCTCACGTGATCCATCCAGCACGACTTCATTGGTTGGCAAGGTGATGGTTTGTTCCTTGGGAGAAATATCCGCACGTGGAGGCTTGTTTACTCGAGGCGCTGCAACGAAGAAGCAAGACATCAGACACAAACCCGAAGTCACTTCGGAAGAACCTCGGAAAAATTCGGAAACTTTCTGAGAAAACCTGGAAACTAACAAAAAACAAGAGGCTGTTTCGTTCACAAGAAACCTATTGCTCCGACGAAGGACGAACACCAGGAGGTTGAGATTTACCGCGTCAACGATGAATCATACGTTTATATAGGAAACAGACCACTATTTATGCAGTGCTTCAACAGCCACACTATTGCACATCGCGACACCTGTAGCTCACCTGGTTTGACTGTAACATTCACGTGAGCATAACCATAAGCGCCTTCACTGCTGGTTACCTTGACCTTGAACTGGTACACACCAGGCTCATCCAGCTGAAGAAGGCAAACAACAAATACCAGACACGGACGGTTAACAACTGCACGACTCACGCACACCACTACATATGTGGGAACAACGTAGCACTGAGTTCTGACAGTGGTCGGTAACGTAGTCAGTATGTGGTCGGTAATGTGGTCGGTATGTGGTCGGTGTGTAGTCGGTATGTGGTCGGTATGTGGTCGGTATGTGGTCGGTAATGTGGTCGGTAACGTAGTCAGTATGTGGTCGGTAATGTGGTCGGTATGTGGTCGGTGTGTAGTCGGTATGTAGTCGGTATGTAGTCGGTATGTGGTCGGTAATGTGGTCGGTGTGTAGTCGGTATGTGGTCGGTAATGTGGTCGGTGTATACTCGGTATGTGGTCGGTATGTAGACAGTATATGGTCGGTAATGTGGTCGGTGTGTACTCGGTATGTGGTCGGTAATGTGGTCAGTATGTGGTCGGTATGTTATCTACCAATATTATACGGTCGGATAGATAGAGTGAAGTGAACTAAAGTCTGGAGAGGATAATATTGACTGATCCAGAGACACTGACACACCTGTGACAGAGTGACTCTTTGAGTGTCCTGTCCTGCCATGTAGCCATGGCTTCCTCCAGGAGCTGAGATCTGCTGCCAGTGATATGAGTAGGGATTGTCTGTTAAAAAAAAAAAAAAAATTATACAAACAAAACACTTTGAGTTGAACTGTCACTGTAAATTGATCAAGCACCCCTTTCACTCCCAAGATCAAAATGCAGATTCTCCCACCTTTTTGAAAAGAAAATATGTAAGTGATGTAGTGAGAATTGATACTTTAATCAGTTATCATCTGAGAAGCTATCAAAAGTCAACTTCTCCTTACTCTATGATATATCTGGCAACAAAACTGAAAGATAAAATTGAAATTGATCACTCTTGGGAGCACAGTACCTGATGTTTCTTTTGGCCATGCACTAGCATACAAGCTGATGGTATCGGATGGCAGGATGAGTTGACTGTTTTCACCTGCAGATACTTTCAGAGAAGCCTGTGGCTCTATAAAGACAAGAGAAGTCATGCTCCTTTAATACCACCAGCCTGCAGGACACTTGCTACTCTGTACAGTAACTACTCTACTTACTTTTGGCTGTTGGTCTGGTAGTGGAAGGTTTACCTGGGTTGGCAAAACAAACATGAAACAGTCATGAGAATGACAACAACAACAACAACAACAACAACAACAACAACAACAACAACAACAACAATAACAACAAAGAATGCAAATTTCCACTTGTACATGCAGGTTTAGTAAAGTGCAAAGGCAGTAACAATAAAGTATGTTTCCATTACAAATACTTTAGGCTGATCAAATGCCACCAAATTATTTCAAATTTCAATGCTACACAGGTCTCAAACTTGACTCTTTCCAATTTGAGCATTCAAAACAGCTTGGGTGTGAGTTTAAAGGGTACCGGTACTGCAAGTCAGATACTATTTTGCCAATGTTGGTCCAAGAGTCTTCTCCAGATTTACTACACTACACCAGGTTTTATAAGAGCGGTACATGTACAAATGATACATAAAGTTCTCTCTACCTGTGGACTGCTCCCCAGGTGCTACACCAGAATGTTCTGTCACATTCTTCGATGACTCTGCAAGTTGTTTCAGTTGGGTAAAATGCAGAATAGATTAACACTGAGACCTTACAGTACAGTACATGGCAGCATGTGATGTTAATGTCATTAAAAGCTGCATACGATTGAAGATTTACTGCTGCACATAAATTTTCTGCCTCTCTGGGCAGAAAAGACTGCTGTGACACTGACTTGTTACCTGTAAACGTCTTTGTTGGCATTTGTGTAGGACTGATTGAATCATTTCTGGATAACCCTAAACGTAAAAGAATAGAAAAAAAATTACAAATACAGCACACATGCATCAAAAGCAAAAAAAAAAAAAAAAAAAGTTATGGTACACACAAAAAAAGAATATTGTATTGCTGTACATCCAGGGCAGGTAAAGTGAAAATAAAGGGGAAACAGTGGGTGGAGAATTCCTGGGATTTCACTTGACTTTACCTTCTGACTTGTTCATTTTATTGGTAGTAGGAATAGGTGGGGATGTGCTGTTTGCACCCTCCTGAATGGCAAAGTCAATTTCATCTTTCCCTGTTGAATTCACTCTGACCATGTTGTTGTTGTTGGTAGTGGTTGGAGTTGGAGTGGAGACACTTGGCAAGGACTTGACCGTGGGTGTGGATAGGGGCACAACAGCTGTGGGTGAAGCTTGCTTCTGCGAAAACAAACAAACAAACAAACAAACAAACAAACACAACAGGTAAACCAAGAGAAAGTGTCACACTTGATCAGTGATGCCAAAAGCAATAAAAAACAAACCACTCATGAATCTTAGACACTCCCAAAAGTGAATAACATGATTTTATCTTTAATTTTCCCCCACCAGGGATGCATTATTCACAAATAGAAAAATAATGTGGAAATTGAGCTTTAGAGCTGGTTTCCATAATAATCTATGGGACTAAAAGTTCTATGCATGCCCATCTACACTAAGTATATATTTGGCTTATAAATTTTTTTTAACCCAGAGTCAAATTAATTTTTGAAACAAGTGAAATTTTCAAACAACAACTCACTGTATTACACCATACTTACCATATCTCTTTCAGCACTTTGCACAACATCAGGTTCAACGCCGTCACCGTCACTTGACTGCTTACTCTCACCAATTGGATCAAGCAACCCTAAAGAGTCCTGTAGTCTATCCTTTGTTGGACCAGGTGTGGATAAATGCAACTGTGTTGGTCTTTCTGTTGGATTTAAATGTGGTGGCTCTGTTGTGTTGACTGTCCTGGGGTCAGTTTCTTCAGCCAATTCTGAATCCTTAGGACCCGTTGGTGCAGTTTGTTCAGAAAGAACAGATTGAGCAGGCTTCCCTGAAGCAATATTCCCCGACGTGTCTTGCTCTAAATCTTTTTCCTCCTTATCGCTCACTTCCTCACGCTTTGTTCCTAATGGATCGCCCCTGAGAATGCTCTGCATGCTAGCTGCAGATGAATTATCTAGAGATTCTCTTTGAAGTTCTAACCTGTTACCAGATACAGTCTTGGCTTGGTCTGTTTGTCCCCATTGAAAACTTTGATGCCTTAGCTGTTGTTCTGCTTTTAAGTCATTCTTAGTACCAGATAATGATTCTTCTTCCTTCTGTTGGTTTGCAGCAGACTCCCTTTCTTGTGAGGCTCTAGCAGAACCCTCTTGTGGTACCGAGGACTTTCTGGACTCTTCTAAGATCTGTGGATTTTGTGATCTTCCAGCAAAAGCTGATGACCCAGCTAAAATAAAATAATGGAAGAGAATGGCCTTCAAATTCAGACAAAAGTAACATTACAAGGCCCCAAGGCACAATAACATGTAATAGTGGATTGCATGCACACTGCAAAATGTAAGCATTTCTGCAGTGCTGATTACTTCGTCTGTTTCAAAACAATACAGTAGTGTTTCTTATGAAAAATGGCATTTCTCTTGTACTGGAACGCAGTGGAGTGGAAAGAGAAATGATTTCCTAACAAAGAGACGAAATATATTAGGCAGATTAGTGTTAGTGTTATGCAATGGATTTTTGGCAGGAAAAGGAGTATATAAGAGAGCAATAGGATATATTTGCCATTGTGGTTCTAGCTCTCGCACCATACAGTGTCAGATTTTTACTTGCAATACCTGCCACCACAAGTCTGTATTCTTGTTACTGGTTTACTTGTCCATGCGCAACATAATTATATGTGGGTGTGTAATAAAGTGTGGATTGGGGTCTAGGATACGCCACCGCAAGTCTGTGTGTCAGTCACTGTTGAGGAACTGAGTTAGGAATTTACTTTTTCTCCCATGTTCCCTTTCAAGCAAATCTGTCACTCTGACAATAAACTACAAGTCAGAGAATATTGACATACCTGGTAATTGCAATCTAATACAGCCCTCTGCTTCCAAGGAACCATCTTCAGGTAAGGCTGTGCAGTTTGGCAGAATTTTTGCCAAAAAATCAAATTTTCTTGCTACTTCAAATTCTGTGTAACACACATTGTTCTCGAGCCTCTCACAGTCATTACGGCATATGGTAGTAGGTTTGGGTTTTAGTCTGTTGTTACAATAAGCAAAGAAAGAATGGCAGATGGCCTTCAAGGCATGCTTCTTGCAGTTCTCTGAAAGACGTGGCTTCAGTAGACTGAAGGGGCTTCGTAGTCTTTCCTCAATACTTCTTGGAATTTGGTTAAAGTAAAGAAGTCTGTTTTTGTCCAGATATTCTGAGCAAATAGTTCCATGGTAGTGATGGCAGGATTCATGCCTGAAGAAGAAGATAACAGTTCCAGGAATTAGGGAAGCAACATGAACTTATTACTATGTTTACTGCTTCTAATCCACTCCCTCTTCTTTAAAATATTGCTGAAACCAGTTTCATATCTCAATAGCCATTGCCAATGTTGTACACAGTATCATTTAAGCAAAGTAACATGATTTTCCATGTCTTTGTATTCTTGTATAAACATATGGGATGTTGGGAGAACATTTTTTTTGGGGGGGGGAAAAGTTAAAAATCACAAACTGTAGGTGGGAGTTTTAGCTTTTTCAAGTGTTCTCTCGACATCCCAAGTACAAAGGCACAGCACGTGTGCTGTAGCAGTTGCTTTATATAAATATGTATTATTTTATTATTACTGGTATATTTTATGGCTATTTCTTTAACCAAACAAGCATGTATGCATCATAGTGTAGTTATTTCATATTATATCTTTTTAACATTATTATTTAAAACTTTATTTTTTAGGACATTAGGACTGTACACTTTGCAATACCTCTTTTCTCTGATCAGCGTTTTATTGGGATCAGTTATCAATTGGCTGCAAATAAAGTTTATGGTAAAAACAAGTTACAGAGGAAACTTATAATGTGTACATAAAAATAATATTATAATATTGTGTATTAATATAATTTTGATTATTATTTTTTGCTGGGCATGTTGTTCCATTACTGATATCTAAAGAAAAGATAAAAAGCCACATCCAATCTATTGGTGGCACACACTAAACTGCATAATTTTTCTAATAGCCATTGGTTACCCAAGAGACAACCATTTTATACTGCTACTTGGTTGCCCCATCATGTTTTCAGTTGTCCAGTACAACTGGATAATATTTTGATTTGTCAAAAGAGGGACCACTTGAACGTTCCTTTTTTTGACAAATTGGAAAAAAAGAAATTATCTTTATCACAGTTTGAGTATTATATTGGAGAAGATTACAATAATATTCAGTGCATATTTTGCAATACCCACCGGACGTTTTCTGCTTCATATTGTGATTTTTCTGAAATGAAAGTTACACACATTATGGTTGCAATCTTTTTTTTTTTGTGAGGGGGGGGGGGGGGGGGGGGGCATTTTTTGTTCCATTTTGCGCACGGCAAGAACGTTTGCCCCGCTTCATTTGTCGTATAATAAACAATTTATTACACAGAAAGTCATGCAATACGGCTATATTTTTACTTGTCAGTTTTATTTTTTCTTGGCTGAAGCAGGCTCGAAAAAAAAAACTGACTTGTAAAAGTACTCCGCCATATTGCACTCCTTCCCGTGTAATAACCTCTTTCTATTTTTAACTCTGAGCAACACTGGTAGCCACGTTGGGTAGCCACAGTGAACTCTCTCTAAGGTGCACACACTCGGGACTAACATTTTGTATCTGCCTGATAACCGCTTTTGGAATTGACTCATACAATACTGGAATAAAATTTATATTCTGAAGTGGTTTGAGTTAATAGTTGCTTAGTTATCTGACATCTCACACAAGCTGTCACTGGGCTAATTGTCTGAATATACAAGAGAAAAAAATGCAAATGAGCTCTATTATTTTTCACTTGTATGTGTGAAATCTGCAAAAAGGCCGATCACTGAATTATGTGTTCAAACTAAGGTTTAAAACTAAGGTGTAAATCAACACATCCAAAAGTTTCCCAGCATATAAATGGAAATTTATTTAAATTAGTACCCTATGATTGAATACTATTCTAAGCTGGCATATTGTCCACAAAAGAATACGACTTTTAAACTCTGCGGCGAAAGTACTACTTGTGCAATGATTTCCTACGCTTGCTTAAACAACCACACAAAGACCAAAGTCACGAACCGTGTTGAATGAAAAGAGATGAATAATTGATCTAGCTTGCTTCTGAAGCGCATTCGACTTTTTTACCCAAATCACCCAGACAGTTAAAACGGCTGTCTAGCTTACAGTAAATAGTCTACTGTGACACTTTTTCCCAGTTTATCCAGTTTAGTGAAGTGAACAAGCGTCTTGTACAATAGAACTTGCAGGCAACACATATAAACCGGCAGGTATCACCACAATACAAAAGGGGGCATTCGTTCTTGCACGGTCTTTGATCTGCCGGCCATAAGCCTGAGATTCTCTTTCGCTCATTAATCGTGACAACATGATTCAAAGAGGCAATTAGCGATTTTTCTATAAGTAAGGATCGAACAGAGGAAGTGAAGAAGTTCTCGCAAGTTCTCCCTGTCAATCGAACTTTCTATGTATTGTGTCGTATATTGAAAGAGCAGGGTTTTACACTGATACTTTTATAATATCACTGGTGTGAGCCCAGCATTTTCTATACACTTACCTCTGTTCTTCGTGAAAATAATCGGTCTATACTTTGACGATTCGACGCGAACTGGTTCGCATGCTTGAGAGCTTACGCATTCCACTTCGTAGCATCTTCCCTTCACGAACAGCACCACTTCACATGAATGTGAACTGCAACACGACTTCACACACATATCCATGTTCGTCGCCTTTGGGTGCAAAATGAAATCTCCTGCCTTCATCCCTCTTTTTAAAGTTGAATTCTCGCTCAAGCGACCATTAACACACTCAGAGAATTCACTTGAGGGCGAATAACGAGACACTGAACCAGTCATTCCTGTGACGAAAGAACAAGCGATAAATCTCATGGAGAAACTTCGCCCAAGCGGCTTGCTTACCAACAGGGACAACAGCTGAAGCTCACGCAAACAGCTAACTCTACCTTGTGACAGCATGGCCATTAACAGAAGTATAATCATCATCGCAGTGTCGACAGAGCTCCTTCAAGGACTCTTATTTGTAAATTCTCATGGTCAAATTCACTGCTCATCAAGCGAGAACAAATTTCGAACGTCGGTTTTGTGGTTGCTAGCTTCCTTGTAATTGATATCCATTGGTGCAGCTGATCCTAATCCCCACAATGGTTTGAATTACGCTCCAAATTCCTCAGGAAAGTCACTTCCTTCTACCTCTGACCTGAGACTCCATGTTTGTTGGTGAACCATTGATGGTTTATTGATTGCTATGACGTAACCTCATCCGGGCCTTCCAGTACAACCTGCACTCTGATTGGTTCCTTCAGTTGAAATCAGCTGTAACTCGACCATTCAAAATAAAAATAATAAACAATTTTTGTGAACAAATGTTTCTTGAAATGACTTTGCTTCGAACGTCAATTCTTCATTAAGTAAATGGCATGATTTCTGCTGTTGATACCTGCGTGGCAATACTCAGCCGACCATTACGAATTCGATTTGATAAATATAGGCTTCGTTATTCACCCCCGTGCATTATTTGTGCCGTAATCGCCTATGATCTCGACAGCCTTGTAATATTGGACATAAATTCAGTATTGCAGAAAGCTCTCTCTCTTTTGTGCAAGCCCTTTCCTCCCCTCCCTCCCTTGGGAAAAAGCGCGCGAAAATGAAGCCACTCCGCGCGTGCGTCGCTCCGATCGCGTGAAGTTGAACAAATGAAAACTTCGGCAAAGTTCTTCTTCTGAAATAAAAATGTTCACAAATAGTTATGCGGGGAACTTAACGTCCTGGCCCCTAGAAAAATATGCAAAGTTTGTGGGCATAACGCAGGGATCGGCTTCTGGAAACCCGAACCAGAGTCAGCAAGGACAGTGGAAGGTAAACAAGACGGACCGACTTGCAAAAATCAGCTCTTGTTCTTTCCACAATGTCTTTTTGACCCTAAAGTTCTGGCCTCTTTATCTCCTGTTTTAAAATATTTCTTTCCTACTCAGCAATTTTCTTCTCAAGACGGTGGTTTACAAATCTCGCTCCTCGAGAGTAACCACATGATCGTGAGCGGTGCTGGAAATAACGTACACGTGAGTCAGTAGCTGAATGGTCCACAGATACGTTCCCTTCGCGTGTTTTTGCTAAACTGTTTATCCAACCTCGTTCTGTAGGAAAGTTTCTCACTGTTTGACGCGCAAAAGTGGATGAAGATGGCTGTAAAAGGCGACAGTGTGTTGCTTTTCTACAAAGTAAATGTAAGCTATATTGCAGTATGGAGTTGGGGAATTATTATGTGTTTATAGCGTTGTAAGATTGCAGTCGCCTTTCTAATTCGAAGTGTCAGTCATCAGCACTCAACCAGTGACATAATCTAGTACATGCCCTCAGAAATGTCACCGTGGTTCTTGCTTAGCAGTTCTTCCATCATTCTTTACTATGATATTTAGCACGATACAAGAAGATTTCGCATCAAGTTCAGCAAACACGGATCTCTTTCAGCAACAGAGAGTTGTCGACAATTTGTCTCAAAGATGTCTCGTATAATTCCTGTCAAAGAAATCAGCTCAGTTAGTGAGTCGGATTCCCAGATGGATGATTCTCAGCTCATAGGCCCAGAGTCACGAACCGATAAAGCTCCTCCTATTGTGCCTCCTAACCAGAGAGACATGAGGCAAGAAGAGAGCGACAAAGGCTTGACCATGCCTCAACTCGCCAAGAAGGTAAATTCAGTAAAAATTTGATTAGAGCTTGAAGTTCCTATGAGGTGATAAATGCGTTTTCTACTTCCTACATCTTCATAATTAGTCATAATTTCAAAATTCAAATCCAGGCACAATTCACTGCACAGACTGTGCATGTCAAATCTGCAGCAAAGTGATTTACAGGGAAAACCGATGAATATTTGCTGAGAAAAAGATTTGCTACAAGTTGGTAGAGTGGAGTTACAATCTGACTCTCTATGTTTTCAGGTGACTTCAGAGCCGAGTGGTCTTTCTGGTAAAGCTTACGAGCAGACTAACTTGCCAACTGGCCGTCTGAACCTTATGATCCGCCTTTGTCTAACCGACTCAAACTTTCCCTCGTTTGTGGAAGCCGTTGGGAAGGAACTTTCACAGATCGCGTCGGAAAATACACAAGACTAGTAACCCTTCGGTCAGATAACAAGCGGTCTAGCATTCCCGACCAAAAATGTTGATAGTTTATTAAAAGGATTGCTCACATAAATGTTCTTTGGGTGAACTAAACGTTTATGATGGTTATCACAGGCGGTAAGGGAGCCATACGTTAATTATGGGACAAACAAGATTAAGAAGCGAAGGGACATGTTTTCACACACATATTTATTGCAATTTATTTTGTGAACATTTTGCTGGCCCTGAAGCCTATTCCTGAATATTTTTTATAAAAGATATTTACAAGTGAATCAGTAAGTTATACCAATGATACTTTTAACGACGCCGATACGAAATATAAAGAAGGGACGCCAGTTTGCAAAGACCTTTGAGCCGGACAAATCCTGGAGCCTTGAAGATAAAGACTGGCTTGAAAACCCGCGCCATACTCACAGGTTCTGCATGGCCCGCTTGGTTCGACCGTCCAATGATAACATGCCGCAGTTAGGGCCCAATTCCTTGTTCTCTACAGAGTAGCTCGGCGGTGGACGGCTGGAATAGCCTGGGTTTAATTGGTTCTTTGGTGGCATTACGGTGTTTACCGCTTCTTCTTCTTCTTCCTCCTCTGTGTCGCTTTCAGTGTCGCTCAGGAAGAGAGGGCCGTTTCTTGTAAGCTTACCTATAAAAAAATTCAAATCCAAAATGTACTGAATAAAGCGTGATGCTTCCCCAAAGTGCTATCAGAATAGCTATCAAAAAAACTTCTTTGATTGCCAAAGAAGAACATGAAAATGCAACCTGCAAACTCTTTTGACTTTCAAATAAATTGGTTACCTCTTAGTTTATTTTTGTTCAGTTTGGACATCTTTAGTATAACTCAGTTTTGATTACCGTTGGCTACCTTAGTTACTTTTGGTTATCTTAGGTTGTTATTGGATGGTTACATATGGTTACCTATTACACGCTCTTTACCTTGGTTATTGTACTTTTGTCCAAACTGCTCTAGGCTCCAGCCCTGTGGCAGAGTGCCCAGTCCCTCGGCCGGGTCTGGATATTCCTCCACAAATCGAGTCTTGTCATTCGTCTTTGCATTGGAGCACAACCGCCGACGCCTGTGAAGACAAACAGTAAAAGAACCAACTCAACAACATCCTTTGCGAGCTAAATTCCTCTAACCGCTTTCATCAGAAAATTGAATAAAAACAGAGCGAAGAGACTACAATCCTGAACAAAAGTCTTTAGGACACCCTGATCATAGTGCTATTTTGTTGATAACACCCACTTTGGCTGTCCTAGTTAGTCAAAAAGGCACCCACTCTCCCCTCCCCCGATCAATGTTGGTTCAGGGCTGGAAGACGCGCAATTCAACATTGAAGTGGGGGAGGGGGTGGTGCGAAAACTCACAATTAGAGGACTTTGTCCCAGTGTCCCAACTTTTTTGACCAGGATGGTACGTTATGGTGGAGTGTACTCTGATGTCGAAGAACTGTTTTTTTTTTTTTTTTTTTTTTGGTCTGTAATACATATACTTTATCATTACCGACTGTAGCATGTGCAGACTGTCCATAGAATACCCGTGACTCCGATACCAATAGCTATCGATCCAACGACGATATACCACATACTCCAATCTGCAAAACAAAACAAAATGCGTGTTATATTCTTCAGCAAATAACCTGGTGAAGTCGTAACGTAAATTACCCCCAGAAACAGTTTTATTTTGTTATTAGATGTCATTTAGATGTCTTATAGCAATGTTATAGTCCACCAATACAAAATATACACGTATATAGTTGATAAAAAGTCTCAACCAAGGTTATGTTTTGCAAACTTGGAAATTATGGGGACCTTAGTATGACGCGCTAGAAGTAAAGGCGCAGCCCTCAGGCTAAATCTTAGCATGAACAAAAGGAATAAGCATATCGAGAAACATTGCATCCTAAAAATTTGTTCCATCAATGTTACAAGTATACTCACCAATGCTTTCGTTTCCTCCCTTTCTCCTGGACGTAATATAAGCAATCTGAGACAGCTGCGTGCTACTGACAGGCACGGGTACGCAAAGCTCTTTACTCGCGCAGTCACCGGAATAGCAGTTTTCTCCAAGCAAAAGCGCCAAGTCACAAGTTTGTTCAGCACAACACAGAGCTGCGCAAGTCTGTATGCTGTCCACTTCTGCGATTCTTGTGAAGTTTCCCGCGCGTAGACCGCCAAGGAGGGTGTGGTTATACAGGATGTGGCCACGTGTACATCTCTGGGCCGCTGTAAAATCTGTGCCTCTGTCATCCTCCTGTGGCAGGGCCTCTGGTATTGAATGGAAATCAGTGATGTTACAGAACAAAGCTCTGCGAAAAACAGATATTTCTTTAGACGTGTTGGTGTAGAGTTTGAAATTCTTGGAATCTCATACTGTCTTTTGCAAGCGCGTATCCGTCAAAGTCGCGGCAAAGTTATGCCATTGCAAGCTACTTATAACACGAAAATTGAATAAAAATCTAACAGGAATTTACAAAAACAGTATGAAATGCACGCCAATGCGATTTGAGCACCGACCTCGCGTCGATCCCACTTTTAGCGAGCTCAGTTTGAACGCGACCCTCCCTTTCCACCCGAAATTTTTCGCCAGCGCGAGAAGTGAGCTAAAGTTACTTTTTAAGAGAAATTAACCAACCTGTTTCATTGATCTTTGGCGCCCACCGTAGAAACGCAAGTCGCGGATAAAAATTGGAAGGCAAAGCGGGAATCATTCGGCAAACTCTGCCACTCGAACACGTCACGGAATAGCAATAACTCCCCAGCATGAATGCGAGATCGCCGGTGCCGAGTTCGCACGTCTTGCCAATACACTCTTGCATGTTTCTAGTTTTTCCCAGTGAAGTGAAATTGCCGGACTTTATTCCTCCCAGAAGAGTGACATTCTGGTTGATTTTGTCTGTGGAGCACGTGCTCGTCTTGAGGTAGGTGTGATGAGGCAGTTTATCGCTGATTATCTCATGTGATTTCATCAGAGATCGGGGCTTGGTTGGTAAGAAATCCGCTGTCGGTGGAAACAAGAATGGAAGACGTTTCGGGTTGGATACATTTATCAACAGACAGTGCAAAAATGTCCGACCTGTTACAGCAGAAAACTGGAAACGCGAGACCACAGCCAAAACTAATCACAACGTAGCTTTTGAATTCCTATGAGATTGTGGAAACAGTTTTTAATACATAGAAGCGTCACGTATTCTGCTGGGGGTATCAAGGACGTTTCTTTTTTTTGTCCCGTTTTTTTATGCTCCTTTTATCCAATTGGTTAATTAGTTTTCCCTTAATTGACTTTGACTCTGTTGTTGTTGTTGTTGTTGTTGTTGTTTATGTTTATATTTGGAGTGCTTGTCTCACCTTTCCTGCTTAGCACCGGTGGTTTCCTCAGCTGCCTTCTCCGAATGTACGCTAACTGTGGATTGTACTTGTAAGGTCTTGCACGCACCGCCTGGCAAAGCTCTTCGCTGAAGCAGTCCACAGCAATGCACGTGTTGCCGATCATAAACGCGAGGTCACACGCACGACGCTCACAGCAAAGCGCAATGCACATGCGCATACTCTCGGCCTCTCCCATGTCGGTGAAATTCCCCGCCTTAATTCCGCCTCTCACGGTGACGTTTCTTAGAATCGGGCTTTGTGTGCAGTGTAACTCGTCTTTCATTTTCATTAACGGGTTTTCTACAGCTACTGGAACTGACGAGTGAAAATGAAACAATGCTAAATCGAGGAAGAAATACCCTAGAATTTGCAGTTAACCTTTCACTCCCAAGATCAAAATGAAGATTCTCCCAACCTTTTAAGAGGAAAATGTATGAGTGATGTAATGAGAATTGATACTTTAGTCAGCTATTATGTGAGAAAGGTATCAAAAGCCAAGTTCCCTTTACTGTATGATATCTTTGTGCTGCCAAATCTGAAGGAGAAAATTGAACTTGATCATTTTTGAGAGTTACCACACGTGTAGACATTTACAAAGACATTCACATACCAAGAAGATCAGGCGGATTCACAGCTATCGGTCGTACAGCAGCCATCTGCACCGTAACATTGCCAGGTTTCACGGCTGTCACTTCACAGTGCTTCTCACTGAAGCAGTCAACACCATAGCAATGATCCCCGGGCATAAACGCCATTTCACAGTCGTCTTTCTCACAGCACAGTTGAATACACGTTGCCATGGTAGCTGCCATGCCCAGTCTGAAAAAGTTCCCCGCTCGCAGTTCATGCCGGAGGGTGACATTTGTCTGTATCGGCCCGTGGTCACAATCTAGGGGTCTGACATTGGTTATCTCGGAGACCAAGCCACTTTCTAGATGCAAGATTTGGAGGTCAGAAAAACTCCATCAAAATGAGCTTGTGTGAAATAGCTGTGGACTTCATGAAAGGCACCATAGTAAAGATAAAATATCAAGTTGGAGAAGATTCTCTGAATCAATAAATACTGCTCCACCAGCAAGCAATGTTATTATAATCACCAGGAATCATCAACTGCCACTTTGCACAGTATTGCCAGTTGGTATTGTAAAGACAATGTGAAAAACTAAGGGGGAAAAATACTTGTCAATATAGCAAGACACTTTTGAAAACGTCATTCTGTACCAAGGTTAGTTTCTAGTAAATGGCTCAATTTTCTGGTGAACTCGTTCTCAAATACTATATCGATCCGAAACAAGGCCTTCTTGAAGGCCGATGCAAGGCCTCAACAATGCTTCCCTATTTTTTGCGCCTTAGTAGCATTATCCTAATGAACTGACACTTGAGAATTCAAAGTCCATAACTCATCAGTCAGATTCAGTGAGGTTCTATTGTACGTGTGGGTTATATATTTAACAACTGGAACGATCACTTACCCATAAAACTGCTGGACAAACTTGACTGCATCATCAGGACCAAGAAACACCCCACATTAACCAAACGCGCTGGCTCCATGTTAAAAATCGGCGAGAATTCTTTAAATCAGCTGGTGATGTGGCGGCATTTATCAACAGCCAAAATACAACGACTCAGGTTGTCTCAGCACCCACGTGTTTCTCTCATTGAATATGCAACAAAGGAGCTCTCCGGCTCTTCCCGCACTTGTTTATGGTGGCAAACCGAACACCGCTCTATTCAATGCACTAGTAACCATGGCAGCAAAACGGCCGGACCATTAGTGAGGTGACTAGATAAGCGGGTGGCGCGGATGACACGCGAACGGAAAGAATGGCGTAACAGGTCTGAACTTCAGGTGGATCGAGTGGGCGTCAACATTAGAAAACCAGGTGTCAGAAAAACAACCAAGAAAAACAAAGAAGTTGATGGTCAGGGCCGTCCCGTGACTCATTTATTCGACGTTTATGGGTTTTCACCATTCATTCTACGAAGTGTAAAACAAGTGCGTTTCCTTTTTCCTTCACATTTTTGCCTTTCCCCCTCAAGTTTCTTGTCGTATTTTCCCTGAACGTATCAAGTCACATTAGTTGCTTAACCAAGCGTCTGCACTGATTCAAAACTGCATCTTTTGCTTGCTTGTAAACAATCGCTGAGATAACCTGACCGATCTGTGTATATTATAGTCAATGATCTGAGCAACGCAATTGGCTGCGCGGGGTTGTATCAACACAAGACACACCTTAATATTTTTACAGGTTTGTTTAGACCAATTTATACTGTGCTTTTGTCTCTTGCTGCTAATTGTTAGCATGCTGGTTTTGTGTACATTTCTTTTACGTGTAGTTTTGATATTTTTTGTCCGTGTGTTAATTTGTAAAATGAAAATAAAACTGGTAGAAATAACACAAAGACAATAGTTCCCATACTGCAAGTTTATTCAATTGCGCGCATTATTTACCTGACCTGAAGTTTTGTACAGTCGCCATTATCTATATTTTGTTATAACAAAATTTTGTACAAATTCATTCGAATAAAAAAAATTAGAAACCATATTCACATTCTACAAAAGAGAGCGAGAGGCAACGTTTATGACTCATTCTTTTGTTTCCTACACTGATTGGTTAAAATGAAAATCGTTCATACATATGAGGCTTTGCGAGCCCTGAGGGCCTGAAGTTCAAATACCTGAAGTTCAACTCACCGACACCCACTCGGACGCAGTCGTCTTCATCGGCATTCCTTAATTACAGCTAATTAGTAATTACAGTACATTAAATTAGCAATCAACGCCTCCCCTTCCCACAGAATTATTGTCATGACTGAGGAGTCTATCGCCAATGGCTTCCCAAAACTTCAAACAATTAGTCGTGCTTAGTATTCTGAAAGTTATTTCCCCCCCATATCTCTAAAGTTTTTCCTTTTTCAACCATCACTCAAAGTCCTCACACATGTATATGATACAAATCTATCAACGAATTAACTGTTATCTTTACCCGGCACCGTCACTAGGAACGGACTCTTCTTGTCCCGCAAGAATCTTCGTTTTAAAGCAAATTTCGTCTCTCAGTTTTGTTCCTATGCGCGTCGCGCCGACGGACAGATTGTGACGCCACATCCACTTTTCTTGTCCTTGCATAAACATAAACCAACTCTGGACTGTATGTTGAAGACCTGGCCTGCACTGCTTCGCAAACCTGTTCACCGTAACACGAGACAGAGAAACAGTTTCTTCGCAACATAAATGCCACGTCACACTCGTTGGACAGGCAGCAGACGTCCATACATTCCTTCATGCTCGCTACCTTGCCGTGATCGCGAAATTTCCCTGTTTTAATTCCTCCTCGTAGCGTGACGTTGTGCAGCAATTCGCTGTAAGTGCATTCTGAGAGATTTGCACCCGAGTTTGTGTCGTTTGATTCGTTCATCTTTTCAGATGATTCAACTGTAAAAGCAAAGATAGGGCTTGGTGTCAGAGTAGTTTTCGGATCAATTCGGAAGACGTCGGATTAATTCGGAAGACTTCGGATCAATTCGGAAGACCAAAGTGAGTACAGCGCCGTAAATGCATAAATATAGGAACTATGCATTCGCTTTCAATGGCGGTGATTATGGGGAAATGAAACCAACCCTTACCTCACCCTACCCCCTCTCAACACAGTAATTGCAACGCACCTTTCTTCAGTGTGTCGTCATGATCTCTTCTGACGTATGAAAGTCGCGGAGAGAAGTCAGTGGAGGGAGCGGGCACTTGCTCGCACAGTTCTTCACTTGCGCAGGTGATGGAGAAACAAGCGTCTTTCAACATAAATGCCACATTACACGAGTTTCTTTGACAACATTGGGTCACGCAAGCTTCCATGTTGTCCACGTTGCCAAATGGGAAGAATGAGCCCGCGGACAAACCTCCCTTCAGAGTGACGTCATAGGAGATGACGCCCGGGCGGCAAGACATGTCTCCATCAATCGATATCTTCTCTGGTAGAACTAAGTAAAGAAAATATTCCTTCAAGTGTTCCTTCTACGGTAATTGTAGTATAGGAAGAAGAGACCATCTGCACAACTTCAAACTTGGCTCTCATAATCAAATATAGTTATCATTCCTTAGTTTTGTTTTGTTTTGTTTTTTTTTTTTTGCGTGCCCATTTCTGGAAATAAGAAAATGTAACTCAGATTGCCCACATCAACCTCAGGCTGACTCACGAAACTTTAAATAAGCACAAGACTCTCACAAGACCCAGTCCCCTCACCTTCTTCGCTCCGACTCGTGATGTACGACAATTGCGGTCTGAGATTGGTCAGGAGCCCAGACCTCCTCGCCGTCACTGGGCGGCAGTTGTCGTCATTGTAGCAGTTGACTGCGTAACAGTTGCTCTCCAACACCATGGCTACGTCACAGTCCTTTCTGCCGCAGCACATGCGGATGCAGGAGGGCATGCTGGGAACTTTGCCGAGATCTGTAAAGTTTCCCGCCTTGTGACCTCCTTTGAGGGTCGAGTTGTACTTAATGTCGCTGTTTTTGCACATTAGTTTTGAATCTATCTCTGGCAGATTACTCAGGGTGATTGCTGAGGAGAAAGAAACAGCCCAAGTCAGAGCTCCATAAGAGCACGTGTTTCATGTACGCAAGCCTTACAAACAAGCAGAGGAAAGACAGAAAACGGCGTTTTAAATCTCCACTTTTTTTCCGGGTGAGCCTACCCCCCGGCTCCATTTTCCTCAAACAGTTGTGTGATCTCCAAAAAAAAAAGATGTCCCTTGTGTGCGTTTCACAAAAAAACAGCCAGGTAACAAATCACTACAACCTTCTGTAAACCATTGCTGATTTAAGCAATTTTTGGACCCGAAACGGGTATAAAAGAATGCAAAGAATGTGCGAATTCGAGAAGTCAGTATACTTTGCATTACTGGGGAAACCATATGAAGTTGTGTACCTACCTGCTTCTTGCGTGGCATTAGTGACCCATCTTCTTACATAAGCGATAGTAGGCCTGTAGTTCTTAGTGTGGACTTTAACAGTTTTACAAAGATCTTTACTGAAACAAGAGACCAAGAAACAGTGACCGCGAATTATTAAGGCCAGGTCGCATGTCTCGGACACGCAGCAAAGTCGACTGCAGGCTCCTATACTGTCAGCGGCACCGACGTCTGTAAAGTTACCAGAGTTCAGACCTCCTCTCAGAGTAACTCCTTCCATGGGAGGGCTGTTTGTGCACTGTAAGTTGTGTGGAGCCGGGCTGCCTGACTTCTTAGTACTAGCTGCGAAACCGGAGCACACAGAAGCAGTTAAATCAAAGATATAAAAGCTGTAAAGGATCAAAGTGGTGCACAGAAAGCCCAGAAACTAAACCAATGTTGAGGAGTAGGCAAAGTTAATTTTCATACCACCATTGCACGTTATACGCGGACTCCGTTGCTAATATCAAAAATGTACTTGAGTTCCATAGAATGATCTTACAAGGCATGTACGGCTCCCGGAGTCAATGAAAAAATCCCAAAAACATTTACTACAAACATTTACAATCTACTACGTTACGCTAAATATGGCTATGAGGCTGGAAGATTTGAATTTCGCTTACATAGCAACCAAGAGGGCACAGTAAAGACAAGGGGACAAAAAAGTACAAGATTGGACAATAGTTACTGGCTATTTCAGTAAAATTGGAAAAAAATGCAACTTCGACAAATTAACCGAATATTTCTGGCAGCAAGGTTCACAGTGCAGGTACTAGATCGCTAATCTTGAGAGTGAGCGTTTAAACACACAATGGATTCTACTCACACTGCTCCAACTAAATCGATTCAGAAAATTAATCTCCACATACCTTCTTCGCCCTTTATTGTCACATGCGATATCATCAGTGATGACGGAGCCTTCTTCGCTGGTACCGCGCGGCAAAGTTCCTCGCTGTAACACTGGATGCCGTAGCAGTTCTTGCCAGACATGAGCGCTACGTCGCATCCTTTCTCTTCACAGCACATTCGGATACAAAGCTGCATGGCCACGTATTGAGCCAGCTTTTTAAACGTTCCCGCGTTAATCCCCCCACGAAGAGTAACGTTCTGCTGGACGGGACTTTGTTCGCACGATTCATTTTGATCCGAGGCAACCGCCGTGGAATTACCGGCTGAAAGGACGTAGCAAGAAGTTCATATTCAATATCTAGCTCATGGAGTAGTCTAATTATTGAGATATACATTTATGGTCGAACAAAAGCTGAAGCAATACCTCCTTCTCCGGGACTAAAGTAAGACATGAAAGCCACCAAAGACATCAATAAGATTACATGACACTTCTGACACGTCATGGTACCATGGTCGGAAAGTTGAGCGACAAAATCATTATTTAGGGAGTTAGCATCGTGCTTAGGAGCTTTCCTTAGCTGCAGATTTGTCAGCCATGATGTCACAAAGCGGTTTTCTACGAAAACTTTTAAACAACGACCGAAAGAAAATCTCTAGTGGCGACTTGACGTTCGCAAATGTTCTCGTTAAATATTTAATGCTCTTTCTCATCAGCCAATATGATCTAACTTGTTAAGTTAGATTTGTTTACACAACCTATTACAGGTATAATCCTGGTAAGTTCATATCTACTCTACCGGCCATGATGCCATTTTCTCTGTCCAACGAGAAAATGCAAAGAACCGTTAATATTCCTTCTAAGAAGTTTCTTTTTTGAGACAAAACTGTTGCAGTTTTCATATGTAACTCGAGCTCAGCCCTGTAAGAACTGGTAAGCTATAGCTACGTTCAGCCATTGCCATTTTGCGCGTTTTATGCTAATTATCCATGTAATTGTTTGTGTTTTTCCTTCGCGACCTCAAAGCAGGTATGCAGCTAGTTCTTCACACCTCGGTTTTAAACAAACTTAGTCGTTTGTTTGTTCTGGTGTGTTTTCGAACTTTAGAAGCGTTAAAGGTGTTTGCCGTATTACTGCAGCTGTTTATAGACCGCGTCCGGTTCTGTAATTGCATGGAATGTCTTCACTGGAGGAGAACATAAACACAGTCAAATGAATACGAGAACCTATCTGACTTGATCACAATAAGAATCCACACCGAACACTACGTATTATTTGGAATGAAGCTCTTGCTCTGAGAGTAATTAGCCACCAAGTTTTTTATTATCCCATTCGTCTTCTGCAAAATTTTGCAAAAAGTGCGAGCAATTTAAAAAAATAAATATTCAATGAGTAGTTATGGCAAGGAAATATGCACGGACATTTTCCCGAGGATATTATCTGTTCCGAGAAGCAAACAGCTGCTCAAGAGCGAAGTTTGGGGAGAACGAGCTGCGAGAAGCAGACAGTGTTCAAGGATTCATTACCGTTAACATTCCAAAACCAAAAGTAGTTTATTGCCTTTGGTATCCTTCAAATATTTAGACAGCTCCCCAACCAGGGGTTATCGGTTGATAACGTCCGCTCGACAGCAGACGTGGTCACGTGCCACGAAAGGAAATATTTAATGGGTCAAGAGCACAGTCGTTTATTTACTTTATAAATTATGTTTCTGACTCATAGCTGATATCAATCATCTGTTAACCAGGCTGGTTGTGCACTGCCTTCACAAAAATACAACACAAAGCCAAATTGAGACATAGTTGTTATTACGGCGTGAGCTCTGTGGAGACTAATTTAGCCGGCTCTGTGTCGCGCAGTGATTTAATTTCACCACTTGAATGACCACCGAACAAAATATCACGTTATGACCTGCTTGCTCTTTGCTAAGGCATATAATTTTCTTTATAACTTTCTACATTATCGAACTAACTGTAGCATCTTACCTTCTGCGGCCGGCTTCGCCGAAGCACACTTTACTTGAATCGGAGTCTTCAACATCCGAGATCTCCTGTTCATCTCCAGATTGACTGTGTGTCCTCTCAAGGACGTCTTCTGCAGTTACACGGCTCATCTCGTTTAGCTATGTACAAGCGAGTAAGACTGAATTGCTGCAAACTGCACTCCACACGCTTCAAAATGGGAGGTATCACGTGCTTCAAAAAGTGAAGCCCAACCAACTTTCAAAACCAAGGCTTGGTTACATAGCGTCGAGAGCCAAATCCAATATGGCGGATGATATGAGTCCTATTTTACTTGTCTGGATGTACTCATTATCATAATGATAAGCTGAGTTTCTTTGTTTAATTGAAATACACTGTTGATTTCTTTCCTCACTGAAGAATTTCAGTTGAGATCTCCATCCAAGACCCCATGGAAGAACATGATTCTGAATCAGAAAATGAGGTACACGCTTGATGATTTGTTCGTAATTTTCTGCATTCATGTGTGGCCTTGTGTTGTATTTTTTTAAGGATGCTACTAATGATTCAGGTTTCATAAGAGACCCAAAATTAGGCAGCAGAAGCCTGAGAAGTATCGATAAAAAGGTAACAAAATCGAATAAAACAGGCTTTTAGGCCATTTCCTTAAGGAGCGCATCTTCTGAGTAATTGGTCACAGTTTAGAATTTCATTGCAGATTCAGAAGTGGCATTCTAAAACGAGATGCCCCATGCTATTTTTGGCATTTTCGAATGGGAAAGTTTTTTTCTCGGGTATGTAAATTAAATTTATGGCTAGAGGATTAATAAGTGTAGGTACGTCCGTAAGCTGCAGCTGTGTGCACAGACGAAAACGATCCTTCTGCGAAAATCATATAACAACTGTGCATACTTTTTTTCTTTATTTGTGATACCAATAATACATTGTGGTATTTCCTCTTTGTCTACCTAGTCATCGCCATTGGATGTTGGATTTGGTGCACTAAAATCTCTCCAGAACCTTAAATATTTCCAAGTCCAATTTTCGGGATCCAGCTAAGAATGGTCGGGATCCTGCTAAGAACGGCGACAGAATTTTTCTAATATAACAAATTTTACGCTGCTGTTGCTGTAATATACATTACAAGTTTGATATCTGAGTAGTCATTGCCATTGGATGTTTAATTTGGTGCACTAAAAACCCTCCAGAACCTTAAATATTTCTAAGTACAATGTTCGGGATCCAGCTAAGGATGGTCGGGATCCTGCTAAGAACGGCGACAGAATTTTTCTAATATAAACAAATTTTACGCTGCTGTTGCTGTAATATACATTACAAGTTTGATACCTACCTAGTCATCGCCATTGGCTGTTGGATTTGGTGCACTAATCCCACTAAAAACCCTCCAGAACCTTAAATATTTCCAAGTCCAATGTTCGGGATCCAACTAAGGATGGTCGGGATCCTGCTAAACAATCTTGTACCCAGGCTTCCTCGTTTCATTCTAATCACAAGCGGACTCAGTTATCGGTCGAAGTTTGAAGTATTAAATTTCAACTATTTCTCACTTGCCTTTCTGTGGTTTTTACTCCTGGCGTTCAATTAAAATTTACGCTAGTGGACTGTCGTACCCAAGACCTCTGTCTCTGTCTGCTGCAACAAAAATAAAAGACTTTCACGCCAGCTTAATTGCATTTTAATTGCAACCGATAGAAAAACAAAATGATACATAACTCTTAAAAAAAATTACATCATGTATTTAGAAAGCTACATACACTGCTTCAAGGTAAACGTCATTCCCAATTCTTTTCTTGGCGGGTAGATTGTGGATTTTGGAATAGAATTTATCAAACCCGAAAGACGCGCAGGTCCGCGTCGTTTAATTGCCTGCATAAACTGCGCTGAAGCTGGCATTTATTTCGAAACATAGGAATGCCTCACAAAACATATAGGTAAGCTCCTTTCAATTTACAATCAGTCGGACTTGAACTAATCTAAGCTATATACTGGTACGTTTACTAATGTATTCATAAGCCACTCTGACTAGAATGAATTAGTTTTATCACTTCCTCGTGTCTAGTGGTCGACGCGCAATATTTTGAGCTTGTCGTGTTTGATTTAGTAAATTGGACGTAATTGAGCCCTTCATGGCGTCACTAGTTAAACATGTTATCTCCGCATAATTTCTGTGTTCAGTCTTTCTCTGTGTGAGAATGTCTGACTGCTTGAGACAAGTCCAACACATTTGAACTGCGAGTTACTGACGCGCCGCTTTTGCGGCATTTTATGAACGGAAATTCTGATACCCACAATCCCAATAATAAATCTTTCTCTTGATCATCAATATCTTGTCATTGGAGCCCTGTATCTTGTTTGCGCCGCAGCTGATAAGAAAAAAAGAAGTTTTAACATAAAATCCTCTTGTGGTGGTTCTACAATGACATAATTTAGTGCTAGAAACCTTAGTAGAAGTATTTTATTTAGCTAAATGAACATACAAAACATTATGAACGTGTCGTTCTTCGACGCAACTATTTAAACGTTACTAGTTTAACATTACACCAAACGCATATTTGCTAATGTCATTCCACTTGATTTCTTCTAGGAGAAGTGTCATTTGTTCATAAACTACTTCATGTACGATAACACATTGTCATTTATTCATAAACCACTTCATGTACGATACTCACGCTTTGGTAGCATGACGTCATCTTCGTCTTCTTCCTCCATAAGTCTCCTGTGTTGACCACCGACCTTTTGCCTGAAAAGGAGAAAGTAAGTTTTGCCTTTGTTTAGCTGTTCGTTTGGTTTTTCATACAATTCGAACAAAATGCTCTCCTCTTTCACAAACGCTGCCATGCGTTACCTTCTGGCGCAGACGCACGCAGCCCAGATCGCTCCAGCGATAACTGCAACGAACGCTAGTGATCCTACGATAATGTAAATGATCATCCAGTCTAGTGCAAGAGAGATGAAAAAGAAAATAAATCAGTAAAAAATGGGATCAATTCAAGATCGGTACTGAAACCACGAGCTTTTCCTTTTGAACAGGCAAAATATGGGTTTATGCACAGCTGTCTGTCAAGCTATAACCAGAGCGTAAGAAAGAGTTGCATCAGCTCAGACAATAGCACAAGACTTTAAAAAAAAACTTCAAACCTCGGTCCTTCTCGACTGATCCGTTTCTGTTCATGTAAGCCAACTGGACGTCCTCTGTAGATGGTGGTTTCACGGCCGTTGTCTGGCACAAGACGCCGTCGTAACACCGTACAGCGAAACACTTCTTGTTCTCCATGTACGCTATGTCGCACAGCGGCAGGTTGCAGCATCTGTCTATGCACGTTTCAAGACTGTTTACTGGCCCCAAGTCCGTGAAGTTTCCAGCTTTTTTCCCACCTCTTAGTCTGACGTTAGTGGATACCCTGCTCTTGTGGCAGCCACCACCACTCAGAGAGAATCCAGTCGTTTCGTGTGCTGTTGATTTCTCCACCGGGTTGGGCTCCACTTCTAGCTCTGACATAAGAAAATGCATGGAATTTATTTGTTAAAAGAGGCGGGCTTTTTTTATCTCCACGGAAGCTCTTGCTTTCCAAGTAAAGGCAATGAACATGCCGAACTTGTTTTTCACAAAATGGCAAATTGAATCGAGCAGTACACTTTAATTGCGTCCGGCTAAAAGTTGCGCAATAAAACCATCTAAGGGAGAGAAACTTCAATCATTACCTGGGAGTACAGGTTTTTCACATGTAGTAAGCCTTAAAAATGTCATAGCTAACAGTCATGTATAGTTAATACGCTAGTTGCTTATGGTTTCCACGCTCTTCAAAGTTTCTAAGAACAAATTCTAATTCTAAGAACATCGTTATTTAATCCAAGTTTTACCTGTATCTTCATCAGGTTTTGGTCTCATTACCATAGCTGACATAAGAGGTGAATTCTTAGAAGCTTTGATTGACAGGGGACGACAGGCATCTTTGCTGGAACACGATACTTGGTAACACTTCTTTTCCAGGAAATAAGCCAAGTCACACTTGGATTTGTCACAGCACTTCCTCATGCAGTCGGCCATGTTGTCCACGTCTTTTATGAGAGTATAATTTTTCTTGTGGATCGGTCCTGACAGCTTTTTGTCATTTGTAATATTGCTGTATTTGCAACTAAGATCTTTCGGTGCTTTCGGAAGCGGCGGTGGTTTTTCAGAATCTAAAATAATGGAGGAAGGAACGGTTCCGTTATGAATTTGTAGCTGAAATCATCTTTTTATGAATTGCCTGGATGAAAAGCTAGACGGCTTTCTTGCACCGATTACAAACTATTTCGTGTCGGATATCAGGGCAGATATCATTGAAATAAATCGGTTGTTAATCAATACCAATAAAGACAAGGTTACACTGACTGTCACTGCCGACTATTCTCCATATAAATCGGGCCTAACTCTTGGACTCGTATCGCTTTACCTTTGTGTGATTCTTCAACCGGTCGTACGTAGGCCAAACGAGGATTAAAGTTGGACGGCGGTGCAGGAGTATGTTGACACGATTCCTTGTTTTTACACGTAACGGAGTAACACGTTTTGCCCAACATGAAAGCGATGTTACAATCTTTTTGCTTGCAGCACAGTTCCTGACATGTATCCATACTCTTTACATCACCATGATCTTTAAACTTCCCTGCTTTTTTTCCTCCCTTGAGAGTGACGTCACTGACAACCTTAACCTTCTCGCAGCCATCCTTGTTACGCGCGCCGCCAAGGATGGCATCAAAAGCCCCAGATGACTCGCTCCCATGCTCCTTAGTGTTCCCGGAACCATCCCCAGACTCCCCACCGACTGGAGTGAGTTTGAGTTGACCATTGACGAGGCTCATCGTCATGGCCTGACCAGCTCCCGCAGATTTGATTTGCTCTTTCATACCCGGCAGGTTTTCTGTTTTTGCAGCTTCTGGTTCCTTGTCAGCTTGAGGTTTGGAGACAGTTGTCTGTGTGCTCGTTGTTTGTATGGTGGCTGACTGAGCTGGTATTGGCAAAACAGGTTGAGCCTGTTGTGCTGGTTGAGGCAGTTGAAGTGGTTGAGCTGGTTGAACCGGTTGAGCCGGTTGGGCCGGTTGAGCTGGTTGAGCCGGTTGGGCCGGTTGAGCTAGCTGACCTGGTTGGTTTTGTGCACCCACGGCTGGGAAGGAAGACAAAGTTAACATTAACGAAAAAACCTAAACTATAAAAAAGATATCTAACATTTAGGCCGGTCTGTTTTATGGCATTTGTCAAGTGACTCGCTCTCCACGTGCAGCATTTTGCTTTTTTGTAGTAAAAGAGATCGTATAATTGGTTTTACTGCATGAAAAGGGTATATATGCCATTGTACAAACCTAAACTGCCATCTTTGAAGGGTTCTTTTATTCTCATGGCGTCCGACATGGACAGGAGCGACGGATCTTTGGACGACAAGCTTTGTTCAAACGGTGAATTTGGGGGCTGGATGGATTGTTCCGGTGGGTGAGCAAACTGAGCTATCTGCGGGTTTGTTGCTGGCTGTGGAATCAAATTCTCTAGTGAAGATGATGCCGGCTGCAATGGCACTTGATTTCGCTGATTGGACATTTCCTGTGCTTTGTCTGCTCCTGGGGAAAAACAACATTTTACATGCATAATTTATTTGGTAAAGCTTGATTGCTAATAGCTTTTGATGTTCTGGTAAATTGAGCCATGGAGCGTAGACCCGTATAAAAGAATATAACCTTCAGTAAATACAAAGTGAATCCCGCACTCATTAAAAGTGTTCATGCATCAGAAAGCTGACCAAACTATCAGTTCTTTCATATATTTCTTCTCAAAAGTTTGGGAGAACCTGCGGAGAACCTGAGCTTGGAAGTGAAAGGGTTAACAGAAAGGAATTATTTTTAATTGTCCCAAGTTAAGCAATCAAAGCGAAAAAAAGATTGAGAGTTTAATCTCAATATCTCACCTATGATTGAAGTAGATCCAAAGTTTCGAACATAGGAAACTTTCGGGAAAAACTGTGATGGGTTTGCGGGCTGCGTTTTACAGGCATTCTCCGTTTTACATTCTACAGAGAAACAGCTTCCCCCGAGCATGAAGGCCAGGTTACATTTGGTCATTTCACAGCAAATTCCTCTGCAGAGGTCCATGTCCTTAATTTTACCATGATCTCGGAAACTACCGGCGTTTATTCCACCGACGAGAGTGACCTTATCAAGGATTTCTCCTTTTGGACATTTCCCACTGGCTTTGCTTACTTGGTCTTTAGAAGCTCCTGCAGACAACAAGATCTCGGTTATTTTCATACCAATCTTAGAATGTCTCTCATTTCACCGATGATACAGTTGAACACCCTTATGAAGCAGAAGAAGTGTCCGTGACTGGAAATGTCCACTTATTAGAATGTGTAAATACAGAGTTTGACAGAACAAGAGTTTGCAGTGTTCTCAAGTCTGCCAAAACATGGCTTAGCATTGCAAACTGCACATGACTGCAAAAGTGGCTTATCAACTGTAAAGTTAATACATACCCCCTTTCACCTGTCTTGAAGTTTCACTTACCGACTATCGGGGGAGTTTCGACAGTTTTTCTGCTCACAACGTAAGCAATCTGTGGGTTAAAAATCGAAGGTTGAGCCGTGATGGTGCTGCACAGATCTTTGTCATAACACTTCACAGAGAAGCAGTTCTGTCCCAGCATGAAGGCCAAGTTACACGTTGGTTGCTTGCAGCAGATTTCATAACATTCGTTGATGCTTCCCGCCTTTCCAGTGTCGGTGAAGTCACCCGCCTTGAGCCCGCCTTTCAAAGTGACTTTGGTCAGCACCTTCATTGGGTTGCACACGCTCTTTGCGCTTTCCTCGTCGTCATCCACAAAAACTGGAAGACAAAATATTGCACCAGGACATAAAGTAATACTAAAGTGAAAGTCATTGTCGGTTAACTAGCTCATGTAAGTCTGGGGAAAAAGACATTCAGGGAAGATAACGCTTATACAGTTAACTCTCTCAAGACAGGCATGAGAACAGACAGCATAAAGTTTCTCTCTTTCTTTGTCTCTGTACGTTTGTCTCTCTATCCATGCCATGCCTATCTTCAGCTCACTATCTTTTCTTTCTAGAGGTTTGCCTCAGCTTATCTCTTTGTCTCTCCGCACATCCTGTCTCTTTCTGTTTATCCCCTATTTTCTCCGTCTCCAGCTCGTTTATATAGGACAAAACACCACGTTGTGGTTTCCAACTTACGCGCGTGTTTGACCCCCTCGCCATTCCACCTCGTCACGTACGTCAGCGAAGGATGATACGGGGAAGGCTTAGCTTTCTGAAATTTACAGTTCTTTCCCTCAGAGCAGCCCACAAGGTAACACCTCTTCTGCAACATGAACGCCACATCACAAGCAGAATAATCACAGCATCTCTTGGAGCAATCTTCAATGCTGCCAACATCGCCCACGTCTTTGTACGTTCCAGCATTGATTCCACCTTTTAGCGTCACTTCTGTGTATGTCTTGCCCGGCTTACACTGACCGGCCATGCTTGGATTGGCAGTGTTTGCTGCTGGCGGTATAGACGCCTTTGGATTGTTTATGTTTGTGTTTTTATTTGCGTTTGAAATTGCATTTGTGTTTGCGTTTGGGATTGCATTTGTATTTGCGTTTGAGAGTGCATTTGTATTTGCGTTTGAGATTGCATTTGTATTTGCGTTTATGTTTGGTAGAGCTGGACCTGCTGTTTGATGTAAACCTGTCCCTTGTTGCTGAGCTAGTAAGCGACTCTTGGCTTCCGCTCCTATTACTGGATGTTGTGTGGCCCTTTCCAGAGCGAGTGAAGTGTTTTCTGTGGATTAAAGCGAAGTAAAAAAACACCAAACTCGCTGTCATCACTCACGGCAACAACAACAAAACGGGACAGATAGTCTTAGTTACATTAAAATAACTGGGAAAAATCCTTATTTATCGCTTCATTTCTTCTTTTGGTTGCTCGACAAGAGATGAGACGAAATACCGAATAATTTGTTAAAGAAGAGAAACCTTAAACATTCATCAACTGAACGCTTTAGTGGGGGCCATAGTATATCTTTAGCGATAACTTTCCCTTGAAGATTATTGTGCCTGTACGTAACAAAAATGCCCGCAATGGACGTTAAAACCAGTTATATTATTGAAGCGACTTTCCTAAACTACAACCGAGTGCAGCCTGTAAATCAAAGTCGAGTCAGTGCTTTAAGAAAACGCAAACAAACAAATAGAGTATATTCTGTAAACCTCTTAGGTGTAGCTATTGAATGGGGATCAAATTTTGTAAGCCGCCATGATAGTTCAAGACTTGGGAAATGTGGCTATTAGTTTAGCCGCCCGAATCGCTGGCAAGTTTTGCGAGAAGAAAGAAGTGAAACGTATAGAAATGACAGTGGATTCGATTAACTTCAACAACAAGTATCTCTTAACTTTATAACATAAAGAAAGAGTGGCTGATCAATCTGATATCATTTCGTGCCATGGGTGCAAAGTGCATCAAACAATTTATCTTGTGTTCCCCGGGAAATCAAGCCTCAGCAAAAGATAGTTTGAAAAAATGGAAGTATAGGAATTTGTTATATTTCTGAAAATAATAAGATGCTATTTTCTTGTTGATGGTGCTTCTAATTAATCGAGTGCTGGGTCCACGGCAACCGACACTTCTCGTGACCTGCTAAACCATTCATCAGCTCAGGGTGGCCAACAACGAGCGTCCCCTGCAGTAGCGGCGAGTGATCAAAGATTAATAGGCCGTGAGACAAGACCTGTGCGCTTCACTGAAAATGCCTTTAATGTGCGGTCAGTATAAAACAGTTGCTTTCAGAAAATAAGTTTTGATCTGAAGAAATACAAGAAAACTTTTCTTGTCTCTTGTCAGCTGTTTACGAACGAAGCCTTCGAGAACATCCAACTTAACTGTGTGCTTCGTTGCCACGTGTATGAATAAAATACCGGCGCTTTAAAGCGATTCCCACACAGAAGGCAAGCGAAAAATTTAGGACATAAAGAAATTGGTCTGGTGCGCCTGACTCCCTTGGAAATTTCCTAAGATTTTTCCGCGCGTTTTTCACGTCGACTGTGCGCGCGTAAAGCTTCATATAAAGCGACCGGCGGTTCTTAGCATATTCAGCTTCTCCCTTGCGCAACGAAATTTGCCAGCGAGACGTGCGGCGGATCGAGCGTTGTTGAACTGCTCGCGGCTCGCACTAACCTTTCTTATGCCCCGTACGAACGTGCGCTATAAGCGCTCTTCTGTCCGAAGTGTCGGTTGCAGTGGATTGGCACTCTTCATCGCTTACACACTCAACTCCATAACATTTGGAAGAGGAAAGGAACGCCACATCGCACGTGGGCGTTTTACAGCACAACTCGATGCACGAAGCCATGGCCGTGACTTTTCCTAGCTTACGAAACGTGCCAGCACCTATACCTCCCTTGAGCGTCACGTCTCGCTCGATTTTTGTGTTCTTACAGTCTTTCAGGTACGCTGCGTCATTTAGTGCAAACGCTAGATTTCGTACAAAACCCAAGAATATTTGGATTAATTTAAAACGGACTAAAGTAGGCCGCTTATAAGGGAGTTTGTCTTCCTAAAAGTGAATACACTTACCTCCATATAACGTGCACAGAACTAGGAACACTATCCGAAGAATCATGTCCAGTTTGATTGACGGGAAGCATCCGCTTATTCCCATAGTGGCATGTTTTTCTTTTTCTTCTCGTGACTTGTTCCCGCCCTCCGCAACAGGATTTGTGGTGTCGACGTATAACTAAAACGGTCCTATTGTTTTTTCAGGTATATTTCATTCTTAGGTTTTCATTTCTAACGTTTGTTTTAGGAAGATAAAGTAAGACGAAGCCGGAACAATAAAAAAAGATTGAAACAATACTTGTGTGAAATTGAGCCAATCAGCTGGTGATAAGCGGTCACGTGCCAAAGTGTTGTAAACTTGAAACTGGACTAGCTGTTGATGGCTTTTTATGTCAACACTCTTTCACGCATACCGTCATGCCAGAGGTATTTGAAAGGCCGACCACAATGGAGACCAACTGGTACTTCTGGGTACCAGTTATAGAATAGAAACGGTTAGAATTATGTTAGACTAAAAGATTTCTTCTTATTTGTCTACATTTCACGAAAAAATTACTTCGCTAGATTTATGAATTGACTGTCAAATACAGCTTAGTAACAAAAATCTATATAGAGACTGAGGCAATGCGATGCTATATTTGTAAGAAAGTACTTCACAGGTTTCCTTTTGCCGTAATTCAAAGAGAATCACTTGTTTCAAAACGTGTTTACAGCTTTAAGTTAGAGCAATATACTAAGATTGGATGTAACTATAACTATTGATAGAACTACAAGAAATTGATCTACATTAGCAATACTATCCTATTGCGCGTAGCTGCTTTCAATAACTAAAATTATCAATTTCAAGATTAATCTAGCAGGAACAAATAAAAGACTTTTTAGCTATGCAATATGAAGTATTTAGAAACTTAGATATGCCCAGCTAATACAGTTTTTGTGGTAGTTGTTTTATTTCTTGGAACAAAAAAAAAAAAGAAAAAAAAAAGATGGCGTGTACCTGTATAAACAAAAATGCCGAGGGCCAAAAACTGTACTAAGGTTTGATATCGACTATGGCAAATTATTTTGTGAATCCTTTCTCAGTCATCACTGAGTCAAGTGGTTTTTTAACAAAAAATGCACCATTAAAAAAGTAAATTTTCGTCTTCAGGTTTTGAGAAACTGACAGTGAATGGATGACTTCGCATGAGCGGCTCGACCATCGAAGCGTAAGCTGGAAACACTTGTTCTAGGCTGTAACAAACAAGTTCACGTGCATGAGTGATAAAATCACTGATTTCTAACTTGTGAGTAACTCCTGTGATCATAACCCATGACCACTCTCCACTCCACTCCAATCTAATTATTTGTTTTATTTTACTTAATCTGTTATATTGTTTTTTACGAAAAGACAAAATTCATTTTAAGATCATTTCTGAGCGAGTTTAAATAGCTAGGATAAAGAACTACATACCTTTTTATGAACGGTGACAAAGTTATAACTCCTGGAAGACAAAACACTGATATAAAGAACAGGAATTTCAGTTTCTTCCGATTCATTTCATTTTTGCTGTGGCACTTGCAGGTCAAGGGTCTCAGAAAAGTTTATATCTCATCGCTCACACATCGTGTCGTTGCACACTCTACTTGTTTCCATCTATCTGGGGCGTCCGGGCGTCCGAAAAAAGGTATAAGATTTGACTCTCTAAAACGCCATTTCTGGAGGTTGAAAACGAAATTCCAAAAGCTGGTCGGTTTCTGTAAACCAGTGGAAACCGGGCTGGATATACCATCGGTAAACGAATGACGTATAAAGTTTGCACAACAACAATAACAACAAATATAGAAGTACTTATCGCGGTGGTTGAGGGTGTTCTGACCAAGGGCTAAACCTCTCGAATTATCAACTAACACATTATTTACGGACAGTAGCACACTGATTGCAACCTTCCGTTAAGTGTGGTTGCCTCATGGCCAACTATATTGCGTGAAGCACATAACATTCCAAAATTTGTGTTTACAACTTTGGAATTTACAGTGTCTGGAATGGAAATACTCTCGTACTGATTTTTTTTTTTTTTTTTTTGGAGCGACAATTACAGCTTCATTGTACAGGTACCAAACTAATTCGTTGAATCGCATCAATATATTCAGAGCAGCCAATAAGAGAAGACGCACTAAGAGTAGCCACTAAAAGAAGCCAATAAGTGGACAGAACCATGGGTTATTAAGGTGAAGTAATACGGGCAACATTTTCAGTGCAACTTGTCGTGCAACAATGTCGCGTTGCAAGTTGCACCGTAATGTTGCGCGTATTACCACCGTGTTGCAAGTTGCAGCAACATGTTGCACGAAGTAGAACCCACTTCTACACACATTTTAGTTAAAAGTGGTAGTTATTACCTTGTGCTGCTATGAAGTCAAAACAAGGTTTGAAAACTTCTTCATGTTTATTGCGAAAACAAAGCTTGTCTCCGTACAAAAAAAAGAATGCCCTTAAAATCGTGTTGTGGCGACCACTAAACGACCACACTACTTTACGTCCATTACTTGAGTTTGATACAAGGTGTAACTCTGGACCAAAGGAAAAATATATTTTAAAAACATAGGAGTAGTTTATCAGAGAGAAACTCTCTTTCTTCAAGATTGGAGATAACCAGTCTCTATGTACCAGGTACTATGGTAGTGCTACCATTTGAGTTCATGTTTTTAGACCGGTTGTTCCATTAGCGGTCTTTTTTCCTCCGTTTGAACCGCTTCTTGCGCGTCTGTTAATGGAATCTGCCCTCTTCTGTTGCTTTCGTCCATCGTGAATTGGTTTTGGTCTTGGTCCAATCTTTGTTGGAATCTCGATGCTATCTGTGGCTGAGGAGCTGTAGAAAACAGATAGAGAGCGTCAGAAAATAGTTTGGAAGTTAAGAGTCTTGTTAAGTTTAAAAGCGAATGAAGTAGCAACAGAACGTTGGGAGAATATGTCCTAGACAACGAAGCTAACAAACATACGTAAATATTTTTGCTATTTTATTTATTATCGCTCATCTGATATCTACTTTTTAAAATACATACATATAGTACAGTTAAACTGAATTAACAAAGGGCACCTATTTAATATCATATAATTTCCAGGAAGGCTATAATACTGACAGGGGAGGGGAGGGTACGCACTTACCCATACTAATGTCCCCCCTCTTGACGTAAGCTATCGTCGGGTTGGTGTGATGGGTCTCCTTGGGAGCCGCTTTAGGGGAACAGTAATCATTATTTGTACAAAACACTGAGTAACAGTGATCTGCCAACATCATGGCCACGTGACACTTGTCCGCTTCGCAGCATTTTTCTATGCATTTTTTTATGTCTTTCACGTTCTTGTGTGCAGTGAGTTTTCCAGAAATCATTCCTGCTTTAAGAACTGTCTTGTTGCGTATTTCGCCATCCAGACTACAGATTTTGCTCTTGTCAACTGTATTTCCCTCTGAGGAAAAACGTGACGACATCAAGTTATAAAAAAGAGCTCAGTCTAAAAACAGCACAAGAAAATATATAAAGATCATTTTCACGCCCTGCTACCTCAAACAGCTATCTCTCCCCGCTATCTCGAACAGAATCCGATTTCCCTTGGAAGTGAACTTGACAGAAATTTGCTTTGGTAGAGAATCCCGCTATTGACTATATCTCGCTTCCCTGGAGAGTTTGAAATAGTTGGGGTTCTACTGTAGTATATAGAGGATATTACACGGCGGCGCGAAGATATAAATTTATTTTCGAGTGGTAAAAACAATATTTTACAAACGAGCGCTTCGCGAGTGAGTAAAATATTGTTTTTACCACGAGAAAATAAAATCCATATCTTCAAGCCGCCGTGTAATTTTCTTTTTATTATATTTGACACGAGTGTTTTACGAGAAATTGCACAAACAACCGTGCAAAAGCGGGAAGTGATGCCAACGATATCTTCACTAGTGAGGATATGGAAAATACGCCACTCGGGTCCCGGATGTAGTTTCGTATGAATTTTACGCACGGTATATTTTCCAGTAAAACACTCGTGTCTATATAATAAAAAGACGTACAGTACAATTCAAGTCGGTATTTAATATAAAGACAGTACAACAAGTTATAAGCGTCTGAAATAATGACACTGAAATTGCATAAAACCCACATTACTGGCGAAAAAATATATATACTCACGTTCATCTACCGTGACACCAAACTTTCGTTTAACAACAAACTGAATGGACGTAGGCAACCTGGGGCTGTCCTGTGTTGGCCCTATATCGGGCACCGTGCGGCAGCCCATCTCATCATTGCACTTGACTAAGAAGCAGGAGGGGCCGACCATATAAGCGACGTCACAGTTGGGGTCTTCACAGCACAGTCGGTTGCACCGGTGATTTTTACTCACTCGACCCACGTCCGTAAAATGACCGGCGTACTGTCCAGCTAGCAGCCTCGACTTGGTGTAGAGCTTTCCCAAGGTACATTGCACATGATGGGATGTCTTGCCTGACGGAAGTTTGACTACGGAAAAGAAAAATATAGAAACGTGTTTGTGGCTGTGAGATTTACATTGTTTTGTGTGTTTTTCTTTGTTTCTGCTGTTGTGTTGTGTTTGTATATTTTTTTGTTTGTGTCTTGTGTTTGCTATGTATGTGTGCATTGTGTACATATTGATATTTTCAACTCGAACTTTTAACAACCATTGAGGGGATTTTAGACTTACGCAACTTTTTGCCTTTCTCGTACAACCACGGTGCGACAAACGCCATTTTCTGTTTGAACGAAAAATCCGCAACAGGGGAGGGGAGAGGTTGACAGCGGTCTTCAGAGTAACACTTCACCAGGTAACAGCGATCCTCCAACATGAAGGCCAGGTCACATGGCACTTTGGAATCACAGCAGTAACGCACGCAAGTTTTGATACTTTTCACTTTACCGATATCCGTGAATTTTCCCGCTCGAAGGCCGGCCTTCAGCTTCACGTTATACATCATCTCGTTATGCGGACACTTGGCATCTGGATCGAACTGGCTGGAATCATTTGCTGACGCCTTAACTGGTTGAGATAAAGAGTTATAGCAAAACGTGTCAGAGGAATAAAATCCAGTTTGTCGCCTTGAGCGATCAAGTGAGAGAGTCAAAGCTTTTTATAGCTACAAATGTTAGCTTGCAACTGCGTTTTACTTGCTATATACAAAGCGTTTTCACCAGACTATTCCATATCAAAAATTTATTTTATCTCGTATAACGTAAAGAGAGTAATTGCAATATTTAAACTTACCGATACTTCCGGTTCCTTTGGAAGAAATGTGTGCTATCTGAAGGTCAAGGTCACGATCGTCTGCGGGCAGAGTTTCACATACAGTTTCATTGAAACATTGAACTCCATAACACTTGCTCTTGTGCATCATGGCTACGTCACACTTCTTAGAAGTGCAGCACAAGTGAATACATTCCTGCATGTTTTTCACAGGGCCGCGGTCTCGGAAAATTCCCGCCATTTCTCCTCCCCGCAGGGCGACGCCATATTGGATGTCGCCTTGACCGCAGTTGTATTCTTCTAGTATTGTATGAGCGAGGACTGAGTCTGCAGAACAACAGAGAAAATAAGTCCATGAACTAGAGACTGCATTCATGTGGAAACAATGTGTAATACAAATAGGTGGAATTGCCTGAGTTGTTGATATTGTTTAGCTCTTAAACGTGGATAGAAGTCCTGGCCACTGCCAAACAGTTTCCTACGTGCATCTGTTATTCAAGTCCAAACGAACATTTTTAATGATCTAAGTCTATTCTGAAACAAGTTCAATCTCTATATAACAGCTTACAAGTCTTCAAATTCCTGAAAACATCTATATTACTTCCATGAACTCCAAAAACAAATCAAGCTAAGTTAACACTTCCATGCAAGAAAAGTTGAGAGGATAGATTAGGTCTCGTGATGGACTCTATTTAACTGGAGTCGCTTGCTTAGGTCTCCTGTTATCGCAATACAGCAGGTTTTCGTTTCATATAGTCTTTGTTCCTTTTATAACTGAAACTGTCAAATTTACCAGGTGGTGTATGCAGGTAAAAATGCCTATAAGATCCAAAACAAGACAACTATACAATTTTTCTTCAAATCGTCAAAAGACCACTATGAAACAAACTGTAAACAATCTACATGAAGACGGCTTTCAAAGCTGTTTAGCCAATACCTGTATTACAAAAAAACACAATCTTACTGACCCGATATCTGTGCCAAGATGACAATCACAAGCGCCCACTGAAAAATGCTTGCCCTGGCTCGTAAACAGAACTTCTCCTCTGTCATTGTAATAAGTTTGGCAAAGAGACTTAAAAAGCGAAACAAATAAACGGATTTTGTACTTTTTTTGCTCGGTTTGTTAGCAAGCAAGAGATCATTGTTTTGGAATGACTTAACATAACAGGAATGCGACCTGCTGGTTAACAACCAATCATCTGCCAAGGTTTAAAACAAAATGTGAGTGATATTTATTTCGAACGTCACTGGACTGGGAAGTCGCTGCTCGTATGGTTTTCAGTTCCTCCCGGCCAGAGAACCTTTTCGACGATTTATTTTTTCTTTTAATACAAAATGTACAAAACGGATACATATTGAAATACTACACTGGGTTTGCAACTGTCCTTGTGCTCCATTTCTCAGTTGGTGCAGCGTTTCTGTTGCCTTCTTAAGGCTGGTTCACACGGTAAAGCAAGCGCAAACGCAAGCGCAAGAGAATGAAAACTTTTCCATTCTCTTGCGCTTGCGTTTCCGCTTGCTTCACAAATTTTACCGTGTGAACCGGTCGCTTGCGCTTGCTTTACTCGTGTGAACCAGGCTTTAGTCGTGCTGCGCGCAAAAAAGTGTGCAAGTAATAAATGCTGCAATGATCAGACCCTGAGGATCGAAAATCTTCTTTGTATGTAAGTACGGGAAGGCAAAAGTAACAGAGAAAAAAAGACACCCCTGATGGGACTCGAACCCACAACCTTTGAATTAGAAGTCCAATGCGCTAGTCCATTGCGCCACAGGGGCTGCCACATTCATAAACTGAATATAAGTCTTCTTAACACAAGAATTGTTATGTTTTTCAGTAAGTGAACAAATCGGGTGGCGACTGAAAGCAAAACATAGAGATTATTGCCAGGTCATTCTCATCATGAACAGCAGGTAAATGACAGGTGATTATTTTACATAACACCCTTTGTAAGCTGCAGGGGAAAAAACAGCTGTTCTTTTTATTACGAAAGGACGAACGAATAGTGAAGAAATCAGTGATGGCGGAAAAACTTTAAACAAACTTGAAACAGAAGGAACTAAAAGAGACATTGTATGTGCGCCATTTTGTTTTGCGAGGTACGCCCGCGTTTGCCTTCGAAGAGACCTACGGTTGCTCTATTTCCAGGTCACCACGGACACACAACGCACGAGGTCGAGGCCCGCTAATCGCGGAATAACGGTCTTTCTGATTGGTGCAGCGTAAATCACGGAATAACAGGCTTTCTGATTGGAGCAGTGTGCCAATTAAAAAGTGCTGCAAATGTTCATGGAGTTTATGGAGTTTTTGATTGTTCGCCACACCTATAGCTGAATTGCGGCAGAAAATTTATATACATTCATTAGTTGTAGTTAATTTGACTTTCGGTCATTCATATACAGTTGTCATTCTCCCGAGTTGAGTTTAACTATTTGTTTGGGTCGACAGTATTCGGAAGAAACAAAAAGTATTTACAACAAAGGTCACTTTCATTGTCGAAATTTCAAAAAGTTTTATATTTTATTAGAAACAAACTTATAAAAAAAATTATTTTAAAATTAATTAGTAAATTACTTTCATATTTTACAGATAAAAAGTTTTTTTTCCTTAAAAAATAACAAGCGTTCTCGTATTAATGGTCGCACGCAATCGTGGTGCCTCAACAACACTTCCTATTACGTGTTACATGCATTGCACGTGATCAACACGTGACTACTCTATTTCCCTTAGTTTTCACTACATCACAAAAATATAGAAAAACTAATTTCTAACTAATGATTACTTAAAAAAATTATTGGGATAAATTCCCCACTGATTTTTTACTCCTGGTGCAACTGACTGATTGTTGAATATAAATTCCTTGTACAAAATGCTCCATTAAAATCCTGCACTGTATGAAGATACAAAAAGTCTGCGAATTCCGTCATTCCAACCAAGAAAACAACGCCTTTTGCTGTCCCTAAGAAGAAAATAAAAACATAAGATTTTAGCTTCTTTTCAAGACGTTATCATTATTTTCTTTTTTAGTAATAGTGAAGTCGATTAAAACAGCAACTCACCTCTTCCTCGGCGCCATTTTTAAGATGTGACAATCTCCTGAGTCTGAGAGCGCAGAGAACGGAACCAACAATCATGACGAGACAAAGCCCGACTAATCCAACAAAAGCACCAACACCGGCCGACACTGCGGCAGCGTTATTCATATTGAAGCCTGTTGGTTTATCTGCAAATATATGAGAATTTGAGTGAGAAAATGACTGAGATATTTTATGCGGCTGTAGTGAAACATTTGTCCGATTTGGGTCTCTGAAACGCACGCTAAAGTTGTTGTTGATGATGATGATGTTGTTGTTGTTGTGAGTGCTTACTCACCGAGACATGTTCTGTTATCTTTGCTCAACTGATATCCTTTTAGACATGCGCAGTAGTAGCCGCCAGCAGTATTGTTGCACAGCTGAGAGCAGCCATGATTTGCGTTTGTACACTCGTCAATATCTGGACAAAAATAACACACGATATTGTTGACAAAAGGAACTTCATGTACACACAATATTGTTGACAAAAGGAACTTCATGTACACACAATATTGTTGACAAAAGGAACTTCATGTACACACAATATTGTTGACAAAAGGAACTTCATGTACACACAATATTGTTGACAAAAGGAACTTCATGTACACACAATATTGTTGACAAAAGGAACTTCATGTACACACAATATTGTTGACAAAAGGAACTTCATGTACACACAATATTGTTGACAAAAGGAACTTCATGTACACACAATATTGTTGACAAACGGAACTTCATGTCACTGCTTCACGCACGCGCACTGCTACGTCGAGGAAAACACAAATCACACCAAAGCCTTTCACTCTCAAGCTCGAAATGCAGATTCTCCCAACCTCTTAAGAAGAAAATGTACAAGTGATGTAGTAAGAACTGATAGTTCATACAGCTTTTATCTGAGCAAGTTGTTAAAAGCCATGTTCTCTATATGAGAGTGAAAGAAGACATTGAAGTTAATTACTCTTGGGAGTAAAAAGGTTAAACAGCATACAAGTATTTCCCCTGAGGGACTCTTACCTATACAAGTTCTCATGTCGTTAATCAACTTGTACCCAGTCCTACAAGCGCACATATAGCTTCCGGGTGTGTTAGTACACCGCTGGTCACAAACATGAGCCTTCGTAGTACACTCGTCCACATCTGAAACACAAAAAATGTCACGTAATTCATGACGTCATCACTCTAATTTCCTGACTCTAATGTAAACTCCAATTCATGTGTGAAGAATATTACCCTACCTTTGCATGTTCGTTCGTCTATCTGTAGGTTGAAGCCTCGTTTGCATTCGCATCTGTAGCTTCCGGGCGTGTTGACGCAAACTTGACCACAGTAGTTCTGACTGCTTGCGCATTCGTCCAGATCTATCGCGTAAACGTATTCGTTCATAAGATTCGGTTTTCACTGTCCGGTGCTTTAATTCTATTCTTGTTACTTAGATCGAGACGAGGAAATGAGAAGACGAGATCTTGAGAGAACATTTCAGTTCTCACATCCAGGGAATATTATCATAGAAGGCCATTGAGCTTCTTTCTATTACAACTCTACCACATATTTTAATCACACAAAAATTAAGTGTCTACCAACCTTGGACTTTAAGTGACGCCCCCACTGCCGAACTGCCAGCTGGGTTTGACGCAACACACCGATAGAATCCCTGGTCCGTAATGTTGACTTGGCGAATCGCTAAAGCTCCACTCGGGAGGATATCGAACCTGTCATCGGAAGGAATCGGGCGATCTCCGTTAGTTCCCGAGGCCCAGGCGATGTGTGGCGGGGGATGACCTCTTGCTTTGCAGTGGAATATAGCCTGCCTTCCTTGCACGAGGTGCAGTTCTTTTGGAGAGCGAACTATCATGGTTGGAACTACAAGGTAGAACAACGCTTTAGTACCAAGACCACTCTAAGACGCTGCAATGGAAGGCTAGTCTCTCAAGGTAACTACAATCATGGTCAAAATTGTTGGGAAGATTTCAAGTTTACCCCCTCCCCCCCATTCAATGTTGGGTAGTTGAGCATGGTTCGGCTTATAGCTGCACCACGGGCCAACATTGAATGGAGGGGAGGGGGAGGGACTTGAAAACAAGAAATATAAGACCCCCATAGGTTGTACGGATTTACATTGTACTCCGGATGTGCGTAAGTGGAGCGTTAGTTAACCTACATCGGCGCACAAACAAAGTGTGTACACAGTACTCACTAATCAATTATACTCCAGAGACTAATCTAGTGCAACAGTTCTTACTTTCAAAACTTTTGGTGCCAGGCTTAAGAGGTTTCGTGTCGTCTTTTTTCACGCCCTCCTCAGTTGACCCTGGAAGAAAGTAGAAACAGGAGATGGGGAGTTATCACTGGTCGCAATATGATTTTTCACTGCAAAAGAAAAGTACAGTTAAAGCAAAAATACCTTGGCAGTTCATTTTGTCACTGCTCAGTCGGTAGCCCTTTCTACAGCTGCAGCGGTAACTCCCAGGCGTGTTGTGGCAAATTTGAGAACAGCCATGGATTCCCAACAGGCACTCATTCAGGTCTAGAAACAAATAAAGATTGAGTTGAGCAATGAGTAGAATAGTTTTAGGTTTTATAAAACACAGGCTTTATAAAACACAGGCTTTACGTCATTTCCTGACAACAAATTTTGTAAAGGACTGGGGCCCGTTGTTCAAAACACAATTAGGATCAAGGCCTTGTTTGCGTTTGTGAAATCTGACGCACGTAATGTCTATTTAATCGAGCTTTAAATAACGTGGACCTGGTCAATGTTCCTGAACTTACCGTCACAGTGTTTTCTGTCGACATTCAGCATGAACCCGCTGTCGCATTCGCACTTGTAGCCTCCGCCGATGCTGACACAGCGATGTTCACAACCATGCAAGCTGTCGCTGCATTCTTCTTGTTCTGAAGCAGAAAATGTTGGGGCAAAATAATGTACATCTGTCTCAACAAATGCGTGCCAACTCAAAACACAACTCTTGAAGGCCGTCTTAGTTAAACTTTGGCAAAATATAGCTCGCTAGCCTCTATCCAGGTCAGTCTTCAACAAGGCTGTGATATATCTATTTAGGGCGAGCCACGGTCTTTACAATACCAGTGATTTGAACATGGCTTTTTACACAAACTAAATAATACTGATGACAACAGCTTTACCTTCACATCGCCGGCCATCTCTTTGAAGTTTGAATCCACGGTGACACATACAGCGGTAGCCGCCATTAGTGAGAAGAAAGCAGTAGTGTTGACAACCGAATGTTTCGGCCGGACATGCTTCGTGCTCCGACGAAGTGATCACGTGATGCTCATGAGTTGGATGGTGGTGGTGGTGGTGGTGGTGATGATGATGGTAATGGTCGTAGTTGTCTCCTTTCGTCTCATCATGGTCATGGGGATGGCTGTGGTTACCTCGATTAGGTTTCATGTCTTTTGTCCCTGAACAAAGGAACACAAGTAAATATGCAGGGAATGGTCTCAATGTGCCACAACTAGCTTGTGTCGTCAAGTCGTAACCTGTATTGCTCCTTGATTCTTAGCTTCCGTTTTTTTTTTTGTCAGTTGCACTTTCTTAAATAGACGGATAAGTCATACATTAACCAAGTTAGGCGAATGATCACCGCGAATAAATTGTTTAGTTTTACAACAGAACCAAGCTTTCACCTGTGGTAGGAGCATGAGTTGGTGCTGCCTTTGTGGTAGACTGTTCTTCGGGAGGATGAGTGGTTGTGATTATAGACGTCAGCGGAACGTGTGAACCCGTTATTTCTGCATTCTTGGCAGCATCTGTGAAGAAAAAAAAAACATCTTTGTAACAACATCCTGCAGCTCCCATTCTGTCAGATGAAGACGATAAAGAAAGATGTCTGGCTTTGCTATCAATGACTTGAGCGCTCAAAGGACAAAAACCTGTACACATCATACTCACTGCTATCAATTGTCCCATCGTAGCTTCTCATTACGTATGCAATAGTCGGATTAAACGCCATTGGAGGGACGTTGACCGCTCGGCAAAGTTCGACGCTGTAGCACTTCACTACGTAACACCGCTGATTCACCATGTATGCCAGGTCACATGACTTTCGGGCGCAGCAAATGGCACTGCACTGCTCCATACTGGACACCAGGCCACTGTCGTTGAAAACACCAGCGTTGAAGTCTCCTAAGAGACGAACGTTCTGGAGTGTGGTCTGGGGGCGACAGAGCTGATTGAGAGCGCCAGACGTTACCGTGGAGTTCGCCAATGTTCTTTGCGAGGCTGATGACGTCAGAGAAGCCTCGGTAGCCAGGCCTTCGCTTGTCGCAGCAACCGATGCTTCTTCAGCACGACTAAACATGGTCAGGCCATCTCTTTTGACGTAAGCAATCTCAGACGTGACGTCAGCACCCTCTAAAGGTCGCGTGCGGCAGAGATCGCGGCTAAAACAACTAACTGTATAGCACACCTCGTGGATGATGTAGGCCACGTGACATTGAGCCAGTGAGCAGCATTTCTCCAGGCACAGCGGCATCTGCTTCAAGTGAGGAAACTGAGTGACCTGGCCTGCTGCCATCCCGCCGCTTAAGATGACGTTTTTGACCGAGAGCCCCCGCGAGCAGGTTTCATTTTGCTGAGCGTTTGTTGCAGGTGGACTGGCCTTGGGAACGAGTAACGCCTCGATCTGGGATTTAGTGGCAGGATACTGGGTTGGTTTTACGAGTCCCAGAAGCTCTTGCAGGGACGGTTCTGTAGAAACGGTTGAAGTGGTTGGGCTTTCTGTTGGGTACACGACGTTGGCAAAACTGTCGTCTGAGTCGTCTGTAATAATTGGCTGCCTTTTGACATATTGCACCATCAAGGAGAAACCCTTGAGCCTGGAAGGCCTCGCCTGACACAGCTCTTTATCGGAACAATCCAAAGCAAAACACGTGCTTTTCAGCAGAAGAGCTGCATCGCACGACACAATCCCGCAACACTTTCGCGCGCATTCCTTCATGTTCGAGAATTCCGCCAATCGAGTTATCTTTCCCGCCCTCAGACCTCCTTTCAAGGTCACGTGGCGATGTATCCCGCTGTAACTGCACGTGTCCACAGTGTTTTGGCGGGAACGGTGCGCGGGCTGCTTCGACGCCTTAGAGGGGGGTGTTATAAATAACGGACTTATCGACACAGTGGAGACCCCAGTGGGCCTGACGTACAGTACAGGTTTGGTTGTCGCGGCTGTGGTTGGTGTAGGGTCTTGAGTGTCATAGCGCTGCACAAATCCAATCACTGCACTGGATTCTAGTGGGCTCTTCCTAAACGTTTCACAAAGTGTCTTGTTGTGGCAATTAACAGCAAAGCAGCTCAGCTCCACCAGGTACGCCACTGTACACTTGTCAGTTTGGCAGCATAATCTCATGCACTCCTCTATGCTCTTAACTTTTCCTTTGTCCGTAAACTTTCCAGAGCCTAACCCGCCAACAAGGTCACTGTTCCTGTACACGTTGCCTAGCTCACAGATTTCCTTTCTTATTCCTGTTAAGCTGTGCGTTAGAAAAGATGTTCCCGCTGAAGTTCCCGCCACTCTGTGTATCGCCTTCGTTGTTTGTTTGGTGGTAGGCTGTGTTGTTGGTTTTGTCGTTTTCACTGTTGTTTCTTTATCAGTTGTTCTCGTTGTCGTCGTGGTGAAATGTGTAGTTGGTTTAGCGGCTGCTGTTGTATTTTGTAATGTTGTTTCCGTAGTTTGTTTAGTGGTTGCTTTTGTTGTGGCTGTGGTAGGTCGAGGGGTAGTTGTCGCTTCCGTTGTCGTCTTTTTAGTGGTTGCTTTAGTAGTAGTGTCGGAATGTTGTGTGGTTGGTAAAACAGCTGTGGTTAACTTGGTCGGATGCGCTGCCTTTCTCTTCTTTGATGGCTTACTGGTTGGTGATGGCTCATCTGATGGCATGGAAATCGTCGTATCCCAGGGAGAACTCGTGGGTGAATAGACATCCTCAAGCTCTGCCTCCTCCATATTCTTAACATACTTCCTTATCTCGCGTTTTGACAAAGCCCGCGCAAAGATATAGATCTCGTCCATAGAACCAATGAATCTTCGCTGACTCGAGTGAGATCCAAATCCGGCCCTCGCACCCCAATCCTGAGAGAGAACACCAGCGCCGTATCCCCGGGCAACTGGACTGCCGTTGAGGTATATCCTAGCAACGTGGGTACGCGAGTCATACGTACCAGTCACGTGATACCACGTGTTTGGACTGACGAGTGGCCACGTGGTTCGCACGCTGAACACCTGCTGCGCAAACTCGTCTCTGTGGAACCAGCGTATGCGTCCGTCGAATACTTCGAAGTGATACTGGCCTTTGTGATGGAATGAGTGACTGCCAACGGTGTCGAACATGGAGTGGACTCCTTCGATTCTGCGGAGGTTCATCCACAGTCCAATGGTGATGGCTTCCAACGGTTTCTGCAGAAAGTGTTCGCCGTCCAACGAAACGTCTCCTCCCATCAAACGCACCCCAGGGCCGTGTTTACTGTGCGCTTTGATCGATGCCCCTGAAGCACGAAAACATGGAAGTGTGAATAATCTTGAAGCAAAAAGCTCAGGCAAAGAAACAAAACGAGCTTAGTCAAGAGTTGAATAACGGACGTATTGTGATCTAAATATCCTGACAAACGTCAAAAACGTCAAATTGGGATAGATATACTCAAGACATAAAACATACAAGACTCGCCAGCACAGACGGTGGGCGAAAGAAAGGACCAAAGTCAGCCACTCAGACCGCACAAAAAATGTCTTAACTTGATCAAAAATATGATTTCGAATAAGGTACATGTGACGCTTTATAATCAAATAAGGAAGTATAGTTCTGATTAAACAAGTAATGGTATCAAGAAGTTCAAAACGTCGCAAAAGAATTGGGTAGAGAGTTATAAATAACACCGCGAGATAAAAAAAAAAAAAAAAAAAAAAAAAAAAAAAAACCTTTCTATAATACTTGGATAATTTTCAGCATTTTTTCGTCGGCACTTTTCCAGATCATGACTAACCGGCAGGTTTGTTCCGCTACATAGCCGTGTGAGTAACGAGTGTGGAACTCACCTTTTGTTAACTTGGCGTCATTATTAAGACCAGAGTCGTCCACCACCACCGAGCCAATCACGTGATCAAACCCGAGGTACAGCGACAAGTCTTCCCCCTGACGCCCGAGTGACGTGGAATGTCCGAGAGGCAATGCGGGCTCTTCAAAGGGAAGAGTTGGGTAAGCCGTTGTCGGTGAGTCTCCAAACTCCCCTGTAAAAGAGAAGTCCAGTATCTGAGTGCATTGTAAAACGAAACGAAAGACAATTTTTGCAAGCATGCATATAAGCAACTAATTACCCATCGCAACTGCAACCAAAACGAACAACGTAAGTGCTCGGTAAAACCCACGTGTAATTTCACACCATTAAAAATCGAACAGTTTATTTGTCCTTCCGTTATTGCTACTGATGTTGGTGGGGTTGTTTAGCTGTCATAATTATCTTGTCCGCTGATGATTCTATAATATTTGTTGGGATGACTATGCAGTTATGTTTCAAGTTGACTTAACTCGTAATTCGGTCTAGACAGTGTAAAGATTAATAGACTAACACTAAGATGAATGATACCAGCAACCTACCCAGCCTGCTAACGAAAGAGATTTGATAATCGCCACTGTTGTCCACATTACACCTTCTGCCCGGCCGACACCTGACAGTATAACACTGTCCACGCCTAAACATCGCAAAGTCACACGCGGGTTCTTCGCAGCAGCGCTTCACACACTGAGACATATGATCGACTGAAGTCTCCTCCAGAAGCCTCCCGACCTCCCAGCCTCCAATGAGACCGACACGGTAGAAGAACATGCTCTGGGTGCAGAAGCTTGACGGAGTGCTGGCGGAGTAGGGGGTGGGTGTGGTCGGTCTGTGGGGACCTCGTGTTCTTTCCAGTGGGGCACGTGTAGGGGGAGTGGTTGCAGAGAGGTGTTTGGGTGGATGTGTTTTTGGACGCTCTCCAAATTTCTGTAGCTCTGCAAGTAAAAACAAACGTACTATTTTTCCCAAAGTCATTTTTTATGGAAACTGTCTTGTTTCTAGAAATCTTTTAAATTCTCAAATGCCCGAACTCAATCTAAATTAGCTCACACAATGGAGTTCGTCTCATGAAAAGCTCGACATTGGAGCTGGGCCAAAGCTAAAAATTTATCCATTGCAGTATGGTGTTAGCTGCTATGAAACACTAACCTTGATTGATGATGGATTTTCCATTCTTCGTGACGTAGTACAAGGAAGGCTTATCTGTCACAAAACCCGGCGCGGCCACAGGTTCACACAACTCGGCATTGAAACAGTCGACCGCATAACAGTGATCCCGCGTTAGAAACGCGACGTCACATGCATCTATTTGACAGCAGTGCTTGAGACAGTCGGCTGCAGACTCGGTCTTGCCCATGTCAAAAAAGAGCCCCGAGCTCATGCCACCCTTGAGATCGCTGTTAAAATAAAACAAGCTCTGCTCGCAGTGAGGATGTTCGTGTAGAAACACAGTCGCGGGGGTGGTGGATGACTTGGAAGGTGGTCGCCGAGTTGTTGAGGCTGTTGTTGGTGATGTGGATTGCTTCTTGGTTGGGTGTGTCGTTGTGCGTATTGTGGGTTTGGTGGTCGTTGCGGAAGTGGTCGGAGTTGTTGTGGAGGTTTTATGAGTCGTTGTGGAAGTTGTCGGAGTCGTTGTGGAGGTTTTATGAGTCGTTGTGGAGGTCGTAGGAGTCGTAGTAGCTCGAGTTGTTGGAGTAGTCGGGCGTTTTGTGGACGTAGAAGACGATTGCGTGCTGGTCGTTGTAGATAATGTTGTTGGGGGCTTTGAATGTGTTGACGGACGGGTTGTGGATGTTTTTGGAGGATGAGTCGTACTGGAAGTTTCTTCTGGGAACAGACCGTCGTAACTGCCCTCCTTAGTTGGAATGGCACCACCTACAAGAACACAAACAAATATTTGCCTTTAGAAATTAGTCGAGATCGATTCTCGGATAGGCTTTACAGCACTATCATACAACCAATGGTCAGCTACAAGCGTATTCTGTTTGTTTTTAAGCCTCGACAACTAAACTGTTAATTATCTATGGATGACAAAGGCAAAGTATGATCAATTTGGCTGTGCGACCTAATATAAAGATCATAACAAGATCATATAAAGCGTAACCAGCCGATGCAAGCATCCCTTATCCAAGCAGAGACCGTATGCACACACGCATGTAACGGAACCACTAAAACTACACCCACAAGAAACTTTTCTATTCTCCACTGTTAAGTGTACTTTGCGTTTGCACTTACCTGCTCCAAGGTCACACTCCTCGGAAATATCCATGAGGTCAGAGGCAGCCACTGCGTGGTTGTACATATAGAACTCATCAACAATCGCCTGCAACTCTCCAGTTAAACCTATGCCGACGCGACCTCCCCAGTTCTGCGACAGCAAACCATGGCCGTCTTTTTCACTCACAACGCGACCATTGAGGATAATCTTACTCTTGTTGACTCGTGCGTCGTAGGACGCCGCAATGTGGAACCAGTCCTGTGAATTCACGAGCGGGCTTGTCTCAACGTTAAAAACAACACGGTTTAAGTCATCTACGTGAGACCAGCGGATCTTGGCGTCACGCATCTCCAGATTGTATTTGGCACCAGAACCCTCCGTTTTGAAGAAAGAGAATTTGCCTGCGATAGAGTCCACTTTTGCCCACAACGCCAGTGTCACGGCTTCCCTTGGTCTGCTCCTAAACGTATGTCCATTGAACAAAATGGGTCCACCTCGTATTCTGATTGCGTTACCACATTTGGAGTCACGCGCCGTCACGTGGGCTCCTGGGCTTAACTTAGCGTTGTTATGGAGACCCGAGTCATCCTGAGCGTCATGGCCTCTTATGGACTCAAATCCGAGGTGAACAATGAGGTATGCGTCGTTGCCTTAAAACAAGCAAACAAACAAACAAACAAAACAAGACAGAAAGAAGGAAACTTAAAGTTGGTATCGAAACACTGGATTGAAAGGCACGTTTACTTGTTTGTAAACTACTGAAACTTAACTATAAACACGACTTTTGTGGCTTCTTTGCGAGATAGTTTCTTTTTATTTTGACAAGAGTTTCAATAACAAATAACTCTTAACTAGCCATGGTCTATGCTAGATGTTACCAAGTGATATCAAGTAATACATCTAAAAAATAAATGCATCTAGTTGACAAACACCTAAACTTAAAAAAGAAGTGGCTTTTAATGCTAAAACGACACGAAAACTAAAATAGAAAGGGAACTTACATTCAGGCAATCGTTACTTCAGGAAATCACGATATACCTCTTGTTGCTCCCTTTTTATTGAACAGAACTGGACAGCATCACAATGTAAGAGGTTTTAAAAATCTCTTACAATGTTATGCTAGCCAGTCAAGTTCATTTGGCGAGCACTAGAGTGAGGCGCTGTCATTAAAATTATATTCCATCAAATGTTCCACTATTCGAGCAAACGGTATGCGATCTATTACTATTGTTTACAAAGGCTCAGTATAATCTTTCGTTTGCTTTGTCAAAAATCTCACAGAACGTGGTAATGAAATTAATTACAAATCCTATAAGATCAAACCCAACCAGGGATTCTAACGCATAAAATAAACTGCGGAGTACGTAAGACAAATAGTATCGACATGTTTACGTGTTTCCTTTTTTTTCACTATGCTAAATATGTCACACCAAAAATTAAAATTTACTTACCTATTCCAGAACTGGGTATGTCTATTTTCTTGTGGACAGCGGCAGCCATCTTCTCGCGCCAGTGTTTTCTGAATGCCTCCAGAAACGTGAGATCTTGGGGGCCTGGTACCTCAGGGAGATGTTTACGCCGACCAGCTTTCACTCGAACGTGAGACGAGGCGCGCGTTGGGAACGAGAACGACATTTTTTCCGGCGATGGACTGGTTTCAACAGAGTACTTCATCTCATCATTAATGGCATCTTCAGGCCCAGAATCTTCGTCTAAAGCATTAGTGGTCGAAGTAAAGGAACTCTCTTTGCTCGGGGAAAGTGGAGCTGTAGTGGGTTGATTTGCTTGGTCGTCTCTTCCCATTTTTCTACCACGGCGCATGTTCTTCAAGACATCCCGCGCTACTTCCGCTGCTACGCCATCAATCAACGTTCTGAGTCCTGCTCTCTCCTGTTTAACCTGTTTAACCTGTTTAACTACAGGGCCAGGATCCTTTCCGTCCAGTTTGGGGCTCTCAGGAGGTTTTTGTGTAGTTTCTAACTCCTTCTCAACAAGGTCAGAGATATCGAGCTGTTCCGGTGGAATTTTCCCCAAGCCCAATTTATCGACCGCCAGTTTAACAGGAAGTGAAGTGTTTGTATTTTTTTTCACTGGCGACTGTAACGTTGACGCCGTTCGTGGTCTTGTAGTCCATGTCTTTGTGGCTGGTACGGTGGGGTTTACGTTTTTGACCATTTTCGTCGCGAGCATGTTGAATCCGCCATTCTTTTGTAATGGCACTGTCGGTCTCGTCGAGACTAGTTGAGTGGATACTGTGTTAAATAAAACAGTTTATATTAAAGTTCTGTCATGAAAGTCATAATACGACCGGCAAAGATAAAACACACTAAATCCTTCAAACAAAATCCGCTTACAACAGGACGACACCACGAGGATCTGGAACGTCCTTATATATACGTCCACAATGTCTACATGCAGGGCAGAAAAAAATCAGGTCTACAGTTGTACGAGTTTGCTCAACTTAGTTTAGTTAACTTACTCCATATTTGTTTTCTCAAAACATATCAAACACTTTTACATCAAACCTTCCCTTCAATGTATATACAAAACCAAGTCAAAACCAATTCCACGGGTGCCTTTGATAAATTATTTCTGTTAAGTGGAGCCTACAACCAGCAGATTCTACTGTCTCTCTACTTGTACTTACCCGCCGGAAGTGCTGGTGGCCTTGTTCTTCCAATCAAATCACTCGCTCCAGGCTGCCGCACGAGAGGAGGCTTGGCGCTCAGCGAAGTGCTGACAGATGCACTCGAATCGAGGACCTTCTGAAAGTGAGGAATAACGGACCTTTGCCCAGCCTCAGTTTCACGTTGAGTTAGATTCTTGTGAAGTGGATTCGAAGCACTGGTCAGGTTTTTACCGCTCCCAGAGCCCAGAGTTTTTTTCTTGTTTTCTGATTTCTTGGAAGAAATGTCTTTTATTTCATTAGAAATCTTCCTGATCTCCCGCAATATGATTTCCTCCTCTGTTGATTTCTTTCTGGTCTTCTTTCCTATTTTCCTGGACTTTTTCCTTGCTCTTTTCACTGCATGTGCAGACCCCTCGTGCTCTCCCCAACCAGACGCAAACTCAACGTGTTTCTTCCTTTTCTTCTTCTTTAACCTTTGACGGCGCATCTTGTGTCTATGAATTTGCTGGACATGGTGATAAATTTTACTTATGTAGTCGAACAAATCACTCCTGTATGACTTTAAATAACTGTTACCAGTGCTTCCATCATCACCCTGAGCTGGTATTGAGCTGTTGTGGGAACTGGTTGAATGGCTATGGGTCACGTTTGGTTTCTTGTATTTATTGCTCGAACTTAAACTGGCATTTCCCTTTTTCCACTGGCTCTCGTGAAGACCTGACTGACTGTCTCTTGACATTCCCTTTATCCGTTTCTTTGGCAATGTTGTGTTTCCTCGCGGGTTACCAAGTTTTTCTACCCTTTCGAAGATCTTGTTTATTTTATCGTAGAGTAGGTCAAGTTTACTCTTTTGGTGTTTAATTTTCCTCGCCTTGTGTGCGTTGTGTCTTTTCTTATAATTTAGTTTGTGTGCTACACGATGTTGGAAATGGATCCTCCACACCGAGTTTTCCTCTTTCCGTCGATTTTCATATCCCGCACTGCTTGAGGGCGTGTCTTCCAAGTCTCCGCTTCCAAACGGATACTCAGGTTCACCACTCGCAATTTGATCTGAAAGGTCACTACTACGTCCAAAGTACGCTTCCCCAGAAACATCTTTGCTGTGATGCTTTGAATCTTTCTTGATCCATCGCATTTTTGAATGATCTACACGACGCACCGACTTGCTGGGTGGTCGCTCAATTGAGTGTTCTCTGATGTCGTGTTCGTCCGATTCTTGGTTTGTTTCATCGTGTATTCTGTGCGGAATCTCATGTTCTTCAACGTTGTGTTCGTTGGTTGCCTGTGGTTTTCTGTGTCTCTGCCGAACTTTCTTCTTTACTTTCTTCGTCCGGTGTTTCCGCTTCGCGTCGCCGCTACTCGTTATCCCTAAATCGTAGTGATGGATTAAAGCCTTGCTCTTCCCATAAATTTTACGTTCTTCCATGCGATGCTCATTTGTAGGATATATGGGGATGCTGTCTGTGTCGGGATCTACTATAACGACTCGCTTTCCTGCTTTGACAGACTCCACTTTCCTGGAGCGCGATCTCTTGCCTTTCTTTATCCTGTGTAGTTTCTTGGAAACAAGTGATTTCACTTCGCTCTTGCCTTCCCTTGTCCCGTGTAGTTTCTTGGAAACAAGTGACTTTACTTCGCTCTCGCCTTCCCTTGTCCCGTGTAGTTTCTTGGAAACAAGTGACTTCACTTCGCTCTTGAGTTCCCTGTCTTCTTTAGTTACCTCTTGCAGTTTCTTCATCATGCCCCTCATCTCCTTTGTCATGTAACGTCTCAGAGTCCAATGTTTCTTTTTTACATGACCGCTCCCAATGTGTTTTGGACGCTTTAAATTCCTCAAAAGTTTGTGAAGTTTCCTCTTTAGATACCGATACTTCAGATCGTGCTTCAGAGTAGGCTTCCGTTTATCAGAGGAGGTGATAGCCTTAAGATATGAGTGCATAGTCGCTAAAATGTCTGAACCCATTATCGACACGTTTGCAGCATGCTTTGCGCCATACTTTGCTGGCGTGTTCGTTGGAAGATAAGCGGACCCTGATCCATGTAGAGTCTCGTTCTCCTTGAAGTATACCACATTGACGGGTCGATCTCCAGCCACAGAAGTTGGACTGAAGAGCGACGTGTTGAGCTGAGACGGACTAAGCGGAGGCTCTGAGGTGTTCTTCTTGACCACATACATTATCTTCGGTGAAAATCGGGAACGTTTAGCGGCAACGATCTCACAATCATAACCACTGGCACACGAAACTGTGAAACAGTTCTCCAAAAACATGAACATCAAGTCACAGTTTCGTTCTTTACAGCAATGGCTGAGACACTCTTTCGGTGAGCTGACCTTCCCATGACTTGTGAAATTCCCCGCTTCATAACCCTTGCGAAGGGTGACGTCGGTATAGAGAGACGAGTGAGGGCACATCTTAACAGGGCGCGAGCTTTCCTTGCTTTCCTGAATAGAATAAAGCACTTTTTCAACCGAAAGCGGACTGGGTTTTGTCGGCGACACTTTGCGGCGATGTGAAACTTGAATAATAGTCGGTTTGAAGTCCGGAAGTAAAGAGGGCGTCGCCTGACACAAGTATTCGTCGTAGCATTTTATCAGATAGCATCGATGAAAAGCGTAAAACGCTAAATCACAATCGGTTGAATTACAGCAGAGTCTCGCGCATCCTTCAGTGCTGTTCTGAACCCCCATGTCCATAAATTTCCCGGCACGTAGACCACCTCGTAGTGTAGTGTTCTGCTGTACAAAGACAGACGCACACCCAGGTTGAGGAGGAATGGAGTGAAACGGAGCTAAAGTAGAGGACGAAACTTCCCGCTTTGGTGTTGTACCCTGAGATCTGGTTGTGTGTGGTTGATGCAACATAGGCTTCGCCGTCGTTTCCACATAACCAGGCCGCCTTGTACTTCCAGGCGTCGTGGGTTTGGTTAAAGAACTGCCTTCCGTCCTCGACGTTTGATGTCTTATTACGCGTGATATGATTGGCTTAAAGTTCGTAGCCAAGGCCGGTACGCTCTCACACAAACGTGGGTTGGAATTAGAACAAGTCACGAGGAAACAGTGAGAGAGGACCATGAATGACAGGTCGCAGATTGTACTTGAACAACAATGTCTGGAGCAGTTTTGAATATCAGTCACGTGTCCGACCTCATGAAATAACCCGGATGACAATCCCCCGCGGAGAGTTTGGTTGTATTCGACATGACCAACTGTGCAACCTGGCCTTGGAGTTGGCGGTGTTTTACCGAACCTAGTGGCAATCTTTCGGTCGATTGATGTCTTGGCCGCAGCTTCAGATCCACTACCAGAAGTATTTTCTTCACCATCGCCCGAGAAAACTTTGGATTCAGAAGTTGCCTGAGCTTTGTTGGAAGCATTACTGCTGCTCGTCTTTTGTGAGCGAGTTGGAACTAAAGGCTTCACAGTGTGAGCATTGAGAAAGCGTTGGATCATGTCCTTGAGCTGTGTGCTCAAGTTTGTGTTCTGAAGCAGGTGCTGTTCTCCGGACAGACTCGCTAAACCACTTGTGTTATGTTTACTGTGCACACCTCCAGCATGACGTGTCTTTGGATTTGTTGGGTGGAAATTGTCTCGAGGAGATGAGATGTTTCTATGGGATGCTGCTTTCTTTTTGTTGATTCTGGTCTTTGTATGGTCTTTCTTGGAAGCATTATGGACGTCAACAATATGTGAAGTGTTTCGAGCAGACGGTTTCTTCGTGTGAGCATGGAGAAAGCCCTGAATGATGTCCTTGAGGTGTTTGTCCATGTTTGACTCCTGAACCAGATGCTGTTCTCTAGACATCTTGACCGACTCCCGTGTGCGATGTCTTTTGCGCACACTTCCCGTACGATGTTTCTTTGGATGGGAATCGTTTTGGTCTGATGTATGAACATTCCTGCTAGTCTTAACAGCCCGTGGACTGTTTTGACGAAACGGTTTCCTCATGTGAGCATCAAGAAAGCGCTGAATCATATCATTGAGTTGCGTATTGTTGCCGAAATCTCGAAGAATTTGTTGTTGGTCAGGCAGTTTCACTACATTGCCATTGTTGTGGTCGTTCGCCTCTGGATCTCTTGATGAGTAAGTCTTCTTAACATGACGATGCGTACCCTCGTGAGCAGGTTTCTTGTGGGTTTCAGGGCGGAAAATAGAACTACCTGGTCTAGTGGGTTTTGGAATATTAAACCGCGGAAATGTGCTTGGTGCAATTGAATGAAGTCCGGAAGAAACTGGTCCGTCCTTAACGGAACGGTCGCTTTGTGTTTCTTTACTACTGTCGCCACTCACTAAGTCGCCATGGTTCGCAAATCTGTCTTGTGTCTCCGAGAGTGAATCCGCAACAAGACTTGGCTGCTTCAGAAGAGGTTTCATCGTGCTTACAGGCTTACTTAATGTCATCTGCTTGAACAAGTTTTTCAGAGCATCAACAGATAATTTAATTTCATCAGCTTCATTTTCGCGCACAGTCTGAATATATGCTTTCTCTCCATGCACTGGTAAAGTAGTCTTCATCGGCTCGTCTCTCGCCCCCGTATAAAACCTTGTTGCCGCTCTCAATCTTTCTTTGCTTGTTGGCTTTTGGACCCGTCGCATGTGGTCATCACTGCGAAGCGGAGAAGTTGTGGGATGAAACTTCAACTCTCTCCTCGGAAATATTGTCGTTGTTATTTTTCTGTACTCCAACGGATCACGACGTTTGCTCGCGTTTGTTGGGATTATCGAAGCCGGCGTTGTACGGGTCGTAGCTGACGTCGGACGATGACTTTTAAGGCTTCGAGGCTTCGGTGACATTGGCCTGGGGAGAGCTGTAGGGCGACCAACATATGTCCCTTCCATAGAGTCGCGGCGGGGCTGAGCAGTTGTTGTGTTCACTGATCTATTGGTTGCCACTTCTTGTTCGCTGATAAAAGACATCAGCTGGGAGTCCTTTCTCCTGCGAACTCTTGCAAGACGAGGGTTGTAGGAGCTGCTCCGCGCCTGAACTTGCTCGCAGCCCTTCTCAGTGTAGCACCTGACCAGGTAGCAACTATTCTTGAGCATAAATGCCACATCGCAGTCGTCTGCAGCGCAACACAGCTTGAGACACTCACTCATATTCTCAACTCTCCCCTGGTGTCGGAAGGAGCCCGATCGGAATCCGTGTCTGAGCGTAACATTGTAAGAGATCGGGCCTCCAGAACACGAGGAGAGCCGAGAACGGGAGCGTGTAGAGTGTCCCGGGAGGAGCTCGCTGAAGTGACCAGACGAGCTGTCGTGAGCCGCTGAATTGCTCACGTGTTGCTGGAGCGAAAAGGGCGTGGAGTTATGCACAGGTGAAGGTTCATCTGATAACTTCTCCGCTTCGCTTTCTGTTGCTTGGCTTGGCGGCAGTCCTTCACCGCTAGCCCCACTAGTCGCCTTGCTATCTCGATGTCTCGATGCAGCATTTGGCACTGCTGTTCCTGTAGTGCTGTCTGATGGCATCTTAGGACTTGATTTGTTTGTTAATATTTCACTAAACCCATCTTTGCTATGTGCAGCTCGAAGCGTTATGTGTCTGGATGAAGCTGTTCGTGAGGATGTCCCAGAAGTGTTCACATTCCTGTGTCCTTTAATTCTTCGCTCCGTGTCAGCAAACATAGAACCATTTTTCTTTTCTTGCCGAGCGGGAGGGATATCAGCAGGTCTTACAAATTTCTTTCGGGTGCGTAAGCCCTCCTTCGGATTAGAATATGTTAAAATTTCGTCCGCCAGTGCCTCATGATGCTTAGCACTTTTAGTTCTAGTCCTACTTGATCGCGGTGTAAATGTTGAGAGTCTGCTACTCATAGTCAAACTATTCGTCTTATTGTTTTCGGTTGTTTTAAGACGCGATTTCCCAGATATGTGGCTTTCTTGAAGCTGTGAAATCTCATTCCGCGACACAACAATATGTACTGATTTCGTTGATGGAGTTGGTTGAACAGAACGTATCTGATTTTCAGGCTGCTTGGATGGTTTGTGATTTCTTTTGCCTGCCATTGCTGGCATCGCAGTGTCCAGTAAAGGAACCGTGCTTGTCGACCACCGCGACAGTCTCCTTAGTTTCGTCGCATTAATCCTCGTAACATGCACGAGTCTTGATCTGTACGTTGACGTACGCGCAGGCATGCTTTCACACAAGCGACGGCTTCGACACTTAACGAGGAAGCAATTGTCCAGTAGCATTAGCGCCACGTCGCAATGTTTGTCAGCACAACACAGACTGACACAAGAGCTGATGTTCCTAACTTTGCCTTGATCTGTGAAGTTTCCGGATTTAAGTCCGCCCCTCAAAGTGACGTTAAACTCGGGAGTCCCTCTTGAACAGTTACGTTGAAATTTCGTACTTGGTCCAACTGCTCCTTCAGAGTGAGGTAGTGACGACTTGAGACGTTTTTCGCCAGAAGCGGACTTATTCTCGGAAAATGGTGGTCTACTTTGATTAGAATCACTCTTAGTCCCAGCTAGAGATTTAGCTTGTTCTGTTGAGGGGAGGGGCTTTATAGATGGTCGATTAGAAATCACATCTTCATCGCCACGCCTTATTCGGGAGACGAAATCCAACCTGGGATAAAAATTGCCGTTTCTTGCTGGGATGGGCTCACATAAATGTTCATCGTAACACGCAATAATATAACATCGTGTCAAGATCATAAACGCCACGCTACAGAACCTCCACTGACAGCAGTGATTAACACAAGTTCTCATACTGTCAACACGTCCCACCTCCTTAAATATACCTGCGTTGATTCCGCCACGCATGGTGGAGTTGAAATAAACACGAGTGCCATAGCATTCTTCCTTCGTTGTTTTTTGAGTTGCTTCATTTAATATCTCAGTTCTTCCAGTTTGGAAGGAAACGGACACAGTTGATGTGTCCCCCGATGGCGTCACTCCGGACAATAAGGCATTACGACTGCGTTTGTTGGTTGGTGTTGACATTCCAAGCACTTTAATTAACCATGTCCGATCGTGTTTGTTTTTATCTCCGTTCATCAACACGACCTTGCTTTCCACAGGTTCAGCAGGTGCGAGAATCCCTGGGTGTCCAGAGTTCATCGAGCCTTCCGTCCCTTCATCATGTCTACCCATCCTCGTTTTATTCCTGATTTGATTTCGTTTTGCGTCTGCATCATATTGATCAGATATTATGCTGCTTGGAAGCGGGAAAACAGTCTCGGTCTTATGATGGAATCGAGTCGCTGCATCCTCGTCGTGATTCATCGTGGGTAAAGCGTTTTTAACCTTCTCGTCCGGAGCGGACGGTTGAATCACTTTTGCTAAAAAATCTTCAACATCTTCAACCTTCTTCCGATTGATGCGCACCAAAGTTGTTTTATACCCAGACTTCCGGGCGGGAATGCCTTGACAGAGTTCTGACGTATAGCACGTGACCAAGAAACAATGATTGGAGATTACAAAAACCAATTGGCAGTCTTTCTTTTCACAGCATTTTCTCACGCAGTGATGGACATCAGAAACCAAGCCCACGTTTAGGAACCGTCCAGCGTTCACCCCACCTTTCAGTGTCATGCCAGTCTCGTGCTTTCCACCACGGCAAGACTTCCGCCTTCCTAATAAGGGCACACCATCACGAGTAACAGATGAAAAAACTGAAGGGGAGGGTGTTGGGGTAGAGTGTCGGCTTAAAGTTTTGATAACAAAATCTCTAGTTGTTGTTTCTGCGCCTATTGTGTTAGCACTTGACCTGTCTGTCTTATAGAGTATGTTCTTTGAGGATCTAATATATGCCAACTGCAGATGGAAAGACGTATTTCGTGCAGGAACACTGTCGCATAAGTCCTCACTGTAGCAAGCGACGGAGTAGCAGTGGTTTTCGATAGCATACGCCAGACTGCAAAACCGCCATTTGCAACAAAGTTCCACGCAACTGTCCCAGTCTTGTTGTTCTCCTTGATATTTAAAGAAGCCACTTTTGAATCCTCCACGCAACAGAACTCTGTGATGAATGGTTGTCCTGTTACAGAACGGAGACACCGGGATATCAAAACTCCGGGGAATCACTTTGGGCTTTGACTGAGATGGAACTATCCCGTAGTTCTTCTTTGAAGCTGTAGACGGCTGGTTTAGCAGATCACTCCTTGATGGTTGGACAGACGACTGAATGTTCACACTGGAAGATGCAACTTCGGAGCTCGTGAAACCCGCCGGAGAAACAAGGGTTTTTCGCACGTAAATAACTCTTGGCGCATCCGTAATATCCTTTGCTGGAACACTTTCACACAACCGTTTGCTGCGACACTTTACCAAGAAACAGTGACGTAGAAGCATGAACGCGAGATCACATGTCTCCGCCTCGCAGCACTGGCTGATGCACTCGGAGTCACTTGACACCACACCGTACTCTGTAAAATTCCCAGCAAGGACGCCTCCGCGAAGAGTGGAATTCACATGAGCTGGAGAATGATTACAGAGGTTGAGTTTGTATCGCCCTGCGACCTCAAAAACCGCTTTACGCAACGGCTCCACTCCAGCGGAGAAATCTATCTTCTGTATCCGTGAAGATTTCGACGGCAGCCCTACTGTTGAGTTAACACTTCCAACAGTGGAGAACGCTATCCTAAATGCTGTCTTCGAGCCACGTGGATGACTAGAATGAACGTGGACCCCGCTTCTCCTGGAAAACCATGATGTAGAGATTGTCTTAGTTGCGGTTGATTGCTGCAACGTGCGACTTGGAGTTAACGAGATTGAAGTCAACACCATGTTCGCGTGAGATTTGAACAGTTTTACTTCAACACTTTTACGCGACGTTTTATGATTGGCGTCCACAGCCCTGCTTGCCAGCAAGCTTTTAAATTTGTTCCATAGCTGAGTAAAATAACCCGATATTCCCGTAGCTGCATCACCAGATGACCGTGATGCTGAAGTGTAAACTTTCGATGATGTAGGTGTTCCTGACATGGTCGGTACAAAAACCGAAGACGCGAGCTCTCCTGTCGTCTTTGTATCATGGCTTGTGTAATTGGCAGCTGATGAAGTATTCACCGTTGTTAAAGTTCTCAGAACAACTTTCTGTGGACTTACGCGTATCTTGCTGGGTACAGTATCAAGGGCTGGTGTCACATTTTCCCCCGTAAAGTTGTCTTCCTTCTCCGAAGATGAACCTACGACATTTATATGAAACAACGAATGCAAGTATTTTGATATGTGAGAATACCACGCAGAGTTTGAGCCGTGTTTTTTGTTGGGGCCTTTTAAAGGTGTAGCCTGGATTGTCGAGAATACAGAACGCGTTGCAGTCAAAGAAGCACTTGATTCCTGACTTGAGAAACTAATTTCCCTCAGCGCAGACGATGTGGATGAAGCAATGTTCGCGTTTACTTTTGGAGTATTTGCACGACTATGTTCCTTTCTGTTGGATAATGAATCTTTTTTTAAACCATTAGCAGCGGGGTCGTCGAGAGCGAAAATTGGCTCCAAAGGCAAACGAGGTCGCTTCAGAGTCAGACTCTGTTTTGATTGGTCGAAATGTGGAATACCAGAACCAACCAGCTCTTCAGCTGCAGTTGCTGACGTCTGTACAGACACCTTGGGATTGCTCTTCTTTACATGAATGCCTACTTCGTGATTACGACTCCTCTTCAAAAGAGCTGCGATGGTGTTAAGCATTGACTTCACGGCGTGAAAATCTGCTGTCTTCTTTGTGCCGTTCTTGGCCAGAACATGGATTGTGTTATTCAACTTCCGCATAAAAGGAACCTCGGCGAAATTCTTTATAAGGTCTGTCATTATCCTGCTCACACGAACCGTGACGTCGCTATCTTTGCTTGACATGTTCGCCTGTTGATGTCCAAACTCTTTTGGGCGAGGAACAACCTCTCTTTTTGTTGTCACGTTGTTGAGGTAAGTCTGCAAAATTTTTATCAAACGTTCTGCCTTCTGAAGTGATGTCTGATTTTTCCTCCAATGTACATGCTGTAGTTCTTGCTCCAAACCTTGCACGCCAGTGATTTCTGGATTCTGTTCAGCTTCTGTAGCAATGGATTTGACAGGTGTAGCATGCAACGCACGATGAGTTGAAAGATTTGAAGTCTTGCTCGAGATAAGTGGGGAAATAGATAAATCAGTGCTCATTTTAGAGGATGTCCTACTTGATCCTTTGGTCGTGATCGACCAGCTCACACTCTGCCGTCTATTACTTTTCTCTGTATGTCCTATACTGGCTGATATTAAAGATACCAGAGGTGCAATTTGCACATTTGGACTCGACATGACAGTCAACTTCCTGTGGCTCCCTTCAACAATTGATGCGAACACTTTTGCTTTAGACAGGTGTGAAGTTCTTGAATGTTCGCTCTTGTCTATCTGTCTTGATGACGATGGTATGACATGAAACATCGATGTACTTCTCGGGCTGATAAAATCTCTTTTCTCGCCTTGCTTACTTTCGACAGTTGCTTCGGATCCCTTTGCTTTAACCAAGTGCGGAGTCCTTAAATGTTGGCTGCTGTCCATTTTTCTTGATGATGGTGATGGTATGACATGAAACATCGATGTACTTCTCGGGCTGATAGAATCTCTTTTCTTGCCTTGCTCAGTTTCGACAATTGCTTCGGATCCTTTTGCTTTAACCAAGTGCGGAGTCCTTAAATGTTGGCTGCTGTCCATTTGTCTTGATGACGATGATGGTATGACATGAAACACTGACGTATTTCTAAGGCTAATGAAACCTCTTTTCGCACCATGCTGGTTTTTATACGCAACCACTGTTTTTGACGAGACAGCGTGCGACAAAGATCGAGAAAGCATCGGCGTAGACTGAAATGTCACATCACTGACCCGTTGAATGGCGGTTGATGGAGTTAGCGTTTGGATGATATCGGTATAAGGCAACGTAGAAGGCCTGTCCAGCTTGTTTCTTCTGTCATATGAGATGATTTTAGGCGAAGTAGTAGCTGATGGTCTCTGGCTGACTGCTGAAGGCTTCACTGTATCACTGCTACGGACAGACCTTCCCTGTGATGCTGAAGAAGAATAAGACAAAAACATTGATGGCTTTGGCGAATGATGAATCACTACATCAGACAGATGATTGTGCGCGATGCTGCTTCTGGGCTCTAGAGAAAAATTCGGTGACCTTGAGTCGGCTTCCTTTTTCGCAGAATATGAAAGAGGCGACATTGTTGATGACTTTGACAAAGAACGAGCCCCTAAACCAGAGAGATGAACTGTTTTGATCGTGGCGTGCACAGTGCTGCTTCTGGACAATTCAGAAGAAGTCGGTAACCTCAACTTAGGTGTTTCTGTCGCAGAATAATCATGATGCAACGATGACTTTGAAGAACTTTGGATCAAGGATCCTGAGAAATGAAGTGTTTTTGTCGTGGTGTGCGCAATGCTGTTACTAGGCCGTCTCACAGAAAACGATGGCTTCACGTCCTTTGAACTCAAACCGAGGATGTTATTTTTCCTCTGTTCATCTGTGGTTGTCTCGCGTAAAGTTGTAGGCAGGGCTGTTGCTGTGCTCATCGGTACCTTCGAGGTAGACTGTTCTGGATGTATTTTCACAACAGTAGAATAAATGTTGAATGAGTGATGAACAGAGGACGTGGTTCTAATAAGTTCCCCTTGCAAGTCTGAAGAGTGTCCTCTACTTCTATAGTCAGCACTGCTGGCGGCTTTTATTACAGCGTTTCTGGTGTTCTCTTTCAACTTCGCGGTCCTAGACATGGTTTGATGAGACTCACCAACCGACGCCTTGTTCTTAAATGAAGGTACGTCAAAAACGTGTTGCTTGATGGAGGAATTAACTTTCAAAACAGCGTTACCTTTAGCTTCTTTTGATGTTGCAGCAGTTACAGTTTGTCGCGAGATTGAGAGATGTTCTTGGGAGGTTTCTGACTCCGTGTTCGTAGACGTAACGCCATTCGTCGCCTTGGAAATGACTCCCGCCAACGCTGGTGCAGGGGAGACGCCAGCTGTTCCGGCGACTCGACTTTTAATGCTTGGCTTTACGCCATCTCTCTTAAAAGCCGCATCACCACGTTTGTCAGGTTTCGACGTGGAATTTGTGAAAGTTATCGATGAGGTTTTATCCTCTTGAGTGAACTGTTCCGGCAGCAGCTTCGAGAAAGTGCCCGCCTCAACTTTACTACGCGCGATGTAAACAACCGTTGGGGTGTAAAAGCGCGAGTTTGCTTTCACAGCGCGACACGACAGTTTACTGAAGCAAGAGACCAAGTGACATCGAGAGCCAATCAAAAAAGCTGCGTCGCAGTCGTGAGAATTGCAGCAAAGACGAACGCATGTTTCTGTGCCATTCACGACGCCCACAGCTTTGAAGTCACCAGCTCGCATGCCCAAACGGAATCCAACGTTGTGTAAAGTTGGACTGGGAATGCAGGTTCTTTCCAGTGAGGCGGGTTTCAGTTTACTCTCGGCTAGGCTCTTTTTCACCTGCAACGCAACCGTAGAACTCCGGACATCTTCCCCTGCGACTGATGCGTATATCAAAGCTTTAACTCTTTTCCGTTCACTCTCACTGCGAGCAACGTACGCTAACGTAGCTTTGCCGCCGGTATTATACCGAGGAATTGCGTCACACGAATGTACGGGCGAACAGGTCACGTGACTACAAGCGCCACTGCTCATATACGCCGCACTGCATTCGGTATCGCTGCAGCACATATCTATGCACTCCTCAAGGCTCCTAACGTCTCCTTCCGTCTTGATGTTCCCAGCCTTTTGTTCATCACGTAAGGTTACGTTGTGTAAGATGAATGTATGGAGACACAAGTTGCTTCTCTTGTGACCTCGGCTGACGTTCACAGCGCTCGAAGCTTCGACTGTCTTTGCTTCCTGTCCACTAGTGCTGTTAACTGTTGTGGCCGCTCTGCTTGTGTAACGTGAGTTGCTTCCACTGGAGCTAAAGACGCGGCCGCTGAGGACAGAAGATTTCAGTTGCACGTTAGAAATACTTTTTGAATAATATACAGAGCCTGTTGTCCGCGTTGGAAGTTCTGTCGGTGACACTGTTAATTTAATGGCGGGAACATGAATTTGTCCAAGGGTCTCGTCGAATTGTCTTATTTCTTTTGTCACGTCTGTGTTTGCAGTCATCGTTATTTGGTGAGCAGTTTGTATGTCAGCGCTGTGCGAGGAAAGAGGTAGTAGTTTTCCCTGCAAGACGCCTGTTCGCTTGACAACGAGTCTAGAAGATTTTGTTAGAATGTCTGGCTTTATATCAGTAGAATTCTTCACTTGGGAGAGATGCGATGCGACTGTTGGCGTGACGGGAGACTTGCCACGTGGGAGGACAAGAGTAGAGGGTGTGACTCTCTTCACTTCAAGAAAAATGCTGTTCAATTGGGAAGGTCTTATCGCGGAAGAAACCTTTAGGACATCTGATTCTCGCGATGAGACAAGAGTGGGTAGGACGAAGATGGAGGGTTTTACAGACAACTTAGTGCTGCTTTCTCTAACGTCATAGAGAGCTGAACGACTCGTGGAAGATTCCCGTGGCAACACTGTTTTCGTTAGAGGTGACTGACTTCTCCGTGAAGCAGTTCCGCGCGCTGACGAAATCGAAAAGTTTACACCATGAATGGGACTTGTTGCCAATTTATTTAAGTTCTCGTTCTTCGGGGCTCCGTTCTTGGGTAGACGCGGCGTGATGAATTCTTTTGAAGATGAAAGCGCTGCAGCAAGAAAGTCCGGCATGACGGAAACCGAGTGATGCGACTTTCTCTGTACGACTACCATCTTAGGTATCATGAAAGATCCATTTGTAGCCTTCTGCTTACATAAATCGCCTTTGAAACACATCAAGTTGTAACAGTACTGCCCTATAAGCAAGGCGGAACTACACCCGTGGTATCTGCAGCAGATTTCAGAGCATCGATGGATGTCATGAACATCGGGATATCTGACAAATTTCCCAGCTTCCCAGCCGCCGGTTAGGTTCACGTTCCGTTGTATGCCACTAACTTCGCACTGTCCGTCCAAAATACTGTGCGTCTTGTCACTTTGCTTGGATGTTTTCGCGAATTTCCTGTCTTGCGGAGTTTCACTATTCATGAAAGCGACCGACGTGTTGTACTTGCCCGTCTTGGCGCTGATGACCCTGCAGAGATCTTTGTTCGCAGCACAGTGAACTGAGTAACAGTTATGATCGAGCAGAAAAGCTGCATCACAGTGAAAGCTGCCACAACATTTATCTATGCACTTCTCCATGTTGTTGATTCGTGGCTGGTAGGTAAACGCACCAGCTTTAAATCCTCCAAGGAACGTAACGCCATGATGAATATCACTCGCATTCACGCACTTTCGCTTTCTTTTCGGGACGGCATTAGACTTCGCAGAGCTGTTGGCACTGCCGTCCAGTGTAGTTCCCCCACCGTGTTGTGCATGGAACATGTTGTGAAAATATGCGATAGTTGTGTTGGTCTTGTTTGATCGCGAGGGGATGGCTTCGCATGCCTTTTTGCTGGAGCACTGTATGGTAAAACAGTTACCCAAAATCATAAAAGCCGCATCACAGGTCTCGAAAGAGCAGCAAATTCTTGAGCACGAGTCGACGCTCGCAACTTCACCATAGTCCGTAAAATTCCCAGCACGAAGTCCGCCTCTGAAAGTAACGTTCCTTACGACAGTGATGTTCTTTTGTGTGCACAGCTTACTCTCCAATATCTTCGTTCCATTGGACACGTTGACCGGCGAGTTTGCGCGCGTCAAATTCCCGCTGTATGGAAGCCCAAGCAGCCTGTCCTTTAGATAAACAACTCGCGTAGTTATTTCAGGCGTTTCGACCGGTAGAATCTCGCACGTTTTCTGGCTGTAGCATTTTATCGAGTAACATACGTTATCGACCATGTAGGCAACGTGACATGATGGCATTTTGTAGCACAAATCTACACAGTCACTCATTTGATGAGCTTGGTGATGCTTGGTAAAAACGCCCGCTTCCACACCCCTCCGGAACGTAACGTACGTATAGACATCGCTCGTGTCTCTTATGGATGCTGTCTCGTTGAATGTCACGTTGACTAACCCTGGCTCTATGCTGGATAGATTTGAGTTCTTGGTCAAGGAGTTAGAGACTGAAGAAGTCATTGCCGTGCTTTCGCCTGTCGATAAATTAGGTTCAATGGTCGATCTTGGCGAACCATAGTCTGGAGAAAGTAAGATCGTCTTCTGCACTGAAGTAGGTCTTACACGAAGTACTACAGGAATTCCATCACGTTTAGGATTTACATCAACAGATTTGCTGGTCTTTATGGCACCATCTTGAGCACCAGCTAAGTTTGCAACACGTGTTTTGGCACTAAAGAATTCTCGAGGAAATAACGAGAGTCGGTTCTGAAGCTTCGTGGTGTTCTTTGGATCAGCGTGTCTTGCATCTGGCTTCTTTGTTGGGTCTACTTTTGACAGCATGGGACGTACTGTTGAATCAAGACTCGTTTTTGATGCATCTAAACTAGCAGTTTGTCCTTTTGACGCAGGTGAAAGTTTGAGCAAAGGTGTCGAGACGTGACTCAGTGAAAGAGCTTCATGTGGCACTACGTGTTTACTGTGAATATTTGACGATGTCGACTTGTGATGCGCTTGGTCCAGACCCTGCTGCACGTCACCGCTTTTAGAAACAGACGGTTCAGCAACAGAGATATCAATGGTCGGTGAAAAAGAAGATGTGTGTTCCGGTTGCAGTGAAATCAATTGGTCAGGTTGGGTTAGCATAGTGGTTGTCATGTTGCGTACAAGAACGTCTGAGACAACATTTCTCGTTACAACACTCGGTGTACTCTTGTTGGCTTGTGCAGTGAGTTTTAGTATGCTTGGTGGGCTCGTGTTGTTGTCCGTGTGATGTGTAGTCCCTGTTAGTCGTGTGGCCGTCGTTATAGAGTTGTTGTCAGACAACAGAGGCTGCGACATTAGTACATACCGTGGCGCTGTTTCATTCGCAAAGATGTCCGTCTCTGTTTCATTGGACACGAGTATTGTATCGTTTGAAGTCATCTCTTCCTCCCCAGTGTTGTCGTTTAGTAAGGCCGTCAGTTTCCGTCCGTTAAATCTTGATAGAGGCACTGAATGATAAAAGAAAACAGTTTGACGTTGAGACCTTCACACTGAAAGGAAACTTCTGCGAAATATCTAGGCACCTTGAACCAACTGGACAGCGCGTTATGATTCACGCTATGATATGTATTTACATAAGGCCAAACCTAATAACAAGAATTCAAAATCTCCAAAGGCCATTCCTAAACCGTCTAACTGGCTTAATGTCAGTTTCTATGAAACAGTAGACCAATGGTACTAAGGTATCACGCGTCCTCACCCACCTGAAGGCTGCCGTAGCTTGTACGCAATCCGTAGGTGATACTTTGACGGAGACACACCCACAGCTTCACAGGTTTCCGTATCACGGCACGAGACTAGCACGCACTTTAGTCTCACCATCAAGGCGAGGTCACATGTAATCTGCCGGCAGCACCTCTCCTGACAATGCACCATGTCATGAACGCCTTGCACATACTTAAAATTACCAGCTTGCAGTCCTCCGCGGACAGTTACATCTTTAAGAACTTTACCAAACTCGCACGTATGTTCGCTGTCATTAGTTGTACTCTGCTTCTCTGCTAAACCTTCATTTGTGAGACCAGCTGGTGATTCAGCATCATTTTTCGCAGGACTTCGCTGTTGATCAGAACTCTTATCTCGCTGCTGATTCCACGGATGATTCTGCCCTCGTACATGATTTGTGAGGTTTGCAGCTTTACTCTTGTTAACGAATACCATTCTTGGTTTGAAGGACGAGCCGTGAATGTTGACAGTCTCGCAGGACTGTTCACTGAAGCACTTGACCAAGAAGCAGGAGTTCTTGAGCATAAACGCCACATCGCAGCGTCTATCAAGACAACATCTGCTCGCGCAATCACTCAAGTTCTGTGCTTGGCTGAATTCTGTAAAGTTACCAGACTTATGGCCGTGTCGGAAAGATACCTCGTGCATTGTTGGACCCAGGTTACAACCTCCTCTGTGAGCCGATGAATCCGAAGCAACCTTTTGCGACGATTTGCCGCTATTTCCTGGTATTTTGATTGTTATTCTCTGTATAACAGAGCCTTTCACAGTATGAATACCTTCGTCTTCACGACTTTTACTAGAATCCTTGCTGGTTTGCGTATTTACCTCTGGTGCTCGAGGAGTTAGACGGGTAGAAACAGAATCCCGTTCCACATTCTGATCAACACTTGATTTCCCTGGAATGAATGTATTTCCTGGAAATACTGACATGTTCTTTGCATGCTGCTTCACGCTGCCATTCTTGATGCGGCTGACGTAAAAGATAAGTGGGTCATACGTTTGTTGGTGCGTGATTGGAATGGCTTCGCACAAAACTTCCTCCGAGCAACGGACAAGAAAACACCTATTTGAGATCATAAACCCCAGATCACAAACTTCCGATCCACAACAGAAGGAAACACATTCCTGGGGTGAACCTACTTTTCCGGCAAACGTAAAGTTCCCAGCACGAAATCCACCTCTCAGAGTCGCGTTGACGAAAGTCTTCTTCGAGAAGCACGATGAATGAGAATCATTTAAACGGTTAGTCCCGTCTTGATGATCTGTGCCATCAGCTTCTTCATCGGTAGAAGCGCCCAAAGTCATACCACTTGCTGAACCAAACTCGCCACTTCCAGAGCTTTCAATCTCACCAGGGTCCAAACCTGATGCTATGTCGATGTCTTCACCATAAGAGGACACAACATTTAAACCTGGACCGAGGTGAGACGGCTTTCCTCCAAGTGACTCCTCCCCGTTCACAGAGTTTGGTTTTTGTTCTTGGTGCACAGAGTTCTCGCTGTCGCTTTCCTCGTCTTCAACGGATGGAAGGACGATGCGTACTTTCTCTTTGGACGAAGTATCTGCCGACGTAACGTGGTGATTCGTGTGAAACTTGGAAACTGAAATCGTCGATGCAAGGTTGTATGACCGTGAACCACGGAAAACGCTGCCTTCTCCAGACTTCTGAAAACCGACGTCCTCGGGAAAGGCATTCTCGTGTCCTTTGGAGGTATCAGTTTTCTCCAGATTCATGCTTTTCTGGTTTCTCGCCAGTTCCATATGCGCTGCAGGAGAATGTTGGTTTGTCCGATGAACAGCAGAGTTGTTAGCTGCAGCGTCAGTGATACCTTGTGTGGAATGTAACATTCCTTCACCGATAACCCCTTGGTCCTCGTCTCCTTCGTCACCATCATGCTGCAGCTGATGTATCTTTTCTTCCAGCGTTTTGAGTATTTGGCTGATGTGGTCTTTTCCGTGTGGTTTGTGTTCTCTGTTCTTTGAACTGCCCCTACCAAACAAAGAAGAAGGTGTTCCTTTTCTTGTAAACTTGGGATGTTCTCGTTTGCCATTACTACTTCCATGTCTACCGTCTTGAGCAAACGAAATGGGTTTTTGATGTTCTGGAGCATTGTGTTTGTACGGCTTCATCCTAAGCGGTCGCACTGCAGAAACATTCACATTAAGCGACGAGGGTAACTTTACAGTGACATCCCAATTCTTAAGACCAGAAGGGTTAAATCTCCTGGTAATTCGGACAGCTCTGGTGCGGTAGCGCTTCAGGAGATTCGGCTTCGTTTGACAGGCTGACTCGCTAATGCATTCTACCGTGTAGCAGGACTGGTCTAACGTAAAGGCCATGTCACATGTGCTGGCTCCACAGCATAGTTTCACGCATTCTTCTACGTGTTTCACCTCTCCAACGTAACTGAACGTTCCCGTCTGTATCCCAGCGGGCAAACTCACATTTACTTCAATCTCGGTGCGGGGACAGAACAGTGTGGTGCGATTTTCAGCTTGCACAGCGTTCTCTCTGTTACGATTGGCAGTTATTTTATGGGGAACTTTTCCTCTGCGACTAGGCATCCTAGTTCTGGCTTTCATACCATGGTCGCCAAGGGTCTTCCGACCAGTCTTTGGTGTGACATTCACGACGTTTGTCTTCTGTGGACTCAACATGATACGTACTCTAGATAAACTGTATTCCTTCCAAGCGGGAATACGTTTTGAAGTTCCTCTGCTTTTCGTTTCTTTGGTGTTCTCGTCGCTATCAGAGTGTTTCTTTTTACTATGTCTGGTGTCGCCCGCACGATGACTTGGCAAACGAGCTTTCCGAGACCTCAAGTCCATCTTAAACTTGGCATTTCCGGCCGAGGAATGCCTCCAGATGTAAGCAAGCTGGGGATTGTACTTCAACGCATGACGAGCCGTCACGTGATCACAGAGTGCTGCGTGTATGCACGTGACCGAATAACACGCTCCCTTCACCATGAACGCTACGTCGCACGTGTGGATAGCACAACACTTCTTAATACACGCGCCCATGTTGTCCAGTTTACCGTGAGATAGAAATTTCCCAGCGTGAGCTCCAGCAAGCAAAGTCGAGTTGTGATGGGTTTGTCCGTGAGTGCAAAGTGGCACCATTTTGAAGGACGGTGTGACTGGTATGTTAGCCACCTTTTTACCTTGATTGTGCACGTGATTTTGTACGTGATTTTGTACGTAATTATGCACGTGATTATGCACGTGATTGTACACGTGAAATCTCTCTTTCTCTCCTTTGCTGGTGAGTTTGGTTAGATTCGGAGGTTTGCCTGTCTTCAAAACTCTTTCTCCGCGGCGGCGAATTTTACGTCCAATAGCAACAAGACGACGCCCGATATCACTGGAGTCGCTCCCTTTAGTTCCTGCATCAGCACTCACACTCAGAGTATTAATTATTTTCAAGCCCGCTTGGACTGTCACCTTGCCAATCTTGACCAAAGTCCTTCCAATATCCTTCGCACGCTTCTTGTGTATAACGGATAAGTTTATCAAAGTGTCCAAGCGATCAAATCCACTTGTGTTGCCCAAATCTCCGACGTCACCCAAACCAGCAAACACTTTGTACGTATGAGCTTGAGCGACTGATTGTTTGTCCTTTCGACCGCCATGTTGTGTCCTAACCTTCTTCGCTGCTGATTGGTTGAGCGGGGTTACTGGTGCCCAGTGTTCTTTGCTCGGCCGCGGCCTCGTTCCTCCGGGTGGCGTCTCTTGTTCATGTAGCGTAACATTGTAAGAGCCCGCCCCCGGAGGATCACGGGAGAAGTTTGGTAAATGTGCAAGATGAACTGCACCTGGGAAAGAAGATGAAGACAGAGAACGAGTTAGAAACTAGAAGCTCTGATGCGAAAATATTAACACAAATTCGTTATTGAATTGACGACCGTTTGATAAGGCTCTTTTCCAATGAAGTATTACGAACAATCTGACCTAGCCTCACACAAATGCGAGTGTGTCTTCCTCCAAACTGAAGACAATTTTAAAAAATTCGCGCGTAACCTTATGAAAATGATATTCTACTGGGTACAAACCTTTGTGCCTGACGACGTGGGCAAGCTTAGGCCGGAACTGGCCAGGTGATACAGGGACCGTCTGACAAAGTCTCCCCTCACAAGCCACTGAATAACAGTTTTCATCAATCACTAGTGCAATCTTGCACCCGCCCTGTCGGCAGCAGAGTTTGAGACAGTCATTCATGTCTCTTGAAGTTCCTTGAAATGTAAATTTCCCAGCATTTCTGCCGTGCAGCAGCGAGTAGTTGGACAGAACAGGGCCGAATTCACATTCTCCTCCTTCCTCTTCGAGACGTTGATGTTTCTGGTGGCTTTTTTGGGACACGGCATCTGGTCTTCTACTGACTGTCACGTTAGACTTTCCCTCGGGGGTCGAGGTTTCCACGTGAGCGCTGCTGTGTACAGGGTCAGCTTTTTTCTGTCCCAACGTGGGTGGTGTTTTTGATGAGTAATGTCGTACATGGTCTGACTTTGCTGCACTACTTGTTTCTAAGGAAAGAATCAGAACAACAGACATTAGATTCTCTTCAGGTAGATCACTGAGCAAGCTATCAAAAGTCAAGTTCTCCATACTGTATGATATATCTCTGGCGAGAAACTGAAGGAGAAAATCGAAGTTGATCACTCTTGGGAGTGAAAGGGTTAAACGAGCCTTCACATAAATGTCTCATAAATACTCTCTGATTCTTCAGCGTTCCATGAAACACTTTGGCTAAGATAAAACGTTTACCTGTGCTAACTGACTTGACGTCCGGGTACTCACTTCCAACACTTGACCCCAGATGCCCTGTCAGTGCTGGAGTTCGGTGAGCAGCTAGAGATTCATCCGGGATCTCCGTCGGTTCATCCGGGATCTCCAGTGCGGCCAACGCTTGGACGAGTTTACTGGGCATTGCAACTGGAGATGAAGCGTCGGATGGCGAAGGGTTGAGCGGCAGGAGCGAAGCGTTGCCATGGACGACACCCTGGGCGAACAGAGTGTCGTACAATTCCTCCAGTGCTGACGTGTCATCTGACGTAACAGCCACGTGACTTCGCGTTGACGGGGTTGTAGAAGAGGAATAGACAGTTATGAAACTCCTCGGGTAAACTGAGCTCCTTGTAGGTTTTGGAATGGACGATGGTTTCCTAATGTGTTTTGTGTTGTCCACCGAGGCATGGTGTGGAGCGATTCTACGATCTGTAAAATCGGGGCAAGAAACAAATGAATATTACCAGACAACTGTCACTGTGTTTTTCTGTGCGTTTGATTCTCAAAGGCATCCTAGGACCCAAATCGATTAAAAAAAAAAAAAAAAAAAAAAAACTATCGTTATCAACATTTACTCGTCACGTACTTTTGTAAATATTTAGACTAAACCACTCACTCTCAGAAATGCCTATCAACATTGTAATGCAACGCGGGTCAACCTTTTAACACAGCAATGGAGAGAAAGGCCAAGTAAATGATACAATACACGAATTTAAAGAAGCGTATACCTCTGAACTTCAGCGCATAAACGTTTCGAGGCAGTCAGATTAAGTAACGTAAGAATACGACAGGTTTTGTTTCACTTTTTTTCTTCAAGGCCTGTCAGCTGAAGAATGATAAAATATTCAACATATGCAAGAAGAAGATGAAGAGGATCCAAATAACTTTGCACGTTTTGGTCTAAACTTCGCGACCAACATAAAAAATATTAAAAAAATTACACAGTGAATTCGCCGAGGAAGATAGAGTTTACCGATAATTCTGTTGCACAAAAAGAAGGAAGGTTGCAGGTACTACAAGGGAGTGTGTCCGGATGAGTAAATAAGCCAATGAGAAGAACGCTCGCACGGGAAAAGGGCAGTGCAAGCAGGTAAAATAAGAAACACCTACATCAAGAGCAAACTGCTCCACAATAGGAAACTATTCTCCACATTTAGTGCCTTACCTGGGAAGAATACATACTATGAGAAATCAACGTACCCACCGTGTTTTCAGGTTGACCAAACAAATGTTATTGTAAAGTAAAGACAAAATTCAAAAGTTTTGGATCACCTGCAGAAAACTGGTGACCACTATTCGTCACAAGTATCCTTGTGTTTTCGCCGTAGTTCAGAAAACAATTATGTATTTTAAAAAAACACCAGCTCAAATTTTTAACGGTTTCTATTAAAGTCTCTAACACTTGAAGTAAAATTTTCCCAAATGGATGATAATAGCAAAAGGATAAATTTTCAGACTTCAAAAGTCTATTAAATAATGTTAAAAAGATCCAGTAATTCTGCCCAATATAATTGTCACTCCGTTCTTAATAAGTCTGCATTCACATTTTTATCAAATCCTGACAAACATATCTCAGGTATTTCATAACATTACTGAACATACCTTTACTACTCTTCGTCGTGTTGCCGCTGATCAGAAATGCGATAAGTGGCGTCGCTCCAGACGTGTGCAACTTCAGGGGCCTGGGTTCGCATACGCTCTGCGCATGACAGTAAATGACAAAACAGTGCGAGCCAAGCATATATGCAACGTCACCACCAGCCTCGCAACTCAGCCTAATGCATTTGCGCATGTTTGGCACTTTTCCAAGCTTGGTGATCTTCCCGGATGTAGCGACCGTTGCTGATAGGCTAACATCCTCTCTGACAACACTGTCCAAACAGGTGAGCACGCCATGAAATGGTTCAACAACTTGATTTGCCTCACTCACCCCTGCTGTATTATGACCGCTGTTTGCGTTTAGTCGGAAAACAATATTGAGTTTTCCAGTTGAATGTCTTGTAGCATTCACACGCCCTTCAGAATTGTTGGCTTGCGTTAAACTTAAACGACTCGAGATTTGTTTCCCTGGTGCTTTAGCCAATACTTCTTCAGTTAGCTTCTTTGCCTGGCTATTTTTCGTCTGTGGTGGAGTAGCGTGGCGCGCACCGGCGCCCTGTTTCCAAGAAGGCAATTTTTGGCCAATGGGCAGGTGAGACTGTGTCACGTGACGAGTCGGGAAAATCTTCTGTGCTTCTTTCTCAGAAATAGTGTCTGCTTTTCCTTTAGCTTCAGGCCTCCGCCTGAAGCTAAAGCCGCCAGGCGGAGCATCAGATTTCGAAGCGTTTATCTGTCGATCATCTATCAGTTTTTGGCCCGGATTCTTGACTGTGTGTCCATTTGACTTGTGGGGTGCAGCTTTTTCATTCCCATTTTCTTTTCCTGCCGAGGGTGCAGGTAACTTAGCCTGCTCCTTCCCGTGGGGGGTGGGGACAGGCGTTGGGTGGTGTGTCTCTATTTTGTGGGCGTCAGCTTCGACCTTCAGATCAACTTTCTGTTGAAGATGCTTCTTCACTGACGGGCCTTTAATGACAAAATGCATTGGTTTGGCATTAAAAACTGAACTTGTATATAATTTGGCGTTACAGCGTTGTGCACACAATAAGAAGGAACTTGAAGTTAATGGGAAGCGGATCATTTTATGACACCTTGGGTACTATAAAAAACGAGTGGACTAAACCATGCATAGACACACAACATACACTACAGCACACAGCACAACACATGACCAAAATACTTAACTACAACTTGGGATCACAAAAACAGTGTACGTAAAACAAACTCAACAGAAAAAAAAAAAAAAAAAAAAAAAAACTCAAAAATGACAGAATTTATCCTCGCCAGCTTTTGTAAATTAAACTGGACATAAGCAATAAAGTTTGAACTAACACAAAGCTTGAAAACGGACGGACAAAATTGACTAAACAGTTATGGTACACTTGCTGAAAATACTCACCCTTCTTGTTAAGATGATTGATTCGCTCGACATAGGACAACTGCAGCGTGTATTTATTCCCGTGTGCCCTAACCCACAAGCAATCCTCCTGGCTGCGACATCGAACTGAGAAACACCTTCTTCCCGCCATGAAAGCCGCATCACACTTGTGCGTGTTACAACACAGGTCTCGACAGACCGCCATGACGCCGATGTTGCCATGATCCGTGAACGTACCAGAGTGGTAACCATTGGACAGTGATACGTTAAACAATATGGCCGACTTCTGACATGAGTGACTCGTCGACGGAACCTGGGGACTTGCGATGTCTGTCAGAAATAGATGTTGAAAGCTATTTGATCATCTGTTAAGTGGACCAGGTGATGACAAAGAGCGGAGGGGGGGGGGGGGGGGGGGAGGAGGGGGGAGGGGAGAGAAAAGAACGTTTTAAGTTTGCTTTTTCTTACGTACCAACACCGAGGTGAATTTAAAGAAACTCAACAGAAAACGAATAAACAAAAGGGCAAAGTGGTTATACTCCATAAAGATGGCAGTTTTCACTGTGGTTAATTCCATTTCTGAAGAAATCACAACAGGGAAAAAAATTGCTTTGATTTTCAATCTACCATTCCCGCAATTCGAAGAAAATAGCTAAATAAATTATTAGCTGCCTGGCTATTTTTCCGGTTGATTGTTTTCCATCACTTTCTCTGATCAAATCTGCTTTTCGTGCTTTGCCGCTATAAGTTTCAAGTTCTTTTTGTTTTCATTTTCATCTCACAAACTCAAGGCTGCACTGATTCGTGTAGTTCTGGTTTATACCTTCAATTCGATCACCATCAGCCGCCGGCTAACACCATAAAATGTTTAAATTATCGAAAAAATGGTATTGATAAATAAGAATAAAAGTCGACCTCAAGTAACTACCACCACCACGAGATAGATAGCTCACTTAAATCACTTGTACGATCTGTTTATACAAGTATGCTACTCGAAGCTGGAAAACACTAACTTATTCAAGAGTGTGAAGAAACTTTCCGCCCCATAAGCAGCATGAAGTTATTATTTAGATATTTGTACGCTTGTTTCACAAAAATGAAACGCTTCCCGAATTCCTTGACGCATTAATGAACACGAGAGTTTAATTCACAATTTAATCAACCCAAGCAAAAAAAAGAAAAAAAATCCTCATAAACAGAAGAGTTGTGGGCCAAATAAACGAAAACAAGTACGAAAGCGCAAACCCACAACGCTAAAAATTCTCCATCTCCCACCCACAACCTCCCCTACCCCCTACCCCCTCCGCCCTCCCCCCCCCCCCCCCCGCACAAGAAGAAAAACGCACGGAACTTCATATCATCACCTGATATTGAGTGTACGCCCTCAAATTACAACGGTAAATTTTTTCCGTGTTTCGCTTTATCTTCTATATCCTTTTCTGACTTAACTACTTCATTCTTTCTTAAGTATTTCCTTAGTTCTTTCTGCTGTTAGCTAGTTTATGATTTTTAATCGAAACTTTAGTCCAGCTGAAACGAATAAACCGCAGTCAACGCAGTTGATGAACACGCTACATGTATATTGGTACAATTTAGATGTGGGATAATTATCCGGTTATGAGCAAACTACAACACGAATAGTGACCAAAAGAAACGCTACAAACACAACAACTCGATAACGTTTATAAAAAGCAAGTGAAAGGAAAACAAAGCAACCAGCGCAGTATACTCTCTGCTTCCTCTCCTTTCGTCGGCTTTTTGTGAAAGGTTTACATGCATCGATGCACACTTCACTGAACGACTTGTCTACTGTATAAAACAAAATGAGGTCGTACACAAAGTTGGAGCTTCCTTCTGCAGGGACAAGCTTGTAATGCATTTTTGACACATGGAGATGAGAAATGGTACACAAGAGAACCAAGTCCAACTCACGGGTCAGAAACTAACGCTACGCTTCGAGTAATCCGAGATGGATAAACTGTAGCTTCACGGTAAATTCAGTGAACTCAAGAGATTAACCGGTGACAGGTCATGAAATCAAACAACCTTGACTCGTGTTTATGCAAGCAAATCAAAACTTTGCCAGCAAGGCGATTTTGTTTAATCTTGTTGATAATTCACACGCAAAGCTTGTGTTTTTCAGGGTGCCACGACCAACAAGGGATTCAAATTTGAAGAATAAGGCACCCGAACAAGAATCATAATACTAAAGCTGTTACTGCTAATCGACAAAAATAGAGTAAAAGGGCGCGGCTGGTGCAAAAGTCTTAATCTTCTTTCTAATTCTCTTGGGTTGAGGTCATGAGATAAAGTAAAGCAAATAGACTTGTTTAATGTTTGACTTGGTGTAATCTTAACGAGAAAGAAAAACGATTGTTTCCAGGGGGAATTTGTTTCGCTGACTTGTTGGCGGGAATACAAAATGTTTTGGGCAATATTAGGGAGTCCATCAATCCATCACCTAACAAGAGCAATTAAATTGCTGTCTTGTTGTTAATAACAAATAATGTAAGCTGACAAAACTAAAACATCCCTTACCCTGGCGAGAACGTTTTCCCGCTGTCTTTCCTCTCGAAATAAATCCATCGGTCGGTCGTCTCCCTCCGATAACTCCGCAATCGTTAGAACGGATGCACTTTGAAACGTAGCACTTCCCTCGATACAAAACTGCTTGTTTGCACCACTTCACGCTACAGCAGATCGGCAGACATCTCTTTAAGCCAACTTGGCTCTTCACTGGATAGAAAAATTTTGAGTCCAGCAACTTACGCGCCTTGGCGCTGTCAGTGGTGAAGACGACTCTTTTTCCAGTGACGCGGCAAACATGCTTACCATCTGAACTTGCGGCAGTTGCGCCCGAACCTGACGAGAAAGAATCAGAGAACAAGATGTGAAAATGCGACCGTAAACAGTTCGAGTTGGAAGAGAGTTTCCCCAGGTGACCTACCGCTAAGATGCAGCAAGACCAGAAAAAGTAAAAACAGAAAAACAGAGTCTGTCTTTACGCCTGGAAACCTCCGCAAACTTATCCGCATGGCTTCATGGTGGCTCATGGAGGCAAAACATCCTCCGACGCGATCAAGAATGGAGAACTTAAAACTACACAGCCTGTCAAGGGTTAATGAGAATTGTTCGGAGTACTGTTGCGTTGAAATTCCTGCAACGCCTTCCGGCCGCGCAACAGCCGTGCAAACAGAACGCGCCAATTGTGAATCCGTGATCTCCGAAGCGGTGCATTACGTCATGAGGTTCAACAGGTCCCACCAAGGGCTCATGATCAACGGCTCAAGAAATCACATCACGCGCCATTTGAGAGTTTGTTCTATAACACATCACTTGAAAGCGCGCAAACTCGAGCTAAAGCAACTCTATTACCCTAGAAGAGATTTTTTGAGATTTTCGACACTTTTGTCGATTTATGTTGAGCATATACGTTTCTGCTGTGGTCTTTATTCCGCCCGTTTAACTCGTACGGGTGTAATGTACATATCCGCTTGCTCCAGCGATTAAAATTTAATTGGTTTGCCGGGCAAAATAAGCTACACGCCATTACGGGGGAAAATGTCACTGACAAAACAAATTCTTGCTATAACATGGGGGCAGATAAATTTAATAATGACCGGTATCTCAAATTTGCCCGGGAAAATCCAGGCTGCTACAGAAAATCACCGCGCAAGGTTTCTATATTAGCTGACCCAGGAGTTAGGATTTGAAGAAACGATAATTGACATATTACGGTATAAGAAAGCCAATTAATTTCGGCAATAATTGAGCAATAAATTAGCAATATTGCTGTCCAAAACAGCTTAGCTTTATCGATTCAATTTACAAAAGAAACTACCGTCTAGCTTGATATGAACTTCCAGGCCTTGTGAGCTGTATTATCGCCTTAACTCGCTTTCACTACCAAGAATGATCAACTCTAAATTCTCCTCCTTTTTCTCACCGATATTACATCGTATAGTATGGATAATTTAGCTTTTGATACCTTGCTTAGTTGAAAACTCTCACTGCATCACCGTATAGATTTTCCTCTTAACCCTTTCGCACCCAAGAGTGACCAACTTCAATGTTCTCCTCCCGTTTCTCACCGGTAATATATCATACAGTATGGAGAATTTAGCTTTTGATACCTTGCTCAGTTGAAAATTTTCACTACATCACCGTATAGATTTTCCTCATTAACCCATTCACACCCAAGAGTGACCAACTTCAATGTTCTCTTTCGGTATCTCACCAGAGATATATCATAAAGTATAGAGAATTTGCCACTTGATAGTTTGCTTACGGGTTAAAACTGATTTAGCTGTCAATTCTCACTAAACTGCTAATATGTTTTCTTCTTAATAGGTTGAGAGAATCTGTACTTCAAGCTTGGGAGTGAAAGGGCTAAAAGGTTGGGAGAATCTGCTATTTGAGCTTGGAAGTTAAAAGGTTTCAGTTACAGTGCCGACACGGAAGATATCTTCCCCGTACGCAAAACTTCCCGGGCGGATCCACTCTGAATGGCCACGTCTAAACAAACCCCGGCTCTGTCACAGGCGTGTTTATGCCCGAGTATATTTATTTTTTGTTTAATTTATCCGAATTTCAATGAAACCAGAATTGTTTATACAGGTTCCACAGTGAGTCATATAAAAACACGCAACGTTAGCGTTCTGAACATCCATACAGAGAGCAGGCTCGGGAGAACAACAACTGAATGCTAGAACTTGTGAGAACTCTGCGCACTGTAAATACGTGCGCACTTTCACTGAACGCATGTGCACGCGAAGTCCTATCCAGTCTCCACGCCGCGCATTTCTCTCCAGTCCCCTCCCGCGCGACCGCGTCTTTGGCAACTTTCAGGCACAGACAAATTGACAGGCACACACGTACACAGAGTCAGACACATAAATAGATAGATGGCAAGAGACACGGACGGAGTATAGAGCTGACAGGATGAGGCTTCACTCTAACACAATAAGTCTTGTGATAAATAAACTACAATATTTTATCAAAGGCGACGTGGGAAACTGCTAAATAGATATATAAACGCCGTCAAAGAATTTAAAAAGCTGCGGTTCGAGCGTTGGCTCTCCAAGTGGCGACGACACTTACTCCGACTAAGAGCTAAAGGCTCGAATCGACAGTATAGACTTCTTTAACGGCCGGCTTCAGCTTTTTAATTCCCACATAAATTTACGTCTTTACCTTATTTACCTCCACGCCAACTCATAAATGCAGCTAGCATTCCATTGCAGAACAAATCTAAATCGCCTCTTATCGGGCACAAGTTGTTCGCTGACAACAGGGGCACATTTCACACGACTGAGAAACGAGACTTCAACTGAACCGCCAAATGAAAAGCGGCGACAAAAGAGCCCGGTAAAAGTCGTATCGGAGCGATAATATGCAAATTCTCACTAAACTTACCGGTGCAATGTTCTCTTGTCCCAAAAGCACCTCTTCAAAGCCCTAAGAGAGATGGAGCTGTGATTTTTAACCATAGAAAGTGAGTGATAATAAATAAGAGAGATCTCCCCGTCAAAACGTCCAGCCTCGCCTGCTTATTGCAGGCCTGGCTGCTCTGCCACGGGTTTCGCGGGAGTGTGCGCGCAGACAAGATGGCGGCGAAGACGATTGTTCCGGATGAAACAGAAGACGCACACGCAATTAGTGGTTTCGTGGAGCAGTTTTCTGGCATCACAGGAGTAGGAGAAAACCTGGCAAGATTTTATCTTCATTTGGGAGACTGGAATATCCAGGTTTGTTAACGTTTTCGCGCAAGTTAAAATTATGTGCAGCTTCGCGGAATAATCCTGCGCGCGACCATTGTTACATTTTTATGCACACGAACGATAAATATATTTTTACAAATGTTGTAGTTATTGACTTCTATTATTACGCAAGCAGCAAATAATAGTGTTATTGTCGATAAGTTTACATGAATAAACTATACAGACACCTAGCATAATACATTACACCTCTTTTGTTAAAAAAAAGCAACATACACTACAACTCTGAAATGGTATACTTTGCTTTAAAACAGCCTATAAATCTCTGACTTGTACATAATTTATAATAAATGACAACTAAACCCGCAGCCTCTATTCAACCCCTCATGCGCACCTATATATTTTACTAAACTAACAAGCCATTTGTCCTCTTTCACTTTATCAGTCAGCTCTGGACCAGTACTATGAAGCAATGGGAAGCACTCAATCTGTGTTAGCCCAGTGTTCAGGAACTGGTGAAAGAGGCAGCCCATTATTGGTTAGTATGTACAATATTGTAATAGCATGCTATGAAAACCATGCATTAACCTTTCTAAAAAAAATTCATCTTGAAATTTGAAAACATCAGAGTTGAGTTGACAAGTTTAATATATAATAATATGGTGACTTTATGTTGCATAGATTCCTGATGATGATCCTTTTGCTGATGATATAACCAACAAACACTTGACAGAGGAAGAAAGGTAATGTACCTTACTAAAAAACATAAGGGGGGACCCTTCCAGAGCTTTGAGTACTGAAGGTGCAAGTAGGTCTTCCTGGGTATGGGCATTTACCATAGTGTTCTGGACAATGACTGTAAAAGCCAGTGCAAGCTTTTTTAGCACATTAGAGACAGTCTGCATGCAGCCACTTTATATTATTCAAGTGTATAATACCAATATGATAGCTCTATATAGAGAACACATACATTAGCCGATATAATTATACCATATTCCACATTAAATTGCAGTACTTTCAACTTTAGCACACATACCACTAGTGTTACAACCCTGAAGCTTCTTTCTTGGAACATTGACGGCCTGGATGAGAGAAATGTGCTGGAGAGAACAAGGGCCGTGTGCAACATTATCAACGCCAGACGACCAGACGTGGTGTTCCTGCAGGAAGTTACTCCTGAGACACTGCCTGTGATACAGTCAAAGTGTTCCAGGTATAAAAATCATTCTCAAAATGTCTCCTTGTTTATAAAGGTTATTGTACGATAAGAGACTTCCTGCGGTGGCCAAGCAGTTCCCAGTTTTCTGTTCATGCCAAGGGGATGTATAAGAACCACTGACAATGGAAACGAATATATCTGGCTTTGAACCACCCTCACCCTGTTTTACTAAAATTAAAAAGTGTGACCCCATCTTTTTTCTTTGCAGTTACAGATGTCAGACTGGGAATGCAGGACAGGGGTACTTCAATTTGATGCTTCTCCATGGAGAAACTGTGAAGCCAACAGAATCACTGAACTGTATAAATTTTCACTCCAGTAGCATGGGCCGACACCTACTCATACAACCTGCGACATTTCATGATACAACAATAGTTCTCATGACATCTCACTTGGAGAGCACCGGAAGATGTGCTGCTGAACGAAAGAACCAATTTCAACAGGTCCTGAGGAAAATGCAAGATCAAAGATCTCAAGCAAATGTGATCTTTGGTGGTGACACCAACTTACGTGATCAGGAAGTGGCATCAGTCGGGGGTTTACCTACTGGTATTGTGGATGTCTGGCAGGCATGTGGAAGCCCTCCGGATGCCGAGTTCAGTTGGAATGTTAGATTAAATGACAACTTGGACTGGCAGACAAAGTTTAAGCCTAGACTTCGATTTGACCGACTCTTCCTGAGACCAGTGCAGCAAACCAGAGGCCTGATACCGAGCCACTTCTCTTTCGTCGGTACTGACAGGCTGCCTGGGTGCCACAGGTTTCCCAGTGATCACTGGGGTCTGTGGGCTGAACTGGATTGTGCAAGCAACTAAAAAGTACAGCACTGTGCAAACTGTTTAGCAAGTACGTACAATACCATTGAAAAAATTACTATTTTGAGTTTACCACACTTAGCATGATGGTATTGTGATGTTTAAACAATTTAAATAATTTTGTTAAATATTATGAGTTTGTTTGTATTGCACAGTTGTTGTCGCAGTTTAGGAATTTGAAGAAAATCCACACTTTTAGACTAAGTAAATCTTTACTCAATCAGTACAAGGAAACTCAACATTTAAAGTACTTACAACTATGTGGTATGTAAACATGATTGTACAGTATTACAAATATTGTGCTATGCAAAGGAAAATATTCATTGATATTTTGTCAGCCCTTTAAAATGCCTACAAAGTTGTATCTAAATAAAATACAGTATTATGGAATGTCAGTCTAGTTTTAACCCTTTCACTCCCAAGAGTGACCAACTTTGATTTTCTCCTTCAGTTTCTCACCAGAAACATATATGATACAGTGGGGAGAACTTGACTTTTGATAGTTTGCTAAGATGAAAGGTGATTAAACTATCAATTCTCACTACATTACTCATACATTTTCTTCTTAAAGGTTGAGAGAATCTGCATTTCGAGCTTGGGAGTGAAAGGGCTAAAAGATTTTCTTCTAAGAACCTCTTCTGACACAGCAATTGAAACTCCATTAATTTCTACCATTATATTATAAAAGGGCTCCAACTCGATGAGTGTGTGCCTGAAATTCTCAATCTGCTATGCCCAGTGCTCCTGATAAGTTAAATTACTTTGATGCCCTTTAGTGTTTGAGAATACGATTGTATTATTTTTGATGTACGGTACAATGCAAATGCGACAAGATGGTAAATTCAATTGACAGACCATCTATATATTAATTTAATGTTCTTTGAGTTTGTTCACACTGGAGTCAAACTGGTATTTGAATTCAAGAGCCGTGGGCTAAACCATAGCATTTGTAGAGTTCTCCTCTGACCTTCTTATAGTTGTCAGATTTCTACAATATTGTTTGGTGTCTTATCCTATGAACAGGTCTATCTGATTGATTACAAACAATGATTAATCACTCCAGAGGTGCAGTGGTAAACTGAGTGAAATTTCTCACAACTGAAAAGAACACGGAAGGGAACTGATGGTTCAAGTCAAACTCAGACTCAACAGTCTGTCCTGTTGCCCTAGAACCAGGAGGAAAAATGTCATTTGATCAACATGCTTGCAGATTTTACACTGGACAAAAAAAAAGTAACATGAAGATATAAACTAGTTTTCAGATAATCATTGAAAGTATTAACAATATTAAAGAAGGGCTGTGTAGAAGAAGACCCTCACATAAATTATAATGTATGACTCGACTTTACTCTCTTCAAAATGTCAGTATTTGTACATTTTACCTGTGTATGATGGCTAAATACCTTTATGACCCATCAAATATTTCCTCCCGCGCATGATTGGTAGAATTGTGACACGTGACCGAATAACGTCCACTCGTGAGCGGACGTTATCAGCGAATAACCGTGCATATTTCCTCACCAAAATTGTTTATGTATCCTTTCAAACTAAATTAGTCACAGCTCAAAATTTCAACATGAACATAGACAACTGGTGCAACACTATAAAATACAATACATACCTGTAGGTTGTGTTACAGCCGTAATAGAGCCACACGAGTTTACTGTGACGCTGTTTCCCCTTATTCTGTATTTCCAACTCCTGTAAGATTAGCTGTGATTGTCATTCTTCCAAATCAAGACATATGTACCAACATTTTACATCTCCCTATACCATACACAATGTGTAAGTGATTTCATCTCTGAGTAACAGGACGTAAAACAGTGTCCATAAATATTATTTACAATGGCAACATACCATGTGGTAGACTTGCTTCTGTATGGGGGACTGATTAATTCTTCGCCCTCGCTTGTTTCTTGCATCAGAAGAGTGGTTTCTGTGTATCACAATGATCACCTGTAGTCATGACAACAGACTCAATCAACACAACAACAGCAGAAGCCAAACTCAACAAATTTCTCAGGCTGGGAGTCTGGATACAACTTGGTCAAAGGGTGGAGCTCTCTCAGGGAGGGTGTGAAGCCCAGGGGGATACGGGTGGGAGGTGCCTCCCAGAACTGAAAACCATCTCGGCCGACCAAAATATTAGATTTTTGACCATTTTTTAGACCAAAACTTGCAATTTTTGACCCTCTTTCAGACAAAATGTGCAATTTTCAACCCTATTTCAGACCAAATATTAAAATCTCCTACCCTATTCCAGACCAAAGGCTCAAAATTATTATTTTGAGTAATTGACGTGACATGCTATTCAGGCCATCATTTTACCTTGTTCCCAGAGAGACGGTAGAGGCCAGTTGACACAGCTGGATTGCCCCCTCCTTTCTTAAACTTCAGTCTTGGAATTGCAGTGACAGGTTCATCAGGGGAATTGTGGATCAAAACCATCCCTAAAATCAGATGCAGTTCACAGTTAAGACAGCATGAGATTGTGCTATGAATCAAGAATGTATTTCTGAGGTGTCCTATTGTCTAACAGTACAAAAAAGCATGAAGAATCTCACAAAATCTGGCTATGACTATTGACTATGCACAGTAGTGTTGTATCACACATCTACAAGCCGGTGCAATCCTTACCATCAGGGAAGAAACGGAAGTATCTGTAGTAACTAACATTATGACAAGGTCTGTAATAGCTGTCCAGGGACTGTTCTCCTTGACGTACATATGAAGTCTTACTAATGTACACACCTGAAGATATTGACAAAGGACAAACCCATGAGACTAAACACAGAACTGCCATTGTTAAGTGTGATGTACATATGTCCAGTAGTTTATTTGAGGACTACTGTTGTACATATTTAAAAACTTTAAATCTTAAGCACTGGATACCAACTATAATTATTACATATTAAACTGTAGCTTGCAAAGAAACAGCTCAGCCAAATTTTAATCTTTTGGGAGAATGAAGGAGCCAAAGAGAGTGATCTTTGCGGTTGCAAAACATCCCTAGTAAAACTAAGGAATATAATTATAGCAGGACTCAAACTTATGACCAAATATTATTGCTTATTCCATCATTCCATCAGAGTTAATTGCCTACCATGACACCACAAGTGGGACCTCTCAATATACATCAATCTCCACGAACTGTTCCACGCTGAAGGGCTCCCACAGTTTAATCCCCAAACCCTGACACAAGAAACGGGCAAGGATTGTTCAGAACACTCTGTGAATTATTGTAACAATAATAAAGTCAAGAATTCAGCATTATGTTACTGACAGAGAGGTGATTTTTCATAAGGACACATGCAGAATGATGTAATTTATTTATCATACCTCAGGCACGCCAGCCTCCAGAGTTCCGGATCACGTGCAAGCATGTAAAACCCCTTGCAAACCTGTATTAAATAAGGATGAACTTTCATCAGCATTGTGAACCAACAGAAACAACTTCTCCATACTGTGTGTGTGTTTCTGGTAAACGCTGGAGGAAAAAATTAAAGTTGATCAATCAGGAATAAAAGGGTTAACTGTGAACTCACCCTGCCCAACTCTTCCAGTGACTTCAGGTCCAGTTCACTGGATACTACCCACTTGAATATCTGCATTAACAGCTCCACGGGAATGGATGAGATGTGGGTTGTCTGTAGAGACAATACTGTGGGTCACATGCACATAATTACCTATCTCCTTTCTTTTCTCTCAGCTATTGTTTCTTAGAGATCATTTTAAATTTATCATAAAAGACAGGAGGTTAATTTGCACTCACTCACAGCTGCTTAAGGAATTACTGCAGTATTAACTTACACCAAACCACCGATTTGCCCTCAATTCTGTAAATTTTATACTAAGGGTTCTTTAATTTTGTAGCAAAGACACTTCGTACACATACCTTTGTTTCAAAGTGAGGCTGGCAAATTCCAGTCACCGTCAGCTTCAGGAGTCTATTGGAGAGGTCTGACACATGCTGCTGACTGCAAAGACAAACTTTTAGAACTCAATTTATTAATCATTAATTAATTCTTCAGACCTCCTTTTGAGAGCTAAGTGTTGCATGAAGATAATTACTGTGAAGGTCTCTACAGCACTGCATTTATCTGTCTTTGTTCTGACACTTTTGCGACCTTACTTTTACAGTCTAGTAGGACATGTAAATGGCTCAATGGAAAGACTGTTAAGATTTTTTTATGTGCCAGCTAGTAATCTGGTCAGCCCTAAACACTCTTACATGTATGAGCAGTTACAATGCTATTCCTACAGCAACTGTACAACAAGCTATATTTTTGTATAACTTACTTTGTTTGATCAGGTTCTGGAGTCTGGTGTGGGTGAAAGTTGTTATCATCTACCTCTTCGTCATCTGGATATAAAACATTAATTAAATGGCACAATAAAATAAAAATGTATCTGTACCTGTACAATGTACATGGTTATCATTTGTATAACAATACAAGTTATAATTCTTTTCTCCTACCAGACACCCATTTCATTTCATGCACATTGTAGACAGTCTGCAGATTGCATAAACTACAGCCCTGATCATTGTCTGTTTAATTTATTATCACAAAAGAAGACATTAAGACTGACCTGATCCAGAAGCAAGAGTGAAATCTGAAATTTTGGATTCAATATCTGGAACCAACTGAATTGCTTGCCGGTAATAATGAATCGCTAGAAAAATAGAACAAAAAATACAGTTGATCATGCATCAAATACTGATGCAGTTTCACATAAATAATATATACATGTATACTCGTATAAGCTAGTGAAAGAAACAAGAAAATATTAGTCACATGATAAAAATTAAATAAAACTTCAAAAGGGTATTCTGTGAAAACAGGGTAATGTTTGCTGCACAGTACCTTCGTAAAGATTTCCACTTCTTTCTGCTGAAACTCCTTGGATAAAAAGGTGACTAGCCTTGCAAATAAAAAATCACAACAAATTATCAGTCTACCATTAGCCTACAGGCACAGTTCTCTCTCTCTCTCTTAGCAGAGAATATTAGTCGCTAAAACTATCATTAGAAACAAAAAAACAGTAAATTAAAGTCAACAATACCTTTTCTTCTGTGTTGGTGGGGACACTGAGAATATTGTGTTTATTTCCAACTGCTTGATTGACAGGGGAAGGTGTGTGCACTGAGCGCCTGCATGGAGGTGGCGTTTCAACAGAGGGCAATCCGCGCACTGAATGTCTAGACTGATGCGCAGGTGTTTCAATGGATGGGGATCCGTGCCGTGAGCTGTGGCTACTACCGGTACTCTCCGCAACCTGACGTTGGATCTCCTCATGCCACTCCTGCCTGAATGAAGCTAGCTCCTCTTGGAGTCTTTCTTCATTCTACACATAAAAGATCAGCAATGAGCAAGGAATATAAATTTGGGGCTTCAGTTGACATTCTTTTTTTAATCCTTTCACACTCCTGCACTCAAATGCAAATTCTCCAAGATGGGATTCTGACTATATATACACAACCAGCCAGACTGCTAACAAAAGAAGTTTGCTAAGCAAAACTAGAAAAATAAATAAAACTGCACCCAAATGTGGACTTTTGTACGGGGTGAGAGTTGGCAGGCAAGGGGAATTTATAATAAGAAAAGATAAGGATTTCCTACGGGCCGAAAGTAGCTTTGATTCGGATTGCAGCTTACTGTACAATCAAATTGCTTCAGTACATGTTGGCAGTGGAATTAACAACTCCGTTCGTGTTCTGAGTAAACAACTTAAAATTCAAATTATGTTTGTATGACTGTTAATATCGCCCCTACATAACACTACTAACATTCATACTAAAACATGGAGGAGAATTTTCCATCTAGCTTGAGAAATACTGTTAAAATAAACAGACAATTGAGATCTTTTAATCTTGCATCATCTCAGCTATGTATTTCAATTTCCCAGTATCTTAAATAGCACTCGTTTTCGATATCGCGTTTCGAAAAGATTCTGGTCTTTATCAGCAGTATCAAGATACCTACCGCCATCCTATAGTGATGCTGTGATTCCGTAGCACATAAAGTAAACAAGTCTATCCATGAACATAGAAGTGTTCGAGAAGCGACAAGCAACAGCAGCCATGTTGTTTTAATGTAAACTGCTTGAATAGAAGGGCGATCACGATTGGTTTAGATGGTTCTGGGTCTGACGAATCAGATTTGTAGTTATTTTTGAGGCTGACATCCGGGATGGAAACACCGTAATTAGGATACTTGGACTCCCCCTTACTCAGATATTTTCCGCTTTACTCTCTCTGGCCCCTCTCCCTGGTTTAGCTGACTGTTTTGATTGTTTCTCTCTGTGGCTTTCTCTGTATTACTGTGTCTGATTACCTGGCTCTTTCGTTTGATTGTTGGTAGTTTTTGGACGGACTGGGGGAAGGAGAAAAACGAAAAAAGGACGAAATTTTTGGCAAATCTCAGCATGCTGTACAAAAGACACAACACTTAGCTCTTTGCTCTTCAATTTATTCAGCGGGCTACAAACTTCTATCAATGAATATTTGATTAATAAACTACGCACGCCATGATGATCTACAATAAATACAGGTTACACACGGGAAACCCCTTGTCCAATAGAAATACTTGTTTTAATTAGCCCTTGTAACTCAACAAAGATTAAACCACCAATCCGTCCCGGCCTCATCTGCTAGAATCAATTAAAGGCAAAATATATGTCCACTGAATGGACACTTAATTTTCCAGAACTTTCGTACCCATCTTTGCATCAAGGACCCTTCGTTCAAAGGAGAAAGATCTGAAAATCATCCCCGGGTCACTTTACAGGCTGCAACACTGCAAGCAGGTTTGCAGGTTAAAACTTGACCACACTCATAGTATAGCTGAGGTGTTACATGCCTTTACTTTTTTGACAAATATGATATTTCATACCAAAACCGATCTAAATGCGAAACCCAGTAATCACCAGACTGAAGATGTTGTAGCTTTTGTCCATTCGGCTTCAGCTTAATCAGTTTAGTTTCTTGTAAGACTTTCTTAAAATCTCCCAGTCCCGTAAAATCCGTTTCTCATAGAGTCACTCTGCGAAGTTTATTATACTAATCAGAGTTCTCAGCTGTAGCCTCGGCAATTGTCTGGGTTTTGCTCTACAAAAACAGCACACAATGAGAATAAACACAGTAAATGCTAACAGGCGTGCTCTCACAGGTATCGAGGTTACACTGTCCAGTTTACACAAAGTGTCACGACTTAGAGAGTGGAACGCCGAAAAACAAACAAAACTGTTTTTCTAATCCGGATAAAACTGGACTCAAGCCTTGTTCACACGGAAAAGTAAGAGCAGCAGTATGGAAAATTGTCCTCAATTTTGTCGTTTGCACTTGCTTTACGAATCTTCCCATGTGAACCGATCCTTTACGCTTACACTTGCGCTTGCTTTACTCGTGTCAACCACTCTTTAGTGTCACACACTCACTCTGGACGTAAATGCATCCAAAGTGGCTTGTCTTGGGTGTGAACTGTGGCAAGGAAGGCCTAAAGGCTCTAAATTGTCAGGTCAGTTTGAAATAGAAAAGCCTGCCATTTTTGGGTCGCCGCCAATGTAGTGCATTGTACGCAGTTTTTCTGATCTATGTAGAATAAAGGAGATGGGGAGATTGGATAACCCATCCTCTTTTAAATTCGTCCTTCAATTTCCCTTCCAACCAGAAACCTGTTTTTGTGAAGTAGTCTGTAACCTCGATCCTGTCTACTGAAAATGGTTCACTGGACTTGAACAGTCCAATATACACAAAGCTTCAAATCAAAGCAGCTGTAGACCTAATGCTTTGATGTACTGCACTTAATATTTTTACTTAGCATAAGTTTTAAAATAGGAAAAAATGCCCTCCTGGAAGCGTACTATCACTGTAACAGGATTCTAGATAGCAGCAGAGCTGTTAGCGATAGTATCACAACTTTTGAGTGATCTTATAAGCACTCAAGTTATGGACCTCGGCACTTCCAGACCGTCTCCTGTTCAATGGAACTAGCAATTTGAACATGGAAAAAAGGCTGTGCGCCAATCAGCAGAAAATCACGGCTTCAAGAACTGACTTGCATGCTGCAGTGATTTGGGTGTGTGAGGCGTAAAACTGGGGTGGGATTTTAGTATAATCAAATAGGGCACGGTACATTTAAAGTCCTCATTGCGGGTGCAGTTGAAAACAAACTTGACGCAAGCGTAAGCACCAAAAACTTTTTGTTTTTCCACTGTGCTTACATTTGTTCTTGCGTCACTCGTAAAAACTAAGCTGATATAGCGGCTGTTGAAGATAGGACCTTAGAAGGAAACTAGAACTACGAGCGTTTAACATAACAAATGTAGCATTTCTTTGGTCAGAAAAGCCAAGCAAACCTGTTTCTGTAATATTTTGTTTGGTTCAGAATTGGTGTGCACTGGTGAGGTGAAGGAGGGAATAAAGTACATGTATAGGAGACGGTTTGGAAGCGAGGTATGGCTTCCGGTGTTTAGGCGCTGTTCTCGTTAGAGTCCATCTTGCCTGCGCTGCTGTCTGGCGGTACAGAGTTGTTGACCCTGTGACGTGCTGTGGTGTTGGCGCCCCATGCGTGAAAGCTGGGAACGGATGGCGCGCGCTTGTCTTTTTCTGCGCTCACTCCGATCTTGTTATCTCGCTTGGCTTTGTTAGTCTCCTTGTACCACAACTGCTGCTTGAGCCAGTTTCGGATTTTCCTGCCGACCTTCTCGCGGATCTGATGCAACAAGTAAAGTTTCTTAAGCCTGTTTCAAAAATCGAACTTCAGATGCGTCGAATACAATGTAAATTAGCTGAAACAAAAGATTTTGTTCACTTGTATTGTATTCGACGCATGTGAAGTTGGACGTTTGAAACAAGCCCTGATATTCTCCATTAGGATCTCGGTGATCAGATCAGTAAACTAATAAAACAGTCCGAAATACCTTTGCTACAATACTCACCTCCGTGCTGCGAACTGTGTGAAGGAAGAAGATCAGGAAACCCTGTTGGTCGAACATAAAAGTGAGCAAAGTTAAAACGATTGAACAAAATAGGCCAAGTGGCTGCACAATTCGTAGATTAAAAGATTTGCCACAAATAGGTCAACCTCCCATTTTCTCCATACTGAACCACGAATCAGCTGACTACGCAATGTATTGAAAGGAGAAGTTTTGCCTCTGATCAAACTTCAAACTAAAATAACCCATTAAGAATTCCCCAGTTTCTTTTATTTGTTGTAAAACACATTATCACATTTAGTACGCCGCTTTGACATTCAGAAGTCCTCGCGGCGTACGTAAAACAAATTAAAAAAGGCACAAAAACTTCGGTGGTATAAGTTAACAAATATTTAATTAACTTTTTCGTGCGTTTGGCTTCGAATACGCACCTGCAGGGAGTTCAGGATGGCAAACAGATATTCAGTGATCAACAGAGTTCCAGAAAAGTTCAGAAAGCCAACCATCCAAGTGACACCGAGCAAGGGGCACAGAAGCGCTGCAGCTTTGGCGCCTTTCCTGCAAACGTAACGTAGAAAAATGGTGGATGGATTTAAAAGAGCCGCGTGTCGCGTGTGCGTGTGCGTGTGCGAGGTCGTAAAGCGATGTGTGCAAGCTTGTGAGCTCTTGGTACAGACAGTAACTCCTTAGACACTAGTCAGCAGAACTGGCGTACCGGGTCATGGAGGCCTTTGACTCCGCAGCTCCTTCCAGATAGGCAACTTTCCTCACCACAAGACTCAAGACGAAAAGGTTGATCTAATAATGGATGAACATAACATTACTCATCAAGGAAAAAAAAAATCCTTTGTTGAAAACAGTTACCAAGCGATCTGCACGAAACACTTACCATGATCAGTCCAAATATAATGGCGTTAAACGACCACTGCAGCCCATTCTGATAGTGAAGCCAGCAGCTACGAGAAGTAAGAGAGAATTATTCAATCTTATTCAATTCATCTGGATATATTCATTTCCCTTCAAGAAGCTAGGAATTTTACTCGTATGAGGACTCTAAGAAATGACTAATCTGACAGTTATCTGACTGTGAGTAGCTTCTACCCAGTTCTCTTTGAATCAGGGTTCACGTTAATTGAAGTTTTGGTTTGGCAGAAAGTGTCGGCTGAAAAACGCATAGCAAGGAAATTGAATAATTACTATTGTTCGTGGATAAACGGGTGACTTGTTGCGTCTTGAGTCAAAGCCGCGACCAGGGAGATGAGCATCATTGATCCAGGGAAACCTGACAAGAGAAAAGAAGCCGCTGTTCAGTAGTGAGAATTAACTGTTTTTATATGCCGGTCAGCTTTCTTTACAGCTGTCCCAAATATGACCACTGAGCGAGAGAGAGAAAGGAAAGTAAGTGAATGAATGAGTGAGTGAGTAAGAGAGGAAGGGAGAGAGGGAGGGAGGGAAAGAGAGAGATAGAAGAAAAAGAGATAAAGACAGAGATCGTGGAGTGGCTTTGTGACTGAGAGTGCAGGGAGTAAGAGTGAAATGAGGGCCAAAGCGACAGAGAGACCTACTTAGCCATAGTTATATATAAGGCTCATAGCCTTATATATAACAGCATGTCTTTCGCTCTTGACAAACACTTACCCCAGGAAAAGCCATAGAGCCAACGCAATCTGATCTCAATGTCAAAAACGCGTATAACGTAAAGGTACAAAACTACTGCTTCGATGAATGACCAGCAGAACTGCGCCAAGAGGAAATATTGCAGCATCAATGCCACCATGACACAAGCGGCCTGCAAGAAAACACAGTGAATAAGTGCTTAGATATAAATAATTATAGGACGGCCCTATTTAATTTCCAAATTTGGCTGATTATCGGAGAATTACAGTTACAATATTGTAAAACACAATGCTTACATAATTTGAGACTGCTCTAATCCCAGCCAAGAAAACAACATGTCCCACCAGCATCGCACTTGTGAAGTTAGCACGGACTTGGGAACGAGGATCTGACATATCCCTGAAATATATCCATGATCGATGATAAATAAGCCCACTTAATAACTTTTTGAGTTGACAACAGTTGTGAAACATGTTAGGTATTTGGTTTTAACATAGGTAACTTACTTGCCCTTGTTTGTCACTATACAGTAAAATAAACAAACAAACAAACAAACAAACAAACAATGAAAACGTCGTGAACTGGAAAAGTGTGCTACAACCTTGTTCCGCAAAGGACAGGGCGCAAGTTTACAGAAAACAGAAAAAATATTTCTTTAAAGCACTCCTCGGTTTGAAACCAAAATTTCGATTTTAAAGCGTTAAAAATCATCTACCTACTGTACAGTAACAGTTAAATTGAGATATTTCAAGTGAATCTAATTCAGAAGATGTGCGGCAAACGCTCTTAATGAAACTTTGACTGCAGTGCTGTGCTATACTTACGTGTACAGAAATAAGGCGAGCAACGTGAGAATTTCTGCGACGATTGACAAGGAGAGTCCAACATGCGTGATGATCGTCAGGGCTACTTTGTCTACCTCAGGAATCTGTCATAAAAATAACGCCACAAAAAAAAAATCCCAGCATTTTATTCCTTTCCGATGGCGGAAAGCAGCCATGGTTGGTTTTATACGCGAATAGAAAAGTATGAGCCAGTGTTGGAACTGTGTAAAGCTTCAATGGATTCTTAACTCGCTCACTCCCCAAAGTAATCAATTTGAATTTTCTCCTCCAGCTTCTCACCAGAAACATATGATGCAGTAGGGAGAACTTGGGTTTTGATACCTTGATATGATCAAAACTGATTAAATTATCAATTCTCACTACATACATACATACATACATACATACATACATACATACATACTCATACATTTTCTTCTTAAAAGATTGGGAGAGTCTGTACTTTGAACTTTGATCACTTTGTTTCAGAATCTGTTCTCCTGATTTTTTCATCTCATATTTTTCAACATTGCTCCACAGAGAGGAATTCTTCTCAGTTCCTTTATGCCTCATTAAAACTTTTCCACTATTCAGAACCTGCAGAACTGAATATTTTATGTTTAGACTTTCCATTTACTAATAACTACAGGTTTCGTTTAATTGAACTCAAAAGTTCGTAGCTCTCACCTCTTCGTCACGTGGCATGAGCACTGCAAAGTGGGTCATGTGATCACATGAACACTCTGTGTGAGATGCGCTCCGGCTGGACAGCTCGCACCCGGATCGCGACCACTTCCCTCCAGTTTGACCGCTATGAGGTAAAGAAAGCAAAGTGTAAAAACATGAAGAATACAGAGATAAAACGAGAAGGAAGAAAAAAGAAAAAATAACTAGAAGTAGAAGAAGAAAAAGAAAAAGAAAAAGAAAAACAATAATCTATCTTGTCTCAAATATCATGCACTGGCTTCCCATACAGTACACCTTTCGGACGCGCCCAACTCATTCCCAGGGCTTTTCCCTCTTCTTCATTCGGAGGGGCGGGAAAAGACTGGATAGGCTGGTCACGTGCTCAAGATTTATGTCGTAGAGGAATAAATTACAATGAAGTTGGGACGCGCCTATCAAAGGCCGAGTAACAACAAAGTCCAGTACGTTTTTCTACGTTTTCTTACCCCTGGTTAAACCGCCAGTGCACACAATGGATATCACCGCTCTTAGTCTTGCTCTGTACAGACTAAAAAAGCCAACATCTTGTTAGCACACCACTCGCGGGAAAGTTCTTAAGCGAACTGTCGATGTGTGAAGACTAAGTTGGAGGATAACTGTTTTGACTGACTTACTTGAAGGCAGCTGTATTGCGTAATGTATGTTGCCGTTGGTAAAGCGATTAGTATATTTAAACGTGTACGCACCTTAAGGTTGTTAAATACCAAAGTAACATCCTTCTTCATTTTGTTTTTCGATTTAGCGCTGATGGCGATGGTATCGGAATTGATCCTGTGATTCAAACTACAAAATATAATTTCAGGTTAGGTATATACGCCTTCAGAAAACACATATAATGTACCAATACGACAAGTGAAAGTACTTTAACACATTCAAATTACCTCCTTTTAGGCATGGAATCACTGTTAAAGCTTGCCTCCATGTTCTTGTAAACAAGGGCCACCAAGAAAACGCCTAAAAAATCATTAACATTTAATAACATTAACATTATTATTGAGTGTATATATATCATTAACTGTCGACGTTTATATAGTACTTGTAAGTAAGGCAGTCGTAGGCGCAAAAGTAGACGACGCACTGTTTTACGCGCCTATACTTTTACCTAAAACTAGCAGAGTTTGTAATGAATTTGACCAGACTGAGTCATTACTTGCTCCTATTGTGGCACATATTTCTCCTTATCTTAAAAATATATAAAGCTAGTTGTTGGATCAGATACAAACTTTCATTGCCAAAGATTCCAGGCGGCAGCTTCGCGAATGCTCCGTTGCTGTCGGAGTCGTTAAACTCGGGAAAAGTGACGTTATTTTTGTCATCAGGCAACACCTTGCGGATCTGCAGAACTGAAAAAGAACAAACAATCCAAAATGCATTAATTATAAAAGAGAAAAACTGAATGATTGAGAAGTGATGACAGGGCACCTAAGCAGTGAAGACCAGTGATTTTCACTTGTGATTAGCAAGTTATTCGAAATGTGTCAAATGTCTTTAATCCTAACAGAGTTAACACATTTACGTTATACTCATTATTGAGTTCCCAGCAATTTTCTAGCCCCGCCTTGTTGGTGGCGAGTGTCCAGTTCGATATAGAAATACGAGAAAGGTAGCTTACCCAACGTGTTCTTAATCATCGTCATTGTTTCGTTGTTATTCAGGTGAACCTCTGCATATCTAAGAGCAAACTTCTCAATCTCTCGTGAGGCCGTCAAAATGGATGAGCCTCGTTCTGGTCCGGCGTCTTCCAGCAGTTTAGTGATAAGGTTGAACACCAACTGCACACCAAGAATAAATCATGTCAAATAGGCACAAGGCAAATCGAGATGCAACAACCGCAAAAAAAAAAAAAAGGTCTAAGGCTGGTTTAAAAGTACGCCGCAAGCATAAGCATAACACAAGAGAGCAACAGTGGCGACATAAGGAGAAGCATAAAGAACGGGCGACTTTGATCTTTGTGCATGTCGCCACTGTCGCTCTCTTCTTCTATGCTTATGCTTGCGTCGTACGTGTAAACTAGCCTTTAGCCGCCATTTCCGAGTTCATACACAGATTCTCCCGACCATCCAAGAAAAATTGTGTAAGTGGTGTAGTGAGAATTGATAGTTTAATCAGCTTTTATTTGATCAAGCTGTCATTCCTCTGTTGAGAGACTAAAACTTGGAATGATCACTTCTGGGAAGTATAGGGTTAGGGAGGCCGGGGAGGGGAGGGAAGGGTTAAGAATTTATTTGACTGCATCTTTGCAACCTGTTTTAGTCTAACGTAAAGTTGTGTGACTAACCTGAAGTGAAGACTTGTTTCTTGGATTTGCAGTCTTCAGAACTTCGGCAAATTTTGCAAACTATGAATTTATAAAATTGAAACAGTACGATATAATTATATTAGTTACATCTCCACCACAGTATAACTCCTAATACAATATTTCACTCGGTCACTCCACTGTTCAGTTGTAGAAATAACTCGCATACCAATGCAAAGTGTTTTACTTGAGTAGACTTACCATATCTCTGGATGGCGTTGGAGTTACTTTATCAGACACGCTGGACGTTGAGGAAATAGCACGTGACTGAACAACAGGCTGTGTTGTTTCGCTACTAGAAGAAAACCTTGTCAGCATCGCAGACGGCATATTGCTGGATGGCTTGACAGATGGCAATTCAGTTAAATTCTGAAGTTGGCCCATTTGCAGAGTCGTGCGGGTGCTGGGGGTTGGAAGCGAGTTGATCAAGGAGGCACCGGTGTCCACTGAATATCCGGCGCTTGACTCAATACTTGACACCGTTATCACAGAGGAAGTTGAGCTGCTTAAAGAGACCTGCGTCTTTGATTCTGAGGATGGACTAACGTCTGCGGCTTCGTGAGTAGTTTTGACGTCGTAAGCTCTCTTGACACTTGTCAGAGTGACCTTCAGCCCGCTGCTTGAGGGCGTGGCGTCACTGTACATCATTTGCAGACCGCCATCATAAGCAGATGAAGTTGGGTTTATTCCAAGAATACTTGTACGCTCTGAGGGTACATTCCTTGTAAAGTCGCTTGCAGATGGCTGAGCTAAAGTCTTAGAGCCTGGCTTTGTTTCTTCAATAGCAGATGAAGCACTGATCAAAATTTCAGGCGGTACATTGCTGGAAGACTTGATGGATACAGGTGATGCAGTGGGTTGACCACTCTGAACAGTGCTCTGGGTGAGAGCTGGTCACGAGTGTACAAAGAAAACAAAAATGAGAGTAGAATAGCATACGGAGGCTTGTGGTGTGAGTCAAAGTCATCACGTGATATTAAGAATAATATCCTGCAGCCTTCCATGTACGTTTCTATGTATTTATACACCCGGAAGAAATTTTATTGAACAAACAAATCAATTTATACATTCAGATCACAGACGGCATAACAATGTTTCTCGAAAATGAGAAGTTTTCTCTCGGAACACAACGTCCTTGGTAGGTTTTGAGTAAAGCAAGCTTTAAGTTGGTATTCAACTCGCTCAATCGCACTCCGAACTATCGGACAGCCGGGGCGCCGTTAAATCTTCAATCTTCAATCTTTAGTCAATCCACATAGCCTTTTTGTTGGACCGGCGAATCAGTGCAAACAAAAATAGTTTCCAAATAATAAATGTGATCGGATCACGACAGCTGATGGCAACAGATCAGAAAAGTTCCGGGAATGTTACACGCTCTTAATTCTGCATTTACCTTTTAATTTACTGTCCTTCTTTGTAAAATCTGCAAGAATGGTTTTTTGCGAATATAATTACACATGATTGTTAAATAAAACACAAAGAGCGTATAAATACAAACAAACATTCATACATACATATGCACATAGTTTGCCTCTTGAAACATTTCGCTTTACAGTTTAAGTAAAGAGCAGCATACGTACTGGCAGGACACCCGTAGAGTTCCAACCTCAAGGCGACCCGTTCTTTCCCATAATATTTCAAGGGATAAATCCGCAAAAACCGCGCGATGATTGGCCGATCAAAAGTGTTCTTCACAATGGTGTTGTTGTCTCTGTTACCTGTCAATTCCTAAAACAGATATCGTTGTATAAATTCTGTATACTGGTACAATAAAGTGTTTGCTGTTGTAAAAAAATAACATTAAAAGTTATCTAAATTTTAATAATATTTGTTTTGACATACCCCATCCACAGTACATGTTGACTGTCTGTCCGCGTTTACCAACAAGTATGTTCTTTGCAACTATATTTATCAGTATTTTAAGCATTTTCGTTGGCACAGTACTGTAACGTGGCTAACACGGGATTTGATTTAGAGAAAGAGCATGGCCAACTACTAATAAATATTTAATGACACTTTGAACAAGAAAAGCGACTCACTAGTCCTACCTTTATGTGGTAAGGGTGAAAGTTTACTCCGTCAATGCTGTGGTACACAGAGTAAGACTCCACCCAGAAGTCCTCGTCGTGGGATACCTGGGTTGCTATGGCTGTTATGTTGGTCACATTTGTGAGCTCTACTTGTAACCACGCACCCTCCGTGTTGTTCGTGCTCCAGCCCACACCTTTATTCAGACGAGACTGGTTTGCAGGACAGCAAGACAGTGCACTACTGGTAGTCAAGGCGTCGTCTGGGATGGAGCCGTTCTCTAGTCCAAGTGGATAGGCGCATTCTAATGAACATTAATTACAATTATAGTGTAATAGTTTGTTAACAAACAACTTTACCGGAATTTGTACGAAGTACTGTTCGGTCTTTAATTGATACAATGTTTGATTGCCATATAAGCTGGTAAGATTAGACGTTTAGTGCACTAATATACACTCTCGCATATACAGTCACGGACGCTCATACACAGTGCTCAGACACATATGCAAAGTCACATGGACCAAAACTTGAAAAAGTTACAATACCCTTGTTTCTGTCTAGTTTCCACTTGCGTGATTTAATTCTTGGACATGCTGAAAGCTCTGCTTGAAAGTTCGCATCTTTTCTGCACATACCTGTTGCATTCGTAGGGTTCTTTAAGAACCCTACGAATGCAACAGGTATGTGCAGAAAAGATGCGAACTTTCAAGCAGAGCTTTCAGCATGTCCAAGAATTAAATCACGCAAGTGGAAACTAGACAGAAACAAGGGTATTGTAACTTTTTCAAGTTTGGTGTATTTCTGAAACAAACATTTGACTACAATTTAAAATTGAATGTGTGTTAGCTCAATATGTAAGAAAACCACACTGTGCAATCTGCAAAAGGTAATATTGGATTTGGTATCACAAAAGTAAACAAAGAATCAAACAATCTTCACCCGTTTCAAGACTGCTCCCAAGAAAACCGGTACTCACCAACAGCGCATCCATAAAGCTCCACCTTCACTGTAACCAACGTAAAAGGAAATTAAATCGAGAAATATGCAACTTTTCCTTGCAGGGGAGGGGGGATGGGTGCAAGGTGGGGGAGGGGGGACAGCTCTATATCTCGTTAATTATAGGGCAGGATTTCTTCGGCTATTTTGTCTTAGACAGTGTCGCAATTGAATAGCGTCAGAGTTTGAGGGCATCGTCTAAACTCAGTCGTGTGGCCCCATCTTTCCAGTCCCCGAGGTTTTCACTCATGAGTAATCTTCTTTTAAACCCGCAGTGGCTGTTAAAACGAGTAATCCTTTTTTTAGTCCCGCAGTGGCTGTTCATTAGTGTTACTTGTGTGTGCAAATTGCAACGAGAAAGAAGCTTTTTCTTCTGCGAGAAACTGGAAGTTATTGAACTGACGGTTAAGAAGCTGATCTAGTTGTTTCAACGGACACCAAAATTGATATAAACTAGCAATGTTGTCAGCTGAATAGTCTACTCACCTGCAGCACACCCGTACAGCTCCATCTTAAAGGGGATACCAGTTTCCAACAGGGGATAAAATCGCAGATATCGTGCAATGAGTGGTTCAGTAAATGTTTTCTTGACCGCAATCAAGTCAGATCCCTTTAATTAAGAGACAAAATAGTTGCAGCAAACGTCCTGGTCTTTTCATACTGTAGTTATGTCATTGAATAAAAAGACACGTTTCACACCACAATAATATCTTGATAGCTTCATCCGAAGTTTAAAAAAAAAAAGAGCTCAGCCACGGCTTCTTCTTAAATACTTTAAAATTTTTCTATAGATTCACATAGAAACTGCTTCTTGTACAGGTTGAGAGGGATATTTTGACTTTTTCCCGCTATTGTTCTGGATGCTTGCGGGAGAATAATACTAGTCTTCATAACTCCAGTTTCGGTATATAACTCGACCAAGAGATTCCCTTTTTAAACACTCAAGTTATGACTGATCACATCTCTGTGCAGTATACGCATGGTGTATATTAAAATGTTCGGGAGTTCCAGACCAGCACCAAAACTACTTTTCAAAGCCAATGTCTCATGTGTGTGGTTAAGTAGACTTGTGACAATGGATATAGTAAGACAATTACTGACTAAAATTGAAACACTGAGCTTTAAATGAATTCACACTCACCGTAACACTGGACGCTACCTGGGACGGCTGAAAATATGTTTCGTCAGTGCTGTGGTACACATAGTACTTGCAGTCGGTATTCCCATCTATTTGAATTTCTATGGCTGTTACGTTAATCAGATTTGGGAATTTAACTTGTAACCACGCGCCATTATAACTGTTCTTTGCTGGTTTCCAGCCACTACTGTTCAGACGGGCTTGCTCTGCTGAATGGCCTGACGTGCTGCTACTGGCAGTGAAGTCGGAGTCTGGGATGGAGCCGCCCAGTGGAGAGGTGCATTCTACAGAGAAGCAAGAAAGACACGTGCTCCATAAACAGGTTTCCCGCCGGTTTTATGTTTTATCTACTCGCGACTGAACGATCCCTACGTGAGCAGCACATATCATCTCCCGCATTGTGAACAACACATACGCATAATACGGCTGATCTAGTATGCAGTCTCTGATTGATTTGTTCGCTAACATGTTCTAAGCAGCACATGATCGTCTTCCTCATTGTGTACACCACATTATAATAAAACGGCTGACCTAGTATGCGATCTTTGATTGATTCGTTTCTTAAAACTTACTGTATGAACCGCGTCAATCAGTTTGCATGTACGCAAGCACTTTTTGTTGTGATTGAAAAAAATTCAAAGCAGTCATTTTGGAAGTAAGACATCCGCTAGCTTTATTTACACGGCCGCGTAGCTCTACATTTGACATTTAATGGATATTTGGAACCCCTCATCAGACACTCGCACTCGCTTGTGAAATATAACCAAAAATAAAAGAGAAGCCAAATTCTTCCTTTGAGACATCATTCTAACATGGAATGTTACACGCCTTTAATTACAATTTACCTGTCAACTCACTGTCCTTCCGTGTAAAATCTGCAAATATATAGTTGTATGCAAAACAGGATTACATACCTACATGCAGATTGACTGCGGGCACATACAATCATATAACACATACACGTATACATACATACATACATCGACCCCCTGAAACACTTTTCCTACTTTAAGTAAAGAACAGCATACTTACTGGCACGACACCCGTAGAGTTCCAACCTCAAGACGACCCGTTCTTTCCCATAATATTTCAAGGGATAAATTCGCACAAACCGCGCGGTGATTGGCCGATCAAACGTGTTCTTCACAATGGTGTTGCTGTCTCTGTTACCTGTCAATTCCTAAAACAGATATCGTTGCATAAATCCTGTATACTGGTACAATAAAGTGTTTGCTGGTGTAGAAAAATAACATTAAAAGTTATCTGAATTTTGATAATGTTTTGACATACCCCATCCACAGTACATGTTGACTGTCTGTCCGCGTTTACCAACAAGTACGTTCTTTGCAACTATATTTATCAGTATTTTAAGCATTTTCGTTGGCAGAGTACTGTGACGTGGCTAACACGAGATTTGATTTAGAGAAAGAGCATGGCCAACTACTTGATAAATTTTCAACAACATTTCGCACAAGAAACGCGACTCACTAGTCCTACCTGTATGTGGTAAGGCTGAAAGTTTACTCCGTCAATGCTGTGGTACACAGAGTAAGACTCCACCCAGAAGTCCTCGTCTTGGGATCCCTGGGTTGCTATGGCTGTTATGTTGGTCACATTTGTGAGCTCTACTTGTAACCACGCACCCTCCGTGTTGTTCGTGCTCCAGCCCACACTGTTGTTCAAACGAGACTGGTTTGCAGGACAGCAAGACAGTGCACTACTGGTAGTCAAGGCGTCGTCTGGGATGGAGCCGTTCTCTAGTCCAAGTGGAGAGGCGCATTCTAACGAAAATTAATTACAATTATAGTGTAATGGTTTGTTAACAAACAACTTTACCGGAATTTGAACGAAGTACTGTTCGGTCTTTAATTGATACGATGTTTGATTCCCATATAAGCTGGTAAGATCAGACGTTAAGAGCACTCATATACATTCTCGCATATACAGTCACGGACGCTCATACACAGTGCTCAGACACATATGCAAAGTCACATGGACCAAAACTTGAAAAAGTTACAATACTCTTGTTTCTGTCTAGTTTCCACTTGCGTGATTTAATTCTTGGACATGCTGAAAGCTCTGCTTGAAAGTTCGCATCTTTTCTGCACATACCTGTTGCATTCGTAGGGTTCTTGTGTATTTCTGAAACAAACATTTGACTACAATTTAAAATTGAATGTGTGTTAGCTCAATATGTAAAAAAACCAAACTGTGCAATCTGCAAAAGGTAATATTGGATTTGGTATCACAAAAGTAAACAAAGAATCAAACAATCTCCACCCGTTTCAAGACTGCTCCCAAGAAGACCGGTACTCACCAACAGCGCATCCATAAAGCTCCACCTTCACTGTAACCAACGTAAAAGGAAATTAAATCGAGAAATATTCAACTTTTCCTTGCAGGGGAGGGGGGATGGGTGCAAGGTGCAAGGTGGGGGAGGGGGGACAGCTCTATATCTCGTTAATTATAGGGCAGGATTTCTTCGGCCATTTTGTCTTAGACAGTGTCGCAATTGAATAGCGTCAGAGTTTGAGGGCATCGTCTAAACTCAGTCGGGTGGCCCCATCTTTCCAGTCCCCGAGGTTTTCACTCATGAGTAATCTTCTTTTAAACCCGCAGTGGCTGTTAAAACGAGTAATCCTTTTTTTAGTCCCGCAGTGGCTGTTCATTAGTGTTACTTGTGTGTGCAAATTGCAACGAGAAAGAAGCTTTTTCTTCTGCGAGAAACTGGAAGTTATTGAACTGACGGTTAAGAAGCTGATCTAGTTGTTTCAACGGACACCAAAATTGATATAAACTAGCAATGTTGTCAGCTGAATAGTCTACTCACCTGCAGCACACCCGTACAGCTCCATCTTAAAGGGGATACCAGTTTCCAACAGGGGATAAAATCGCAGATATCGCGCAATGAGTGGTTCAGTAAATGTTTTCTTGACCGCAATCAAGTCAGATCCCTTTAATTAAGAGACAAAATAGTTGCAGCAAACGTCCTGGTCTTTTCATACTGTAGTTATGTCATTGAATAAAAAGACACGTTTCACACCACAATAATATCTTGATAGCTTCATCCGAAGTTTAAAAAAAAAAAAGAGCTCAGCCACGGCTTCTTCTTAAATACTTTAAAAATTTTCTATAGATTCACATAGAAACTGCTTCTTGTACAGGTTGAGAGGGATATTTTGGCTTTTTCCCGCTATTGTTCTGGATGCTTGCGGGAGAATAATACTAGTCTTCATAACTCCAGTTTCGGTATATAACTCGACCAAGAGATTCCCTTTTTAAACACTCAAGTTATGACTGATCACATCTCTGTGCAGTATACGCATGGTGTATATTAAAATGTTCGGAAGTTCCAGACCAGCACCAAAACTACTTTTCAAAGCCAATGTCTCATGTGTGTGGTTAAGTAGACTTGTGACAATGGATATAGTAAGACAATTACTGACTAAAATTGAAACACTGAGCTTTAAATGAATTCACACTCACCGTAACACTGGACGCTACCTGGGACGGCTGAAAATATGTTTCGTCAGTGCTGTGGTACACATAGTACTTGCAGTCGGTATTCCCATCTATTTGAATTTCTATGGCTGTTACGTTAATCAGATTTGGGAACTTAACTTGTAACCACGCGCCATTATAACTGTTCTTTGCTGGTTTCCAGCCACTACTGTTCAGACGGGCTTGCTCTGCTGAATGGCCTGACGTGCTGCTACTGGCAGTGAAGTCGGAGTCTGGGATGCAGCCGCCCAGTGGAGAGGTGCATTCTACAGAGAAGCAAGAAAGACACGTGCTCCATAAACAGGTTTCCCGCCGGTTTTATGTTTTATCTACTCGCGACTGAACGATCCCTACGTGAGCAGCACATATCATCTCCCGCATTGTGAACAACACATACGCATAATACGGCTGATCTAGTATGCAGTCTCTGATTGATTTGTTCGCTAACATGTTCTAAGCAGCACATGATCGTCTTCCTCATTGTGTACACCACATTATAATAAAACGGCTGACCTAGTATGCGATCTTTGATTGATTCGTTTCTTAAAACTTACTGTATGAACCGCGTCAATCAGTTTGCATGTACGCAAGCACTTTTTGTTGTGATTGAAAAAAATTCAAAGCAGTCATTTTGATGGGAGGAAGCCGCGAGTGACATTAAACTGCAGTAAAAGGAAGTCAAAACACCTTGGGTGGCGTTTTCAGTATCTAGTACTTTTAATTTGTACGTTTTGTTGTTTTACAATCGCGCGTTTTAGCCGTAAGAAATACTGTGACAACATATGGGAAGGTACACACCTTTTGCATTCGCCGAGATCTTGAGAATGTCTGAAACAAAAATTTATCGAACGTGAATTATTTTAAAATATTGACGCACAACGGCGTTTCTCTTTGCTTGTGTCAGTCCCGCGTAGGTCGAAATATACCCTTTTTTGCCATAAAGTGGGTCATAGAAGTGAAATTAGAGCTCACTTGAACACTGTTTTCAGTCATGATAAAATAGTTAAAACTGGTAAATTAACAAAATCATCCCCCTTCTGAACACTCACTGAATCACAAACAGTGGTCCTCAGAACAGTTTGCAATCAAGAGAGTATGAGGTACCAGTATCATACGTAAAAATTAAGGCCGATCTGGTACACAATTTCAACAGAATAAATGTAACTGAGATAATCTTGCTGGTGGACTAAACGAAGTTTCAAATTATAAACCATATACTATAGAGGCACTAATAGAGTCGATTTTTTCTTTTAACATAAGATAAGAGAAGAATATTTTGAACTGACGGGCATTCAGAGTCCCTTCTTTAGGCGCATCCAAGTATGTATCACGCAACTAAAACGAGCGTAACGCGAATTTTGCATAGGTAAATTCATATTTCAATCATCGTTAGTGGTACATTATTTTCCAAGACGTGTTGTTTCAGGGTCAGTTTATCCGGTGATAAATAAGTTCATTATTTGCATGGTTAGAAATATACATTAGTGATTTTTTTAGTCTCCCTTATGTGTATGAAATAAGTAGCCAAGATGTCTCAAGCTAATCGGCAACTGACTGTAAAATCACCGCTGTAAAAACATATCAATCTTTAAAGCAAACCGGTGCATATCTCGTGTTTAACTCTTGTTATTACAAGACAGTTCTCGCCGGCGAAGACAGGTTCAGGCTTTGCGGCGTAAGATTAGACTTTGCGGCGATAAAAATACATGCATGATACTACACAAAGGAGGGGCACAGATATCTGTACGGATTAGAAACAAAGACATCCCTGGCCTCAAACGGCATACAACACTGCGATATGCGAAGAGAGCACAGCCACGAACAGAATGAAAACATTGACAGCATCCGCGGTACAACAAACATGAGGAATAACACCACACGAAATAACGGAACAGTGACGAAACGGATAAAGGACCTGTCATGCATTTACCGCTACACAGAAGAACGTTCAAGTTCTTAAACTACAAATAAAAAAATAAAAAAAATAAAGACTTACAGAAGGCAAGAAGGAAGGCAGCTGTTGTCTTTCTCATCTTCCTCTTTATTTAGAGGAGACAATTTCTCACACGACACACTGAGAATTTCTTCCAGGATAAAATTACTTCACTTCAAATTCGTCCCTTTTTTATCCGATGGTATAATATATCATCTTCAATGAAGTTTGAACTGATGATTTTGTAGATAATTCACGGATGCCCAGTTCGTGCACTGTACGTGTGCACCGAGTCAACTTCAGGTGGTACAGGAGGTGGGGCTTGATTTCAATGTCAATAATAAAGTCAATTAAATGCATTGTGACTGTTTTGTATTGACCAACACATAATTAACTTGATTATCGACAAATTGAGCCAGAATAGATTTGTATGTTGTTCTCTTTATCGTGTATAACTGACTGGGTTAAAAATTGAGACAACTATATCAAAGGCGGTCTATTACTACTGATAATACATATTCATGCCCAGCAAAGTATATTCATAAAATGATTGAAAAATGGACAGCATGGTTTAAACGGCTTCATCTATATTTTAAATGAAACTTTAACAGACGTAAATTAAGCAGCTGTTAAAATTCTTGAACGCATGCACCATCAATCAATTTTTGCAGAATTAAAAATATATGTCTTATTCTACGGTTTCCTGTGTGAATTTCAGCCATTAAATAAGCTTGCTTTTTTCGTGCGCGCTCCTCCATTTCCTATCGCAGCCGTAAAATCCTCGTTTTCTTATTTGGAAATAAAACCTTGTGAAATGCCCAACATTATAATATAAATATTAATTTAATTGACCAGGTGATTGCCGCCCACGTAATGGAGGTCTCCATACAAAAGAACTGGCGACTTTGTTTTAACTGGCTTGGCGTTGAATCGAGTTTGTTAGGAAAACTAAGTTTGTAAGTTCATGTAAAAAAAATACGCCTGTTTGACAATTTATTCATCCTTGCCTTGTCGAGCTACGTTTGCCTGCACAGGTGGATAAAACCGATTAATGAATATAAATTTGTGTTGCGTGCGTCAGTCACCAGAAAAATATTAAACTATATTTAGGTGTTGCTATTGAAGACAGCCAATAGAATATCAAGGTTCTAGTTAATTTGTCACTCCAACCTTTAAACCCAACCAAGAATTAAACAAGCCAAAGCAACGAGCCGATGTGAACATAATAGCATATCAAACATTTGATCAATGCAGGGTCTCATATTCATGTTCCCATGGCAACAGAACTGTTTTGCAATAAATAAATAAAAATTCATAATTTATTGCACAGAACTACACTGTGCATGTGGACTCTGCAGAGCAATTTTCAGAAAACTGATGAAAAGTTTACAGAATGCCAGGCAACAACAATTAACAAAAACTCCATTCTACCCCCTCCATTTCTTTGCAACTATTCATCAGTTTGACCTGAGAATTACTGTTGTCAGCACGCATAGTTCTGTGGGGGTAAGCCATATGGGTATGTTATGGCAATCTGGTGTAAAATCCCATCTGGAGGTATATGAAAGGGGGTACCCCTTTCACATACCTCCAGCCTATTAAAAATGGCACCCCTTTCATATATACCTTAAGGACTGAAAAAGGCACCCCTTTCACATACCTCCAGCCTATTAAAAATGGCACCCCTTTCATATATACCAAGTAGGGCCTGCAAAAGGCACCCTCTTCATATACCTCCAGCCTATTAAAAATGGCACCCCTTTCATATATACCAAGTAGGGCCTGAAAAAGGCACCCTCTTCATATACCTCCAGCCTATTGAAAATGGCACCCCTTTCTTATATACCAAGTAGGGCCCGAAAAAGGCACACCTTTCATACACCTTCAGCCTGAAAAAGGTACCCATTTCGAGCAGAGCCTCTCACACCCCCCCCCCCCCCCCCCCCCCCCCCCCCCCCCCCGCCCCTCCCGGGAATAGCTCATCATACATGTTTCCAAAATGTCATAATAAATTTGTATTGCCTTCTATCTCAATGCCTTTTCACCTTCCAGTAAGTCAACCCCAATCAAGAGAGATAATCCTCCGTTTTGTCTCATTCCAAGGAAAAAATCGCTCCCAAAGTTATTTTTAGAAGGTACCCAGTCTCCCACGACTATGTTTATACCTCGTGCGTGTAAACTGAGCGAGAAACACAGGGTTCCTTTCCCATCAATGAAAGCCCGAAAAAAGGAACGCCTGTACACAACAGCTATCAAGAACATCGTTTTTTTTTTCTCTCAAATGGCATGTGAATCAGGTAACAAATTCAAGCAAGACCGAAATAGACTGATCTTTCAATGGATGGGGATGCTTGCCGTGAGCTGTGACTACTACTGGTTTCTCTCTGCAACCTGATGTTGGATCTCCTCATGCCACTCCTGCCTGAATCCTGGAGTCTTTCTTCAATCTACGTACAAAATAATAATAATAGTTTTAAGGAGGTCAAGCCACCTTCACCGACAAAGTGATTTACAGAGGGGTCCTCTAAAGATCAGCAGTGAGCAAGGAATATAAACTTGGGGCTTCAGTCATTCTTTTTTTACTCCTTTCACACTCCTACACTCAAATGCCTATTCTCCAAGATGGGATTCTGACTATATATGCACAACCAGCCAGACCGCCAACAAAAGAAGTTTGCTAAGCAAAACTATAAAAATAAATAAAACTGTACCCAAATGTGGACTTTTGTCCACTCACTGAGAGTGGACAAAAGTGGCAGGGTGGGAATGTGAGAGTTGGCAGGCAAGGGAATTTATAAAAGATAAGGATTTCCTACGGCCGAAAGTAGCTTTGATTCGGATTGCAGCTTACTGTACAATCAAATTCCTTCAGTACGTGCTGGCAATGGAATTAACAACTCCGTGTTCTGTGTAAACAACACACAAAATTATGTTTGTATGGCTGTTAAAATCGCCCCCTACATGAAATAACACTCATATTGTTAAAATAAAGAGGCTATTGAGATATTTAAATCTTGCAACATCTCGGCTATATATTTCAATTTCCCATTATTTTAATCCAAGGGAATTTAATAGCAGTCGTTTTCGATATCGCGTTTCGAAAAGATTCTGGTTTCTATCAGCAGTATCAAGATACCTACCGCCATCCTATAGTGATGCTGTGATTCCGTAGCAAATAAAGTAAACAAGTCTATCCATGAAAATAGAAGTTCGAAAATCGACAAGCAACAGAAGCCATGTTGTTGTAGTAATGCATGCTGCTTGAATAAAAGAGCGATCACGATTGGTGTAGGTGGTTATGGGTCTGACGAATCAGATTTGTTGTTAATTTTTGGGAAACAATCCGGGATGAAAACACACTGAATTGGGATACTCGGACCTGCTTGTTCAGTTATTTTCCGCTTTACTCTCTCTGGCCCCTCTCCCTGGTTTGCCTGTGACTGTTTTGATTGTTTCTCTGTGTGGCTTTCTCTGTATTACTGTGTCTGATTACCTGGCTCTTTCGTTTGATTGTTGGTAGTTTTTGGACGGACTGGGGGAAGGAGAAAAACGAAAAAAGGACGAAATTTTTGGCAAATCTCAGCATGCTGCACAAAAGACATAACACTTAGCTCTTTGCTCTTCAATTTATTCAGCGGGCTACAAACTTCTATCAATGAATATTTGATTAATAAACTACGCACGCCATGATGATCTACAATAAATACAGGTTACACACGGGAAACCCCTTGTCCAATAGAAATACTTGTTTTAATTAGCCCTTGTAACTCAACAAAGATTAAACCACCAATCCGTCCCGGCCTCATCTGCTGGAATCAATTAAAGGCGAAAATATGTCGACTGAACGGACACTTAATTTTCCAGAACTTTCGTACCCATCTTTGTATCAAGGACCCTTCGTTCAAAGGAGAAAGATCTGAAAATCATCCCCTGGGTCACTTTAAGGGCTGCAACACTGCAAGCAGGTTTGCAGGTTAAAACTTGACCACACTCATAGTATAGCTGAGGTGTTACATGCCTTTACTTTTTTGACAAATATGATATTTCATACCAAAACCGATTTAAATGCGAAAACCCAGTAATCACCAGACTGAAGATGTTGTAGCTATTGTCCATTCGGCTTCAGCTTAATCAGTTTAGTTTCTTGTAAGACTTTCTTAAAATCTCCCAGTCCCGTAAAATCCGTTTCTCATAGAGTCACTCTGCGAAGTTTATTATACTAATCAGAGTTCTCAGCTGTAGCGTCGGCAATTGTCTGGGTTTTGCTCTACAAAAACAGCACACAACAAGAATAAACACAGTAAATACTAACAGGCGTGCTCTCACAGGTATCGAGGTTACTGAAAATGGTGCACTGGACTTGAACAGTCCAATACACAAAGCATCAACTCAAAGCAGCTGTAGACCTAATGCTTTGATGTACTGCACTTAATATTTTTGCTCAGCATAAGTTTTAAAATAGGAAAAAACGCCCTCCTGGAAGGGTACTATCACTGTAACAGGGTTCTAGATAGCGACAGAGCTGTTAGCGATAGTATCACAATTTTTGAGTGATCTTATAAGCACTCAAGTTATGGACCTCGGCACTTCCAGACCGTCTCCTGTCCTGGAACTAGCAATTTGAACATGGAAAAAGGATGTGCGCCAATCAGCAGAAAATTACGGCTTCAAAAACTGACTTGCTGCAGTGATTTTACGGGTGTGTGTGTGAGGCGTAAAAATGGGGTGGGATTTTAGTTTGATCAAAATGGGCACGGCATAGTGAGAATCCTTATTGCGCACGCAGTTGAAAACAAACTTGACGCAAGCGTAAGCACCAAGAACTTTTTGTTTTTCTACTGTACTTACATTTGCGCTTGCGTCACTCGTAAAACTAAGCTGATATAGCGGCTATTGAAGAAAGGACCTTAGAAGGAAACTAAAACTACGAGCGTTTAACACAACAAATGTAGCATTTCTGTGGTCAGAAAAGCCGAGCAAACCTGTTTCTGTTGAGAGAAAAAAATTACTGTTTCGTTTGGTTCAGCATTGCTGTGCACTGGTGAGGTGAAGGAGGAGAGGAAGGGGGAATTACGCGCATGTAGGAGACGGTTTGGAAGCGAGGTCTGGCTTCCGGCGTTTAGGCGCTGTTCTCGTTAGAGTCCATCTTGCCTGCGCTGCTGTCTGGCGGTACAGAGTTGTTGCCCCTGTGACGTGCTGTGGTGTTGGCGCCCCACGCGTTTGCAACGGATGGCGCGCGTTTGTCTTTTTCTGCGCTCACTCCGATCTTCTTATCTCGCTTGGCTTTGTTAGTCTCCTTGTACCACAACTGCTGCTTGAGCCAGTTTCGGAATTTCCTGCCTACCTTCTCGCGGATCTGATGCAACAAATAAAGTTTCAAAAGTCGAACTTCAGATGCGTCGAATACAATGTAAATTAGCTGAAACAAAAGATTTTGTTACTTGTATTGTATTCGACGCATGTGAAGTTGGACGTTTGAAACAAGCCCTGATATTCTCCATTAGGATCTCGGTGATCAGATCAGTAAACTAATAAAACAGTCCGAAATACCTTTGCTACAATACTCACCTCCGTGCTGCGAACTGTGTGAAGGAAGAAGATCAGGAAACCCTGTTGGTCGAACATAAAAGTGAGCAAAGTTAAAACGATTGAACAAAATAGGCCAAGTGGCTGCACAATTCGTAGATTCAAAGATTTGCCACAAATAGGTCAACCTGCCATTTTCTCCATACTGAACCACGAATCAGCTGACTACGCAATGTATTGAAAGGAGAAGTTTTGCCTCTGATCACACTTCAAACTAAATTATCCCATTAAGAATTCCCCAGTTTCTTTTATTTGCTGTAAAACACATTATCACATTTAGTACGCCGCTTTGACATTCAGAAGTCCTCGCGGCGTACGTAAAACAAACTTAAAAAGGCACAAAAACTTCCGTGGTATAAGTTAACAAATGTTTGATTGACTTTATCGTGCGTTTGGCTTCGAATACGCACCTGCAGGGAGTTCAGGATGGCAAACAGATATTCAGTGATCAACAGAGTTCCAGAGAAGTTCAGAAAGCCAACCATCCAAGTGACACCGAGCAAGGGGCACAGAAGCGCTGCAGCTTTGGCGCCTTTCCTGCAAACGTAACGCAGAAAAATGGTGGATGGATTTAAAAGAGCCGCGTGTCGCGTGTCGCGTGTGCGCGTTCGTGTGCGAGGTTGTGTGTGAGTACGTGAGTGAACACATAGATAAAATATCGTAAAGCGATGTGTGCAAGCTTGTGAGCTCTTGGTACAGACTGTAATTCCTTAGACACTAGTCAGCAGAACTGGCGTACTGGGTCATGGAGGCCTTTGACTCCGCAGCTCCTTCCAGATAGGCAACTTTCCTCACCACAAGACTCAAGACGAAAAGGTTGATCTAATAAAGGATGAACATAAGATTACCCATCAAGGAGAAAAGAATTCTTTTTTGAAAACAGTTACCAAGCGATCTGTACGAAACACTTACCATGATCAGTCCAAATATAATGGCGTTAAACGACCACTGCAGCCCATTCTGATAGTGAAGCCAGCAGCTACGAGAAGTAAGAGAAAATTATTCAATCTTATTCAATTTATCTGGATATATTCATTTCCCCTCGAGAAGCTAGGAATTTTACTCGTATGAGGACTCTAAGTACTAAAGAAATGACTAATCTGGCAGTTATCTGACTGTGAGTAGCTTCTACCCAGTTCTCTTTGAATCAGGGTTCACGTTAATTGAAATTTTGGTTTGGCAGAAAGTGTCGGCTCAAAAACGCATAGCAAGGACATTGAATAATTACTAGTGTTCGTGGATAAACGGGTGACTTGCTGCGTCTTGAGTCAAAGCCGCGACCAGGGAGATGAGCATCATTGATCCAGGGAAACCTGACAAGAGAAAAGAAGCCGCTGTTCAGTAGTGAGAATTAACTGTTTTTTTTTTATGCCGGTCAGCTTTTTTACAGCTGTCCCAAACATGACCACTGAGCGAGAGAGAGAAAGGAAAGTAAGTGAATGAATGAGTGAGTGAGTGAGAGAGGAAGGGAGAGAGGGAGGGAAAGAGAGAGATAGAAGAAAAAGAGATAAAGACAGAGGTCGTGCCGTGGCTTTGTGACTGAGAGTGCAGGGAGTAAGAGTGAAATGAGGGCCAAAGCGACAGAGAGACCTACTTAACCATAGTTATATATAAGGCTCATAGCCTTATATATAACTGCATGTCTTTCGCTCTTGACAAACACTTACCCCAGGAAAAGCCATAGAGCCAACGCAATCTGATCTCAATGTCAAAAACGCGTATAACGTAAAGGTACAAAACTACTGCTTCGATGAATGACCAGCAGAACTGCGCCAAGAGGAAATATTGCAGCATCAATGCCACCATGACACAAGCGACCTGCAAGAAAACACAGTGAATAAGTGCTTAGATATAAATAATTATAGGACGGCCCTATTTAATTTCCAAATTTGGCTGGTTATCGGAGAATTACAGTTACAATATTGTAAAACACAATGCTTACATAATTTGAGACTGCTCTAATCCCAGCCAAGAAAACAACTTGTCCCGCCAGCATCGCACTTGTGAAGTTAGCACGGACTTGGGAACGAGGATCTGACATATCCCTGAAATATATCCATGATCGATGATAAATAATCACACTTAATAACTTTTTGAGTTGACAACAGTTGTGAAACATGTTAGGTATTTGGTTTTAACATAGGTAACTTACTTGCCCTTGTTTGTCACTATACAGTAAAATAAACAAACAAACAAACAAACAAACAAACAAACAATGAAAACGTCGTGAACTGGAAAAGTGTGTTACAACTTTGTTCCGCAAAGGAGTTTACAGAAAACAGAAAAAATATTTCTTTAGTGCACTACTCGGTTTGAAACCAGAATTTGTTTTTTAAAGCGTTAAAAATCATCTACCTACTGTACAGTAACAGTTAAATTGAGATATTTCAAGTGAATCTAATTCAGAAGATGTGCGGCGAAAGCTCTTAATGAAACATTGACTTCAGTGCTGTGCTATACTTACGTGTACAGAAATAAGGCGAGCAACGTGAGAATTTCTGCGACGATTGACAAGGAGAGTCCAACATGCGTGATGATCGTCAGGGCTACTTTGTCTACCTCAGGAATCTGTCATAAAAATAACGCCACAAAAAAAAAATCCCAGCATTTTATTCCTTTCCGATGGCGGAAAGCAGCCATGGTTGGTTTTATACGCGAATAGAAAAGTATGAGCCAGTGTTGGAACTGTGTAAAGCTTCAATGGATTCTTAACTCGCTCACTCCCCAAAGTGATCAATTTGAATTTTCTCCTCCAGTTTCTCACCAGAAACATATGATGCAGTAGGGAGAACTTGGGTTTTGATACCTTGATATGATTCAAACTGATTAAACTATCAATTCTCACTACATACATACATACATACATACATACATACATACATACTCATACATTTTCTTCTTAAAGTGCCTATAAGCCTTCAGACGTTACGTTTTTATATGAAAGTAGGAAGTAATCTAAGCAACTTATATTCAAAGAAACTCCGTTCCGAAGCGTTCTTATACTTTTTTCACGCGGTTGAACTCAGAATTCCGAAATCTTGACCGAGCGACATGGGAGACTGGGTCTGTGACGTCAGAGAAGGCACTGGCATCGCTTTGGCGTCTCTTTACCTCAGTTGTTTTTTTCCCTTGGTTACGTTTTTCTCGACAACACATCTATGAGCATAATTCTCACCTCGCCAACTGCAAAATCTGTGTGAAAGTTTTGTTTGACAAGAAATGAATCCCTCCTCTGACGTCATAACCCAGGCTCTCGATCGAAAAACATTGCGCGGTCAGATTCAAAATGGCGGTCAAAATCGCATGTTTGCCGGGCGGAAAAATATATAAAAACGCTTCGGAGCGGAGTTTCTTCGGCCATAAGTTGTTTAGATTACTTCCTACTTTCATATAAAAACGTAACGTCTGAAGGCTTATAGGCACTTTAAAAGATTGGGAGAGTCTGTACGTTGAACTTTGATCACTTTGTTTCAGAATCTGTTCTCCTGATTTTTTCATCTCATATTTTTCAACATTGCTCCACAGAGAGGAATTCTCCTCAGTTCCTTTATGTCTCATTAAAACTTTTCTATGTTTAGACTTTCCACTTAATAACTACAGGTTTCGTTTAATTGAACTCAAAAGTTCGTAGCTCTCACCACTTCGTCACGTGGCATGAGCACTGCAAAGTGGGTCATGTGATCACATGAACACTCTGTGTGAGTTGCGCTCCGGCTGGACAGCTCGCACCCGGATCGCGACCACTTCCCTCCAGTTTGACCGCTATGAGGTAAAGAAAGCAAAGTGTAAAAACATGAAGAATACAGAGATAAAACGAGAAGGAAGAAAAAAGAAAAAAATAACTAGAAGTAGAAGAAGAAAAAGAAAAAGAAAAACAATAATCTATCTTGTCCCAAATATCATGCACTGGCTTCCCATACAGTACACCTTTCGGACGCGCCCAACTCATTCCCAGGGCTCATTCCCTCTTCTTCATTCGGAGGGACAGGAAAAGACTGGATAGGCTGGTCACGTGCTCAAGATTTATGTCGTAGAGGAATAAATTACAATGAAGTTCGGACGCGCCTATCAAAAGCCGAGTAACAACAAAGTCCAGTACGTTTTTCTACGTTTTCTTACCCCTGGTTAAACCGCCAGTGCACACAATGGATATCACCGCTCTTAGTCTTGCTCTGTACAGACTAAAAAAGCCAACATCTTGTTAGCACACCACTTGCGGGAAAGTTCTTGAGCAAACTGTCGATGTGTGAAGGCTAAGTTGGAGGATAACTGTTTTGACTGACTTACTTACTTGAAGGCAGCTGTATTGCGTAATGTATGTTGCCGTTGGTAAAGCGATTAGTATATTTAAACGTGTACGCACCTTAAGGTTGTTAAATACCAAAGTAACATCCTTCTTCATTTTGTTTTTCGATTTAGCGCTGATGGCGATGATATCGGAATTGATCCTGTGATTCAAACTACAAAATATAATTTCAGGTTAGGTATATACGCCTTCAGAAAACACATATAATGTACCAATACGACAAGTGAAAGTACTTTAACACATTCAAATTACCTCCTTTTAGGCATGGAATCACTGTTAAAGCTTGCCTCCATGTTCTTGTAAACAAGGGCCACCAAGAAAACGCCTAAAAAATCATTAACATTAATAACATTAACATTATTATTGAGTGTATATATATATCATTAACTGTCGACGTTTATATAGTACTTGTAAGTAAGGCAGTCGTAGGCGCAAAAGTAGACAACGCACTGTTTTACGCGCCTATACTTTTACCTAAAACTAGCAGAGTTTGTAATGGATTTGACCAGACTGAGTCATTACTTGCTCCTATTGTGGCATATATATCTCCTTATCTTAACTATATAAAGCTAGTTGTTGGATCAGATACAAACTTTCATTGCCAAAGATTCCAGGCGGCAGCTTCGCGAATGCTCCGTTTCTGTCGGAGTCGTTAAACTCGGGGAAAGTGACAATATTTTTGTCATCAGGCAACACCTTGCTGATCTGCAGAGCTGAAAAAGAACAAACAATCCAAAATGCATTAATTATAAATGAGAAAAACTGAATGATTGAGAAGTGATGACAAGGCACCTAAGCAGTGAAGACCAGTGATTTTCACTTGTGATTAGCAAGTTATTCGAAATGTGTCAAATGTCTTTAATCCTAACAGAGTTAACACATTTACGTTATACTCATTATTGAGTTCCCAGCAATTTTCTAGCCTCGCCTTGTTGGTGGCGAGTGTCCAGTTCGATATAGAAATACGAGAAAGGTAGCTTACCCAACGTGTTCTTAATCATCGTCATTGTTTCGTTGTTATTCAGGTGAACCTCTGCATATCTCAGAGCAAACTTCTCAATCTCTCGTGAGGCCGTCAAAATGGATGAGCCTCGTTCTGGTCTGGCGTCTTCCAGCAGTTTAGTGATAAAGTTGAACACCAACTGCACACCAAGAATAAATCATGTCAAATAGGCACAAGGCAAATCGAGATGCAACAACCGCAAAAAAAAAAAAAGGTCTAAGGCTGGTTTAAAAGTACGCCGCAAGCATAAGCATAACACAAGAGAGCAACAGTGGCGACATAAGGAGAAGCATAAAGAACGGGCGACTTTGATCTTTGTGCATGTCGCCACTGTCGCTCTCTTCTTCTATGCTTATGCTTGTGTCGTACGTGTAAACTAGCCTTTAGCCGCCATTTCCGAGTTCATACACAGATTCTCCCGACCATCCAAGAAAAATTGTGTAAGTGGTGTAGTGAGAATTGATAGTTTAATCAGCTTTTATTTGATCAAGCTGTCATTCCTCTGTTGAGAGACTAAAACTTGGAATGATCACTTCTGGGAAGTATAGGGTTAGGGAGGCCGGGGAGGGGAGGGAACTAGGGTTAAGAATTTATTTGACTGCATCTTTGCAACCTGTTTTAGTCTAACGTAAAGTTGTGTGACTAACCTGAAGTGAAGACTTGTTTCTTGGATTTGCAGTCTTCAGAACTTCGGCAAATTTTGCAAACTATGAATTTATAAAATTGAAACAGTACGATATAATTATATTAGTTACATCTCCGCCACAGTATAACTCCTAATACAACATTTCACTCGGTCACTCCACTGCTCAGTTGTAGAAATAACTCGCATACCAATGCACAGTGTTTTACTTGAGTAGACTTACCATATCTCTGGATGGCGTTGGAGTTACTTTATCAGACACGCTGGACGTTGAGGAAATAGCACGTGACTGAACAACAGGCTGTGTTGTTTCGCTACTAGAAGAAACCCTTGTCAGCATCGCAGACGGCATATTGCTGGATGGCTTGACAGATGGCAATTCAGTTAAATTCTGAAGTTGGCCCATTTGCAGAGTCGTGCGGGTGCTGGGGGTTGGAAGCGAGTTGATCAAGGAGGCACCGGTGACCACTGAATATCCGGCGCTTGACTCAATACTTGACACCGTTATCACAGAGGAAGTTGAGCTGCTAGAAGAGACCTGCGTCTTTGATTCTGAGGATGGACTAACGTCTGCGGCTTCGTGAGTAGTGTTGACGTCGTAACCTGTCTTGACACTTGCCAGAGTGACCTTCAGCCCGCTGCTTGAGGGCGTGGCGTCACTGTACATCATTTGCAGACCGCCATCATAAGCAGATGAAGTTGGGTTTATTCCAAGAATACTTGTACGCTCTGAGGGTACATTCCTTGTAAAGTCGCTTGCAGATGGCTGAGCTAAAGTCTTAGAGCCTGGCTTTGTTTCTTCAATAGCAGATGAAGCACTGATCAAAATTTCAGGCGGTACATTGCTGGAAGACTTGATGGATACAGGTGATGCAGTGGGTTGACCACTCTGAACAGTGCTCGGGGTGAGAGCTGGTCACGAGTGTACAAAGAAAACAAAAATGAGAGTAGAATAGCATACGGAGGCTTGTGGTGTGAGTCAAAGTCATCACGTGATATTAAGAATAATATCCTGCAGCCTTCCATGTACGTTTCTATGTATTTATACACCCGGAAGAAATTTTATTGAACAAACAAATCAATTTATACATTCAGATCACAGACGGCATAACAATGTTTCTCGAAAATGAGAAGTTTTCTCTCGGAACACAACGTCCTTGGTAGGTTTTGAGTAAAGCAAGCTTTAAGTTGGTATTCAACTCGCTCAATCGCACTCCGAACTATCGGACAGCCGGGGCGCCGTTAAATCTTCAATCTTCAATCTTTAGTCAATCCACATAGCCTTTTTGTTGGACCGGCGAATCAGTGCAAACAAAAATAGTTTCCAAATAATAAATGTGATCGGATCACGACAGCTGATGGCAACAGATCAGAAAAGTTCCGGGAATGTTACACGCTCTTAATTCTGCATTTACCTTTTAATTTACTGTCCTTCTTTGTAAAATCTGCAAGAATGGTTTTTTGCGAATATAATTACACATGATTGTTAAATAAAACACAAAGAGCGTATAAATACGAAAACATTTCGCTTTACAGTTTAAGTAAAGAGCAGCATACGTACTGGCAGGACACCCGTAGAGTTCCAACCTCAAGGCGACCCGTTCTTTCCCATAATATTTCAAGGGATAAATCCGCAAAAACCGCGCGATGATTGGCCGATCAAAAGTGTTCTTCACAATGGTGTTGTTGTCTCTGTTACCTGTCAATTCCTAAAACAGATATCGTTGTATAAATTCTGTATACTGGTACAATAAAGTGTTTGCTGGTGTAAAAAAATAACATTAAAAGTTATCTAAATTTTAATAATATTTGTTTTGACATACCCCATCCACAGTACATGTTGACTGTCTGTCCGCGTTTACCAACAAGTATGTTCTTTGCAACTATATTTATCAGTATTTTAAGCATTTTCGTTGGCACAGTACTGTAACGTGGCTAACACGGGATTTGATTTAGAGAAAGAGCATGGCCAACTACTAATAAATATTTAATGACACTTTGAACAAGAAAAGCGACTCACTCCTACCTGTATGTGGTAAGGCTGAAAGTTTACTCCGTCAATGCTGTGGTACACAGAGTAAGACTCCACCCAGAAGTCCTCGTCGTGGGATCCCTGGGTTGCTATGGCTGTTATGTTGGTCACATTTGTGAGCTCTACTTGTAACCACGCACCCTGCGTGTCATTCGTGCTCCAGCCCACACCTTTATTCAGACGAGACTGGTTTGCAGGACAGCAAGACAGTGCACTACTGGTAGTCAAGGCGTCGTCTGGGATGGAGCCGTTCTCTAGTCCAAGAGGAGAGGTGTATTCTAACGAACATTAATTACAATAGTGTAATAGTTTGTTAACAAGAAACTTTACCGGAATTTGAACAAAGTACTGTTTGGTCTTTACTTGATACGATATTTAATTGCCATATAAGCTGGTAAGATCAGACGTTAAGCTCACTCATATACATTCTCGCATATACAGTCACGGACGCTCATACACAGTGCTCAGACACATATGCAAAGTCACATGGACCAAACCTTGAAAAAGTTACAATACTCTTGTTTCTGTCTAGTTTCTACTTGCGTGATTTAATTCTTGGACATGCTGAAAGCTCTGCGTGAAAGTTCGCATCTTTTCTGCACATACCTGTTGCATTCGTAGGGTTCTTGTGTATTTCTGAAACAAACATTTGACTACAAATTAATATTGAATGATTGTGTGTTAGCTCAATATGTAAGAAAACCACACTGTGCAATCTGCAAAAGGTAAGATTGGGTTTGGTATCACAAAAGTAAACAAAGAATCAAACAATCTCCACCCATTTCAAGACTGCTCCCAAGAAAACCGGTACTCACCAACAGCGCATCCATAAAGCTCCATACTCAGACCCTCGTTTTGAATGTCTCCCAATGGATAAATCCGCAGATAGTTACCCATGATTGGCTTAAACAGTATTTTCAAGATGGTTTTTCTGACTCGTCCAACCCAAAATACCTGAAGGTGAAAAGAAACTCAACGTACAACAGGTGCCACTGTGAAGGTGGTGTGCGCTAAAAACAAGGTTGTTCGTGTGCATGGAAGGATTATTACCTATACACTTTAAACTCCATTAAAAGTCATTAAAATATATATTATCATAATTTGCACAGTTTGTTTGTGTCCTAAAACATCATAAAACAATTATCGATCAAAAAAATAATTTTGCTACATTTTGAAAGTAGTCTGTAAGTCACACAAAAAATGGGAAATTGCAAAACAGATGAAAGCAAACTCCAACTGGACAACGAGAGTTTCTCCTACCTGGTACGGCTGGAAATATATTCCATCAGTGCTGTAGTACACGGAGTAGTTAGAACATCCGCGAGTTGGTATGGCTTTTACTTTGGTCACCCTTGCAAACTTTACTTGTAACCACGCGCCACTTTTCTTCTCTGGTACCCAGCCTCCACCGCTGTTCAGACGGGCTTGGTGTGCTGGATGGCCTGACTTGCTGCTACTGGCAGTGAAGGCGGAGTTTGCCAGGATGGAACGGTTCTGTAGTCCCAGTGAGGAGGCGCATTCTGCAGAGAAGTAGAAAAGAGACGACTGTCACATGATAAAAACGTCGGCTCTAATTTCTTCTTCTATGATAGTTCCGTTTGATGTAATAACGACACCTCACATTGTGTATGGGTGCGTGTTTCCTTCTAAATTCTCCCAATATTATTTATTAAAGTAAAACGTAAAACAAAGGGCTAAAACAGCAAAACTCCTTTGTTTGGCCATAGAATCAAATAATGAACAGCTTACTCACCAATAGGACAACCGTACAGCTCGAGCCTCAACCCTACTCCATTAAGATAGTAATCGAGATAGATCCTTAGAAACCGCGTGATGATTGGCTGATCAAGCGTGTTCTTCACGATGGTGTTTCTGTCTCTGTTTCCCGTCAATTTCTGGAAGAAAGAAACATGGTTTTTGAACCATCGTTAGTGTGGATGGGGTTTGCCCAAAGTTTTTCTCAGGCGTGTTAACTGCTATAGTTTGATCCAAAATGTACTTGCTCTCTACTTTATTATCACAGAAGCTTTCTGAAGCATGATCCCTTGCGCGCTTAGTCGTTATTAGCCTCCATTTTTGAGTTACCTGAAATGGTCAACTTGGCATTGTCATCCGGGGTAAACTGAATATTCTTCACTATAACATTCAAATAGCTTTTGAATTGGTCCATATACGGAAACCAGTGTACAATTTACAGAAACTTCAGGCTTTAGTAGTCAATATGAGCACACATTATTTTTGAGTGGAAGATCCTTTTAACATTTTCACTGCCAAAGATGATACTAACTGAACTAAGAAAACTTCCAACTTTTGAACTGTCAAATGAAAACGTGTGGCCACTAATAAACATGTTGTTGAGTCGAGCTCATGCTTTTTTTTAAGTTAATGCCGCAAACATGGAGTCGACAATGACGAGGCGGGGCGGTGTAGTTTTGTTGACTACAATTCGGAAATCGGTGTCAACTGTGTACACTGGCATATAAAATGAAATAATCAAGTGGGACCGCATAAGTATGTCCAATACACCACATTTGATGGTCAAAGGAATTAAACCTGTTACAGTTTACAGTTTACACAGTTAAGTATACAACCTTGTATCTGATGTAGTCATACGAGTATTCCACACTTGGACAATTAAAGATCGCGAAAGACAGAAGATTAATATCTGCAATTAGAGGATGATTGACTGCAAGAAAAGTCGTACCTGACCAGACTGGAAATTTGTTCCATCAATGCTGTGCTGCACAGTGTAAGACTTCACCCACGCGTCAAAACTTGAATGTCCCTGGGTTGCTATGGCTGTTATGTTTGTCAGATTTCTTAGATCTACTTGTAACCGCAACCCATTCGGTGTCTCCGCCCACCAGCCTCCATGGCTGTTCAGACGGGCTTGGTTTGCAGGACAGCAATCCCGGGCATTACATGCATTTAAGGTGGAGTTTAGGATGGAGCCGTCCTGCATTCCCAGTGCAGAACTGCATTCTACGGATATAAGCAGGAAAAGATGCGTGGTATATGATACAAAATAAAGCTTGCGTGGTTTTGTGTTACGTCAGCTCTAGTCATACGACAAGCAAGATTTTCTGCTGTAAATAACAATGCCAAAAAAAACTACCGTATCAGTTTTGTAAAATGCATAAATTAAAAGAGTAATTTTGACGTCATAAATCCTCTCATTTGCATAATTACAAAATCTTCAATATCTCAAAAAAACGAAATAAGGCGAGACACCGCTCCCCGCATGCGCTAAATCTAATGCAAATCAGCTCAAACAATGTTTTTTGCCCATTTGCATTAGGTTCGGCGTATGTAAGGAGCGGCGTCTAAACCGAGCCTCAGAAGATATCAGGGTTTGATCTTGTTGTGATCTTTGATCGCCGACCATGTTATTGTACTAACACCCAAAGTCGTCCAGCGACCGTGCATTCTGCCTGAAGAACTACTGATGGATGACAGCATGTTCTTCTTCATACCGAGAAAGCGGCCACACTCTACGATGGGACAATTGATTAACACATGCATGAGTCCAAAGTCAATATTTGTCATCCGGAAAGTGGCTGGTGTATTAGCAGTTGCACGTGCATCGCTTCTACCTGTTTCTAGCAAGCAAGAAATCTTCGACCGATGTGTTTTCTTTTTTCAGTAATGAAGACTGCAAGAAGTGACGAGAACACAGTGGTAACTGTGTTATCACACCGTTATCATATTATTTTTAAATCATCCAGGAAGTAAGACATCCGCTAGCTTTATTTACACGGCCGCGTAGCTCTACATTTGACATTTAATGGATATTTGGAACCCCTCATCAGACACTCGCACTCGCTTGTGAAATATAACCAAAAATAAAAGAGAAGCCAAATTCTTCCTTTGAGACATCATTCTAACATGGAATGTTACACGCCTTTAATTATAATTTACCTGTCAACTCACTGTCCTTCCTTGTAAAATCTGCAAATATATAGTTGTATGCAAAACAGGATTACATACCTACATGCAGATTGACTGCGGGCACATACAATCATATAACACATACACGTATACATACATACATACATCGACCTCCTGAAACACTTTTCTTACTTTAAGTAAAGAACAGCATACTTACTGGCACGACACCCGTAGAGTTCCAACCTCAAGACGACCCGTTCTTTCCCATAATATTTCAAGGGATAAATTCGCACAAACCGCGCGGTGATTGGCCGATCAAACGTGTTCTTCACAATGGTGTTGCTGTCTCTGTTACCTGTCAATTCCTAAAACAGGTGTCGTTGCATAAATCCTGTATACTGGTACAATAAAGTGTTTGCTGGTGTACAAAAATAACATTAAAAGTTATCTAAATTTTGATAATGTTTTGACATACCCCATCCACAGTACATGTTGACTATCTGTCCGCGTTTACCAACAAGTATGTTCTTCGCAACTATATTTATCAGTATTTTAAGCATTTTCGTTGGCACAGTACTGTAACGTGGCTAACACGAGATTTGATTTAGAGAAAGAGCATGGCCAATTACTTGATAAATTTTCAACAACATTTCGCACAAGAAACGCGACTCACTAGTCCTACCTGTATGTGGTAAGGCTGAAAGTTTACTCCGTCAATGCTGTGGTACACAGAGTAAGACTCCACCCAGAAGTCCTCGTCGTGGGATCCCTGGGTTGCTATGGCTGTTATGTTGGTCACATTTGTGAGCTCTGCTTGTAACCACGCACCCTCCGTGTTGTTCGTGCTCCAGCCCACACTGTTGTTCAGACGAGACTGGTTTGCAGGACAGCAAGACAGTGCACTACTGGTAGTCAAGGCGTCGTCTGGGATGGAGCCGTTCTCTAGTCCAAGTGGAGAGGCGCATTCTAACGAAAATTAATTACAATTATAGTGTAATGGTTTGTTAACAAACAACTTTACCGGAATTTGAACGAAGTACTGTTCGGTCTTTAATTGATACGATGTTTGATTCCCATATAAGCTGGTAAGATCAGACGTTAAGAGCACTCATATACATTCTCGCATATACAGTCACGGACGCTCATACACAGTGCTCAGACACATATGCAAAGTCACATGGACCAAAACTTGAAAAAGTTACAATACTCTTGTTTCTGTCTAGTTTCCACTTGCGTGATTTAATTCTTGGACATGCTGAAAGCTCTGCTTGAAAGTTCGCATCTTTTCTGCACATACCTGTTGCATTCGTAGGGTTCTTGTGTATTTCTGAAACAAACATTTGACTACAATTTAAAATTGAATGTGTGTTAGCTCAATATGTAAAAAAACCAAACTGTGCAATCTGCAAAAGGTAATATTGGATTTGGTATCACAAAAGTAAACAAAGAATCAAACAATCTCCACCCGTTTCAAGACTGCTCCCAAGAAGACCGGTACTCACCAACAGCGCATCCATAAAGCTCCACCTTCACTGTAACCAACGTAAAAGGAAATTAAATCGAGAAATATGCAACTTTTCCTTGCAGGGGAGGGGGGATGGGTGCAAGGTGCAAGGTGGGGGAGGGGGGACAGCTCTATATCTCGTTAATTATAGGGCAGGATTTCTTCGGCCATTTTGTCTTAGACAGTGTCGCAATTGAATAGCGTCAGAGTTTGAGGGCATCGTCTAAACTCAGTCGGGTGGCCCCATCTTTCCAGTCCCCGAGGTTTTCACTCATGAGTAATCTTCTTTTAAACCCGCAGTGGCTGTTAAAACGAGTAATCCTTTTTTTAGTCCCGCAGTGGCTGTTCATTAGTGTTACTTGTGTGTGCAAATTGCAACGAGAAAGAAGCTTTTTCTTCTGCGAGAAACTGGAAGTTATTGAACTGACGGTTAAGAAGCTGATCTAGTTGTTTAAACGGACACCAAAATTGATATAAACTAGCAATGTTGTCAGCTGAATAGTCTACTCACCTGCAGCACACCCGTACAGCTCCATCTTAAAGGGGATACCAGTTTCCAACAGGGGATAAAATCGCAGATATCGCGCAATGAGTGGTTCAGTAAATGTTTTCTTGACCGCAATCAAGTCAGATCCCTTTAATTAAGAGACAAAATAGTTGCAGCAAACGTCCTGGTCTTTTCATACTATAGTTATGTCATTGAATAAAAAGACACGTTTCACACCACAATAATATCTTGATAGCTTCATCCGAAGTTTAAAAAAAAAAAAGAGCTCAGCCACGGCTTCTTCTTAAATACTTTAAAAATTTTCTATAGATTCACATAGAAACTGCTTCTTGTACAGGTTGAGAGGGATATTTTGGCTTTTTCCCGCTATTGTTCTGGATGCTTGCGGGAGAATAATACTAGTCTTCATAACTCCAGTTTCGGTATATAACTCGACCAAGAGATTCCCTTTTTAAACACTCAAGTTATGACTGATCACATCTCTGTGCAGTATACGCATGGTGTATATTAAAATGTTCGGAAGTTCCAGACCAGCACCAAAACTACTTTTCAAAGCCAATGTCTCATGTGTGTGGTTAAGTAGACTTGTGACAATGGATATAGTAAGACAATTACTGACTAAAATTGAAACACTGAGCTTTAAATGAATTCACACTCACCGTAACACTGGACGCTACCTGGGACGGCTGAAAATATGTTTCGTCAGTGCTGTGGTACACATAGTACTTGCAGTCGGTATTCCCATCTATTTGAATTTCTATGGCTGTTACGTTAATCAGATTTGGGAACTTAACTTGTAACCACGCGCCATTATAACTGTTCTTTGCTGGTTTCCAGCCACTACTGTTCAGACGGGCTTGCTCTGCTGAATGGCCTGACGTGCTGCTACTGGCAGTGAAGTCGGAGTCTGGGATGCAGCCGCCCAGTGGAGAGGTGCATTCTACAGAGAAGCAAGAAAGACACGTGCTCCATAAACAGGTTTCCCGCCGGTTTTATGTTTTATCTACTCGCGACTGAACGATCCCTACGTGAGCAGCACATATCATCTCCCGCATTGTGAACAACACATACGCATAATACGGCTGATCTAGTATGCAGTCTCTGATTGATTTGTTCGCTAACATGTTCTAAGCAGCACATGATCGTCTTCCTCATTGTGTACACCACATTATAATAAAACGGCTGACCTAGTATGCGATCTTTGATTGATTCGTTTCTTAAAACTTACTGTATGAACCGCGTCAATCAGTTTGCATGTACGCAAGCACTTTTTGTTGTGATTGAAAAAAATTCAAAGCAGTCATTTTGATGGGAGGAAGCCGCGAGTGACATTAAACTGCAGTAAAAGGAAGTCAAAACACCTTGGGTGGCGTTTTCAGTATCTAGTACTTTTAATTTGTACGTTTTGTTGTTTTACAATCGCGCGTTTTAGCCGTAAGAAATACTGTGACAACATATGGGAAGGTACACACCTTTTGCATTCGCCGAGATCTTGAGAATGTCTGAAACAAAAATTTATCGAACGTGAATTATTTTAAAATATTGACGCACAACGGCGTTTCTCTTTGCTTGTGTCAGTCCCGCGTAGGTCGAAATATACCCTTTTTTGCCATAAAGTGGGTCATAGAAGTGAAATTAGAGCTCACTTGAACACTGTTTTCAGTCATGATAAAATAGTTAAAACTGGTAAATTAACAAAATCATCCCCCTTCTGAACACTCACTGAATCACAAACAGTGGTCCTCAGAACAGTTTGCAATCAAGAGAGTATGAGGTACCAGTATCATACGTAAAAATTAAGGCCGATCTGGTACACAATTTCAACAGAATAAATGTAACTGAGATAATCTTGCTGGTGGACTAAACGAAGTTTCAAATTATAAACCATATACTATAGAGGCACTAATAGAGTCGATTTTTTCTTTTAACATAAGATAAGAGAAGAATATTTTGAACTGACGGGCATTCAGAGTCCCTTCTTTAGGCGCATCCAAGTATGTATCACGCAACTAAAACGAGCGTAACGCGAATTTTGCATAGGTAAATTCATATTTCAATCATCGTTAGTGGTACATTATTTTCCAAGACGTGTTGTTTCAGGGTCAGTTTATCCGGTGATAAATAAGTTCATTATTTGCATGGTTAGAAATATACATTAGTGATTTTTTTAGTCTCCCTTATGTGTATGAAATAAGTAGCCAAGATGTCTCAAGCTAATCGGCAACTGACTGTAAAATCACCGCTGTAAAAACATATCAATTTTTAAAGCAAACCGGTGCATATCTCGTGTTTAACTCTTGTTATTACAAGACAGTTCTCGCCGGCGAAGACAGGTTCAGGCTTTGCGGCGTAAGATTAGACTTTGCGGCGATAAAAATACATGCATGATACTACACAAAGGAGGGGCACAGATATCTGTACGGATTAGAAACAAAGACATCCCTGGCCTCAAACGGCATACAACACTGCGATATGCGAAGAGAGCACAGCCACGAACAGAATGAAAACATTGACAGCATCCGCGGTACAACAAACATGAGGAATAACACCACACGAAATAACGGAACAGTGACGAAACGGATAAAGGACCTGTCATGCATTTACCGCTACACAGAAGAACGTTCAAGTTCTTAAACTACAAATAAAAAAATAAAAAAAATAAAGACTTACAGAAGGCAAGAAGGAAGGCAGCTGTTGTCTTTCTCATCTTCCTCTTTATTTAGGAGACAATTTCTCACACGACACACTGAGAATTTCTTCCAGGATAAAATTACTTCACTTCAAATTCGTCCCTTTTTTATCCGATGGTATAATATATCATCTTCAATGAAGTTTGAACTGATGATTTTGTAGATAATTCACGGATGCCCAGTTCGTGCACTGTACGTGTGCACCGAGTCAACTTCAGGTGGTACAGGAGGTGGGGCTTGATTTCAATGTCAATAATAAAGTCAATTAAATGCATTGTGACTGTTTTGTATTGACCAACACATAATTAACTTGATTATCGACAAATTGAGCCAGAATAGATTTGTATGTTGTTCTCTTTATCGTGTATAACTGACTGGGTTAAAAATTGAGACAACTATATCAAAGGCGGTCTATTACTACTGATAATACATATTCATGCCCAGCAAAGTATATTCATAAAATGATTGAAAAATGGACAGCATGGTTTAAACGGCTTCATCTATATTTTAAATGAAACTTTAACAGACGTAAATTAAGCAGCTGTTAAAATTCTTGAACGCATGCACCATCAATCAATATTTGCAGAATTAAAAATATATGTCTTATTCTACGGTTTCCTGTGTGAATTTCAGCCATTAAATAAGCTTGCTTTTTTCGTGCGCGCTCCTCCATTTCCTATCGCAGCCGTAAAATCCTCGTTTTCTTATTTGGAAATAAAACCTTGTGAAATGCCCAACATTATAATATAAATATTAATTTAATTGACCAGGTGATTGCCGCCCACGTAATGGAGGTCTCCATACAAAAGAACTGGCGACTTTGTTTTAACTGGCTTGGCGTTGAATCGAGTTTGTTAGGAAAACTAAGTTTGTAAGTTCATGTAAAAAAAATACGCCTGTTTGACAATTTATTCATCCTTGCCTTGTCGAGCTACGTTTGCCTGCACAGGTGGATAAAACCGATTAATGAATATAAATTTGTGTTGCGTGCGTCAGTCACCAGAAAAATATTAAACTATATTTAGGTGTTGCTATTGAAGACAGCCAATAGAATATCAAGGCTCTAGTTAATTTGTCACTCCAACCTTTAAACCCAACCAAGAATTAAACAAGCCAAAGCAACGAGCCGATGTGAACATAATAGCATATCAAACATTTGATCAATGCAGGGTCTCATATTCATGTTCCCATGGCAACAGAACTGTTTTGCAATAAATAAATAAAAATTCATAATTTATTGCACAGAACTACACTGTGCATGTGGACTCTGCAGAGCAATTTTCAGAAAACTGATGAAAAGTTTACAGAATGCCAGGCAACAACAATTAACAAAAACTCCATTCTACCCCCTCCATTTCTTTGCAACTATTCATCAGTTTGACCTGAGAATTACTGTTGTCAGCACGCATAGTTCTGTGGGGGTAAGCCATATGGGTATGTTATGGCAATCTGGTGTAAAATCCCATCTGGAGGTATATGAAAGGGGGTACCCCTTTCACATACCTCCGGCCTATTAAAAATGGCACCCCTTTCATATATACCTTAAGGACTGAAAAAGGCACCCCTTTCACATACCTCCAGCCTATTAAAAATGGCACCCCTTTCATATATACCAAGTAGGGCCTGCAAAAGGCACCCTCTTCATATACCTCCAGCCTATTAAAAATGGCACCCCTTTCATATATACCAAGTAGGGCCTGAAAAAGGCACCCTCTTCATATACCTCCAGCCTATTGAAAATGGCACCCCTTTCTTATATACCAAGTAGGGCCCGAAAAAGGCACACCTTTCATACACCTTCAGCCTGAAAAAGGTACCCATTTCGAGCAGAGCCTCTCTGTATAGTCCACTATAGGGAATACACCCCCCCCGCCCCTCCCGGGAATAGCTCATCATACATGTTTCCAAAATGTCATAATAAATTTGTATTGCCTTCTATCTCAATGCCTTTTCACCTTCCAGTAAGTCAACCCCAATCAAGAGAGATAATCCTCCGTTTTGTCTCATTCCAAGGAAAAAATCGCTCCCAAAGTTATTTTTAGAAGGTACCCAGTCTCCCACGACTATGTTTATACCTCGTGCGTGTAAACTGAGCGAGAAACACAGGGTTCCTTTCCCATCAATGAAAGCCCGAAAAAAGGAACGCCTGTACACAACAGCTATCAAGAACATCGTTTTTTTTTTCTCTCAAATGGCATGTGAATCAGGTAACAAATTCAAGCAAGACCGAAATAGACTGATCTTTCAATGGATGGGGATGCTTGCCGTGAGCTGTGACTACTACTGGTTTCTCTCTGCAACCTGATGTTGGATCTCCTCATGCCACTCCTGCCTGAATCCTGGAGTCTTTCTTCAATCTACGTACAAAATAATAATAATAGTTTTAAGGAGGTCAAGCCACCTTCACCGACAAAGTGATTTACAGAGGGGTCCTCTAAAGATCAGCAGTGAGCAAGGAATATAAACTTGGGGCTTCAGTCATTCTTTTTTTACTCCTTTCACACTCCTACACTCAAATGCCTATTCTCCAAGATGGGATTCTGACTATATATGCACAACCAGCCAGACCGCCAACAAAAGAAGTTTGCTAAGCAAAACTATAAAAATAAATAAAACTGTACCCAAATGTGGACTTTTGTCCACTCACTGAGAGTGGACAAAAGTGGCAGGGTGGGAATGTGAGAGTTGGCAGGCAAGGGAATTTATAAAAGATAAGGATTTCCTACGGCCGAAAGTAGCTTTGATTCGGATTGCAGCTTACTGTACAATCAAATTCCTTCAGTACGTGCTGGCAATGGAATTAACAACTCCGTGTTCTGTGTAAACAACACACAAAATTATGTTTGTATGGCTGTTAAAATCGCCCCCTACATGAAATAACACTCATATTGTTAAAATAAACAGGCTATTGAGATATTTAAATCTTGCAACATCTCGGCTATATATTTCAATTTCCCATTATTTTAATCCAAGGGAATTTAATAGCAGTCGTTTTCGATATCGCGTTTCGAAAAGATTCTGGTTTCTATCAGCAGTATCAAGATACCTACCGCCATCCTATAGTGATGCTGTGATTCCGTAGCAAATAAAGTAAACAAGTCTATCCATGAAAATAGAAGTTCGAAAATCGACAAGCAACAGAAGCCATGTTGTTGTAGTAATGCATGCTGCTTGAATAAAAGAGCGATCACGATTGGTGTAGGTGGTTATGGGTCTGACGAATCAGATTTGTTGTTAATTTTTGGGAAACAATCCGGGATGAAAACACACTGAATTGGGATACTCGGACCTGCTTGTTCAGTTATTTTCCGCTTTACTCTCTCTGGCCCCTCTCCCTGGTTTGCCTGTGACTGTTTTGATTGTTTCTCTGTGTGGCTTTCTCTGTATTACTGTGTCTGATTACCTGGCTCTTTCGTTTGATTGTTGGTAGTTTTTGGACGGACTGGGGGAAGGAGAAAAACGAAAAAAGGACGACATTTTTGGCAAATCTCAGCATGCTGCACAAAAGACATAACACTTAGCTTCTTTGCTCTTAAATTTATTCAGCGGGCTACAAACTTCTATCAATGAATATTTGATTAATAAACTACGCACGCCATGATGATCTACAATAAATACAGGGTTACACACGGGAAACCCCTTGTCCAATAGAAATACTTGTTTTAATTAGCCCCTGTAACTCAACAAAGATTAAACCACCAATCCGTCCCGGCCTCATCTGCTGGAATCAATTAAAGGCGAAAATATGTCGACTGAACGGACACTTAATTTTCCAGAACTTTCGTACCCATCTTTGTATCAAGGACCCTTCGTTCAAAGGAGAAAGATCTGAAAATCATCCCCTGGGTCACTTTAAGGGCTGCAACACTGCAAGCAGGTTTGCAGGTTAAAACTTGACCACACTCATAGTATAGCTGAGGTGTTACATGCCTTTACTTTTTTGACAGATATGATATTTCATACCAAAACCGATCTAAATGCGAAAACCCAGTAATCACCAGACTGAAGATGTTGTAGCTATTGTCCATTCGGCTTCAGCTTAATCAGTTTAGTTTCTTGTAAGACTTTCTTAAAATCTCCCAGTCCCGTAAAATCCGTTTCTCATAGAGTCACTCTGCGAAGTTTATTATACTAATCAGAGTTCTCAGCTGTAGCGTCGGCAATTGTCTGGGTTTTGCTCTACAAAAACAGCACACAACAAGAATAAACACAGTAAATACTAACAGGCGTGCTCTCACAGGTATCGAGGTTACTGAAAATGGTGCACTGGACTTGAACAGTCCAATACACAAAGCATCAACTCAAAGCAGCTGTAGACCTAATGCTTTGATGTACTGCACTTAATATTTTTGCTCAGCATAAGTTTTAAAATAGGAAAAAACGCCCTCCTGGAAGGGTACTATCACTGTAACAGGGTTCTAGATAGCGACAGAGCTGTTAGCGATAGTATCACAATTTTTGAGTGATCTTATAAGCACTCAAGTTATGGACCTCGGCACTTCCAGACCGTCTCCTGTCCTGGAACTAGCAATTTGAACATGGAAAAAGGATGTGCGCCAATCAGCAGAAAATTACGGCTTCAAAAACTGACTTGCTGCAGTGATTTTACGGGTGTGTGTGTGAGGCGTAAAAATGGGGTGGGATTTTAGTTTGATCAAAATGGGCACGGCATAGTGAGAGTCCTTATTGCGCACGCAGTTGAAAACAAACTTGACGCAAACGTAAGCACCAAGAACTTTTTGTTTTTCTACTGTACTTACATTTGCGCTTGCGTCACTCGTAAAACTAAGCTGATATAGCGGCTATTGAAGAAAGGACCTTAGAAGGAAACTAAAACTACGAGCGTTTAACACAACAAATGTAGCATTTCTGTGGTCAGAAAAGCCGAGCAAACCTGTTTCTGTTGAGAGAAAAAAATTACTGTTTCGTTTGGTTCAGCATTGCTGTGCACTGGTGAGGTGAAGGAGGAGAGGAAGGGGGAATTACGCGCATGTAGGAGACGGTTTGGAAGCGAGGTCTGGCTTCCGGCGTTTAGGCACTGTTCTCGTTAGAGTCCATCTTGCCTGCGCTGCTGTCTGGCGGTACAGAGTTGTTGCCCCTGTGACGTGCTGTGGTGTTGGCGCCCCACGCGTTTGCAACGGATGGCGCGCGTTTGTCTTTTTCTGCGCTCACTCCGATCTTCTTATCTCGCTTGGCTTTGTTAGTCTCCTTGTACCACAACTGCTGCTTGAGCCAGTTTCGGATTTTCCTGCCTACCTTCTCGCGGATCTGATGCAACAAATAAAGTTTCAAAAGTCGAACTTCAGATGCGTCGAATACAATGTAAATTAGCTGAAACAAAAGATTTTGTTACTTGTATTGTATTCGACGCATGTGAAGTTGGACGTTTGAAACAAGCCCTGATATTCTCCATTAGGATCTCGGTGATCAGATCAGTAAACTAATAAAACAGTCCGAAATACCTTTGCTACAATACTCACCTCCGTGCTGCGAACTGTGTGAAGGAAGAAGATCAGGAAACCCTGTTGGTCGAACATAAAAGTGAGCAAAGTTAAAACGATTGAACAAAATAGGCCAAGTGGCTGCACAATTCGTAGATTCAAAGATTTGCCACCAATAGGTCAACCTGCCATTTTCTCCATACTGAACCACGAATCAGCTGACTACGTAATGTATTGAAAGGAGAAGTTTTGCCTCTGATCACACTTCAAACTAAATTATCCCATTAAGAATTCCCCAGTTTCTTTTATTTGCTGTAAAACACATTATCACATTTAGTACGCCGCTTTGACATTCAGAAGTCCTCGCGGCGTACGTAAAACAAACTTAAAAAGGCACAAAAACTTCCGTGGTATAAGTTAACAAATGTTTGATTGACTTTTTCGTGCGTTTGGCTTCGAATACGCACCTGCAGGGAGTTCAGGATGGCAAACAGATATTCAGTGATCAACAGAGTTCCAGAGAAGTTCAAAAAGCCAACCATCCAAGTGACACCGAGCAAGGGGCACAGAAGCGCTGCAGCTTTTGCGCCTTTCCTGCAAACGTAACGCAGAAAAATGGTGGATGGATTTAAAAGAGCCGCGTGTCGCGTGTCGCGTGTGCGCGTTCGTGTGCGAGGTTGTGTGTGAGTACGTGAGTGAACACATAGATAAAATATCGTAAAGCGATGTGTGCAAGCTTGTGAGCTCTTGGTACAGACTGTAATTCCTTAGACACTAGTCAGCAGAACTGGCGTACTGGGTCATGGAGGCCTTTGACTCCGCAGCTCCTTCCAGATAGGCAACTTTCCTCACCACAAGACTCAAGACGAAAAGGTTGATCTAATAAAGGATGAACATAAGATTACCCATCAAGGAGAAAAGAATTCTTTTTTGAAAACAGTTACCAAGCGATCTGTACGAAACACTTACCATGATCAGTCCAAATATAATGGCGTTAAACGACCACTGCAGCCCATTCTGATAGTGAAGCCAGCAGCTACGAGAAGTAAGAAAATTATTCAATCTTATTCAATTTATCTGGATATATTCATTTCCCCTCGAGAAGCTAGGAATTTTACTCGTATGAGGACTCTAAGTACTAAAGAAATGACTAATCTGGCAGTTATCTGACTGTGAGTAGCTTCTACCCAGTTCTCTTTGAATCAGGGTTCACGTTAATTGAAATTTTGGTTTGGCAGAAAGTGTCGGCTCAAAAACGCATAGCAAGGAAATTGAATAATTACTAGTGTTCGTGGATAAACGGGTGACTTGCTGCGTCTTGAGTCAAAGCCGCGACCAGGGAGATGAGCATCATTGATCCAGGGAAACCTGACAAGAGAAAAGAAGCCGCTGTTCAGTAGTGAGAATTAACTGTTTTTTTTTTTTTTATGCCGGTCAGCTTTTTTACAGCTGTCCCAAACATGACCACTGAGCGAGAGAGAGAAAGGAAAGTAAGTGAATGAATGAGTGAGTGAGTGAGAGAGGAAGGGAGAGAGGGAGGGAAAGAGAGAGATAGAAGAAAAAGAGATAAAGACAGAGGTCGTGCCGTGGCTTTGTGACTGAGAGTGCAGGGAGTAAGAGTGAAATGAGGGCCAAAGAGACAGAGAGACCTACTTAACCATAGTTATATATAAGGCTCATAGCCTTATATATAACTGCATGTCTTTCGCTCTTGACAAACACTTACCCCAGGAAAAGCCATAGAGCCAACGCAATCTGATCTCAATGTCAAAAACGCGTATAACGTAAAGGTACAAAACTACTGCTTCGATGAATGACCAGCAGAACTGCGCCAAGAGGAAATATTGCAGCATCAATGCCACCATGACACAAGCGACCTGCAAGAAAACACAGTGAATAAGTGCTTAGATATAAATAATTATAGGACGGACCTATTTAATTTCCAAATTTGGCTGGTTATCGGAGAATTACAGTTACAATATTGTAAAACACAATGCTTACATAATTTGAGACTGCTCTAATCCCAGCCAAGAAAACAACTTGTCCCGCCAGCATCGCACTTGTGAAGTTAGCACGGACTTGGGAACGAGGATCTGACATATCCCTGAAATATATCCATGATCGATGATAAATAATCACACTTAATAACTTTTTGAGTTGACAACAGTTGTGAAACATGTTAGGTATTTGGTTTTAACATAGGTAACTTACTTGCCCTTGTTTGTCACTATACAGTAAAATAAACAAACAAACAAACAAACAAACAAACAAACAAACAATGAAAACGTCGTGAACTGGAAAAGTGTGTTACAACTTTGTTCCGCAAAGGAGTTTACAGAAAACAGAAAAAATATTTCTTTAGTGCACTACTCGGTTTGAAACCAGAATTTGTTTTTTAAAGCGTTAAAAATCATCTACCTACTGTACAGTAACAGTTAAATTGAGATATTTCAAGTGAATCTAATTCAAAAGATGTGCGGCGAAAGCTCTTAATGAAACATTGACTTCAGTGCTGTGCTATACTTACGTGTACAGAAATAAGGCGAGCAACGTGAGAATTTCTGCGACGATTGACAAGGAGAGTCCAACATGCGTGATGATCGTCAGGGCTACTTTGTCTACCTCAGGAATCTGTCATAAAAATAACGCCACAAAAAAAAAAATCCCAGCATTTTATTCCTTTCCGATGGCGGAAAGCAGCCATGGTTGGTTTTATACGCGAATAGAAAAGTATGAGCCAGTGTTGGAACTGTGTAAAGCTTCAATGGATTCTTAACTCGCTCACTCCCCAAAGTGATCAATTTGAATTTTCTCCTCCAGTTTCTCACCAGAAACATATGATGCAGTAGGGAGAACTTGGGTTTTGATACCTTGATATGATTCAAACTGATTAAACTATCAATTTTCACTACATACATACATACATACATACATACATACTCATACATTTTCTTCTTAAAAGATTGGGAGAGTCTGTACGTTGAACTTTGATCACTTTGTTTCAGAATCTGTTCTCCTGATTTTTTCATCTCATATTTTTCAACATTGCTCCACAGAGAGGAATTCTTCTCAGTTCCTTTATGTCTCATTAAAACTTTTCTATGTTTAGACTTTCCACTTAATAACTACAGGTTTCGTTTAATTGAACTCAAAAGTTCGTAGCTCTCACCACTTCGTCACGTGGCATGAGCACTGCAAAGTGGGTCATGTGATCACATGAACACTCTGTGTGAGTTGCGCTCCGGCTGGACAGCTCGCACCCGGATCGCGACCACTTCCCTCCAGTTTGACCGCTATGAGGTAAAGAAAGCAAAGTGTAAAAACATGAAGAATACAGAGATAAAACGAGAAGGAAGAAAAAAGAAAAAAATAACTAGAAGTAGAAGAAGAAAAAGAAAAAGAAAAACAATAATCTATCTTGTCCCAAATATCATGCACTGGCTTCCCATACAGTACACCTTTCGGACGCGCCCAACTCATTCCCAGGGCTCATTCCCTCTTCTTCATTCGGAGGGACAGGAAAAGACTGGATAGGCTGGTCACGTGCTCAAGATTTATGTCGTAGAGGAATAAATTACAATGAAGTTCGGACGCGCCTATCAAAAGCCGAGTAACAACAAAGTCCAGTACGTTTTTCTACGTTTTCTTACCCCTGGTTAAACCGCCAGTGCACACAATGGATATCACCGCTCTTAGTCTTGCTCTGTACAGACTAAAAAAGCCAACATCTTGTTAGCACACCACTTGCGGGAAAGTTCTTGAGCAAACTGTCGATGTGTGAAGGCTAAGTTGGAGGATAACTGTTTTGACTGACTTACTTACTTGAAGGCAGCTGTATTGCGTAATGTATGTTGCCGTTGGTAAAGCGATTAGTATATTTAAACGTGTACGCACCTTAAGGTTGTTAAATACGAAAGTAACATCCTTCTTCATTTTGTTTTTCGATTTAGCGCTGATGGCGATGATATCGGAATTGATCCTGTGATTCAAACTACAAAATATAATTTCAGGTTAGGTATATACGCCTTCAGAAAACACATATAATGTACCAATACGACAAGTGAAAGTACTTTAACACATTCAAATTACCTCCTTTTAGGCATGGAATCACTGTTAAAGCTTGCCTCCATGTTCTTGTAAACAAGGGCCACCAAGAAAACGCCTAAAAAATCATTAACATTAATAACATTAACATTATTATTGAGTGTATATATATATCATTAACTGTCGACGTTTATATAGTACTTGTAAGTAAGGCAGTCGTAGGCGCAAAAGTAGACAACGCACTGTTTTACGCGCCTATACTTTTACCTAAAACTAGCAGAGTTTGTAATGGATTTGACCAGACTGAGTCATTACTTGCTCCTACTGTGGCATATATATCTCCTTATCTTAACTATATAAAGCTAGTTGTTGGATCAGATACAAACTTTCATTGCCAAAGATTCCAGGCGGCAGCTTCGCGAATGCTCCGTTTCTGTCGGAGTCGTTAAACTCGGGGAAAGTGACAATATTTTTGTCATCAGGCAACACCTTGCTGATCTGCAGAGCTGAAAAAGAACAAACAATCCAAAATGCATTAATTATAAATGAGAAAAACTGAATATTTGAGAAGTGATGACAAGGCACCTAAGCAGTGAAGACCAGTGATTTTCACTTGTGATTAGCAAGTTATTCGAAATGTGTCAAATGTCTTTAATCCTAACAGAGTTAACACATTTACATTATACTCATTATTGAGTTCCCAGCAATTTTCTAGCCCCGCCTTGTTGGTGGCGAGTGTCCAGTTTGATATAGAAATGTGTCAAATGTCTTTAATCCTAACAGAGTTAACACAGTTACATTATACTCATTATTGAGTTCCCAGCAATTTTCTAGCCCCGCCTTGTTGGTGGCGAGTGTCCAGTTTGATATAGAAATGTGTCAAATGTCTTTAATCCTAACAGAGTTAACACAGTTACATTATACTCATTATTGAGTTCCCAGCAATTTTCTAGCCCCGCCTTGTTGGTGGCGAGTGTCCAGTTCGATATAGAAATACGAGAAAGGTAGCTTACCCAACGTGTTCTTAATCATCGTCATTGTTTCGTTGTTATTCAGGTGAACCTCTGCATATCTCAGAGCAAACTTCTCAATCTCTCGTGAGGCCGTCAAAATGGATGAGCCTCGTTCTGGTCCGGCGTCTTCCAGCAGTTTAGTGATAAGGTTGAACAACAACTGCACACCAAGAATAAATCATGTCAAATAGGTACAAGGCAAATCGAGATGCAAAAACCGCAAAAAAAAACAAAACAAAAACAAAAACGAAGCTCTAAGGCTGGTTTAAAAGTACGCCGCAAGCATAAGCATAACACGAGAGAGCAACAGTGGCGACATAAGTAGAAGCATAAAGAACGGGCAACTTTGATCTTTGTGCTTATGTTGCCACTGTCGCTCTCTTGTGCTATGCTTATGCTTGCGTCGTACGTGTAAACCAGCCTTTAGCCGCCATTTCCAAGTTCATATACAAATTCTCCCAACCATCCAAGAATAATTGTATAAGTGATGTAATGAGAATTGATAGTTTAATCAGCTTTTATTTGATCAAGCTGTCAATCCTCTGTTGAGAGACTGAAACTTAGAATGATCACTTCTGGGAAGTATAGGGTTAGGGAGGCCGGGGAGGGGAGGGAAGGGTTAAGAATTTATTTGACTGCATCTTTGCAACCCGTGTTTAGTACAATAACGTAAAGTTGTGTGACTAACCTGAAGTGAATACTTGTTTCTTGGATTTGCAGTCTTCAGAACTTCGGCAAATTTTGCAAACTATGAATTTATAAAATTGAAACAGTACGATATAATTATATTAGTTACATCTCCGCCACAGTATAACTCCTAATGCAACATTTCACTCGGTCACTCCACTGTTCAGTTGTAGAAATAACTCGCATACCAATGCACAGTGTTTTACTTGAGTAGACTTACCATATCTCTGGATGGCGTTGGAATTACTTTATCAGACACGCTGGACGCTGAGGAAATAGCACGTGACTGAACAACAGGCTGTGTTGTTTCGCTACTAGAAGAAACCCTTGTCAGCATCGCAGACGGCATATTGCTGGATGGCTTGACAGATGGCAATTCAGTTAAATTCTGAAGTTGGCCCATTTGCAGAGTCGTGCGGGTGCTGGGGGTTGGAAGCGAGTTGATCAAGGAGGCACCGGTGTCCACTGAATGTCCGGCGCTAGACTCAGTACTTGACACCGTTATCACAGAGGAAGTTGAGCTGCTAGAAGAGACCTGCGTCTTTGATTCTGAGGATGGACTAACGTCTGCGGCTTCGTGAGTAGTTTTGACGTCGTAACCTGTCTTGACACTTGCCAGAGTGACCTTCAGCCCGCTGCTTGAGGGCGTGGCGTCACTGTACATCATTTGCAGACCGCCATCATAAGCAGATGAAGTTGGGTTTATTCCAAGAATACTTGTACGCTCTGAGGGAACATTCCTTGTAAAGTCGGATTTTGCCGTTAACAGAGGGGAAGTTGAAGTGTTGGTAGAAACATGCATCGTTTTTCCTGAGGAATCTCTATTTTCTGCGGTTCCATGAGTTGGGATGACTACGTGTGTGCTCTTGAAGCCCATCAGACTGTTTACTCCGCTGCTTGATGGTTGGATCACACTGTAAGTGGAGTGCATCAGTTGCAGATTCCCACTTTTAGAAGATGACGTTTTGATCACTTCCAAAACACTTCGAGAGCCTGAGGACATATTGCTTGTTTTTTCCAAACCGGAAGGCGGAGAAATGACAATGCTATTGATGGATGCCACTGATTTGACGTCACCAGGCACGGTGACCGTTGACGAAATCGCATTCGGCAGAAATTGGCCGCTTGCAGATGGCTGAGCTAAAGTCTTAGAGCCTGGCTTTGTTTCTTCAATAGCAGATGAAGCACTGATCAAAATTTCAGGCGGTACATTCCTGGAAGACTTGATGGATACAGGTGATGCAGTGGGTTGACCACTCTGAACAGTGCTCGGAGTGAGAGCTGGTGACGAGTGTACAAAGAAAACAAAAATGAGAGTAGAATAGCATACGGAGGCTTGTGGTGTGTGTCAAATCTAATCACATAGATATTAAAAATGACATACTGCAGCCTTCCATGTACGCTTCTATGTATGTATACACCCGGAAGAAATCTTATTGAACAAACAAATCAATTTATACATTCAGATCACAGACGGCATAACAATGTTTTATGGATAGGTGTCTAAAACTGTGGATATAGGGGAAAGTTCTCCTAACTAACAAACATTTTTTCATGTATGGAAATAGGTTAAACAAGTAAGTAAATTTGTAATAAAACTAACCTGCTTCATGTGCGTAAACCGTAAATTCCATGCTGATGTTTTTGTTCCAATCCACCAAAGTGATTCTTACGTATTTTGCTTCAAAAGGCTCTGTCAGATTGTGAACCTTGTTTCCAGTAAACTTCTACAAAGAAAGGTTTGGGAAAACTTTATCAGTATAAAAACTATGAACAATTTTCCCCATTTTCTAATTTAACATTTTACTGGTGTAACGCTGAACACTGCAAACCTCTTATTATCATGATTGTTGTGATATTTTTCTAACTGATAACATAGAAGGGCGCGCTCCATTGGGTTTATTCCGGAAAAAATTCTCCTAAAACAAGCAAAACTTTGGATCATTTTAGCTATAATTACTATTCCGGAATATGGTCAATCGAACGCACCCTGTAGTTGTTAAACTAGACTTTGTCAAGGAAGTGAGGATAAAACGTAATTGGTCGTTTCAACGCAGTGGTAAAACGATGCAAAACTGTTTTAAAAATATATGAGAAGCACACCGTATGACATAATAAGCGCGCACAACACACTTCCACATCTGCTTTGGGTTAACAATTGACATTTAGTATGAAAATAAACTGAGTACCTCATAGTCATAATTCTGAAATCCACCCTCCTCGTCATGTTTGTACGAAAGTGAGTATGCCAGGTGGTCGTTTGGCAAATTGCTTGCATTATATTTCGTGGTAATCCCTGTGATGGTCATGACTTTCCTAAAAGCAAATTCTAGCCACCGCGAGACATTATCAGCCTTCCTCTTCCATTTCAGTACTCCGCCCACTGTATACTCGCCATCACTCCCGTTAAAGAGTTCTCTCAAGTAAACGTTCCCGCAACGTGACGTTAGAGCACGAATGCCTGGGTTATCCACGCAGGGAGAATCGGCATCTAAGATTAAGAAATGAAAAGCACAAATCAGTAAACGCAGTTTTTACATCTGGATATTGGTACTCTGGTCCCAGAGGTTTACAGCAAAGAACCACACACTATTTGTACAGTAAACAAGAAAAATTCGTAAAAACCTCTTACCAGTTCTGCAATCGAGGACAAAGTCATTTATTTGATTTCAAAAATATTTCCGCTTTTCCGGTTCAATGTTGCGTGGATGAGAAATTGATGTTCAAACGACAAACAACATTTTATAGACGGATTCTGTTATGTAAATAATGAGACTTATACCCTGAGAAATGGCGTTAATCCAATGGAACTATAATAATTATTCCTATTATGGTTATTACTATTCACGCCAATTCCCGGGCGTCAGTGATTTATGCAACTGGGCCCTGGTGAGCTCTGTATAAAACAATAAAGTCAATCTGTAAACCAACCTGCTTCACAGCCGAACAGAACGATCCTAACAATCATGTATCCAGAATTCATCATTGGGAAAGCTATGCGGATTTTGACGGCATTTGCTCTCATGGGCGGCTTCAGATAGTTTATCACAGAGGTATTGAAATCTGCGTTACCGATAAACATCTGTGTGAAAAAGTTAGAGATTTCACAGTCACATTTGGTTATATGTTTTGTGAGTGAAGGGTAAACATAGAAAATTACTTAAGCAATATGTGGAACTATATAGCTTTTATCGACCATCTGATAATAGTGTTACACTTCTCCAAGTTTAGTCAGCTAATTGTGGTTAAAAAGCCTCGTTCAGCAAGGGAAATCAATTTCTTTCCCAGTTGTTAGTTCTACCAAACATTCGGCGTTCATTTGTTTGAGCAAAGAAATCTGAGTACCTTGTTGTGTTCGTACTCCTGAAATGTTTCCAGGCCATCACGCTTGTACGATAGTGAGTAGCGTCGCATCCAACTATAGGTCATGTGACCATCGTGAATGTATTTACCCCCTCTTGTGGCTATCCCTGTGAGGTTCATAACTTTCGAGAAGTGAATCTCTAGCCACTGATGACCTGACGCTGTCTTCCATGTTATTCCATTAAGGCGGACAGTTATTTTGCAGCCTTGATAAGAACCGATGGCCGAGATCATGTGGTTCTTTAAACCAAGATAGCAGCCACACTCTGATTAGGGCAAGAAAATGATGACACAATCAGTCATATCGCATTTAAAACATCTAAGATTAAAGTGAGTTTTAATGCGCCGGGAAATTGGTTCAACTTGTAAAAGACGGATTGTGAACTTCTTATTTCATTTAATTAATCCCTGAATAATACACACTCCAGTATACACGAAGCTAATTTGCTAACGACAGGAAAACGGTAAAGTCTCAAGTATATAAATTTATACTCTAGCGAGGACTAACGGTCGAAACGTGAGAATCTATGTGAGTACAAAGCACGAGTAGGCTAAACCTGGTTTAGGTGTAAAGGATTTTCTTTATGTCGTTTTTAAGCTCGAAAATAAGACGTTTTCTCTCGGAACACAACGTCCTTGGTAGGTTTTGAGTAAAGCAAGCTTTAAGTTGGTATTCGACTCGCCCACTCGCACTCTGAACTATCGGACAGCCGGGTGCCATTAAATTTTCAATCTTCAATCTTTAGTCAATCCACATAACCTTTTCGTTGGACCGGCGAATCAGTGCAAACCAAAATAGTTTTCAAATAATAAATGTGATCGGGTCACGACAGCTGGTGGCAGTAGATCAGAAAATTTGATATCACCCTATACTTTCCGGGAATGTTACACGCTCTTAATTATGCATTTACCTTTCAATTTACTGTCCTTCTTTGTAAAATCTGCAAGAATGGTTTTATGCGAATATAATTACACATTATTGTGAAATAATACACAAAGGGGGTATACATACATACATACATACATACATACATACATACATACATACATACATACATACATACATACATACACGCACACACACACATATACATACATCAATCCCCTGAAAAAAATGCTTACTTTAAGTAAATAACAGCATACTTACTGGCACGACACCCGTAGAGTTCCAACCTCAATGCGATCCGTTCTCTCCCATAACATTTCAAGGGATAAATCCGCACAAACCTCGCGATGATTGGCCGATCAAAAGTGTTCTTCACAATGGTGTTGTTGTCTCTGTTGCCTGTCAATTCCTAAAACAGATGTCGTTGCATAAATCCGTATACTGGTACAATAAAGTGTTTGCTGGTGTAAAAAAGTGTTTTGACAATATTTGTTTTGACGACACTTTTCGCAGGAAAAACGACTCACTCCTACCTGTATGTGGTAAGGCTGAAAGTTTACTCCGTCAATGCTGTGGTACACAGAGTAAGACTCCACCCACAAGTCCTCGCCGTGGGATCCCTGGGTTGCTATGGCTGTTATGTTGGTCACATTTGTGAGCTCTACTTGTAACCACGCACCCTGCGTGTCGTTCGTGCTCCAGCCCACACTGTTGTTCAGACGAGACTGGTTTGCAGGACAGCAAGACAGTGCACTACTGGTAGTCAAGGCGTCGTCTGGGATGGAGCCGTTCTCTAGTCCAAGTGGAGAGGCGCATTCTAACGAACATTAATTACAATTATAGTGTAATGGTTTGTTAACAAACAACTTTACCGGAATTTGAACGAAGTACTGTTTGGTCTTTAATTGATACGATGTTTGATTCCCATATAAGCTGGTAAGATCAGACGTTAAGCGCACTCATATACACTCTCGCATATACAGTCACGGACGCTCATACACAGTGCTCAGACACATATGCAAAGTCACATGGACCAAAACTTGAAAAAGTTACAATACTCTTGTTTCTGTCTAGTTTCTACTTGCGTGATTTAATTCTTGGACATGCTGAAAGCTCTGCTTGAAAGTTCGCATCTTTTCTGCACATACCTGTTGCATTCGTAGGGTTCTTGTGTATTTCTGAAACAAACATTTGACTACAATTTAAAATTGAATGTGTGTTAGCTCAATATGTAAAAAAATCACACTGTGCAATCTTCAAAAGGTAATATTGGATTTGGTATCACAAAAGTAAACTAGACTGGCCTTGCCAGTGAGCTCGCGGCGTGAGTTGGGTCGAGACCAGAATATAAAATGGAAAGTAGGGGACAAGAGCGGAACTCCCAAGAGAGACTTCCAATTTCTCACCATAAAAATATCACACAGTATAGAGAACTTGGCTTTTGACACCTTGCTCTTTTGACACCTTGATTAAACTAAAAATTATTATTACAACACTCATACACTTGCTTCTTAAAGGTTGAGCGACCCTGCATCTTGAGAATGCGTGACATATCTTTTTATGCACAATCGATTTTGACAGTTTGACCTTGACTCATATTTCTAATCAGAGGCCACGATTAATCCAGCCTTCGCTTCACTACTTATGTGTTTTCTTTTCTTAACTCAATACGTTTCTTCTATCAGGCTTTCGAGTATTCGTGCTCTGTAACAAATATAAAATTGAAAGCGAGGAATGTCACACGACAGATGTTTACAATATTATTGCGCTTTTGTTCACAGTGTGTTCAGTCCATTTGTGACTGCAAACTCAATCCTCAGAATTATTTCGGTGTATTTTTCATTTCTGGTATTTAATGAACATTGCGAAACAAAGACTACATGATCGAATGAAAGAAACACTTCAACAGGCAATGTACGATACGCAGAAGAATTTCATGAGGCAACAGATGTCATGTACAGAGTAAAGCATAAAGCGTCATTGTTTTACGGCTAAAGCTCACCGTAGCTTTCGTTTCTGTTTTCGCCCTGTTATCTTCCCAAAAGTATTTCGTGTCGCCACAGAAAGTTTCGTCGGGACTAAATACTTATCGGCGACAGAGATATTTGCAATACCCCAGAAGTACCATCAAACATTTGTTTACGGCTATTCTCAAAGCTGCGGTGAACGCGAGCCAAAATCTTTTCCTAAAATCCAGTTTATCCGTGCCTATTCCACAGAGCCAAATGGCGTTGAATTTGAATGGGATGCAGTTTACTTTTTCGCTTCACTACTTATATGTTTTCTTTTATTAACTCAATACGTTTCTTTCTATCAGGCTTTCGAGTTATTCGTGCTCTGTAACAAATATAAAATTGAAAGCGAGGAATGTCACACGAAAGATGTTTACAATATTATTGCGCTTTTGTTCACAGTGTGTTCAGTCCATTTGTGACTGCAAACTCAATCCTCAGAATTATTTCGGTGTATTTTTCATTTCTGGTATTCACTGACCATTGCGAAACAAAGGCTACATGATCGAATGAAAGAAACACTTCAACAGGCAATGTACGATACACAGAAGAATTTTATGAGGCAACAGATGTCATGTACAGAGTAAAGCATAAAGCGTCATTGTTTTACGGCTAAAGCTCACCGTAGCTTTGGTTTCTGCTTTCGCCCTGTTATCTTCCCAAAAGTATTTCGTGTCGCCACAGAAAGTTTCGTCGGGACTAAATATTTATCGGCGACAGCGGTACCATCAAATATTTGTTTACGGCTATTCTCAAAGCTTCCGCGGTGAACGCGAGCCAAAATCGTTCACGAAAATCCAGTTTATCCGTGCCTATTCCACAGAGCCAAATGGTGTTGAGTTTGGATGGGATGCAGTTAACTTTTACACAAAAGTAACGAGCAATTCACTGGCCACATCTCGAGTTGTTTAGCGAAGTCAATTACGTCATCACCCAGCACGTGATAATATGAACCAATCACCGTGTGCTGATTCTCGACCCACAAAAAGGAAAAAAAAAAAAATTCCCATTTTTAAGCTCTCGTGGGCCCCAGGCCCCCGCGAGCAACAAACAATCAAACAATCTCCACCCGTTTCAAGACTGCTCCCAAGAAAACCGGTACTCACCAACAGCGCATCCATAAAGCTCCACACTCAGACCCGTTTTTTGAATGTCTCCCAACGGATAAATCCGCAGATAGTTACCCATGATTGGCTTATACAGCATTTTCAAGATGGCTCTGTTGACTCGTTCAACCCAAAATACCTGAAGGTGAAAAGAAACTCAACGTACAACAAGTGCCACTGTGAAGGTGGTGTGTGCTAAAAACAGGGTTGTTCGTGTGCATGGAAGGATTATTACCTATACACTTTAAACTCCATTAAAAGTCATTAAAATATATATTATCTTAATTTGCACAGTTTGTCTGTGTCCTTAAACATCATAAAACAATTATCGATCAAAAAAATTATTTTGCTACATTTTGAAAGTAGTCTGTAAGTCACACAAAAAATGGGAAATTGCAAAACAGTTTAAAGCAAACTCCAACTGGACAACGAGAGTTACTCCTACCCGGGACGGCTGAAAGCATATTCCATCAGTGCTGTAGTACACGGAGTAGTTAGAACATCCCCAAGTTGCTATGGCTTTTACTTTGATCACCCTTGCAAACTTTACTTGTAACCACGCGCCACTTTTCTTCTCTGGTACCCAGCCTCTATCCCTGTTCAGATGGGCTTGGTGTGCTGGATGGCCTGACTTGCTGCTACTGGCAGTGAAGGTGGAGTTTGCCAGGATGGAACGGTTCTGTAGTCCCAGTGAGGAGGCGCATTCTGCAGAGAAGTAGAAAAGAGACGACTGTCACATGATAAAAACGTCGGCTCTAATTTCTTCTTCTATGAAAGTTCCGTTTGATGTATTAACGACACCGCACATTGTGTATGGGTGCGTGTTTCCTTCTAAATTCTCCCAATATTATTTATTAAAGTAAAACGTAAAACAAAGAGGTAAAACAGCAAAACTCCTTTGTTTGGCCATAGAATCAAATAATGAACAGTTTACTCACCAATAGGACAACCGTACAGCTCCAGCCTCAACCCTACTCCCTCATGATTGTCATCGGGATAGATCCTTAGAAACCGCGCGATGATTGGCTGATCAAGCGTGTTCTTCACGATGGTGTTTTTGTCTATGTTTCCCATCAATTTCTGGAAGAAAGAGAAATGAATTTTGAACCATCGTTAGTGTGGATGGGGTTTGCCCAAAGTTCTTCTCAGGCATGTTAACTGCTATAATTTGATCCAAAATGTACTTGCTCTCTACTTTATTATCACAGAATCTCTCTGAAGCATGATCCCTTGCGCGCTTAGTCGTTATTAGCCTCTATTTTTGAGTTACCTGAAATGGTCAACTTGGCATTGTCATCCGGGGCAAACTGACTATTCTTCACTACAACATTCAAATGGCTTTTGAATTGGTCCATATACGGGAACCAGTGTACAATTTACAGAAACTTCAAGCTTTAGTAGTCAATATGAGCACACATTATTTTTGAGTGGAAGATCCTTTTAACACTATCACTGCCAAAGATGATATTAACTCAACTAAGAAAACTTCCAACTTTTGAACTGTCAAATGAAAACGTGTGGCCACTAATAAACACGTTGTTAAGTCGAGCTCATGCTTTTTTTTAAGTTAATGCCGCAAACATGGAGTCGACAATGACGAGGCGGGGCGGTGTAGTTTTGTTGACTACAATTCGGAAAATCGGTGTCAAATGTGTACACTGGCATATAAAATGAAATAATCAAGTGGGACCGCATAGGTATGTCCAATACACCACATTTGATGGTCAAAGGAATTAAACCTGTTACAGTTTACAGTTTACACAGTTAAGTATACAACCTTGTATCTGATGTAGTCATACGAGTATTCCACACTTGGACAATTAAAGATCGGGAAAGACAGAAGATTAATATCTGCAATTAGAGGATGATTGACTGCAAGAAAAGTCCTACCTGGCCAGACTGGAAATTTGTTCCATCAATGCTGTGCTGCACAGTGTAAGACTTCACCCACGCGTCATGACTTGAACGTCCCTGGGTTGCTATAGCTGTTATGTTTGTCAGATTTCTTAGATCTACTTGTAACCACAACCCATTCGGTGTCTCCGCCCACCAGCCTCCATGGTTGTTCAGACGGGCTTGGTTTGCAGGACAGCAATCCCAGGCATTACTGGCATTTAAGGTGGAGTTTGGGATAGAGCCGTCCTGCATTCCCAGTGCAGAACTGCATTCTACGGATATAAGCAGGAAAAGATGCGTGGTCTATGATACAAAATAAAGCTTGCGTGGTTTTGTGTTACGTCAGCTCTAGTCATACGACAAGCAAGATTTTCTGCTGTAAATAACAATGCCAAAAAAAACTACCGTATCAGTTTTGTAAAATGCATAAATTAAAGAGTAATTTTTGACGTCATAAATCCTCTCATTTGCATAATTACAAAATCTTCAATATCTCAAAAAAACGAAATAAGGCGAGACGCCGCTCCCCGCATGCGCTAAATCTAATGCAAATCAGCTCAAACAATGTTTTTTGGCCATTTGCATTAGGTTCGGCGTATGTAAGGAGCGGCGTCTAAACCGAGCCTCAGAAGATATCAGGGTTTCATCTTGTTGTGATCTTTGATCGCCGACCATGTTATTGTATTAACACCCAAAGTCGTCCAGCGACCGTGCATTCTGCCTGAAGAACTACTGATGGATGACAGCATGTTCTTCTTCATACCGAGAAAGCGGCCACACTCTACGATGGGACAATTGATTAACACATCGCCAGAAATTTCAGACATCCGGTTGCGCCATCTCGGAAGAGGCATCAGGTTTCACGCTGACAGCCGCTCAAGAAATAACAAAGAAATGTATGGGATCTGATAATAAATTGCGCTTTTCGCTTAACTGAAGCACGTTCGTAAAAATGTCTGGGCAGCATTCGGAAGAGGAAAGCTTCCTAAACACAACAGTACAAAAAATATTTATCTCCGGTAAAATTCGATGTGTACTTTTTTGAATTTAAAATTTCGGCCGACGTAAGAAGGGATTGATAGCAGAATACGCTCAAAACCGGCTACTGTCACTTTTTAAGCTGCATTTAATACAAGAACCTTGGGTAAAACGCAAAATGTCTACCCCGTACCTGATTGTCGAAGGATTGAACATTTCCTGTGAAGCCTCAGTCAGTCCCCTGGAGCAAATTCGATGTGTACTTTTTGTGTTTGAATTTTCAGTTCACAGTCAGCCATGGCGAATACCTCCCGTGAAATATGCTGACTTCGGATGTTGATATTTTGGGCTGGGAAGCTCCAAATTGCATGAAAATTGCACCAAACGAAAGCTAATTTCAACTAGGTCGTTCAGCGGCACGTCTCCTAAACGTAGCAGTCTCTTTTTGAACCGGAAAAACCCATCCCTCCCCCACCCCACTGAGGCAAAGTACGTAACAATGTTGAATGTGTGAATGGCGCATGCTCATACCGCACGCCGCTGGGAAAGACCGGAAGCAATCGTGGACGCAAAATGTCCGGAATTTCTGGCGATGACATGCATGAGTCCAAAGTCAATATTTGTCATCCGGAAAGTGGCTGGTGTATTAGCAGTTGCACGTGCATCGCTTCTACCTGTTTCTAGCAAGCAAGAAATCTTCGACCAATGTGTTTTCTTTTTTCAGTAATGAAGACTGCAAGAAGTGACGAGAACACAGTGGTAACTGTGTTATCACACCGTTATCATATTATTTTTAAATCATCCAGGAAGTAAGACATCCGCTAGCTTTATTTACACGGCCGCGTAGCTCTACATTTGACATTTAATGGATATTTGGAACCCCTCATCAGACACTCGCACTCGCTTGTGAAATATAACCAAAAATAAAAGAGAAGCCAAATTCTTCCTTTGAGACATCATTCTAACATGGAATGTTACACGCCTTTAATTATAATTTACCTGTCAACTCACTGTCCTTCCTTGTAAAATCTGCAAATATATAGTTGTATGCAAAACAGGATTATATACCTACATGCAGATTGACTGCGGGCACATACAATCATATAACACATACACGTATACATACATACATACATCGACCCCCTGAAACACTTTTCTTACTTTAAGTAAAGAACAGCATACTTACTGGCACGACACCCGTAGAGTTCCAACCTCAAGACGACCCGTTCTTTCCCATAATATTTCAAGGGATAAATTCGCACAAACCGCGCGGTGATTGGCCGATCAAACGTGTTCTTCACAATGGTGTTGCTGTCTCTGTTACCTGTCAATTCCTAAAACAGGTGTCGTTGCATAAATCCTGTATACTGGTACAATAAAGTGTTTGCTGATGTACAAAAATAACATTAAAAGTTATCTAAATTTTGATAATGTTTTGACATACCCCATCCACAGTACATGTTGACTGTCTGTCCGCGTTTACCAACAAGTATGTTCTTCGCAACTATATTTATCAGTATTTTAAGCATTTTCGTTGGCACAGTACTGTAACGTGGCTAACACGAGACTTGATTTAGAGAAAAAACATGGCCAATTACTTGATAAATTTTCAACAACATTTCGCACAAGAAAAGCGACTCACTAGTCCTACCTGTATGTGGTAAGGCTGAAAGTTTACTCCGTCAATGCTGTGGTACACAGAGTAAGACTCCACCCACAAGTCCTCGTCGTGGGATCCCTGGGTTGCTATGGCTGTTATGTTGGTCACATTTGTGAGCTCTGCTTGTAACCACGCACCCTCCGTGTTGTTCGTGCTCCAGCCCACACCGTTGTTCAGACGAGACTGGTTTGCAGGACAGCAAGACAGTGCACTACTGGTAGTCAAGGCGTCGTCTGGGATGGAGCCGTTCTCTAGTCCAAGTGGAGAGGCGCATTCTAACGAAAATTAATTACAATTATAGTGTAATGGTTTGTTAACAAACAACTTTACCGGAATTTGAACGAAGTACTGTTCGGTCTTTAATTGATACGATGTTTGATTCCCATATAAGCTGGTAAGATCAGACGTTAAGCGCACTCATATACATTCTCGCATATACAGTCACGGACGCTCATACACAGTGCTCAGACACATATGCAAAGTCACATGGACCAAAACTTGAAAAAGTTACAATACCCTTGTTTCTGTCTAGTTTCCACTTGCGTGATTTAATTCTTGGACATGCTGAAAGCTCTGCTTGAAAGTTCGCATCTTTTCTGCACATACCTGTTGCATTCGTAGGGTTCTTGTGTATTTCTGAAACAAACATTTGACTACAATTTAAAATTGAATGTGTGTTAGCTCAATATGTAAGAAAACCACACTGTGCAATCTGCAAAAGGTAAGATTGGGTTTGGTATCACAAAAGTAAACAAAGAATCAAACAATCTCCACCCATTTCAAGACTGCTCCCAAGAAAACCGGTACTCACCAACAGCGCATCCATAAAGCTCCACCTTCACTGTAACCAACGTAAAAGGAAATTAAATCGAGAAATATGCAACTTTTCCTTGCAGGGGAGGGGGGATGGGTGCAAGGTGCAAGGTGCAAGGAGGGGGAGGGGGGGGACAGCTCTATATCTCGTTAATTATAGGGCAGGATTTCTTCAGCCATTTTATCTTAGACAGTGTCGCAATTGAATAGCGTCAGAGTTTGAGGGCATCGTCTAAACTCAGTCGGGTGGCCCCATCTTTCCAGTCCCCGAGGTTTTTACTCATGAGTAATCTTTTAAACCCGCAGTGGCTGTTAAAACGAGTAATCCTTTTTTTAGTCCCGCAGTGGCTGTTCATTAGTGTTACTTGTGTGTGTGCAAATTGCAACGAGAAAGAAGCTTTTTCTTCTGCGAGAAACTGGAAGTTATTGAACTGACGGTTAAGAAGCTGATCTAGCTGTTTCAACGGACACCAAAATTGATATAAACTAGCAATGTTGTCAGCTGAATAGTCTACTCACCTGCAGCACACCCGTACAGCTCCATCTTAAAGGGGATACCAGTACCCAACAGGGGATAAAATCGCAGATATCGCGCAATGAGTGGTTCAGTAAATGTTTTCTTGACCGCAATCAAGTCAGATCCCTTTAATTAAGAGACAAAATAGTTGCAGCAAACGTCCTGGTCTTTTCATACTGTAGTTATGTCATTGTATAAAAAGACACGTTTCACACCACAATAATATCTTGATAGCTTCATCCGAAGTTTAAAAAAAAAGGAGCTCAGCCACGGCTTCTTCTTAAATACTTTAAAAATTTTCTATAGATTCACATAGAAACTGCTTCTTGTACAGGTTGAGAGGGATATTTTGGCTTTTTCCCGCTATTGTTCTGGATGCTTGCGGGAGAATAATACTAGTCTTCATAACTCCAGTTTCGGTATATAACTCGACCAAGAGATTCCCTTTTTAAACACTCAAGTTATGACTGATCACATCTCTGTGCAGTATACGCATGGTGTATATTAAAATGTTCGGAAGTTCCAGACCAGCACCAAAACTACTTTTCAAAGCCAATGTCTCATGTGTGTGGTTAAGTAGACTTGTGACAATGGATATAGTAAGACAGTTACTGACTAAAATTGAAACACTGAGCTTTAAATGAATTCACACTCACCGTAACACTGGACGCTACCTGGGACGGCTGAAAATATGTTTCGTCAGTGCTGTGGTACACATAGTACTTGCAGTCGGTATTCCCATCTATTTGAATTTCTATGGCTGTTACGTTCATCAGATTTGGGAACTTAACTTGTAACCACGCGCCATTATAACTGTTCTTTGCTGGTTTCCAGCCACTACTGTTCAGACGGGCTTGCTCTGCTGAATGGCCTGACGTGTTGCTACTGGCAGTGAAGTCGGAGTCTGGGATGGAGCCGCCCAGTGGAGAGGTGCATTCTACAGAGAAGCAAGAAAGACACGTGCTCCATAAACAGGTTTCCCGCCGGTTTTATGTTTTATCTGCTCGCGACTGAACGATCCCTACATGAGCAGCACATATCATCTCCCGCATTGTGAACAACACATACGCATAATACGGCTGATCTAGTATGCAGTCTCTGATTGATTTGTTCGCTAACATGTTCTAAGCAGCACATGATCGTCTTCCTCATTGTGTACACCACATTATAATAAAACGGCTGACCTAGTATGCGATCTCTGATTGATTCGTTTCTTAAAACTTACTGTATGAACCGCGTCAATCAGTTTGCATGTACGCAAGCACTTTTTGTTGTGATTGAAAAAAATTCAAAGCAGTCATTTTGATGGGAGGAAGCCGCGAGTGACATTAAACTGCAGTAAAATGAAGTCAAAACACCTTGGGTGGCGTTTTCAGTATTTAGTACTTTTAATTTGTACGTTTTGTTGTTTTACAATCGCGCGTTTTAGCCGTAAGAAATATTGTGACAACATATGGGAAAGTACACACCTTTTGCATTCGCCGAGATCTTGAGAATGTCTGAAACAAAAATTTATCGAACGTGAATTATTTTAAAATATTGACGCACAACGGCGTTTCTCTTTGCTTGTGTCAGTCCCGCGTAGGTCGAAATATACCCTTTTTTGCCATAAAGTGGGTCATAGAAGTGAAATTAGAGCTCACTTGAACACTGTTTTCAGTCATGATAAAATAGTTAAAACTGGTAAATTAACAAAATCATCCCCCTTCTGAACACTCACTGAATCACAAACAGTGGTCCACAGAACAGTAGAGTATGGGGTACCAGTATCATACGTAAAAATTAAGGCCGATCTGGTACACAATTTCAACAGCATAAATGCAACTGAGATAATCTTGCTGGTGGACTAAACGAAGTTTCAAATTATAAACCATATACTATAGAGGCACTAATAGAGTCGAGATTTTCTTTTAACATAAGATAAGAGAAGAATATTTTGAACTGACGCGCATTCAGAGTCCCTTCTTTAGGCGAATCAAAGTATGTATCACGCAACTAAAACGAGCGTAACGCGAATTTTGCATAGGTAAATTCATATTTCAATCATCGTTCAGTGGTACATTATTTTCCAAGACGTGTTGTTTCAGGGTCAGTTTATCCGGTGATAAATAAGTTCATTATTTGCTTGGTTAGAAATATACATTAGTGATTTTTTTAGTCTCCCTTATGTGTATGAAATAAGTAGCCAAGATGTCTCAAGCTAATCGGCAACTGACTGTAAAATCACCGCTGTAAAAATATATATCAACCTTTTAAGCAAACCGGTGCATATCTCGTGTTTAACTCTTGTTATTACAAGACAGTTCTCGCCGGCGAAGACAGGTTCAGGCTTTGCGGCGTAAGATTAGACTTTGCGGTGATAAAAATACATGCATGATACTACACAAAGGAGGGGCACAGATATCTGTACGGATTAGAAACAAAGACATCCCTGGCCTCAAACGGCATACAGCACTGCGATATGCGAAGAGAGCACAGCCACGAACAGAATGAAAACATTGACAGCATCCGCGGTACAACAAACATGAGGAATAACACCACACGAAATAACGGAACACTGACGAAACGGATAAAGGACCTGTCATGCATTTACCGCTACACAGAAGAACGTTCAAGTTCTTAAACTACAAATAAAAAAAGAAAAAAATAAAGACTTACAGAAGGCAAGAAAGAAGGCAGTTGTTGTCTTTCTCATCTTCCTCTTTATTTAGAGGAGACAATTTCTCACACGACACACTGAGAATTTCTTCCAGGATAAAATTACTTCACTTCAAAATCGTCCCTTTTTTATCCGATGGTATATTATATCATCTTCAATGAAGTTTGAACTTATGATTTTGTAGATAATTCACGGATGCCCAGTTCGTGCACTGTACGTGTGCACCGTGTCAACTTCAGGTGGTACAGGAGGTGGGGCTTGATTTCAATGTCAATAATAAAGTCACTTAAATGCATTATGACTGTTTTGTATTGACCAACACATAATTAACTTGATTATCGACAAATTGAGCCAGAATATATTTGTATGTTGTTCTCTTTATCGTGTATAACTGACTGGGTTAAAAATTGAGACAACTATATCAAAGGCGGTCTAATACTACTGATAATACATATTCATGCCCAGCAAAGTATATTCATAAAATGATTGAAAAATGGACTGCATGGTTTAAACGGCTTCATCTATAATTTAAATGAAACTTTAACAGACGTAAATTAAGCAGCTGTTTAAAACTCTTGAACGCATGCACCATCAATCAATTTTTGCAGAATTAAAAATATATGTCTCATTCTACGGTTTCCTGTGTGAATTTCAGCCATTAAAGAAGCTTGCTTTTTTCATGCGCGCTCCTCCATTTCCTATCGCAGCCGTAAAATCCTCGTTTTCTTATTTGGAAATAAAACCTTGTGAAATGCCCAAACATTATAATATAAATATTAATTTGATTGACCAGGTGATTGCCGCCCACGTAATGGAGGTCTCCATACAAAAGAACTGGCGACTTTGTTTTAACTGACTTGGCGCTGAATCGAGTTTGTTAGGAAAACTAAGTTTGTAAGTTCATGTGAAAAAATACGCCTGTTTGACAATTTATTCATCCTTGCCTTGTCGAGCTACGTTTGCCTGCACAGGTGGATAAAACCGATTAATGAATATAAATTTGTGTTGCGTGCATCAGTCACCAGAAAAATATTAAACTATATTTAGGTGTTGCTATTGAAGACAGCCAATAGAATATCAAGGCTCTAGTTAATTTGTCACTCCAACCTTTAAACCCAACCAAGAATTAAACAAGCCAAAGCAACGAGCCGATGTGAACATAATAGCATATCAAACATTTGATCAATGCAGGGTCTCATATTCATGTTCCCATGGCAACAGAACTGTTTTGCAATAAATAAATAAATCCATAATTTATTGCACAGAACTACACTGTGCATGTGGACTCTGCAGAGCAATTTTCAGAAAACTGATGAAAAGTTTACAGAGTGCCAGGCAACAACAATGAAGAAAAGCTCCATTCTACCACCTCCATTTCTTTGCAACTATTCATCAGTTTGACCTGAGAATTACTGTTGTCAGCATGCATAGTTCTGTGGGGGTAAGCCATATGGGTATGTTATGGCAATCTGGTGTAAAATCGCATCTGGAGGTATATGAGTACCATTTCACATACCTCCAGCCTATTAAAAATGGCACCCCTTTCATATATACCAAGTAGGGCCTAAAAAAGGCACCCCTTTCATATACCTTCAGCCTATTAAAAATGGCACCCCTTTCATATATACCAAGTAGGGCCTGAAAAAGGCACCCCTTTCATATATACCTTAAGGCCTGAAAAAGGCACCCCTTTCATATACCTCCAGCCTATGAAAAATGGCACCCCTTTCATATATACCAAGTAGGGCCTGAAAAAGGCACCCCTTTCATATACCTTCAGCCTGAAAAAGGTACCCATTTTGGGCAGAGCCTCTCCATATAGTCCACTATAGGGAATACACCCCCTTCCCCTCCCCCCTCCCCCCCCCCCCCCCCCCCTCGGGAATAGCTCATCAAGCATGTTTCCAAAATGTCATAATAAATTTGTATTGCCTTCTATCTCAATCCTTTTCGCCTTCCAGTAAATCAACCCCAATCAAGAGAGTATAAAGGTAAGAGAGATAATCCTCTGTTTTGTCTCATTCCAAGGAAAAAATCACTCCCAAAGTTATTTTTAGAAGGTACCCAGTCTCCCACAACTATATTTATACCTCGTGGATGTAAACTGAGCGAGAAACACAGGGTTCCTTTCCCATCAACGAAAGCCCGAAAAAAGGGACACCTGTACACAACAGCTATCAAGAATGTCTTTTTTTTTCTCACACGGGGTGTGAATCAGGTAATAAATTCCAAGCAAGACCGAAATAGACTGATGTTTCAATGGATGGGGATGCTTGCCGTGAGCTGTGACTACTACTGGTACTCTCTGCAACCTGACGTTGGATCTCCTCATGCCACTCCTGCCTGAATGAAGCTAGCTCCTCCTGGAGTCTTTCTTCAATCTACGCACAAAATAATAATAGTTTTAAGGAGGAAGCCACCTTCACTGACAAAGTGATTTACAGAGGAGTCCTCTAAAGATCAGCAGTGAGTGAGAAATATAAACTTGGGGCTTCAGTCATTCTTTTTTTACTCCTTTCACACTCCTACGCTCAAATACTTATTCTCCAAGATGGGATTCTGACTATATATGCACAACCTGCCAGGCTGCTAACAAAAGAAGTTTGCTAGGCAAAACTATAAAATAAAACTGTACCCAAATGTGGACTTTTGTCCACTCACTGAAAGTGGACAAAAGTGGCAGGGTGGGAGTGTGAGAGTTGGCAGGCAAGGGAATTTATAAAAAGATAAGGATTTCCTACGGCCGAAAGTAGCTTTGATTCGGATTGCAGTTTACTGTACAATCAAATTGCTTCAATACATGCTGGCAATGGAATTAACAACTCCGTGTTCTGTGTAAACAACACACAAAATTATGTTTGTATGACTGTTAAAATCGCCCCCTACATGAAACTGCTAACACTCATATTGTTAAAATAAACAGGCGATTGAGATATTTAAATCTTGCAACATCTCGGCTATATATTTCAATTTCCCATTATTTTAATCCAAGGGAATTTAATGGTAGTCGTTTTTGATATCGCGTTTCGAAAAGATTATGGTCTTTATCAGCAGTATCAAGATACCTACCGCCATCCTATAGTGATGCTGTGATTCCGTAGCAAATAAAGTAAACAAGTCTATCCATGAAAATAGAAGTTCGAAAATCGACGAGCAACAGCAGCCATGTTGTTGTAGTAATGCTGCTGCTTGAATAGAAGAGCGATCACGATTGGTGTAGGTGGTTCTGGGTCTGACGAATCAGACTTGTTGTTATTTTTTAGGAAACAATCCGGGATGAAAACACATGGAATTGGGATATTCGGACTTCCCTTGTTCAGTTATTTTCCGCTTTACTCTCTCTGGCCCCTCTCCTTGGTTTGGCTGACTGTTTTGATTGTTTCTCTGAGTGTGGTTTTCTCTGTATGTCTGTGTCTGATTACCTGGCTCTTTCGTTTGATTGTTGGTAGTTTTTGAATGACTGGGGGAAGGAGAAAAGCGAAAAAAGGACGAAATTTTTGGCAAATCTCAGCATGCTGCACAAAAGACATAACACTTAGCTTCTTTGCTCTTAAATTTATTCAGCGGGCTACAAACTTCTATCAATGAATATTTGATTAATAAACTAGGTACGCCATGATGATCTACAATAAATACAGGGTTACACACGGGAAACCCCTTGTCCAATAGAAATACTTGTTTTAATTAGCCCTTGTAACTCAACAAAGATTAAACCACCAATCCGTCCCGGCCTCATCTGCTGGAATCAATTAAAGGCGAAAATATGTCCACTGAATGGACACTTAATTTTCCAGAACTTTCGTACCCATCTTTGTATCAAGGACCCTTTGTTCAAAGGAGAAAGATCTGACAAATTATCCCCTGGGTCACTTTACGGGCTGCAACACTGCAAGCAGGTTTGCAGGTTAAAACTTGACCACACTCATAGTATAGCTGAGGTGTTACATGTCTTTACTTTTTTGGTAAATATGATATTTCATACCGAAACCGATCTAAATGCGAAAACCCAGTAATCACCAGATGTTGTAGCTACTGTCCATTCGGCTTCAACTCAATCAGCTTAGTTTCTTGTAAGACTTTCTTAAAATCTCCCAGTCCCGTAAAAATCCGTTTCTTATAGAGTCACTCTTTATTACTAATCAAAGTTCTCAGTTGTAGCGTCGGCAATTGTCTGGGTTTCGCTCTACAAAAACAGCACACAACGAGAAAAAAAAACACAGTAAATACTAACAGGCGTGCTCTCACAGGTATCGAGGTTACACTGTCCAGTTCACATAGAGTGTCATGGCTTAGAGAGTGGAACGCCGGAAAACAAACAAAACTGTTTTTCTTCTCAATTAATCCGGATAAAAAAGGAATCAAGCCTTGTTCACACGGTAAAATAAGCGCAGCAGTATGGAAAATTGTCCTCAATTTTGTCGTTTGCATTTGCTTTACGAATCTTACCATGTGAACCGATCCCTTGCCCTTGCTTTACTCGTGTGAACCACTCTTTAGTGTCATACACTCACTCTGGACGTAAATGCATCCAAAGTGGCTTTTCTTGGGTGTGAGCTGTGGCAAGGAAGGCCTAAAGGTTCTAAACTTTGTCAGGTCAGTTTGAAATAGAAAAACCTGCCATTTTTGGGTCGCCGCCAATGTAGTACATTGCACGCGGTTTTTCTGATCTATGAATAGAGGAGATGGGATAACTCATCCTCTTTTCAATTCGTCCTTTGATTTCCCTTCCGACCAGAAACCTGTTTTTGTGAAGTAGTCTGTAACCTCGATCCTGTCTACTGAAAATGGTTCACTGGACTTGAACAGTCCAATATACACAAAGCTTCAACTCAAAGCAGCTGTAGACCTAATGCTTTGATGTACTGCACTTAATATTTTTACTTAGCATAAGTTTTAAAATAGGAAAAAATGCCCTCCTGGAAGCTTACTATCACTGTAACAGGATTCTAGATAGCAGCAGAGCTGTTAGCGATAGTATCACAACTTTTGAGTGATCTTATAAGCACTCAAGTTATGGACCTCGGCACTTCCAGACCGTCTCCTGTTCAATGGAACTAGCAATTTGAACATGGAAAAAGGATGTGCGCCAATCAGCAGAAAATCACGGCTTCAAAAACTGACTTGCATGCTGCAGTGATTTGGGTGTGTGAGGCGTAAAACTGGGGTGGGATTTTAGTATAATCAAATAGGGCACGGTACATTTAGAGTCCTCATTGCGGGTGCAGTTGAAAACAAACTTGACGCAAGCGTAAGCACCAAAAACTTTTTGTTTTTCCACTGTGCTTACATTTGTTCTTGCGTCACTCGTAAAAACTAAGCTGATATAGCGGCTGTTGAAGATAGGACCTTAGAAGGAAACTAGAACTACGAGCGTTTAACATAACAAATGTAGCATTTCTTTGGTCAGAAAAGCCAAGCAAACCTGTTTCTGTAATGTTTTGTTTGGTTCAGCATTAGTGTGCACTGGTGAGGTGAAGGAGGGAATAAAGTGCATGTATAGGAGACGGTTTGGAAGCGAGGTATGGCTTCCGGTGTTTAGGCGCTGTTCTCGTTAGAGTCCATATTGCCTGCGCTGCTGTCTGGCGGTACAAAGTTGTTGACCCTGTGACGTGCTGTGGTGTTGGCGCCCCATGCGTGAAAGCTGGGAACGGATGGCGCGCGCTTGTCTTTTTCTGCGCTCACTCCGATCTTGTTATCTCGCTTGGCTTTGTTAGTCTCCTTGTACCACAACTGCTGCTTGAGCCAGTTTCGGATTTTCCTGCCGACCTTCTCGCGGATCTGATGCAACAAGTAAAGTTTATTAAGCCTGTTTCAAAAATCGAACTTCAGATGCGTCGAATACAATGTAAATTAGCTGAAACAAAAGATTTTGTTCACTTGTATTGTATTCGACGCATGTGAAGTTGGACGTTTGAAACAAGCCCTGATATTCTCCATTAGGATCTCGGTGATCAGATCAGTAAACTAATAAAACAGTCCGAAATACCTTTTCTACAATACTCACCTCCGTGCTGCGAACTGTGTGAAGGAAGAAGATCAGGAAACCCTGTTGGTTGAACATAAAAGTGAGCAAAGTTAAAACGATTGAACAAATTAGGCCAAGTGGCTGCACAATTCGTAGATTCAAAGATTTGCCACAAATAGGTCAACCTGCCATTTTCTCCATACTGAACCACGAATCAGCTGACTACGCAATGTATTGAAACGAGAAGTTTTGCCTCTGATCACACTTCAAACTAAAATAACCCATTAAGAATTCCCCAGTTTCTTTTATTTCTTGTAAAACACATTATCACATTTAGTACGCCGCTTTGACATTCAGAAGTCCTCGCGGCGTACGTAAAACAAACTTAAAAAGGCACAAAAACTTCCGTGGTATAAGTTAACAAATGTTTGATTGACTTTTTCGTGCGTTTGGCTTCGAATACGCACCTGCAGGGAGTTCAGGATGGCAAACAGATATTCAGTGATCAACAGAGTTCCAGAGAAGTTCAGAAAGCCAACCATCCAAGTGACACCGAGCAAGGGGCACAGAAGCGCTGCAGCTTTGGCGCCTTTCCTGCAAACGTAACGCAGAAAAATGGTGGATGGATTTAAAAGAGCCGCGTGTCGCGTGTGCGCGTTCCTGTGCGTGTGCGTGTGCGTGTGCGAGGTCGTAAAGCGTTGTGTGCGTGTGCGTGCGTGAACGTGTAGATGTGTGCAAGCTTGTGAGCTCTTGGTACAGACAGTAACTCCTTAAACACTAGTCAGCAGAACTGGCGTACCGGGTCATGGAGGCCTTTGACTCCGCAGCTCCTTCCAGATAGGCAACTTTCCTCACCACAAGACTCAAGACGAAAAGGTTGATCTAATAAAGGATGAACATAAGATTACCTATCAAGGAGAAAATAATTCTTTGTTGAAAACAGTTACCAAGCGATCTGCACGAAACACTTACCATGATCAGTCCAAATATAATGGCGTTAAACGACCACTGCAGCCCATTCTGATAGTGAAGCCAGCAGCTACGAGAAGTAAGAGAAAATTATTCAATCTTATTCAATTCATCTGGATATATTCATTTCCCCTCAAGAAGCTAGGAATTTTACTCGTATGAGGACTCTAAGTACTAAAGAAATGACTAATCTGGCAGTTATCTGACTGTGAGTAGCTTCTACCCAGTTCTCTTTGAATCAGGATTCACGTTAATTGAAGTTTTGGTTTGGCAGAAAGTGTCGACTCAAAAACGCATAGCAATGAAATTGAATAATTACTAGTGTTCGTGGATAAACGGGTGACTTGCTGCGTCTTGAGTCAAAGCCGCGACCAGGGAGATGAGCATCATTGATCCAGGGAAACCTGACAAGAGAAAAGAAGCCGCTGTTCAGTAGTGAGAATTAACTGTTTTTATTTTTATTTTTATGCCGGTCAGCTTTCTTTACAGCTGTCCCAAACATGACCACTGAGCGACAGAGAGAAAGGAAAGTAAGTGAATGAATGAGTGAGTGAGTGAGAGAGGAAGGGAGAGAGGGAGGGAAAGAGGAAAGAGAGAGATAGAAGAAAAAGAGATAAAGACAGAGCTCGTGCCGTGGCTTTGTGACTGAGAGTGCAGGGAGTAAGAGTGAAATGAGGGCCAAAGAGACAGAGAGACCTACTTAACCATAGTTATATATAAGGCTCGTAGCCTTATATATAACTGCATGTCTTTCGCTCTTGACAAACACTTACCCCAGGAAAAGCCATAGAGCCAACGCAATCTGATCTCAATGTCAAAAACGCGTATAACGTAAAGGTACAAAACTACTGCTTCGATGAATGACCAGCAGAACTGCGCCAAGAGGAAATATTGCAGCATCAATGCCACCATGACACAAGCGGCCTGCAAGAAAACACAGTGAATAAGTGCTTAGATATAAATAATTATAGGACGGCCCTATTTAATTTCCAAATTTGACTGATTATCGGAGAATTACAGTTACAATATTGTAAAACACAATGCTTACATAATTTGAGACTGCTCTAATCCCAGCCAAGAAAACAACTTGTCCCGCCAGCATCGCACTTGTGAAGTTAGCACGGACTTGGGAACGAGGATCTGACATATCCCTGAAATATATCCATGATCGATGATAAATAAGCCCACTTAATAACTTTTTGAGTTGACAACAGTTGTGAAACATGTTAGGTATTTGGTTTTAACATAGGTAACTTACTTGCCCTTGTTTGTCACTATACAGAAAAATAAACAAACAAACAAACAAACAATGAAAACGTCGTGAACTGGAAAAGTGTGCTACAACTTTGTTCCGCAAAGGACAGGGCGCAAGTTTACAGAAAACAGAAAACATATTTCTTTAGTGCACTACTCGGTTTGAAACCAGAATTTGTTTTTTAAAGCGTTAAAAATCATCTACCTACTGTACAGTAACAGTTAAATTGAGATATTTCAAGTGAATCTAATTCAAAAGATGTGCGGCAAAAGCTCTTAATGAAACATTGACTGCAGTGCTGTGCTATACTTACGTGTACAGAAATAAGGCGAGCAACGTGAGAATTTCTGCAACGATTGACAAGGAGAGTCCAACATGCGTGATGATCGTCAGGGCTACTTTGTCTACCTCAGGAATCTGTCATAAAAATAACGCCACAAAAAAAAATCCCAGCATTTTATTCCTTTCCGATGGCGGAAAGCAGCCAGGGTTGCTTTTATACGCGAATAGAAAAGTATGAGCCAGTGTTGGAACTGTGAAAAGCTTCAATGGATTCTTAACTCGCTCACTCCCCAAAGTGATCAATTTGAATTTTCTCCTCCAGTTTCTCACCAGAAACATATGATGCAGTAGGGAGAACTTGGGTTTTAATACCTTGATATGATCAAAACTGATTAAACTATCAATTCTCACTACATACATACATACATACATACATACATACATAAAAGATTGGGAGAGTTTGTACTTTGAACTTTGATCACTTTGTTTCAGAATCTGTTCTCCTGATTTTTTCATCTCATATTTTTCAACATTGCTCCACAGAGAGGAATTCTTCTCAGTTCCTTTATGCCTCATTAAAACTTTTCTGTTTAGACTTTCCACTTAATAACTACAGGTTTCGTTTAATTGAAGTCAAAAGTTCGTAGCTCTCACCTCTTCGTCACGTGGCATGAGCACTGCAAAGTGGGTCATGTGATCACATGAACACTCTGTGTGAGTTGCGCTACGGCTGGACAGCTCGCACCCGGATCGCGACCACTTCCCTCCGGTTTGACCGCTATGAGGTAAAGAAAGCAAAGTGTAAAAACATGAAGAATACAGAGATAAAACGAGAAGGAAGAAAAAAGAAAAAAAATAACTAGAAGTAGAAGAAGAAAAAGAAAAGAAAAAGAAAAAGAAAAATCTATCTTGTCCCAAATATCATGCACTGGCTCCCCATACAGTACACCTTTCGGACGCGCCCAACTTATTCCCAGGGCTTTTCCTTTTTTTCATTCGGAGGGGCGGGAAAAGACTGGATAGGCTGATCACGTGCTAAAGATTTATGTCGTAGAGGAATAAATTACAATGAAGTTCGGACGCGCCTATCAAAAGCCGAGTAACAACAAAGTCAGTACGTTTTTCTACGTTTTCTTACCCCTGGTTAAACCGCCAGTGCACACAATGGATATCACCGCTCTTAGTCCTGCTCTGTACAGACTAAAAAAGCCAACATCTTGTTAGCACACCACTCGCGGGAAAGTTCTTGAGCGAACTGTCGATGTGTGAAGGCTAAGTTGGAGGATAATTGTTTTGACTGACTTACTTGAAGGCAGCTGTATTGCGTAAGGTATGTTGCCGTTGGTAAAGCGATTAGTATATTTAAACGTGTACGCACCTTAAGGTTGTTAAATACCAAAGTAACATCCTTCTTCATTTTGTTTTTCGATTTAGCGCTGATGGCGATGATATCGGAATTGATCCTGTGATTCAAACTACAAAATATAATTTCAGGTTAGGTATATACGCCTTCAAAAAACACATATAATGTACCAATACGACAAGTGAAAGTACACATTCAAATTACCTCCTTTTAGGCATGGAATCACTGTTAAAGCTTGCTTCCATGTTCTTGTAAACAAGGGCCACCAAGAAAACGCCTAAAAAATCATTAACAATAATAACATTAACATTATTATTGAGTGTATATATATATCATTAACTGTCGACGCTTATATAGTACTTGTAAGTAAGGCAGTCGTAGGCGCAAAAGTAGACAACGCACTGTTTTACGCGCCTATACTTTTACCTAAAACTAGCAGAGTTTGTAATGGATTTGACCAGACTGAGTCATTACTTGCTCCTATTGTGGCACATATTTCTCCTTATCTTAAAAAAATATATATAACGCTAGTTATTGGATCAGATACAAACTTTCATTTCCAAAGATTCCAGGCGGCAGCTTCGCGAATGCTCCGTTTCTGTCGGAGTCGTTAAACTCGGGGAAAGTGACGTTATTTTTGTGATCAGCCAACACCTTGCGGATCTGCAGAACTGAAAAAGAACAAACAATCCAAAATGCATTAATTATAAATGAGAAAAACTGAATATTTGAGAAGTGATGACAAGGCACCTAAGCAGTGAAGACCAGTGATTTTCACTTGGGATTAGCAAGTTATTCGAAATGTGTCAAATGTCTTTATCCTAACAGAGTTAACACAGTTACATTATACTCATTATTGAGTTCCCAGCAATTTTCTAGCCCCGCCTTGTTGGTGGCGAGTGTCCAGTTTGATATAGAAATACGAGAAAGGTAGCTTACCCAACGTGTTCTTAATCATCGTCATTGTTTCGTTGTTATTCAGGTGAACCTCTGCATATCTCAGAGCAAACTTCTCAATCTCTCGTGAGGCCGTCAAAATGGATGAGCCTCGTTCTGGTCTGGCGTCTTCCAGCAGTTTAGTGATAAAGTTGAACACCAACTGCACACCAAGAATAAATCATGTCAAATAGGCACAAGGCAAATCGAGATGCAACAACCGCAAAAAAAAAAAGGTCTAAGGCTGGTTTAAAACTACGCCGCAAGCATAAGCATAACACAAGAGAGCAACAGTGGCGACATAAGCAGAAGCATAAAGAACGGGCGACTTTGATCTTTGTGCATGTCGCCACTGTCGCTCTCTTCTTCTATGCTTATGCTTATGCGTCGTACGTGTAAACCAGCCTTTAGCCGCCATTTCCGAGTTCATACACAGATTCTCCCAACCATCCAAGAATAATTGTATAAGTGATGTAGTGAGAATTGATAGTTTAATCAGCTTTTATTTGACCAAGCTGTCAATCCTCTGTTGAGAGACTGAAACTTGATCACTTCTGGGAAGTATAGGGTTAAGAAGGCCGGAGAGGGGAGGGAAGGGTTAAGAATTTATTTGACTGCATCTTTGCAACCCGTGTTTAGTACAATAACGTAAAGTTGTGTGACTAACCTGAAGTGAATACTTGTTTCTTGGATTTGCAGTCTTCAGAACTTCGGCAAATTTTGCAAACTATGAATTTATAAAATTGAAACAGTACGATATAATTATATTAGTTACATCTCCACCACAGTATAACTCCTAATACAACATTTCACTCGACAACTCCACTGTTCAGTTGCAGAAATAACTCGCATACCGATGTAAAGTGTTTTACTTGAGTAGACTTACCATATCTCCGGATGGCGTTGGAGTCACTTTATCAGACCCGCTGGACGTTGAGGAAATTGCACGTGACTGAACAAAAGGCTGTGTTGTTTCACTGCTAGAAGAAACCTTTGTCAGCATCGCAGACGGCATATTGCTGGATGGCTTGACAGATGGCAATTCAGTTAAATTCTGAAGTTGGCCCATTTGCAGAGTCGTGCGGGTGGTGGGGGTTGGAAGCGAGTTGATCAAGGAGGCACCGGTGACCACTGAATGTCCGGCGCTTGACTCAGTACTTGACACCGTTATCACAGAGGAAGTTGAGCTGCTAGAAGAGACCTGCGTCTTTGATTCTGAGGGTGCACTAACGTCTGCGGTTTCGTGGGTAGTGTTGACGTCGTACGCTTCCTCGACACTTGTCTGAGTGACCTTTAGTTCGTGGCTTGAGAGCGGGGCGTCACTATACAGATGACTTCCATCATAAGCAGATGACGTGGGGTTTGTTCCAAGAACACTTTTACGCTCTGAGAACACGTTCCTTGTAAAGTCGGATCTCGCCGTTATCAGAGGGGAAGCCGTTGAAGAAACATGCATCGTTTTTCCTGAAGAATCTCTATTTTCTACGGTTCCGTTGGTTGGGATGACTGTGTATGTGCTCTCGACTCTCATCAGACTGTTTACTTCGCTGCTTGATGGTTGGGACACACCGCGAGTGGAGTGCATCAATTGCTGATTGCCACTTTCAGAACGTGACGTTTCGTTCACAAAACCTTGAGGACCTGAAGACACAGTGCCTTTTATTTCCAAAACGGAACTCGAAGAAATTACAGTGCTAAGACTTGAGGCATTATCGGTGGGAGCCATGTGTGAGTTCACGTCACTAGACACGCCGGCTGTTGACCGCGAAACCGCACTCAGCAGAAACTGGCCGCTTTCAGATGGCTGGACTGAGATCTTAGAGCCTGGCTGTGCTTCTCCAACGCTAGATGAAGTACTGGTCAAAACATCAGAAGGCTCTATGCTTGAAGACTTGATGGATGGTAGAAAGGTTGATTGATCACTTTGCAGAGTGCTGTTGGTACTGTTGAAGTGTACTAAGGAGCAAGTAAAACAAACTAATATGAAAACTCATAAATGTGTACCCTGCATTTTATTCACCCCGCGGTATTGAAGTACCGTGCAGTCTTCTGCCCGCTCTTCCCAATCCCCAAAATACTGCTACAGTTACCAGGGTAACACAGTTACCAGTTGTTCTATAAAGAAACTGTGGGTGGGAAATAGGAACGGTTCTGTCAGAGATTGATGACAGATTGATCATCTTAATTAATTTCGAGAAGGAAAAAAGGTAAAACATTGAAGTCAGTCTGGAAACCAACCTGCTTCATGGGCGTAAATCGTGACTGTCATTATCTTATCGTTCCGATGCTTCGGGCTGATTCTCACAGATATGGCTAGCAAGGGCGGATAGTTCTTCCCATTTCCAGTAAATTTCTAAAAACAAAAAAAAATGGAGAAATTGGAGTCATAGGTTTTATGCTTTATCAAATTAATTTTTAAAATAAAGATAAAACATTTTCTCGTTTCTCTAACTAACAAAAGCTCCTAAGTTAACTAAGCATTAGCTAGTCCATTTAAATCAGGTTTTGTCTCAAGAAAGATAAAAACATTGTTGAGTATAATAATTTAATTTAAAAAATCATTAATTCTTTATTTTTATACAAAAACGAACTGAGTAGTACCTTGAGGTTTTCGTAATCCTGAGATGATTCATCAGGTTTGTACGAGAGTGAATAACCTTGTACCGCACTTGCATTCCATTCCGTGGTAATCCATGTGATGTTCATGACTTTCTTAAAGTGGATTTGTAGCCACTGCGGACCGAAACCACTTTCCCGCCATCGCACTTTATGCACGCCAGTAGCCGTGTTAAAGAATGCTCTCAATTGAGTTTTCTCGTCATGTAAATTTAAAGAATTAATGACTTGAATAGATTTCATATTTTCCACGCTGGAAGTAGCTGAGCCGTTACACTCTAAAGTAAAAAAGACAAAGACATAGAAGCATTTACTACAATTTGGATGAGCGGCTAACACAATACAATAAACTACAACTCTTGTCGGTCAAATAATCCACTGATCAAGGATACAGGCGTAAGGCACTAACTCACTGAAAGTCTCGATTGTGGATGGAGCAACCTAGAAAAACCAGTTCTTTCAACTGTGAATTTGTAGAATATTTTTGTGTTTGGAAAAGCTAGAAAAACGATAATACGTCACTATGTAAACCAACCTCCTTTGCAGCCAAACAGCTCGACACTCATAGTGCTGCATAGGTAGTAATCCTTCGGGTGGATTCTCACGCATATTGCTCTCAAGGTCGGCTCTGTCAGATAGTTGATCACGGTGGTATTGCAATCTGCATTTCCAATAAACATCTACAGGGACAATCAGAGAGAAATCGGGTGTAAGGTTTCATGCGTCACCATATAGTGCAATGTATAGTGTATGTAGTGACCTGATATACATTTCTGTTATATTCCTAATAACCATTTGAGAGACAAGATGGTGTTGCATACATGTGCCTTGTATTCGTATATTGTTTACGAGCAACTATCTTAATTTGTAGCTACCTCTCTCCTTCAGGGGATTTAGTTAATCAGTTTGCGGCAACCTGCAGAAGCCATTCGCGGCTCATACCTAGATTGATGACACTGATGTGTTCCTTATTATGATCAATCTTCGTTTAATGACTTGACTTGTAATGATTTCATGAAATATTGAACAATTGGGTTATATGACATGCAATTAGTAATTTACGTTCAAGGGCATTTACTTTTAATATATGCTTGTTTATCATATTTTGCTGAATTGCTTGTTATCCTATATCTGCCTTACCTCTACTGTCAGTACTGTAAGTCAAGAGTATGATTTCTTATTTCTTGGTTGTCACCTAGTATCCAAAACATTTATGTAAACAAAGGCTTACCTTGTTGTATTTATTGAAATCGTTTTTCTGCAGTGCGTACGAGAGCGAGTAATTTTTTACCCAACCGCAGATTGAACATCCTTTATCGTGGTGTACACCTCCTCGAGTGGCTATCCGCGTGATGGTCACAACGTTCTTGAACCTGACATTTAGTATCAGACTGTGATCTTTGATCGCCGACCATGTTATTGTATTAACACCCAAAGTCGTCCAATGACTGTGCATTCTGCCTGAAGAACTACTGATGGATGACAGCATGTTCTTCTTCATACCGAGAAAGCGGCCACACTCTACGATGGGACAATTGATTAACACATGCATGAGTCCGAAGTCAATATTTGTCATCCGGAAAGTTGCTGGTGTATTAACAGTTGCACGTACATCGCTTAGACCTGTTTCTAGCAAACAAAAATTCTTCGACCACTGTTTTTTTTTTAGTAATGAAGACTGCAAGAAGTGACGAGAACACAATGGTCACTTATTATCACACAGTTATCATATTTTACTTTATTCAAGAAGTAGGACATCCGCTAGCTTTATTTACATGGTCACGTAGCTCTACATTTGACATTTAATGGATATTTGGAACCCCTCATCAGACACTCACACTCGTTTGTGAAATATAACCAAAAATAAAAGAGAAGCCAAATTATTCCTTTGATTCTAACATGGAATGTTACACGCCTTTACTTATAATTTACCTGTCAATTCACTGTCCTTCCTTGTAAAATCTGCAAATATATAGTTGTATGCAAGAGAAGATTACATACCAAAATGCAGACTGACTGACACATACAATCATATAATACATACATACATACATACATACATACATACATACATACATACATACATACATACATACATACATACATACATACATACATACATACATACATACATACATACATACATACATACATACATCGATCCCCTGAAAAACTTTGCTTACTTTAAGTAAATAACAGCATACTTACTGGTACGACACCCGTAGAGTTCCAACCTCAATGCGATCCGTTCTCTCCCATAACATTTCAAGGGATAAATCCGCACAAACCGCGCGATGATTGGCCGATCAAAAGTGTTCTTCACAATGGTGTTGTTGTCTCTGTTGCCTGTCAATTCCTAAAACAGATGTCGTTGCATAAATCCGTATACTGGTACAATAAAGTGTTTGCTGGTGTAAAAAAGTGTTTTGACAATATTTGTTTTGACGACACTTTTCGCAGGAAAAACGACTCACTCCTACCTGTATGTGGTAAGACTGAAAGTTTACTCCGTCAATGCTGTGATACACAGAGTAAGACTCCACCCAGAAGTCCTCGTCGTGGGATCCCTGGGTTGCTATGGCTGTTATGTTGGTCACATTTGTGAGTTCTACTTGTAACCACGCACCCTCCGTGTAGTTCGTGCTCCAGCCCACACTGGTGTTCAGACGAGACTGGTTTGCAGGACAGCACGACAGTGCACTACTGGTAGTCAAGGCGTCGTCTGGGATGGAGCCGTTCTTTACTCCAAGTGGAGAGGCGCATTCTAACAAACATTAATTACAATTATAGTGTAATAGTTTGTTAACAAGAAACATTACCGGAATTTGAACAAAGTACTGTTTGGTCTTTAATTGATACGATGTTTGATTGCCATATAAGCTGGTAAGATCAGGCGTTAAGCTCAATCATATACACTCTCGCATATACAGTTACGGACGCTCATACACAGTGCTCAGACACATATGCTAAGTCAGATGGACCAAAACTTGAAAAAGTTACAATACTCTTGTTTCTGTCTAGTTTCTACTTGCGTGATTTAATTCTTGGACATGCTGAAAGTTCTGCTTGAAAGTTTGCATCTTTTCTGCACATACCTGTTGCATTCGTAGGGTTCTTGTGTATTTCTGAAACAAACATTTGACTACAATTTAAAATTGAATGTGTGTTAGCTCAATATGTAAAAAAACCACACTGTGCAATCTGCAAAAGGTAATATTGGATTTGGTATCACAAAAGTAAACAAACAATCAAACAATCTCCACCCATTTCAAGACTGCTCCCAAGAAAACAGGTACTCACCAACAGCGCATCCATAAAGCTCCACACTCAGACCCGTTTTTTGAATGTTTCCCAATGGATAAATCCGGAGATAGCTACCCATGATTGGCTTATACAGCATCTTCAAGATGGTTCTGTTGACTCGTTCAACCCAAAATACCTGAAGATGAAAAGAAACTCAACGTACAACAGGTGCCACTGTGAAGGTGGTGTGTGCTAAATAACAGGTTGTTAGTGTGCAGGGAAGGATTATTACCTATACACTTTAAACTCCATTAAAAGTCATTAAAATATAAAATATCTTAATTTGCACAGTTTGTCTGTGTCCAACATCATAAAACAATTATCGATCAAGAAATAATTTCGCGACATTTTGAAAGTAGTCTGTAAGTCACACAAAAAATGGGAAACTGGAAAACAGTTCAGTAAGCAAACTCCAACTGGACAACGAGAGTCACTCCTACCCGGGACGGCTGGAAATATATTCCATCAGTGCTGTGGTACACAGAGTAGTTAGAACATCCCCGAGTTGCTATGGCTTTTACTTTGGTCACCCTTGCGAACTTTACTTGTAACCACGCGCCACTTTTCTTCTCTGGTACCCAGCCTCTACCGCTGTTCAGACAGGCTTGGTGTGCTGGATGGCCTGACTTGCTGCTACTGGCAGTGAAGCCGGAGTTTGCCAAGATGGAATGGTCCTTTAGTCCCAGTGAGGAGGCGCATTCTACAGAGAAGTAGAAAAGAGACGACTGTCACATGATAAAAACGTCGGCTCTAATTTCTTCTTGTAGGAAAGTTCCGTTTGATGTAATAACGACAACGCACATTGTGTAAGGGTGCGTGTTTCCTTCTAAATTCTCCCAATATTATTTGATTAGGTAAAGCGTAAAACAAAGAGGTAAAACAACAAAACTCGTTTGTTTGGCCATAGAATCAAATAACGAACAGTTTACTCACCAATAGGACAACCGTACAGCTCGAGCCTAAACCCTACTTTATAATCGTCGTTATGATAGTCATCGGGATAGATCCTAAGAAACCGAGTGATGATTGGCTGATCAAGCGTGTTCTTCACGATGGTGTTTCTGTCTTTGTTTCCCGTCAATTTCTGGAAGAAAGAGAAATGGATTTTGAACCATTGTTTGTGTGGATGAGGTTTGCCCAAAAGTTCTTCTCAGGCTTTTTGACTGCTCTAATTTGATTCAAATTGTATACTTGCTCTCAACATTATTATCACAGAAGCTCTCTGAAGCATGATCCCTCGCGCGCTTTGTCATCATCCTCCATTTTAAGTTATCTGAAATAGTGAACTTTGGCATCGCCATTCGGGGCAAGCAACATTTTTCACCACGACGTTCAAATGGCTTTTAAATCAGTCCGTAAACGGCAACCAACGCACAATTAACAGAACTTCGAGCTTTAGTCATCAATATGAGCACACAGGTGAATCTAACTCAACTAAGAAAACTTCCAACTTTTGAACTGTCAAATGAAAACGTGTGACCACTAATAAACACGTTGTTGAGTCGAGCTCATGTTTTTTATTTTATTTTAATGCCGCAAACATGGAGTCGACAATGACGAGGCGGGGCAGTGTAGTTTTGTTGACTGCAATTCGGAAATCGGTGTCAACTGTGTATATACTGACATATAAAATGAAATAATCAAGTGGGACCGTATAAGTATGTCCAGTACACCACGTTTGACGGTCAAAGGAATTAAACCTGTTACAGTTCACACAGTTAAGTATACAATTTTGTATCTGATATGTAGTAATGATACGAGTATTCTACACCTGGACAATTAAAGATCGGGAAAGACACAAAATTAATATCTGCATTTAGAGGATGATTGACTGCAGGAAAAGTCATACCTGGCCAGACCGGAAATTTGTTCCATCAATGCTGTACTGCACAGTGTAAGACGTCAACCAAGAATGACGAGTTGAATGTCCTATGGCTGTTATGTTTGTCAGATTTGTGAGATCTACCTCTAACCACTGCATCTGTTTCCAAACCCACCGGCCTTCACTTCTGTTCAGACGGGTTTGAATTTTACGCCTGCTGTGGTCATTACCGACAGATAAGGCGGAGTCTGGGATGGAGCCGTCCTGCATTCCCAGTGGAGAGCTGCATTCTACGGATATAAGTAGGAAAAGATGCTTGGTCTATGATACAAAATAGGGCTTGTGTGGTTTTGTGTTACGTCAGTTCCAGTCATACGAGAAGCAGGATTCTGCTAAAAACAACAATGTCAAAAAACTACCGTATCAGTTTTTGTAAAATGCATAAATTATAAGAAAAATATTTGACCTCATAAATCCTCTCGTTTGTATATAATTTATAAAATTTTCGATATCTCTGAAAAATAGGTACCTGTAAGGTACATGTGTATACTGTTATATGAAGCCAATGTAAGGGTAAATTTTTGAGCAACTGTCATTGGTATTGTCTGATCCATACTAGAGTCTGTTATAGTAAATATAGGTGATAATCATGTACAATGAAATGAACAAATGATGCGAAGCATGAACAGTATAATATTATTTTGGTAATGCTAACAGCAATGCTGTTTATCACATTGTTGACAATGTGATAAACAGCAATGTAACAGTATAGAGCAGTTTTCGGATGACTGTCGAAAGTAATCGTGTGATTGCTTTGGTTTTGCGTTTGCTACGCTTCCGGATTGGTCCACACAAGTTTGGCAGCATTCTCAACCAATCAGGAACAAAACCAAAGCCAAAACCGAACACTTCTCACGCAAGCGATGGCGTTTACTCGCATTGCTGATTGGAAAGTAAAACCAAACGCAAGACCAAACGTGAATTAGTTTGGCTTCTGATTGGCTGAACTGTTTTCTCTCAGTCTCTGTGATTGGCCTGTGTGATTACTTTGGTTTTGGTTTTCGACAGTCATCCGAAAACGGCTCTAACATACAGTAAGTCAGCAACATATAAGTAACTGAGTAACAGTAACATAACAATGTTCATCATAACATGTTCTAATATAGGTGTACATGTACCACGTTGTTCTATAAAGGTATGGAAAGTGTCACATCAGTAACAATCCTGGGTGTATTGCTCTACATGTACTATGTAACAACAACGTTCTCCATACCACCTAGTGGTGTGCATGTGTACAATGTTTTACAGAGTTATGGAAGTTTCACTTCAGTAATAACTCTGGGTTGCACTGTTGTACGGGATTTGTATTTCCGGCAGAGTCAGAAGGTTATCAGTGATTTCTTCTTCTTCCATGGAAAGATTGTCATTGCTTGGTATCTGCAGAGCTGCTTTGACAGCATCTTGAAACATGGTCAGATTGATGGTGGCAGTATAGATGTTTTGATGAGGCAGTACTGTACATTGCAATGGGTTTTACATGCACTTTTCTTTTGCTTCATTTTGCAATGATCACATGCCACAATTACTAAATCCCTTATATAAGGGGAGTTTCTTGTAGCACTTGATACAAGATAAGTATACATTGCAACTGGTTATGCCTTGAATTTCTGCCATTGCTGTTGTTGTCATGTAATTCTCTGGGAGTTCTGTTGGAAGTGCCACAGGTCCATCAAATGGCTCACAGGGGACTATGGTGCATCCTTGTGGAGGTGTATTGAGTGACATACACGTCCCCAGAATTCTTCCTCAGTGTTATGTTTGTGAAGTGACATGTTTCATCATACTTCACGTGATCAGTGAGTTCTTCCAAGTACAATTCTGATTGTAGAATGTGGATCCACAAGAAATCCCTCTCTTTTCCTTTTTTGTTCTTGTCTCGTTGCAATTATTTTTTACTTCTTGTCATTGTGAACAACACATACACATAATACGGCTCATCTAGTATGCAGTCTCTGATTGATTGTTTGCTAACAGTTACTGTATGAACCGCGTCAGTCAGTTTGCACGTCCGCAAGCCCCCCCCCCCCTTTTTTTATTCAAAAATAGATTTGTAAACTGAAGAAAACAAACCCGTACGTTTTGTGATTAAAAAAAGAACAAAGCAGTCATTTTGATTGGGGAAGCCGAGTGACATTAAATTGCAGTGGGTGCATGCCCTTTTCTCTATTTTATTTCTTTCGTTGTTTTACAATCACACGTTTTAGTTTTTAGCTGTAAGAAATACTGTGACATCATAATGAGAAAGTACGCACCTTTTGCATTCGCCAAGATCTTAAGAATATCTGAAACAAAAACAAGTCGAAAGTGAATTATTTCAGTGAAAGAGTGACACCAACAGCGTTTAGTCCCGTGTAAAGTGGTCGAAATATACCCCTTTTTGCCAAAAAGGAGATAGAAATGAAATTACTTGAACACAATTGCATCTGATTCAGTCATGATAATAAAATATAGTTAAAATAGGTGAATTAATCAAAATCATCCTCCTTCTTAGCACTTACTACTGAATCACAAACAGTGGTCCACAGAACTTTTGCAATCAAGAGAGACCTATCATACGTAAAAAATAAGGCCGACCTGGTAGTACACACAATTTCAACAGAAAAAATTACAATTGAAATAATCTTGCTGGTGGACTAAACGAAGTTTCAAATTTTTAAACCATATTTCTGAGGTATACTGTCTAATAAAGTTTTCCTTTCACACTTCTTCAGTTATTTGGAGTGAAAAGCAGCTTCCAGCAAACGCTAAAAGACAGACCCTCAAACACACACACACACAAAAGAAAACTTCAAAACAGACCGATACGAGAATAAGATTTTGAACAGACGCGCATTAAGAATTCCTTCGTTAGGCGAATCCAGGTAATAGCACGGAAATGAAACGAACGGAACGCGAATTTTGGTAAATCTATACTTCAGTTATCGTTGGTACATTAATTCCCTTGACGCGTTGCTTCAAGGTCAGTTACCGGTGATAAACAAGCTCCCGGCCATATTTGCATGGTTAGAAATATACAATGGTAATTTTCTTAGTCTCCCTCATGTGTATGAAATAAGTAGCCAAGATGTCCCAAGCTAATCGGCAGCCGACTGTAAAATCACCACTGTAAAAATGTATATCAACCTTTTAAGCAAACCGGTGCATATCTCGTGTTTAATTCTAGTAATTAGAAGACAGTTCTCGCCGGCGAAGACAGGTTCAGACTTTGTGGCGTAAGATTAGACTTTGCGACACGATAAAAATACATACATGATACTACATGCAAAGGAGGTGCACAGATATCTGTACGGATTAGAATTCCGACTAGAAACAAAGACATCCCGGGCCTCAAACGGTACACAACACTGCAATATGCGAAGAGAGCACAACCACGAACAAAATTAAATCATTGACAGCACCCGGTACAACAAACATGAGGAACAACGCTACACGAAATAACGGAACAGTGACGAAACGGATAAAGGACCGCTGTCATGTATTTACCGCTACACAGAAGAATATTCAAGGTCTTAAACTTGAAATAAAAATAAAAAATAAAAAAAAAATAAAGACTTACAGAAGGCAAGAAGGAAGGCAGCTGTTCTCTTTTTCATCTTCCTCTCTAATTAGAGGAAATAATTTCTCACACGACACCGAGAATGTTCTTCCAGGATAAAATTTCTTCACTTTAAAATCGTCCCCTTTTTATCTATTGGTATAATATAGCATCTTTAATGAAGTTTGTGTTAGGTTTTGTAGATAATTCACGGATGCCCAGCTTGTGCACTGTATATGTGCGCCGTGTCAACTTCACTGAGGCGGTATAGGAGGTGCGGCTGTCAACAATGAAAGTCACTTGAATGTATTGTGACTGTTTTTGTATTGACCGACGCATATTGACTTGATGATCATATTGTTTTCTGTCCTTGTACCCTTTCAACTTTTTAGTAAAAAAATAAAAAAATAGATAAATAAATCGACAAATCGAGTCCTTTTTTGGAAATAAAACTTGGCGTTTTAGGACGAAATGCCCAACGTTGTAACTAATATGAATATAATTCAGTTGTTCAGGTGATAAACACCCACGTAATGGTCATGCAGGCCCATGGTCAGACAAAGAACTGGCGACTTTGTTTCAACTGACTTGACATTGAATTGAGTTTGTTAGGAAAACTGTAAATTGTCAATTTTAATGTCAAAAGCGCCCGTTCACTATTCATCCTGCATTGTCAAGCTACGTTTTGTGCCATGCGGGGCCTGCACAGGTGGATAAAACCGATTAATAATATATATATTTGTATGCATGCGTCAGTCACCAGAAAACTATATTAAACTATATTTAGGTGTTGCTATTGGAGACAGCCAATAGAATATCAAGGCTCCAGATGATATGTCACTCCAACCTTTAAATCCAACCAAGAATTAAACAAGGTACCAAGTAGATGTGAACATAATAGTATATAAAACATGGTTGATAAACATTCACAAACATTAACATTAGAAGGGAAATATTATCCTAGGGTTTATGTCCTTCCTCCAATATTGCAATTATTTCGATTGAATTTCGATTTTTGTATGTTTTATGTTTGAAAAACCTCCTTCAGGCGTCGTGTCTGCAGAAAAAGTGGAGGTTTTTTTTCATAATTACCAAACGTTTGGCGGGTCGCTTTCTGTGGGTTGTCACGCGTTCTGTGGTTCGACAAGTTGATATAATTCTGTAGTCTTCATACTTTGTCATTTAACTTCCAATTTTCTCCTTCAGTTTCTCACCAGAAATATATCATATAGTAAGGAGAACTTGACTTTTGATACCTTGCTTAGATGAAAGCTGATTAAACTATCAATTCTCACTACATCACTCTTATATTTTCCTCTAAAAAGGTTGGGAGAATCTGCACTTTGAACTTGGAAGTGAAAGGGTTAATTCTCTTATTTCCACCTATCAGCACTCATTTCCAACTCATAAAATCGTTCTGTAGTTCACATTTGGCGCACATTTGTCTTTAAACAAACTTTTATTACTATTCAGTGGCCGGTTATTGCATACACTACAACTTTACAAGAAAGATAAATAGGATATGAGCAAATTCAGCTTACTTTTATGCATCAATCGCTATCATAGCTGATAAGCAAAGCGATAAAAAGAGAAGTATAACCAATAAATAGCATTGTTATATCAAAGTCAGAATCCTGAAATCATCTGACGAAATATTTTTAAATATTCTAGACTTGTTTCATTGAAAGCACGCTCATTACCTGATGTAAATCCTGATGTTTTCTAGTTATGGGATGACTAAGATCCCCATGCATTCAGGGCGGCCATTCAATCGTACTTCCTAAAACGTTTCTAAAATCAGCTTTACAAAGTTACTGTTAACAAAGTGCAGAGCAACATAACATGAAACAGCAATCCTCTTTATAGTGAGGTAAAGTTAACCTATCTTGACCAAAAAGCATGCACCAATATGCTTTTGTACTATCCTAAGTCAAATTTCTTTTTTGGCAATTCAAACCTGCAAGTTCTACACATCAGCCGCCTCTGCACACTGGACCACTCTTAATACAAACCCTGGACCCCTCAACACACCAAATCAACTGTTTGCCACCTGAACACCTTAGACACCTCTGGACATGGAACGTACACCTCCACAAACCAGACCGCTCTTCCCATCTGCCCAGCTCTCGGTACTTGTCACTTCTACACACTGGACACCCCTGCACATCAGAAAATTATCTGCATGCAGACTCTGGAAGACTCTGCAAACTGAAATCTGCCCCTTTAAACCGCCGACCGGTCACCGATTATTGGCCCAGGAATGTCAGAAGGCGTTTGACTGAGTAATCTACAAATTAATCATGTTACGATCAAAATTCACCAAGGTGATAGTCACCTACGGCACACATAAAGACAATAATAATGCACTCATGTTTAGCCAAGGATGCTCCCTCAGTTTGAAACCACTAGTCCTTAGTACAAACTTTTGCGAACTTGCAACAACACTTGACCAACAAAATGTGCTTAAAATATCAGTGCAACATTACAAATATTAACTAAATCTAGGCCACGTGAACACTTATCGTGTGAGTTACATACACACGCTACATGCCTGTTGTCAGGAAGGCTATGGATTCCCACTATTGGACCCAATCCCTTCTATCTTCTTTGCATCGCGGGTGACTCTTAGTTTTCGTTTCTTCAAAACTTTCATCCAGACATGTGCTCCTGTGGGAAGAAACCTGTTAGCGGAAGCAGCCCTGGTGTAAACTGCGCTGTCTGATGCCCCCGCACCCGGTACGTCCCTCTGAGAAGCATCTCCAGGAACATCGAGCTCCTCCGCCTCTTCACACTCATCAGAGTTTACCTTCGAGCGTTTGGACGATTTTACCTTTGTGTCATCACCTTGCGCTTCTGCTGGGGCAGTGGTGTTGGTGTTGATGGCAGTTGCGGTGGTTTCCTCGACTTCTTGAGCTTGGTCATCTGGCTCTTCCGTCATCATAGTGTCGTCGCTCCTGGCTTTCGCATCATTCATCTTCTGGAATGGTGCGTTAACTGCAATCTCGACACTCGGGGCGGGTTCAGACAGACACACTTCGTCTTTATGTTCGATGACGTCGTTTTCTTCCTTGGAAGTGTCCTGGAACTGCATATTGTTGGGACTCTCGAGATTCTCTTTCACGGCCTGGCGTCTTTTGGCTGCCTCATTTATCTGATGCTGGATTTGTCGCTGCCTCCTCTCCATTCTTATACCCTCCCGTATCTTATATTGCAAAAAAATCACAATTAACAAGCAACACAACAGGTCGACGTCTAAAGACTAATTGGACAAAACCCTCGGTGTTTTCTTTATTATTTTATCTTTTTTTTACAACGAAACAGTTAAAAAAAGAGACTTTAAAACAGAATGGGTATTTTCCTTGCAGAAGGATTGAGAATATTGGATAGAAGTACCAAAAATATTTGATATGTATTAATTTACACTACATGTAGCGGCCCTTGGTCTGTATTTCTATTGGCGTCGTACCGACGTTTACATTTTGGAATGTACTAAAAGAGTTTTCTAAAGGCCAATACGATAAAATGCTATATTCACTAACCTCGTCCCATTTCCATGTGTTAAACACGAAGAGAAACATACCCTGGAGAAACAGTACAGGCAACAAAACCAAACTTTTAGTGACTAAATAAACCCAAAATGTGCAAGTCTTATCAATAATTATCCTTAAACATAAATCCGACACAGTTCTGGAAATTTTGGCATTGACAGATCACGTGACGGAAACAAATGAATAGCCTTTGAACTATGGAACAAACAGATCTAGATCCTGAGACTTTGTCTTTTTATCTCTGACCCACCTGTACTGAATTGAGGATCACAAAGAGGTATTGCAGGACGACGTGAGGAAATGCCAGACTCACGAAGCCGATCATCCAGGTCAGACCCAACAGAGGGAAGAGAATGACACAAGTGCGGGCCACTTTCCTAACGAAGATCAAGTGGAGAGAAATGCTTTGAAATGAACAAGTACATTGAAAGTTTGGAAAACTCCGCTAAAGTCCATTAAGTCCGGAAAAGTCCAGATAGAATGACACAAGTGCAGGCCACTTCCTAACGAAGATCAAGTGAAGAAAAATGCTTTGAAATTAACAAATAACTTTAACGTACGGAAAACTCCGTTAAAGTCCAGGTCAGACCCAACAAAGGGAAAAAAATGACACAAGTGCAGGCCACTTTCCTAACGAAAATCAAGTGAAGAGCTAGCAAACAATTTTGTTTTAAAAGAACTAGTGAAGCACATCGATGAATTGTTCGCACTGGATCAAATATTTTGCTAATTCTGTCGGGTCATGCAAAATGCACCATACGCTCAAGATTTGGGCACGTATCCAACTGTGTGTAAAAGGCAAATCACGATATTTTGCGATAACCTAATTCAATAATTGTTTTATCATTCGCCAAATGAGCTTGCATTTATCTATCAAATTATTCGGCATAAGATGTGTTGGGAAGCGTGCCTTGTAGCACTGAAAAAGCAATGTTCACACAGGTGGAGAAAACTGCGCATGAGCAGAATATTATTTGCAGTTGACACGCCAAAAACTGTAATGCGCATGAGCAAACACTTGTTTGTAAGCAGTTATTTGCAGGTGGCGTAGCAATCTCTCGGCCAATCGAAGAACAGCGAAAAAAGCATTGAATGATACTTCTGGTGATTATGTTCACCTTAGAGCTATGGTTTACCTTAGCTTCTCAAGAGCTATGGTCTTTTCGTTGTTTCGCTTTCGTTTCATCACAACGCGTAGGGATTGTCCAAAGATGAAGCAGTTCAACTGAAAGTTTAAAAGCATGTATTAGTGTTCCACGAAGTTTTGTCGTTTTATCGTTCAGAAATAAGGAAAATCGAAACAAAACCAGTAACAAGCAAATAACCCATCGGCAAAATTTTCCTTAAAGGATACAGTAGGCTAGAAATATTACCAGAGTGATGGCAGCAATAACGGACACAAAGATCCAGAAAGCAACTCCTCCTGCTTCCAACCAGCATCTGTGAAATTAAGTTAAGATGTGTTATTGAAAATACTTCATCACTCACTGATAAGCTGCCTCTCCCAATTGAACTCGCAGTCAGCTATCAGGGAATATACGCCTATTGATCCCACTAAGTACTGTGAAAAATACTCTGTGTACAAGTATTAGGTAATTCTCGGGGCCAACCAGAGCAAGCAAAGAATGATAAGAGAACACAACAGAAAGACGAATACAGAGACAAAGGTATCATGTGATCGATAAATACGTACATTGATTGGTCCACATATGTATGAATGCCACCATTGACATAAGCTGCATATATCAATGAAAATACTACCAGGCACAGAGGTAAACCTGTGACATGAGATTTCATTAAAATCCATCACAACAGCACAATAATCCTAGTTTAGATATTACACACTTGCACAATATACTGTTTTGAATTATTTACTTTCTTATAATTTTCGTCTTCATAATCTTATGTCAGCTAACTAGGAGTTACTTTTCAGATATTTACAAAACTTGTAGATCAACAGATTGATAATCTTACCCCACGCTAGCACACACTTAAGCAGCCTCCTCTGCTTTCCCGGGAAAATACTTGTGACACGGAAATACAGCTCAACACCTTCAATCAACATCCAAGCAAAAGCGACCAAGAAAAAGAACATGATCAACGCAGCGAAGCAGATACAACCCGGCTGAAAAGATTCAAAAGGATGGAAGTTAAAGTAAGAAGTTCAAAAACTACCTTAGAGAAAATAATGTTTATTGTGAACCTGAACAGCGCTGGAAACGCTAAAAGAATCTAAGGGCAGAGAACGAAATGTAGATTGGGAAAACTTCAGTCAAGAGCAGTTTTGTTTTACGTGGAGAAGAATGGCAACATCGCGTAGAAACATTTTCTTGAATACTTGTGTACCTTGAGAATGACAAAACTCTATATAGACTCTACTAATTATACATGACTGTATACCTTCACTTTACAACGTGTTTCGACGACGCTTGGCTAACGTCACATAACATCATTTTTACACCGCTATAGGCTGACACATTACACTTTACCTCGAAACGTGTCCCGTCGATTCCCATCATGTAAGTAGCCTGAGCGATGAAAAGGCTGCCTACTAGATTGAGGCGTGACTGTACTTTGCCCAGTTTAAAGTCACTGATAAGGAATACAAGGGGAAGAGAGTATTTGTTCAATATATGGTGTTGACAAAACTTTGAAATGTAGAGCATTTAGTCACAAGCTATATCATTGAATTCTGCAGGTTTGGTGGCAATTATGCCCTAAACCCCTTTCTTGGTTTCAAGACTACGAAAGATCTTTTTTAAGCGACTCACGTGAAAGAGCCAAGGGTCACTATGGAAAAAGTGTGTCCAAGGCAGGAAAGTCCGAGGCCTCCGTATGACAGCGCCGTCAGTGCTAAATCGTTGGACTACAGACAAAAGAACGCATAGTTAAGTCTGAACTTTACTTCAAACAAAAGGTCAAACACAACCTCGCTTGAAGACGTCAGGCTATAACCAGAAGAAATCACCAGCGAGATCTCCGAAACAGAAACCAAAGCGCACTAAAAGAATTGGGCATTGTGCTCTGATTGAAGAGTGTTTATACAGAGCAAACAGTAAGGTTGGAAGTATGAAAATCCTATTCTGCAGGCAAGTATTTCTCTCTCCATTTTTGGTCCTCAGACCGTGCCCATATTAATGTACAAAGTCAGTCTGTCAAGTGCACAATTGGTAGGTTATTGTCTACATATAAAACTAAAGGAAAACCAGAAAAACAGCACAGCAGTCAGAAAGAATTTCCAGCATTAGTGGTAGCATAGTTAGTTGCTAAAACATCATTAAAACCCTTTCACTCCAAAGTTCAAAGTGCAGATTCTCTTAACCATTCAAGAAAAAAAATGTGTGAGAGATGTGGGGAGAATTAATACTTCAATCAGCCGTCATCTTAGCAAGCTATAAAAAGCCACCTTCTCCATAATGTAATGATATATCTTTGGTGAGAAATTGAAAGAGAAAATCAAAGTTGATCGCTCTAAGAAGTAAAAGGGTTAAGTATATTTCTACCTTAGATTCTGCCGGATCCTTTTGCATCAGCACTGCGAAATGTGTCAAGTGATCACACAAACACTCTGTGTGAGTTGAGTTCCAGCGAGACACGGAGCAACCGTCGTCAGACCATCTCCCTTCAGTTTCGCTCCTGTTCATGTATTTTCATATATTTTTGAACTTAATAACGTAAGTTTTCTTCCACTGTTTTTATATACCTGCGTATGCATGTGTATATGCCTTTTCTTACTAGTTAATGGTCTATTTGTGTGATCTGTTTATATCCACATGTTTTATCTATCTCTTTATTATAACCATCGCTTATTTATCAGTTTATCAACTTTTTATCGTGGCAAAAACGAGTGCCAAATTCTACCCACCACCCGAAAGTCAAGTGAAAACAGCTTAGCTCGATTTGTCATACCTTTTATGAAATCTCCAAAACATGCATTCAGGTTCATTTTTCTGGCCCTGAAAGGAAAGAAGAAATGCTTCGTAAGCCACAACTTGTACTACGATCTAGACAAGAAACGAAATGCGGTTCAACTTTCCGCTGCATTTTTGTCTGTAGACACTATGTCATCGTCTGCGTGAGGTAAGAATCGATAAATGGTCGCGCGTTAATATTCGGAACCAATGAAAGGAAGGACTGGATTGCCGATTGTTCACGAACTTTGCTATTGGTCGAGGAAACAATGACTGTGATCACGAGAAACTCATGGGGTCACAGGGTTTTCAGCTAGGCGATCAGGTTTCGGAATAAGGATAACTTGCCACAGCTTTCGAAGTATGTGTCAAAACGGTCAAACGAAAGGTTACTTCAGTGTTGCGAATCGACGAACTTGGCGCGAAATGAACGGATACGGAGTTGGAGCGACGAGATTCCTTGCCGAGGGAAAGCTGCGAACGCTTGTTGAGTTTGCCTCAAATCGCAGTTTTGAAAACGCTCGAATGAAAGGTTCTGGCCAGTAATGTGCATCGCCCGATTTTCCTGGCGAACTGTGTACAGTATGACAACACGTTGCAACGGTACGTAAATCGACCAGTCATTATTTTGTGTCGATATTTCAGTCGGAAGAGACAGTAAAATGTGAAGCATCTATGAATCTTCCATTTGGTCATTCGGGTACCAGTTGAAATAAATATACACTTTACTTGAGCCTAGTTGTGCTTGTCGTTACTGATTTGATTTGGTCGTGACGGCTGTGAACTGTTTACAAAAACCGTCAATGGCAACTGAATAGGCATATTTCCTAGCAATGGTTACTGCATCCTCAATCACCTTCATCTCGGGGAACCTATATTTCTCCAGTAATTCAGTTTCGCCTCGCGACCCTCTTGGAGTCGAGGTAACGCAAGTGCTTCTTTGTGCTGATCCGAGTTTCAGATCAGTGAAATGCCTTCAGTATCTGGGTATCCTTCTCTCTGTTCCTGCATTAAGTGTGTGCGTTTTCCCAATTTTTAAATTTTCCCAGTTTCCCAGAAAAGAATCGTTTCTTATAGAACAGTTTAGCGTAAACACAGATACGACGCAAATTTTGGCAGCGGGCCAGCTGAGTCAAGCTAACAGAATACGTCACAAATCATCTTGTGGTCCAATAGGGGTGCCTGTGGCAAATGTCATTTCTTCATACAAAAAAATAGAAGAACAAATGCAGTAGACACGTGCACCTCACAGGTGCCTATTTTTAATATAAGTGAGACTATCGAGAAACGGCGAGAACGTAAAAAGCCCAGAAATTAATAAGAACCGCCCAGGATGCGTATAAAAACACTACAAAAACACTTCATAAGGCTGCGTTTCATCAAGATCACTATTTCTATTCCGGAATACATGTTGCCGTTGGTAAAGCGATTAATATATTTAAACGTGTACGCACCTTAAGGCTGTTAAATACCAAAGTAACGTCCTTCTTCATTTTGTTTTTTGATTTAGCGCTGATGGCGATGATATCGGAATTGATCTTGTGATTCAAACTACAAAATATAAGTTAAGTTCAGGTACATATGCCTTCAAAAAACACATATAATGTACCAATACGACAAGTGAAAGTACTTTAACACATTCAATTACCTCCTTTTAGGCATGGAATCACTGTTAAAGCTTGCCTCCATGTTCTTGTAAACAACGGCTATCAAGAAAACGCCTTCAAAAAAATTCAGACTAACATAATTATTGAGTATTATCATTAATTCCGACGTTTATATAGTACTTGTAAAGAAGACAGTTTTGCGTAGACGCAAATGTAGGCGGCGCATTGGCACCCGTGCTTTTACGTAAAACAAGCAGAGTTTGTAATGGACTTGACCAGACTGAGTCATTACTTGCTCCTACTGTGCCATATATTTCTCCTTATCTTAGAGAAAATATAAAGCTAATTGTTGGATGAGATACAAACTTTCATTTCCAAAGATTCCAGGCGGCAGCTTCGCGAATGCTCCGTTTCTGTCGGTGTCGTTAAACTCGGGGAAAGTGACAATATTTTTGTCATCAGGCAACACCTTGCGGATCTGCAGAACTGAAAAAGAACAAACAATCCAAAATGCATTATTTATAAATGAGAAAAATTGAATAATTTAGAAGTGATGACAGGGCACCGAAGCAGTCCCCGAAGATCAGTGACCTTCACTCGTGATTGGCAAGTTATTCAAAATGTCTCAAATGTCGGTATGTTTTACTCATTACTGAGTTCCCAGCAATTTATTAGGCTCGCTTTGTTGATATTGAGCCCGTCTAGTTCACTGTAGAAATACGAGCACGGTAGCCTACCCAACGTGTTCTTGATAATCGTCATTGTTTCGGTGTTTTTCAGGTGAATCTCTGCATATCTTAGAGCAAAATCCTCAATCTCTCGCGAGGCCGTCAAAATGGATGAACCTTGTTCTGGTCCGGCGTCTTCCCGCAGTTTAGTGAACAAGTTTAACACGGACTGTACACCAAGAATAAATCATGTCAAATAGATACAAGGCAAATCAAGATGCAAAAACCGCAAAAAAAGAAGCTTTAAGGCTGGTTTACACGTACGACGCAAGCGTAAGTATAAGCGCAAGCAGGTCGCTCTCTTGTGCTGTGCTTATGCTTGCGCTTTTGTTAGTTATGCTTGCGTCGTACGTGTAAACCAGCCTTTAGCCGCCATTTCCAAGTTCATATACAGATTCTCCCAACCATCCAAGAATAAATGTATATGTGATGTAGTGAGAATTGATAGTTTAATCAGCTTTCATTTGATCAAGCTGTCAATCCTCTGTTGAGAGACTGAAACTTGATCACTTCTGGGAAGTATAGGGTTAAGAAGGCCGGGGAGGGGAGGGAAGGGTTAAGAATTTGTTTGACTGCATCTTTGCAACCCGTTTTAGTATAACGAGGTAAAGTGGTGTGACTAACCTGAAGTGAAGACTTGTTGCTTGGATTTGCAGTCTTTAAAACCTCGGCAAATTTTGCAAACTGTGAATTTATAAAAATGAAACAGTACGATATACAGTTACTAGTTATCTCCACCACAGTAATACAACATTCACCACTCTGCCACTCCACTGTTCATTTATAGAAATAACTCGCATACCAATGCACAGTGTTTTACTTGAGTAGACTTACCATATCTCTGGATGGCGTTGGAGTCACTTTATCAGATCCGGTGGACGTTGAGGAAATAGCACGCGACTGAACAACAGGCTGTGTTGTTTCACTGCTAGAAGAAACTCTTGTCGGCATCGCAGATGGCATATTGCTGGATAGCTTGACAGATGGCAATTCAATTAAATTCTGAAGTTGGCCCATTTGCAGAGTCGTGCGGGTGGTGGGGGTTGGAAGCGAGTTGATCAAGGAGGCACCGGTGACCACTAAATGTCCGGCGCTTGACTCAGTACTTGACACCGTTGTCACAGAGGAAGCTGAGCTGCTGGAAGAGACCTGCGTCTTTGATGCTGAGGATGCACTGACGTCTGCGGTTTCGTGAATCGTGTTGACGTCGTATGCTCTCTTGACACTTGTCTGGGTGACCTTCAGTCCGCCGCTTGAGAGCATGACGTCACTGTACATTGTCATCATTTGCTGACGGCCATCATAAGCAGATGACGTGGGGGTGAGAGCTGGTGACGAGTGTACAAAGAAAACAAAAATGAGAGTAGAATAGCATACGGAGGCTTGTGGCATGTGTTAAATCTAATCACATAGATATTAAAAATGATATACTGCAGCCTTCCACCCCTTTTCCTCATCCCACAAATCACTGTTACTGCTTACTTTAGGCTATTTCTATGTATGTATACTCCCGGAAGCAGTTTTATTGAACAAACAAATCAATTTATACATTCAGATCGACATAACAATGTCTTATGGATAGGTGTCATCTGAAACTGTGAAACTTTTTTTCATGCATGGAAATAGGTTAAAACTGAAACAGAACCAACCTGCTTCATGTGCGTAAACTGTAACTTTCACGCTGATGTTTTTGTTCCAATCCACCTCCAACTTGATTCTTACGTATTTTGCTTCAAAAGGCTCTGTCAGATTGTGAACCTTGTTTCCAGTAAACTTCTACAAAGAAAGGTTTGGAAAAACTTTATCAGTATAAAAACTGTGAACAATTTTCCTCATTTTCAAATTTAACATTTGACTGGTGTAACGTTGAACACTGCAAATCTCGTATCACGATTGTTGTGGTATTTTTCAAACTGATAACATAAAACAAGCTAACTAAGGGCGCGCTCCATTGGGTCTATTCCGGAAAAAAATTCCCCTAAAACAAGCAAAACTTTGGATCATTTTAGCTATTACTATTCCGGAATATGGTCAATCGAACGCACCCCTGTAGTTGTTAAACTAGACTTTGTCAAGGAAGTGAGGATAAAACGTAATTGGTCGTTTCAACGCAGTGGTAAAACGATGCAAAACTGTTTTTAAAATATATGAGAAGCACACCGTATGACATAATAAGCGCGCACAACACACTTCCCCATCTGCTTTGGGTTAACAATTGACATTTAGTATGAAAATAAACTGAGTACCTCATAGTCATACTTCTGAAATCCACCCTCCTCGTCATATTTGTACGAAAGTGAGTATGCCAGGTCGTTTGGCAAATTGCTTGCATTGTATTTCGTGGTAATCCCTCTGATGGTTATGACTTTCCTAAAAGCAATTTGTAGCCACCGCGAGACATCATCAGCCTTCCTCTTCCATTTCAGTACTCCACCCACTGTATACTCGCCATCGCTCCCGTTAAAGAGTTCTCTCAAGTAAACGTTCCCGCAACGTGACGTTAGAGCACGAATGCTTGGGTTATCCACGCAGGGAGAATCGGCATCTAAGATTAAGAAATGAAAAGCACAAATCAGTAAACGCAGTTTTTACATCTGGACATTGGTACTCTGGTCCCAGAGGTTTACGGCATAGAACCACACACTATACTTATTCCTACATGGTTATTACTATTCACGCCAATTCCCGGTCGTTAGCGATTTATGCAACTGGGCCCTGGTGAGCTCTGTATAACACAATAAAGTCAATCTGTAAACCAACCTGTTTCACAGCCGAACAGAACGATCCTAACAATCATGTATCCAGAATTCATCATTGAGTCAGCTATGCGGACTTTGACGGCATTTGCTCTCATGGGCGGCTTCAGATAGTTCATCACAGAGGTATTGAAATCCGCGTTACCGATAAACATCTGTGTGAAAAAGTTAGAGATTTCACAGTCACATTAGGCTATATGTTTTGTGAGTGAAGGGTAAACATTTAAGAAAATTAGCTAAGCAATATGTGGAACTATATAGCTTTTATCGATCATCTGATAATAGTGTTACACTTAACGCGTTCTCAACTAAAATCAGTTTTTCTCATTTAGGAAGAATCCACTGCAAATAGATTATTAAGGTCAAAATTGGGATTCAGCTCCACAAGCAGTGTCTGATTCTGAATTCAAAGGTGACATCGAAAATTAATTCCACCAAAAGCAAACAATAATACTTTTCTTTGTAGAAACATTATCTTTATTGCACATGTTTCAGGTAATTTAACAGCACAAAGGTATTAAATTCTCATCTCAAAAAATGTAAAATTTGGTGAACATGCTTTTCAATGGTAATTTCACTACCTGAAATTACCGATTTTCAGAGTTATTAACGTTTTCGGCCCATTTGGCTATGTAAAATCGTAGCACTCTAGCGAAGCATCAATTCTTCACCACCAAAAACCAACTTTTCAAAACTGACAAAAACGGTTCTAATCAGAAAGTAAGTTCTAAGATCTTTGACTCCACAGTGCGGCATCAGCACATCACAAAAACGGTTCAAATCAGAAAGTAAGTTCAAAGATCTTTGACTCCACAGTGTGGCATCAGCACATCACAAAAACGGTTCAAATCAGAAAGTCAGTTCAAAGATCTTTGACTCCACAGTGCGGCATCAGCACATCACAAAAACGGTTCAAATCAGAAAGTAAGTTCTAAGATCTTTGACTCCACAGTGCGGCATCTGCACTTCACAAAAACGGTTCAAATCAGAAAGTAAGTTCAAAGATCTTTGACTCCACAGTGCGGCATCAGCACATCACAAAAACGGTTCAAATCAGGAAGTAAGTTCAAAGATCTTTGACTCCACAGTGCGGCATCAGCACATCACAAAAACGGTTCAAATCAGAAAGTAAGTTCAAAGATCTTTGACTCCACAGTGCGGCATCTGCACTTCACAAAAACGGTTCAAATCAGAAAGTAAGTTCAAAGATCTTTGACTCCACAGTGCGGCATCAGCACATCACAAAAACGGTTCAAATCAGGAAGTAAGTTCAAAGATCTTTGACTCCACAGTGCGGCATCAGCACATCACAAAAACGGTTCAAATCAGAAAGTAAGTTCAAAGATCTTTGACTCCACAGTGCGGCATCAGCACTTCACAAAAACGGTTCAAATCAGAAAGTAAGTTCTAAGATCTTTGACTCCACAGTGCGGCATCAGCACATCACAAAAACGGTTCAAATCAAAAAGTAAGTTTAAAGATCTTTGAATCCACAGTGCGGCATCAGCACATCACAAAAACGGTTCAAATCAGAAAGTAAGTTCAAAGATCTTTGACTCCACAGTGCGGCATCAGCACTTCACAAAAACGGTTCAAATCAGAAAGTAAGTTCTAAGATCTTTGACTCCACAGTGCGGCATCAGCACATCACAAAAACGGTTCAAATCAGAAAGTAAGTTCAAAGATCTTTGACTCCACAGTGCGGCATCAGCACATCACAAAAACGGTTCAAATCAGAAAGTAAGTTCAAAGATCTTTGACTCCACAGTGCGGCATCAGCACATCACAAAAACGGTTCAAATCAGAAAGTAAGTTCAAAGATCTTTGACTCCACAGTGCCGAATCAGCACATCACAAAAACGGTTCAAATCAGAAAGTAAGTTCAAAGATCTTTGACTCCACAGTGCGGCATCAGCACATCACAAAAACGGTTCAAATCAGAAAGTAAGTTCAAAGATCTTTGACTCCACAGTGCGGCATCAGCACTTCACAAAAACGGTTCAAATCAGAAAGTAAGTTCTAAGATCTTTGACTCCACAGTGCGGCATCAGCACATCACAAAAACGGTTCAAATCAGAAAGTAAGTTCTAAGATCTTTGACTCCACAGTGCGGCATCAGCACATCACAAAAACGGTTCAAATCAGAAAGTAAGTTCAAAGATCTTTGACTCCACAATGCGGAATCAGCACATCACAAAAACGGTTCAAATCAGAAAGTAAGTTCAAAGATCTTTGACTCCACAGTGCGGCATCAGCACATCACAAAAACGGTTCAAATCAGAAAGTAAGTTCAAAGATCTTTGACTCCACAGTGCGGCATCAGCACTTCACAAAAACGGTTCAAATCAGAAAGTAAGTTCTAAGATCTTTGACTCCACAGTGCGGCATCAGCACATCACAAAAACGGTTCAAATCAGAAAGTAAGTTCTAAGATCTTTGACTCCACAGTGCGGCATCAGCACATCACAAAAACGGTTCAAATCAGAAAGTAAGTTCAAAGATCTTTGACTCCACAGTGCGGCATCAGCACATCACAAAAACGGTTCAAATCAGAAAGTAAGTTCAAAGATCTTTGACTCCACAGTGCGGCATCAGCACATCACAAAAACGGTTCAAATCAGAAAGTAAGTTCAAAGATCTTTGACTCCACAGTGCCGAATCAGCACATCACAAAAACGGTTCAAATCAGAAAGTAAGTTCAAAGATCTTTGACTCCACAGTGCGGCATCAGCACATCACAAAAACGGTTCAAATCAGAAAGTAAGTTCAAAGATCTTTGACTCCACAGTGCGGCATCAGCACTTCACAAAAACGGTTCAAATCAGAAAGTAAGTTCTAAGATCTTTGACTCCACAGTGCGGCATCAGCACATCACAAAAACGGTTCAAATCAGAAAGTAAGTTCTAAGATCTTTGACTCCACAGTGCGGCATCAGCACATCACAAAAACGGTTCAAATCAGAAAGTAAGTTCAAAGATCTTTGACTCCACAATGCGGAATCAGCACATCACAAAAACGGTTCAAATCAGAAAGTAAGTTCAAAGATCTTTGACTCCACAGTGCGGCATCAGCACATCACAAAAACGGTTCAAATCAGAAAGTAAGTTCAAAGATCTTTGACTCCACAGTGCGGCATCAGCACTTCACAAAAACGGTTCAAATCAGAAAGTAAGTTCTAAGATCTTTGACTCCACAGTGCGGCATCAGCACATCACAAAAACGGTTCAAATCAGAAAGTAAGTTCAAAGATCTTTGACTCCACAGTGCGGCATCAGCACATCACAAAAACGGTTCAAATCAGAAAGTAAGTTCAAAGATCTTTGACTCCACAGTGCGGCATCAGCACATCACAAAAACGGTTCAAATCAGAAAGTAAGTTCAAAGATCTTTGACTCCACAGTGCCGAATCAGCACATCACAAAAACGGTTCAAATCAGAAAGTAAGTTCAAAGATCTTTGACTCCACAGTGCGGCATCAGCACATCACAAAAACGGTTCAAATCAGAAAGTAAGTTCAAAGATCTTTGACTCCACAGTGCGGCATCAGCACTTCACAAAAACGGTTCAAATCAGAAAGTAAGTTCTAAGATCTTTGACTCCACAGTGCGGCATCAGCACATCACAAAAACGGTTCAAATCAGAAAGTAAGTTCTAAGATCTTTGACTCCACAGTGCGGCATCAGCACATCACAAAAACGGTTCAAATCAGAAAGTAAGTTCAAAGATCTTTGACTCCACAATGCGGAATCAGCACATCACAAAAACGGTTCAAATCAGAAAGTAAGTTCAAAGATCTTTGACTCCACAGTGCGGCATCAGCACATCACAAAAACGGTTCAAATCAGAAAGTAAGTTCAAAGATCTTTGACTCCACAGTGCGGCATCAGCACTTCACAAAAACGGTTCAAATCAGAAAGTAAGTTCTAAGATCTTTGACTCCACAGTGCGGCATCAGCACATCACAAAAACGGTTCAAATCAGAAAGTAAGTTCTAAGATCTTTGACTCCACAGTGCGGCATCAGCACATCACAAAAACGGTTCAAATCAGAAAGTAAGTTCAAAGATCTTTGACTCCACAGTGCGGCATCAGCACATCACAAAAACGGTTCAAATCAGAAAGTAAGTTCAAAGATCTTTGACTCCACAGTGCGGCATCAGCACATCACAAAAACGGTTCAAATCAGAAAGTAAGTTCAAAGATCTTTGACTCCACAGTGCCGAATCAGCACATCACAAAAACGGTTCAAATCAGAAAGTAAGTTCAAAGATCTTTGACTCCACAGTGCGGCATCAGCACATCACAAAAACGGTTCAAATCAGAAAGTAAGTTCAAAGATCTTTGACTCCACAGTGCGGCATCAGCACTTCACAAAAACGGTTCAAATCAGAAAGTAAGTTCTAAGATCTTTGACTCCACAGTGCGGCATCAGCACATCACAAAAACGGTTCAAATCAGAAAGTAAGTTCTAAGATCTTTGACTCCACAGTGCGGCATCAGCACATCACAAAAACGGTTCAAATCAGAAAGTAAGTTCTAAGATCTTTGACTCCACAGTGCGGCATCAGCACATCACAAAAACGGTTCAAATCAGAAAGTAAGTTCAAAGATCTTTGACTCCACAGTGCGGCATCAGCACATCACAAAAACGGTTCAAATCAGAAAGTAAGTTCAAAGATCTTTGACTCCACAGTGCCGAATCAGCACATCACAAAAACGGTTCAAATCAGAAAGTAAGTTCAAAGATCTTTGACTCCACAGTGCGGCATCAGCACATCACAAAAACGGTTCAAATCAGAAAGTAAGTTCAAAGATCTTTGACTCCACAGTGCGGCATCAGCACTTCACAAAAACGGTTCAAATCAGAAAGTAAGTTCTAAGATCTTTGACTCCACAGTGCGGCATCAGCACATCACAAAAACGGTTCAAATCAGAAAGTAAGTTCTAAGATCTTTGACTCCACAGTGCGGCATCAGCACATCACAAAAACGGTTCAAATCAGAAAGTAAGTTCAAAGATCTTTGACTCCACAATGCGGAATCAGCACATCACAAAAACGGTTCAAATCAGAAAGTAAGTTCAAAGATCTTTGACTCCACAGTGCGGCATCAGCACATCACAAAAACGGTTCAAATCAGAAAGTAAGTTCAAAGATCTTTGACTCCACAGTGCGGCATCAGCACTTCACAAAAACGGTTCAAATCAGAAAGTAAGTTCTAAGATCTTTGACTCCACAGTGCGGCATCAGCACATCACAAAAACGGTTCAAATCAGAAAGTAAGTTCTAAGATCTTTGACTCCACAGTGCGGCATCAGCACATCACAAAAACGGTTCAAATCAGAAAGTAAGTTCAAAGATCTTTGACTCCACAGTGCGGCATCAGCACATCACAAAAACGGTTCAAATCAGAAAGTAAGTTCAAAGATCTTTGACTCCACAGTGCGGCATCAGCACATCACAAAAACGGTTCAAATCAGAAAGTAAGTTCAAAGATCTTTGACTCCACAGTGCCGAATCAGCACATCACAAAAACGGTTCAAATCAGAAAGTAAGTTCAAAGATCTTTGACTCCACAGTGCGGCATCAGCACATCACAAAAACGGTTCAAATCAGAAAGTAAGTTCAAAGATCTTTGACTCCACAGTGCGGCATCAGCACTTCACAAAAACGGTTCAAATCAGAAAGTAAGTTCTAAGATCTTTGACTCCACAGTGCGGCATCAGCACATCACAAAAACGGTTCAAATCAGAAAGTAAGTTCTAAGATCTTTGACTCCACAGTGCGGCATCAGCACATCACAAAAACGGTTCAAATCAGAAAGTAAGTTCAAAGATCTTTGACTCCACAATGCGGAATCAGCACATCACAAAAACGGTTCAAATCAGAAAGTAAGTTCAAAGATCTTTGACTCCACAGTGCGGCATCAGCACATCACAAAAACGGTTCAAATCAGAAAGTAAGTTCAAAGATCTTTGACTCCACAGTGCGGCATCAGCACTTCACAAAAACGGTTCAAATCAGAAAGTAAGTTCTAAGATCTTTGACTCCACAGTGCGGCATCAGCACATCACAAAAACGGTTCAAATCAGAAAGTAAGTTCAAAGATCTTTGACTCCACAGTGCGGCATCAGCACATCACAAAAACGGTTCAAATCAGAAAGTAAGTTCAAAGATCTTTGACTCCACAGTGCGGCATCAGCACATCACAAAAACGGTTCAAATCAGAAAGTAAGTTCAAAGATCTTTGACTCCACAGTGCCGAATCAGCACATCACAAAAACGGTTCAAATCAGAAAGTAAGTTCAAAGATCTTTGACTCCACAGTGCGGCATCAGCACATCACAAAAACGGTTCAAATCAGAAAGTAAGTTCAAAGATCTTTGACTCCACAGTGCGGCATCAGCACTTCACAAAAACGGTTCAAATCAGAAAGTAAGTTCTAAGATCTTTGACTCCACAGTGCGGCATCAGCACATCACAAAAACGGTTCAAATCAGAAAGTAAGTTCTAAGATCTTTGACTCCACAGTGCGGCATCAGCACATCACAAAAACGGTTCAAATCAGAAAGTAAGTTCAAAGATCTTTGACTCCACAATGCGGAATCAGCACATCACAAAAACGGTTCAAATCAGAAAGTAAGTTCAAAGATCTTTGACTCCACAGTGCGGCATCAGCACATCACAAAAACGGTTCAAATCAGAAAGTAAGTTCAAAGATCTTTGACTCCACAGTGCGGCATCAGCACTTCACAAAAACGGTTCAAATCAGAAAGTAAGTTCTAAGATCTTTGACTCCACAGTGCGGCATCAGCACATCACAAAAACGGTTCAAATCAGAAAGTAAGTTCTAAGATCTTTGACTCCACAGTGCGGCATCAGCACATCACAAAAACGGTTCAAATCAGAAAGTAAGTTCAAAGATCTTTGACTCCACAGTGCGGCATCAGCACATCACAAAAACGGTTCAAATCAGAAAGTAAGTTCTAAGATCTTTGACTCCACAGTGCGGCATCAGCACATCACAAAAACGGTTCAAATCAGAAAGTAAGTTCAAAGATCTTTGACTCCACAGTGCCGAATCAGCACATCACAAAAACGGTTCAAATCAGAAAGTAAGTTCAAAGATCTTTGACTCCACAGTGCGGCATCAGCACATCACAAAAACGGTTCAAATCAGAAAGTAAGTTCAAAGATCTTTGACTCCACAGTGCGGCATCAGCACTTCACAAAAACGGTTCAAATCAGAAAGTAAGTTCTAAGATCTTTGACTCCACAGTGCGGCATCAGCACATCACAAAAACGGTTCAAATCAGAAAGTAAGTTCTAAGATCTTTGACTCCACAGTGCGGCATCAGCACATCACAAAAACGGTTCAAATTAGAAAGTAAGTTCTAAGATCTTTGACTCCACAGTGCGGCATCAGCACATCACAAAAACGGTTCAAATCAGAAAGTAAGTTCAAAGATCTTTGACTCCACAATGCGGAATCAGCACATCACAAAAACGGTTCAAATCAGAAAGTAAGTTCAAAGATCTTTGACTCCACAGTGCGGCATCAGCACATCACAAAAACGGTTCAAATCAGAAAGTAAGTTCAAAGATCTTTGACTCCACAGTGCGGCATCAGCACTTCACAAAAACGGTTCAAATCAGAAAGTAAGTTCTAAGATCTTTGACTCCACAGTGCGGCATCAGCACATCACAAAAACGGTTCGAATCAGAAAGTAAGTTCTAAGATCTTTGACTCCACAGTGCGGCATCAGCACATCACAAAAACGGTTCAAATCAGAAAGTAAGTTCAAAGATCTTTGACTCCACAATGCGGAATCAGCACATCACAAAAACGGTTCAAATCAGAAAGTAAGTTCAAAGATCTTTGACTCCACAGTGCGGCATCAGCACATCACAAAAACGGTTCAAATCAGAAAGTAAGTTCAAAGATCTTTGACTCCACAGTGCGGCATCAGCACATCACAAAAACGGTTGAAATCAGAAAGTAAGTTCAAAGATCTTTGACTCCACAGTGCGGCATCAGCACTTCACAAAAACGGTTCAAATCAGAAAGTAAGTTCTAAGATCTTTGACTCCACAGTGCGGCATCAGCACTTCACAAAAACGGTTGAAATCAGAAAGTAAGTTCAAAGATCTTTGACTCCGCAGTGCGGCATCAGCACTTCACAAAAACGGTTCAAATCATGCAGAAAGTAAGTTTTATCTTGGAGGAATCAAGTCCAAATGTTGGGTCTGAAATTTAGACAAGAGTTTTACTCCAGGGTAATATAAGTTGATCTTAAATGTTGTTTCTGAATTTTAAACCCATGATTTTTAATCCTGTAGCCACTTAATAAAGTTTATCTTGGAGGAATCTTGATTCCTCCAAGATGAACCTAACTCGGTCTGAAATTCAGACAAAAGAATTTTCACTTAGTACTCTATAAAGTTAATCTTGCAGAAATTAAGTCCAAATGTTGAGCTGTTTTTGTAAAGCAGACCTGAGCCGCGAAGTGGTGAGCCAAAAACTTGCGTACTAAGATATCCAAACACCGGGATCAAAAGTTGTCGGAGGTTAAGATTTTAAACTTCCAATAGAAGTAATCAGCAGGATTTTAGCTTCCAGCTGTCCTTAAGGCTGTACTGGAACTATATGAGGGGCAACATTGAAGTCAGCCAGGGTTTGAGTAGGTCTATGTCGCTTCCAACCTACAAAACGACAAAAAGGAAACTAAACAAGGTATCGCAAACATTCCAAGTATCCGTGAACAGAGAACTTGGCTTTCGAGAATTTTGTTTCATTCTTCAAGAATAGCTGCGAGAATCTATTTGATGATAAAGTGTACAGTCTACACACTCGGTTATTCTCGCCAGCCTGTCCGATAAATTCATGTTTATACAACAATTACCTCCACTTAAAACCCAGCTGCATGAGCAGAAATTATATGCCGACAATTTGGCCTAGAGCTTGTGACAAAAATGGAGACCCGAAGAAAAAATAGCGAAGTTCAACATACCTTTATGTTTCTCTCCTGATTGCGTACGCGCAAAGGCATTCGACGACAAATTTATATTTCTGTCCTTGCATATTGTTGTCGGTCAAAAGAGGCGTGTTAGACAAAAGAGCCGCACAGATTGCTTAAGTGGATCCCGATTTCTAAGGCATCACGTTAGCGGGGACAAAATTCTGACTGAATTTGAAAAACAGAAGACGTTTACTTTGTGGTGTTGTGGGTCGAATGCTTTGTGTGAACTGTCACAAGATGCCGCGGCATTCTTCCAAGTGACAAAACCTACGGCGGCTTCCGGTTTTATTGTTCTCTGTCTTTTTTTTTTTTTTTTTTTTTTTTTCAGCGCAGCGGCGAGAAATCAAAGACAATTTTGCAGCAGTGCAGAAATACTACACTTCATTAGTTTGTGACAGCGCTCTTTTTTTTTTTTTTTTATTTATTTTTTTTAATAAAACTACCCGGCGAATAGGACGCCTTCGACAGCGGGAAGTGGGAAGTGACAAAACCCGCTGGGCCCGCCCCTGAGTCGACCTTTGCACAGAGATAATTCTAAGGCGCTATCACTAACAAAGTGAGCTGAACGAACACACAAAGATCCTGGTGGAAAAATGGCCTTCAGTATTAGTTCTGCTTTGCTGCAAATCTCGCCGCAGCGCCGGAGGAAAGAAAAACAAAACAAAACAAAAACCAGGAACACCAGAACATCAGAACAAAAGGGCCGGAAGCCACAGCAGTTTTGGCACATGCCAATCAACCCACGAAGCAAACGTCTTTTCATTTTTAAATTGAGTCGGAACTTTTCCACTGCTAACGTGATGCCGGGTAATCGTAGCCAAGAAAAAGACTCCACTACAGCCCATCTGTCTGGCCGTTAATATGCCCAACGCACCTCTTTCGACTGTGCAATCATGAGTCTAAGAAGAAACGCGTGGTATGTTCCGTTTCATTGTTTGTCTCCGAGTCTTCATGTATGTCACAAGCCGGTAGTTCAGCTACCGCCGAATCGCCGACATGTAATTCTGCTCAGTGCATCGTCTATTCAGCCTATAAAACTTGTAAACGGCAGTAATTTCAGTGCACCATTGTATATTTATTGGTCAGACGAACGTTAACTACTGTATGTAGATTTCCTTGCCATTCTGGAAGAAAAATGTTTTCGTGATATGTTTGCAATGCCTCAATTACATGAGTTTCTTTTTGATCGTTCAAGGCCACCTTCGACGTGTTATTCAATGTGTTTCTTCTGCTCCAAGTTTAATTTTATTCCAGCATTAGGTACTAGGAGTAAAAACTTGTGTCCGAATTGTTTTTGAACTTGATTTTTCCCTCGGCTTCGCCTCGCCAACCCTACCCGGCCTCGCAGCGCGGAGCTTCCGAGAGCCGGATAACCTCGGCGAACTGGTTAAGGCTAATTCCTCGAAGATTAACTTTATTAGCTACAGTACCAGGACTATAAAAAAACTTGTGTTTGAATTTCAGACCCAACATTTGGACTTGATTCTTCCAAGATTAATTTTATTAGGTACCAGGAGTGGACTTGATTCCTCCAAATTAACTTTATCAGGTACCAGGGGTAAAAAATCTTGTGTTTGAATCACAGACCCAACATTGCCTCCTCCAAGATTTACTTTTTATTAGATATCAGGAGAAGAATCTTATGTCTGAATTTCAGACTCAACATTTGCTGTGAACTCCTCCAAAATTAGCATAATTATTGTTTGTGTTCAAGTTATCAGGAGAAATAAATTATTCCTAAATTCTGGCAAATTTATTTTTTTCTCCACTGAAATTCGCTGGACATTACTTATGACTAAAAGTGCTCTTTTTAATTCCGCAGGAAACAAGGAATGATTATAAAGCTATAAAAAGGATTTGCCAGAAATGAACGAAATGCCCCATTTTAGCGAAAAAACTCTAGAATAGAATAACTTATTTTAGTGTTTTTGTGAGGTGCTGATGCCGCACTGTGGAGTCAAAGATCTTTGAACTTACTTTCTGATTTGAACCGTTTTTGTGAAGTGTTGATGCCACGCTGTGAAGTCAAAGATCTTTGAACTTACTCTCTGATTTGACCCGTTTTTCTGAAGTGCTGATGCCGCACTGTGGAGTCAAAGATCTTTGAACTTACGTTCTGATTTGAACCGTTTTTTTGAAGTGCTGATGCCGCATTGCGGAGTCAAAGATCTCTGAACTTACTTTCTGATTTGAACCGTTTTTGTGAAGTGCTGATGCCGCATTGCGGAGTCAAAGATCTTAGAACTTACTTTCTGATTTGAACCATTTTTGTGATGTGCTGATGCCGCACTGTGGAGTCAAAGATCTTTGAACTTACTTTCTGATTTGAACCGTTTTTGTGATGTGCTGATGCCGCACTGTGGAATCGACGATCTTTGAACTTACTTTCTGATTTGAACCGTTTTTGTGAAGTGCAGATGCCGCACTGTGGAGTCAAAGATCTTTGAACTTACTTTCTGACTTGAACCGTTTTTGTGATGGGCTGATGCCGCACTGTGGAGTCAAAGATCTTAGAACTTACTTTCTGATTTGAACCGTTTTTGTGATGTGCTGATGCCGCACTGTGGAGTCAAAGATCTTTGAACTTACTTTCTGATTTGAACCGTTTTTGTGAAGTGCTGATGCCGCACTGTGGAGTCAAAGATCTTTGAACTTACTTTCTGATTTGAACCATTTTTGTGAAGTGCTGATTCTGCACTGTGGAATCAAAGATCTTTGAACTTACTTTCTGATTTGAACCGTTTTTGTGATGTGCTGATGCCACACTGTGGAGTCAAAGATCTTAGAACTTACTTTCTGATTTGAACCATTTTTGTGATGTGCTGATGCCGCACTGTGGAGTCAAAGATCTTTGAACTTACTTTCTGATTTGAACCGTTTTTGTGATGTGCTGATGCCGCACTGTGGAATCGAAGATCTTTGAACTTACTTTCTGATTTGAACCGTTTTTGTGAAGTGCTGATGCCGCACTGTGGAGTCAAAGATCTTTGAACTTACTTTCTGACTTGAACCGTTTTTGTGATGTGCTGATGCCGCACTGTGGAGTCAAAGATCTTAGAACTTACTTTCTGATTTGAACCGTTTTTGTGAAGTGCTGATGCCACACTGTGGAGTCAAAGGTCTTTGAACTTACTTTCTGATTTGAACCGTTTTTCTGAAGTGCTGATGCTGCACTGTGGAGTCAAAGATCTTTGAACTTACTTTCTGATTTGAACCGTTTTTGTGATGTGCTGATGCCGCACTGTGGAGTCAAAGATCTTTGAACTTACTTTCTGATTTGAACCGTTTTTGTGATGTGCTGATGCCGCACTGTGGAGTCAAAGATCTTTGAACTTACTTTCTGATTTGAACCGTTTTTGTGATGTGCTGATGCCGCACTGTGGAGTCAAAGATCTTTGAACTTACTTTCTGATTTGAACCATTTTTGTGAAGTGCTGATTCTGCACTGTGGAATCAAAGATCTTTGAACTTACTTTCTGATTTGAACCGTTTTTGTGAAGTGCTGATGCCACACTGTGGAGTCAAAGATCTTTGAACTTACTTTCTGATTTGAACCGTTTTTGTGATGTGCTGATGCCGCACTTCGGAGTCAAAGATCTTTGAACTTACTTTCTGATTTGAACCGTTTTTGTGATGTGCTGATGCCGCACTGTGGAATCAAAGATCTTTGAACTTACTTTCTGATTTGAACCGTTTTTGTGAAGTGCTGATGCCGCACTGTGGAGTCAAAGATCTTTGAACTTACTTTCTGACTTGAACCGTTTTTGTGATGTGCTGATGCCGCACTGTGGAGTCAAAGATCTTTGAACTTACTTTCTGATTTGAACCATTTTTGTGAAGTGCTGATTCTGCACTGTGGAATCAAAGATCTTTGAACTTACTTTCTGATTTGAACCGGTTTTTGTGAAGTGCTGATGCCACACTGTGGAGTCAAAGATCTTTGAACTTACTTTCTGATTTGAACCGTTTTTGTGATGTGCTGATGCCGCACTTCGGAGTCAAAGATCTTTGAACTTACTTTCTGATTTGAACCGTTTTTGTGATGTGCTGATGCCGCACTGTGGAATCAAAGATCTTTGAACTTACTTTCTGATTTGAACCGTTTTTGTGAAGTGCTGATGCCGCACTGTGGAGTCAAAGATCTTTGAACTTACTTTCTGACTTGAACCGTTTTTGTGATGGGCTGATGCCGCACTGTGGAGTCAAAGATCTTTGAACTTACTTTCTGATTTGAACCGTTTTTGTGAAGTGCTGATTCTGCACTGTGGAATCAAAGATCTTTGAACTTACTTTCTGATTTGAACCGTTTTTGTGAAGTGCTGATGCCACACTGTGGAGTCAAAGATCTTAGAACTTACTTTCTGATTTGAACCGTTTTTGTGATGTGCTGATGCCACACTGTGGAGTCAAAGGTCTTTGAACTTACTTTCTGATTTGAACCGTTTTTCTGAAGTGCTGATGCCGCATTGTGGAGTCAAAGATCTTTGAACTTACTTTCTGAATTGAACCGTTTTTGTGATGTGCTGATGCCGCACTGTGGAGTCAAAGATCTTTGAACTTACTTTCTGATTTGAACCGTTTTTGTGAAGTGCTGATGCCGCACTGTGGAGTCAAAGATCTTAGAACTTACTTTCTGATTTGAACCGTTTTTGTGATGTGCTGATGCCGCACTGTGGAGTCAAAGATCTTTGAACTTACTTTCTGATTTGAACCGTTTTTGTGAAGTGCTGATGCCGCACTGTGGAGTCAAAGATCTTTGAACTTACTTTCTGATTAGAACCGTTTTTGTGATGTGCTGATGCCGCACTGTGGAGTCAAAGATCTTTGAACTTACTTTCTGATTTGAACCGTTTTTGTGATGTGCGGATGCCGCACTGCGGAGTCAAATATCTTAGAACTTACTTTCTGATTTGAACCGTTTTTGTGATGTGCTGATGCCGCACTGTGGAGTCAAAGATCTTTGAACTTACTTTTTGATTTGAACTGTTTTTGTGAAGTGCTGATGCCGCACTGTGGAGTCAAAGATCTTTGAACTTACTTTCTGATTTGAACCGTTTTTGTGATGTGCTGATGCCGCACTGTGGAGTCAAAGATCTTTGAACTTACTTTCTGATTAGAACCGTTTTTGTGATGTGCTGATGCCGCACTGTGGAGTCAAAGATCTTTGAACTTACTTTCTGATTTGAACCGTTTTTGTGAAGTGCTGATGCCGCACTGTGGAATCGAAGATCTTTGAACTTACTTTCTGATTTGAACTGTTTTTGTGAAGTGCTGATGCCGCACTGCGGAGTCGAAGATCTTAGAGCTTACTTTCTGATGGAATAATTGAATTTGGTGCAGTGCAGATTCGATTGCAATTTTTTACTCTCAATTTCTCTGTTCTTGTGAATTGTCCATTCCGCACTGTGGAGTCGAGAATTCTAATTTCTGACTCTGATTTTGCATGTTTGAGTGAACTTGTATATTCCACACTTCAGAGTTAATTTCAGGAAGATTAAATATTGTTCCACAAAAATGTGTTTATTTACTTGTTTGTAAATTTTACTCCACAAAAAATAACTAAAATTGATTTTCCATCAGAGAGAATGTTAAAAATACCTAAAAATACCTAAATCTTGTGGAATTTTCCTAAATGAGAAAAACTGATTTTAGTTGAGAACGCGTTACTTCTCCAAGTTTAGTCAGCTAATTGTGGTTTAAAAGGCTCGTTCAGCAAGGGAAATCAATTTCTTTCCCAGTTGTTAGTTTTACCAAACATTCGGCGTTCATTTGTTTGAGCAAAGAAATCCGAGTACCTTATTGTGTTCGTACTCCTGAAATGTTTCCAGGCCATCACGCTTGTACGATAGTGAGTAGCGTCGCATCCAACTATAGGTCATGTGACCATCGTGAATGTGTTTACCCCCTCTTGTGGCTATCCCTGTGAGGTTCATAACTTTCGAGAAGTGAATCTGTAGCCACTGATGACCTGACGCTGTCTTCCATATTATTCCTTTAAGGTGGACAGTTATTTTGCAGCCTTGATAAGCTTCAATGGCCGAGATCATGTTGTTCTTCAAACCAAGATGGCAACCACACTCTGATAGAGCAAAAAAATGATGACACAGTCAGTCATATCGGATTTAAAACATCTGAGATTAAAGTGAGTTTTAATGCGCCGGGAAATTGGTTTAACTTGTAAAAGACGGCTTGTGAACCTCTTATTTAATTTAATTGATCCCTGAATAATACACCTGGTTTAGGTCTAAAGGATTTTCCTAATTATGCATTTACCTTTTAATTCACTGTCCTTCTTTGTAAAATCTGCAAGAATGGTTTTATGCGAATATAATTGCACATGATTGTGAAATAAAACACAAAGAGGGTATAAATACAAACAAACATTCATACATACATATGCACATAGTTTACCTCTTGAAACATTTCGCTTTACAGTTTAAGTAAAGAGCAGCATACTTACTGGCAGGACACCCGTAGAGTTCCAACCTCAAGGCGACCCGTTCTTTCCCATAATATTTCAAGGGATAAATCCGCACAAACCTCGCGATGATTGGCCGATCAAATATGTTCTTCACAATGGTGTTGTTGTCTCTGTTACCTGTCAATTCCTAAAACAGATATCGTTGTATAAATTCTGTATACTGGTACAATAAAGTGTTTGCTGGTGTAAAAGAAATTTACATTAAAAGTTATCTAAATTTTGATAATACTTGTTTTGACATACCCCATCCACAGTACATGTTGACTGTCTGTCCGCGTTTACCAACAAGTATGTTCTTCGCAACTATATTTATCAGTATTTTAAGCATTTTCGTTGGCAGAGTACTGTAACGTGGCTAACACGGGATTTGATTTAGAGAAAGAGCATGGCCAACTACTAATAAATTTTTAGTGACACTTTGCACAAGAAAAGCGACTCACTCCTACCTGTATGTGGTAAGGCTGAAAGTTTACTCCGTCAATGCTGTGGTACACAGAGTAAGACTCCACCCACAAGTCCTCGTCGTGGGATCCCTGGGTTGCTATGGCTGTTATGTTGGTCACACTTGTGAACTCTACTTGTAACCACGCACCCTGCGTGTCCTTCGTGCTCCAGCCCACACCTTTATTTAGACGAGACTGGTTTGCAGGACAGCAAGACAGTGCACTACTGGTAGTCAAGGCGGAGTCTGGGATGGAGCCGTTCTCTAGTCCAAGTGGAGAGGCGCATTCTAATGAACATTAATTACAGTAGTGAAATGGTTTGCGAAAACAAACAACTCCATCGATATTTGGACGGGATATTCTTTGTTCTCCAAAGTACAATTACAATTGTTTCTATACGGTTTTAGGAAGAATCTTGAACTTAATCATTTTCAGTCAAAAGTGTATAAAAGTATAGTATAGAGTGAGAATCTGTTCTGAGGTCTATTCTGTATATAGTACATACACTTACTATATTCGTTCACTATATGTCTAATTTCAAAAGTTAGAGTTAGTCTCAATTGTATTTCTGCACAATTTACATTTTAGCCATAACAAATACTTAGCGCAACATCATATAGGAAATTATGCACCTTGTGCATCCCCCGAGGTCTTGAGAATATCTGGAAAAAAAATCAAACGTGAATTATTTCAAAAGATTGACTTAAAAAAAAATCGACGCTTCTCGTGGGGCAAGTTACGTATTAATACGAAATAAGACATCTTTTTATGCCGCAGTAGGAGATGGAAATGAAATTGAGAGAAACTCAGCCATCACCATTTTGCGCATAGTTCGCCGGTCATGTCTGATAATAAAATAGTTAGAATACGTAAATTAGGAAAACCTACCAACGAACAGATAAAAATTCACAAACCAAGTATCTATATTTTTGCTTCATGGAGCTAAATGACTAATGCAACGCGAATTTGGTAAGTTTACACTTCAGTTACCGTTAGTACTAATTTGCATGGTTAGAAATATAAAATATAGTCATGTATAAAATGTGAAATAAAAAGATAAGATATATGTCTTAGCCTAATCGGACGACTGACTGTGATGAATAACCGCTGTAAAAATATATCAACCTTTAAAGCAAACCGGTGCCATCTCGTGTTTAACACTTGCTGTTACTAGACAGTTCTCGCCGGTGAAGACAGGTAAGTAAGAACGTTAAGATAACACATGGTACTACACAAGGAGGGACACAAATTTATACGCTGGATTAGAATTCCGCGGACAAGAAATTAATGCATCCCTGCACTTAAACGGCACACAACAATACATTATGCAAAGAGAGCACAACCCCGAAGAGAATGAAAACATTGACAGCACACGAAATAACGGAACAGTGACGAAACGGATAAAGGACGCTGCATAGTTTCATTTACCTCCACACAAACCTAACAGCTTTCAAACTAAATAAAACACAACAGTGTCTTACAGAAGGCAAGAAGGAAGGCAGCTGTTGTCTTTATCATCTTCCTCTTTATTTAGAATTACTTCACTTTAAAATCGTCCCCTTTTTATCCGTTGGTATAATATAGCATCTTCAATGAAGTTTGAACTTATGATTTTGTGGATAATTCACGGATGCCTAGCTTGTGAACTATATGTGTGCGCCGTGTCAACTTCAGGCGGTAGGCGGGTGGGGCTTGATTTCAATAAAGTCACTTGAATGCACTGTGACTGTTTTTGTAATGACCGACGCATATTGACTTGATGATTAGTATTTTCTGCCCTTGTACCCTTTCAACTTTTTAGTAAAAAAATAAAAAATAAACAAATAAACAAACAAATAAATCAATCAATCAATCAATCCCGCGTCACGTGTTTTCAGCAGCACGTGATCATCTCCCGCATTGTGAACAACACATACACATAATACGGCTGATCTAGTATGCAGTCTCTGATTGATTTGTTTGCCAACAGTTACTGTATGAACCGCGTCAGTCAGTTTGCACGTACGCAAGCCCCCCGCCCCCCCCCTTTTTTTTCAAAAATAGATTTGTAAGCTGAAGAAAACAAACCCGTACGTTTTGTGATTGAAAAAAGAACAAAGCAGTCATTTTGATGGAGGAAGTCGAGTGACACTATTAAACTGCAGTGCGTGCGTGCCGTTTTCTCTATTCTAATTTCTTTTGTTGTTTTACAATCACACGTTTTAATTTTTAGCTGTAAGAAATACTGTGACATCATAAGAGAAAGTACGCACCTTTTGCATTCGCCGAGATCTTAAGAATATCTGAAACAAAAACAAGTCGAACGTGAATTATTTTGAAAGAGTGACACCAATGGCGTTTCTCTTTACTTGTATTAGTCCCGTGTAAAGTGGTTGAAATATACCCCTTTTTTGCCAAACAGGAGATAGAAATGAAATTACTTCAACACAATTGCATCTGATTCAGTCATGATAATAAAATAGTTAAAATTGGTGAATTAGGAAAAATCATCTTCCTTACTAGCACTTACTACTGAATCACAAACAGTGGTACACAGAACTTTTGCAATCAAGACAGAACTATCATACGTAAAAAATAAGGCCGACCTGGGGGTATACACAATTTCAACAGAAAAAATTACAATTGAAATAATCTTGCTGGTGGACTAAACGAACTTTCAAATTAAACCATATTTTTGATGTACTAGTAAAGTTTTCCTTTCACACTTCTTCAGTTATTTGGAGTGAAAAGCAGCTTCCAGCAAACGCTAAAAGACAGACCCACACAGTCTCAAACACACACACACAAAAGAAACTTCAAAACAGACCGATACGAGAATAAGATTTTGAACAGACGCGCATTAAGAATCCCTTCGTTAGGTGAATCCAGGTAATAGCACGGAACTAAAACGAATGGAACGCGAATTTTGGTAAATCTATACTTCAGTTATCATTGGTACAATAATTCTCTTGACGCGTTGCTTCAAGGTCAGTTACCCGTGATAAACAAGCTCCATATTTGCATGGTTAGAAATATACAATGGTAATTTTCTTAGTCTCCTTCCTGTGTATGAAATGAGCAGTCAAGATGTCCCAAGCTAATCGGCAACCGACTGTAAAACAACCGCTGTAAAAATGTATATCAACCTTTTGAGCAAACCGGTGCAGATCTCGTGTTTAACTCTGGTGATTAGAAGACAGTTCTCGCCGGCGAAGACAGTTCAGACTTTGCGGCGTAAGATTAGACTTTGTTGCAATAAAAATACATGCATGATACTACACAAAAGGGGTGCACAGATATCTGTACGGATTAGAATTCTGGCTAGAAACAAAGACAACTCTAGCCTCAAACGGCACGCAACACTGCGATATGCGAAGTTGGCACAACCCCGAACAGGATGAAAACACTGACAGCACCCGGTACAACAAACATGAGGAACAACACCACACAAAATAACGGAACAGTGACGAAACGGATAAAGGACCGCTGTCATGTATTTACCGCTACACAGAAGAACATTCAAGTTCTTAAACTTGAAATAAAAAATAAAACAAAATAAATAAATAAATAAAGACTTACAGAAGGCAAGAAGGAAGGCAGCTGTTGTCTTTTTCATCTTCCTCTCCAATTAGAGGAGATAATTTCTCACACGACACTGAGAATAATTATTCTTTCAGGATAAAATTACTCCACTTTAAAATCGTCCCCTTTTATCCGTTGGTATAATTATAGCATCTTCAATGAAGTTTGTCTTATGGTTTTGTAGATAATTCACGGATGCCCAGCTCGTGCACTGTATATGTGCGCCGTGTCAACTTCAGGCGTTTGGAGATTGGGCTGTCAACAATGAAAGTCACTTGAATGCATTGACTGTTTTTCTATTGACCGACGCATATTGACTTGATGATCATATTGTTTTCTGTCCTTGTACCCTTTCAACTTTTTAGTAAGAAAAGATAAAATAAAAAGTAAATAAATAAATCGACAAATTGAGTCCTTTTTTGGAAATAAAAGTTGGCGTTTTAGGACGAAATGCCCAACGTTGTAATATAATTCAGTTGTTCAGATGATAAACACCCACGTAATGGTCATGCAGGTCCATGGTCAGACAAAAGAAGTGGCGAGTTTGTTTCAACTGACTTGATATTGAATTGAGTTTGTTACGAAAACTGTAAGTTGTAAATTTTAATGTCAAAAGCGCCCGTTTACTATTCAACCTGCCTAGTCAAGCTACGTTTTGTCATGCGGGGCCTGCACAGGTGGATAAAACCCATTAATGATATATATTTGTATGCATGCGTCAGTCACCAGAAAACTATATTAAACTATATTTAGGTGTTGCTATTGGAGACAGCCAATAGAATATCAAGGCTCCAGATGATATGTCACTCCAACCTTTAAATCCAACCAAGAATTAAACAAGGGCACGTACCAAGCAGATGTGAACATAATAGTATATAAAACATGGTTGATAAACATTTACAAACATTAACATTACAAGGGAAATATTATCCAACGGTTTATGTCCTTCCGCCAATATTGCAATTAGTTCGATTGAATTTCGATTTTTGATATGTTTTATGTTTGAAAAACCTCCTTCAGGCGTCGTGTCTTCAGACAAAATGGAGGTTTTTTTAAATAATATAAAACGTTTGGCGGGTCGCTTTCTGTGGGTTGTCACGCGTTCTGTCGTTCAACAAGTTGATATAATTCTGTAGTCTTCATACTTTGTCATTTAACTTCAATTTCCTCCTTCAGTTTCTCGCCAGAAATATATCACATAGTAAGGAGAACTTGACTTTTGATACCTTGCTTACATGAAAGCTGATTAAGATATCCGAATTCTCACCACATCACTCTTACATTTTCCTCTAAAAAGGTTGGGAGAATCTGCATTTTGAACTTGGGAGTGAAAGGGTTCATTCTCTTATTTCCACCTATCAGCACTCATTTCCAACTCATAAAATCGTTCTGTAGTTCACGTTTGGCGCACATTTGTCTTTAAACAAACTTTTATTACTATACAGTGGCCGGTTATTGCATGCACTAAAGCTTTATAAGAAAGATAAATTCAGAGCAAATTCAGCTTACTTTTATGCATCAATCGCTATCATAGCTGATAAGCAAAGCAATAAAAAGAGAAGTATAACCAATAAATAGCATTGTTATATCAAAGTCAGAATCCTGAAATCATCTGACGAAATATTTTAAAATATTCTAGACTTGTTTCATTGAAAGCACGCTCATTACCTGATGTAAATCCTGATGTTTTCTAGTTATGGGATGACTAAGATCCCCATGCATTCAGGGCGGCCATTCAAACGTACTTCCTAGAACGTTTCTAAAATCAGCTTTACAAAGTTACTGTTAAAGTGCCTATAAGCCTTCAGACGTTACGTTTTTATATGAAAGTAGGAAGTGATCTAAGCAACTTATATTCAAAGAAACTCCGTTCCGAATCGTTCTTATACTTTTTTCACGCGGTTGAACTCAGAATACTGAAATCTTGACCGAGCGGCATGGGAGACTGGGTCTGTGACGTCAGAGAAGGCACTGGCATCGTTTTGGCGTCTCTTTACCTTAGTTGTTTTTTTCCCTTGGTTACGTTTTTCTCGACAACACATCTATGAGCATAATTCTCACCTCGCCAACTGCAAAATCTATGTGAAAGTTTTGTTTGACAAGAAACGAATCCCTCCTCTGACGTCATAACCCAGGCTCTCGATCGAAAAACTTTGCGCGGTCAGATTCAAAATGGCGGTCAAAATCGCCTGTTTTCCAGGCGGAAAAATATATAAAAACGCTTCGGAGCGGAGTTTCTTTGGCCATAAGTTGTTTAGATTACTTCCTACTTTCATATAAAAACGTAACGTCTGAAGGCTATCCTAAGTCAAATTTCTTTTTTGGCAATTCGAAACTGCAAGCTCTGCACATCAGCCGCCTTTGCACACTGGACCACTCTTAATACGAACCCTGGACCCCTCAACACACCAAATCAGCTGTGCATGTTTGCCACCTGAACACCCTAGACACCTCTGGACATGGAACGTACACCTCCACAAACCAGACCACTCTTCCCATCTGCCCAGCTCTCGGTAATTGCCACTTCTACACACTGGACACCCCATGCACATCAGAAAATTATCTGCATGCAGACTCTGGAAGACTCTGCAAACTGAAATCTGCCCCTTTAAACTGCCGGCCAGTCACCAATTATTGGCCCAGGAATGTCAGAAGGCGTTTGACTGTGTAATCTACAAATTAATCATGTCACGATCAAAATTCACCAAGGTGATAGTCACCTACGGCACACATAGAGACAATCATAATGCACACATGCTTAGCCAGGGATGCTCCCTCAGTTTGAAACCACTAGTCCTTAGTACAAACTTCTGCGAACTTGCAACAACACTTGACCAACAAAATGTGCTTTAAATATCAGTACAACATTACAAATATTAACTAAATCTAGGCCACGTGAACACTTATCGTGTGAGTTACATACACACGCTACATGCCTGTTGTCAGGAAGGCTATAGATTCCCACTACTGGACCCAATCCCTTCTATCTTCTTTGCATCGCGGGTGACTCTTTTTCGTTTCTTCAAAACTTTCATCCAGACATGTGCTCCTGTGGGAAGAAACCTGTTGATGGAAGCAGCTCTGGCGTAAACTGCGCTGTCTGATGCCCCCGCACCCGGTGCGTCCCTCTGAGAAGCATCTCCAGAAACATCGAGCTCCTCCGCCTCTTCACACTCATCAGAGTTGACCTTCGAGCGTTTGAACGATTTTACTTTTGTGTCATCACCTTGCGCTTCTGCTGGGGCAGTGGTGTTGATGTTGATGGCAGTTGCGGTGGTTTCCTCGGCTTCTTGAGCTGGGTCATCTGGCTCTTCCGTCATGATAGTGTCGTCGCTCCTGGCTTTCGCATCATTCATCTTCTGGGATGGTGCGTTGACTGCAATCTCGACACTCGGGGCGAGTTCAGGCAGACCCACTTCGACTTTATGTTCCATAACGTCGTTTTCTTCCTTGGAAATGTCCTGGAACTGCATATTGTTGGGACTCTCGAGATTCTCTTTCACGGCCTGGCGTCTTTTGGCTGCCTCGTTTATCTGATGCTGGATTTGTCGCTGCCTCCTCTCCATTCTTATACCCTCCCGTATCTTATATTGCAAAAAAAAAATCACAATTAACAAGCAACACAACAGGTCGACGTCTAAAGACTAATTGGACAAAAACCCTCGGTGTTTTCTTTATTATTTTATCTAAAATAATTATTTTATCTTAAAAAAAGAGACTTTAAAACAGAATGAGTATTTTCCTTGCAGAAGGATTGAGAATACTGGATAGAAGTACCAAAAATATTTAATATGTATTAATTTACACTGCATGTAGCGACCTTTGGTCTATATTTCTATTGGCGTCGTACCGACGTTTACATTTTGGAATGTACTAAAAGAGTTTTCTAAAGGCCGATACCATAAAATGCTATATTCACTAACCTCGTCCCATTTCCATGTGTTAAACACGAAGAGGAACATACCCTGGAGAAACAGTACAGGCAATAAAACCAAACTTTTAGTGACTAAATAAACCCAAAATGTGCAAGTCTTATCAATAATTATCCTTAAACATGAATCCGACACAATTCTGGAAATTTTGGCATTGACAGATCATGTGACGGAAACAAATGAATAGCCTTTGGACTATGGAACAAACAGATCTAGACCCTGAGACTTTGCCTTTTCATCTCTGACCCACCTGCACTGAATTGAGGATCACAAAGAGGTATTGCAGGACGACGTGAGGAAATGCCAGACTCACGAAGCCGATCATCCAGGTCAGACCCAACAGAGGGAAGAGAATGACACAGGTGCGGGCCACTTTCCTAACGAAGATCAAGTGGAGAGAAATGCTTTGAAATGAACAAGTACATTGAAAGTTTGAAAAACTCCTCTAAAGTCCATTAAGTCCGGAAAAGTCCAGGTAGAATGACACAAGTGCAGGCCACTTCCTAACGAAGATCAAGTGAAGAAAAATGCTTTGAAATTAACAAATAACTTTAACGTACGGAAAACTCCGCTAAAGTCCAGGTCAGACCCAACAAAGGGAAAAGAATGACACAAGTGCAGGCCACTTTCCTAACGAAGATCAAGAGAAAAGCTAGCAAAACATTTTGTTTTAAAAGAACTAGTGAAGCACATCGATGAATTGTTCGCATCGGATCAAATATTTTGCTGATTCTGTCGGGTCATGCAAAATGCACCATACGCTCAAGATTTTGGCATGTATCCAACTGTGTGTAAAAGGAAAATCACAAAATTTTGCGATAACCTAATTCAATAATTGTTTTATTATTCGCCAAATGAGCTTGCATTTAACAAATTATTCGGCATAAGATGTGTTGGGAAGCGTGCGTTGTAGCACTGAAAAAGCAATGCTCACACAGGTGGAGAAAACTGCGCATAAGCAGAATATTATTTGCAGTTGACACGCCAAAAACTGTAGTGCGCATGAGCAGACATTTATTTGTAGGCAGTTATTTGCAGGTGGCGCAGCAATCTCTCGGCCAATCGAAAGAGAGGGAAAAAAGCATTGAATGGGACTTCTGGTGATTATGTTCACCTTAGAGCTATGGTTTACCTTAGCTTCTCAAGAGCTATGGTCTTTTCGTTGTTTCGCTTTCGTTTCATCACAACGCGTAGGGATTGTCCAAAGATGAAGCAGTTCAACTGAAAGTTTAAAAGCATGTATTAGTGTTCCACGAAGTTTCGTCGTTTTATCGTTCAGAAATAAGGAAAATCGAAACAAAACTAGTAGCAAGCAAATAACCCATCGGCAAAATTTTCCTTAAAGGATACAGGAGGCTAAAAATATTACCAGGGTGATAGCAGCAATAACGGACACAAAGATCCAGAAAGCAACTCCTCCTGGTTCCAGCCAGCATCTGTGAAGTCAAGATGTGTTACTGAAAATGCTTCATCACTCACTGATAAGCTGCCTCTCCCAATTGAACTGGCAGTCAGCTATCAGGGAATATACCACTACTGATCCAGTTAAGTACTGTGAAAAATACTCTGTGTAATATACAAGTATTAGGTAATTCTCGGGGCCAACCAAAGCAAGCAAAGAATGATAAGAGAACACAACAGAAAGACGAATACAGAGACAAAGGTATCACGTGATCGATAAATACGTACCTTGATTGGTCCACATATGTATGAATGCCACCATTGACATAAGCTGCATATATCAATGAAAATACTACCAAGCACAGAGGTAAACCTGTGACATGAGATCTCATTAAAATCCATCACAACAGCACAATAATCCTAGTTTAGATATTACACACTTGCACAATATACTGTTTTGAATTATTTACTTTCTTATAATTTTCGTCTTCATAATCTTATGTCAGCTAACTAGGAGTTACTTTTCAGATATTTACAAAACTTGTAGATCAACAGATTGATAATCTTACCCCACGCTAGCACAAACTTAAGCAGCCTCCTCTGCTTTCCCGGGAAAATACTTGTGACACGGAAATACAGCTCAACACCTTCAATCAACATCCAAGCAAAAGCGACCAAGAAAAAGAACATGATCGACGCAGCGAAGCAGATACAACCCGGCTGAAAAGATTCAAAAGGATGGAAGTTAAAGTAACAAGTTAAAAAACTACCTTAGAGAAAATAATGTTTATTGTGAACCTGAACAGCGCTGGAAACGCTAAAAGAATCTAAGGGCAGAGAACGAAATGTACATTGGGAAAACTTCAGTCAAGAGCAGTTTTGTTTTACGTGGAGAAGAATGGCAACATCGCGTAGAAACATTTTCTTGAATACTTGTGTACCTTGAGAATGACAAAACTCTATATAGACTCTACTAATTATACATCACTGTATACCTTCACTTTACAACGTGTTTCGACGACGCTTGGCTAATGTCACATAACATCATTTTTACACCGCTATAGGCTGACACATATTACACTTTACCTCGAAACGTGTCCCGTCGATTCCCATCATGTAAGTAGCCTGAGCGATGAAAAGGCTGCCTACTAGATTGAGGCGTGACTGCACTTTGCCCAGTTTAAAGTCACTGATAAGGAATACAAGGGGAAGAGAGTATTTGTTCAATATATGGTGTTGACAAAACTTTGAAATGTAGAGCATTTAGTCACAAGTTATATTCTTGAATTCTGCAGGTTTGGTGGCAATTATGCCCTAAACCCCTTTCTTGGTTTCAAGACTACGAAAGATCTTGTGTTAACCGACTCACGTGAAAGAGCCAAGGGTCACTATGGAAAAAGTGTGTCCAAGGCAGGAAAGTCCGAGGCCTCCGTATGACAGCGCCGTCAGTGCTAAATCGTTGGATTTAGATAAAGACTAAAGACAAAAGAACGCATTTGTTAAGTCTGAACTTTACTTCAAACAAAAGGTCAAACACAACCTCGCTTGAAGACGTCAGGCTACAACCAGAAGAAATCACCAGCGAGATCTCCGAAACAGAAACCAAAGCGCACTAAAAGAATTGGGCATTGTTCTCTGATTGAAGAGTGTCTATACAGAGAAAACAGTAAGGTTGGAAACATGAAAATCCAATTCTGCAGGCAAGTATTTCTCTCTCCATTTTTGGTCCTCAGACCGTGCCCATATTAATGTACAAAGTCAGTCTGTCAAGTGCACAATTAGTAGGTTATTGTCTACTTAAAACTAAAGGAAAACCAGAAAAACAGCACAGCAGTCAGAAAGAATTTCCAGCATTAGTGGTAGCATAGTTTGTTGCTAAAACATCATTAAAACCCTTTCACTCCAAAGTTCAAAGTGCAGATTCTCTTAACCATTCAAGAAAAAAATGTGTGAGAGATGTGGGGAGAATTAATACTTCAATCAACCGTCATCTTAGCAAGCTATAAAAAGCCACTTTCTCCATAATGTAATGGTATATCTTTGGTGAGAAATTGAAAGAGAAAATCAAACTTGATCACTCTAAGAAGTAAAAGGGTTATGTATAGTTCTACCTTAGATTCTGCCGGATCCTTTTGCATCAGCACCGCGAAATGTGTCAAGTGATCACACAAACACTCTGTGTGAGTTGAGTTCCAGCGAGACACGGAGCAACCGTCGTCAGACCATCTCCCTTTAGTTTCGTTCCTGTTCATGTATTTTCATATATTTTTGAACTTAATAACTTGCCTACGTAAGTTTTCTTCTGCTGTTTTTTATATACCTGCGTATGCATGTGTATATGCCTTTTCTTACTAGTTAATGGTCTATTTGTGTGATCTGTTTATATCCACATGTTCTATCTAACTCTTTATTATAACCATCGCTTATTTATCAGTTATCAATTTTTTTGTTCGCGGCAAAAACGAGTGTCAAATTCTACCTACACCAGCTTAGCTCGATTTGTCATACCTTTTATGAAATCTCCAAAACATGCATTCAGGTTCATTATATAGGCCCTGAAAGGAAAGAAGAAATGCTTTGTAAGCCACAACTTGTACTACGATCTAGACAAGTAACGAAAGGCGGTTCAACTTTCCGCTGCATTTTTAATATAAGTGAGACTATCGAGAAACGGCGAGAACGTAAAAAGCAGAAACTAATAAGAAGCGCCCAGGATGCGTAAAAAAAATAACACTCCATAAGGCTACGTTTCATTGGGTTTATTCCGCAGTGGCATTTCGAACAAGTAAACTTCAAACCAAAGAATTTTACCAATCAACATCACTAGTTATATTCCGGAATAGACCCTACTCGAACGCGCCCCAAGGAAATCACACAAACCACAACGTATGGAAATTATAGAAACTTATAGGAAGAGTACATCGAATACAGTTGATCCCAACTCACCTTGAAGTCAGTCTGGAATATTATTTTCACTCTCTTCTGGAGTTCGTTTACACTGCTCTTAGCTGCCACCGCCAAAATGTCTGAACCGATTCTTAAAAACAGAGTATTATAATAGTAGGGTAGAATCGCTATGGTTTGACATAAATTTCTTAAAACAAACAAAAACCCAAAACAGGGAAGCAATTGCTGCAGTTGAGTTGTCTGATGTGCCTTGATAATACACTTGCACAGTAATTATTGTATGTATTTCTGGTGACTTTCTCAGTTCATGACTAAACACGAAAGGCTGAATTGCAAATCTCTATTATCCCAAGAAACACAACAGCGAATATGTATCTCAAACAAGTAAAAAAGCACGTCACCACGCAAGAATAACATACAAAGACAAAATAAAGTGCTTACCTGTCCCCATAGTGTCTTTCACCTTGCAGACCTTTAACAGCTTTATAAACAATGCTCACCAAGTACGTAGATAAATTAACTTCTGTGGTTGTGGAAAAGTGTATATGTATATTCAATATTTGAGTTTGCTAATACATACTGAGCCTATATACTAAAAGTTGGAGAGTCGGTAAGCAACAACGAAGGAAATGTTTCCCATAATAGCAAGAGTTTTATAATCACTGTATCTAATAATTAGTGGACTGTAGTTGCGAACCTTTATCGCCAAATACACCAGAGGGTAACACCATAAATGCCGTGGGCTTGGAGTAGTTTTGCACTTTAGGAACAGTGATGTCCTCCGAATGACCAGACGGAATTTTGTGGATCTGCAAAACTGTGCAGAAAAACCATAATGAGAAGAGTAGTGGTTTGGGGTGAAAACACTGTCGCATTCTTTCTTTTCACACCAACAGTTGACAGAGTGTATCAGTTCTACAAATAATTGAACACGACTATGACTGGAACTCTGCTGGAAGTAAATTAATTACTGCACAAACTCTCAAAGAAAGCTAAAACAAACCTAAAACAAGTAGAACAGTTACCAGGGGCTGATATTGATAAACATTTAACCATAAATGAGAAAAATTTAATAATTGAGAAGTTTTCACAAGGCGCCGGAGCAGTCCACGAAGATCAGCGACCTTCACTTTTGCAAGCTTTTCAAAATGTCTCAAAAATGTCTTTAATTCTACAAGAAGGTGTGTTATCGTATACTCATCAGTGAGTTCCCAGCAATTTTCTAGCCCCGACTTGTTGGTATCGAATGTCCAGTTCAATATAAAAATACGAGCATGGTAGCCTACCTAACGTGTTCTTGATAATCGTCATTGTTTCGTTGTTATTCAGGTGAACCTCTGCATATCTCAGAGCAAAATTCTCAATCTTTCGCGAGGCCATCAAAATGGATGAGCCTTGTTCTGGTCCGGCGTCTTCCAGCAGTTTAGTGGCCAAGTTTAACACCGACTGCACACCAAAATAATAATGTCAAATAGATACAAGGCAAATCGAGATGCAAAAACCGCAAAAAGAAAGAAGCCTTAAGGTTGGTTTAAAAATACGACGCAAGCACAAGCATAACACGACAGCGACAGAGGCGACATAAGCAGAAGCATAAAGAACGGGCGACTTTGATCTTTGTGCTTATGTCGCCACTGTCGCTCTCTTGTGCTATGCTTATGCTCGCGCTTTTGTCAGTTATGCTAGCGTCGTACGTGTAAACCAGCCTTTAGCCGCCATTTCCAAGTTCATACACAGATTCTCCCAACCATCCAACAATAAATGTATAAGTGATGTAGTGAGAATTGATAATTTAATCAGCTTTCAGTTGATCGAGCTGTCAATTCTCTGTTGAGAGACTGAAACTTGGAATGATCACTTCTGGGAAGTATAGGGTTAGGGAGGCCGGGGAGGGGAGGGAAGGGTTAAGAATTTATTTGACTGCAAACTGTGTTTAGTACAACATAAGTTTGTGTGACCAACCTGAAGTGAAGACTTGTTTCCTGGATTTGCAGTCTTCATAAACTCGGCAAATTTTGCAAACTGTGAATTTATAAAAACGAAACAGTGCGATATATACTAGTCACATCTCCGGCACAGTATAACTCATAATACAACATTTCACTCGGCCACTCCACTGTTCAGTTGTAGAAATAACTCTCATACCGATGCAAAGTGTTTTACTTGAGTAGACTTACCATATCTCCGGATGGCGTTGGAGTCACTTTATCAGACCCGCTGGACGTTGAGTAAATAGCACGTGACTGAACAACAGGCTGTGTTGTTTCACTGCTAGAAGAAACCCTTGTCAGCGAAAACGAAATCGCATTCGGCAGAAATTGGCCGCTTGCAGATGGCTGAGCTAAAGTCTTAGAGCCTGGCTTTGTTTCTTCAGTAGCAGATGAAGCAGTGATCAAAATCTCAGGCGGTACATTGCTGGAAGACTTGATGGATACAGGTGATGCTGTGGGTTGACCACTCTGAGCAGTGCTCGGAGTGAGAGCTGGTGACAAGTGTACAAAGAAAACAAAAATGAGAGTAGAATAGCATACGGAGGCTTGTGGTGTGTGTCAAATCTAATCACTACATACATACATGCTTACTTTAAGTAAATAACAGCATACTTACTGGCACGACACCCGTAGAGTTCCAACCTCAATGCGATCCGTTCTCTCCCATAACATTTCAAGGGATAAATCCGCACAAACCTCGCGATGATTGGCCGATCAAAAGTGTTCTTCACAATGGTGTTGTTGTCTCTGTTACCTGTCAATTCCTAAAACAGATGTCGTTGCATAAATCCGTATACTGGTACAATAAAGTGTTTGCTGGTGTAAAAAAGTGTTTTGACAATATTTGTTTCGACGACACTTTTCGCAGGAAAAACGAGTCACTCCTACCTGTATGTGGTAAGACTGGAAGTTTGTTCCGTCAATGCTGTGGTACACAGAGTAAGACTCCACCCAGAAGTCCTCGTCGTGGGATCCCTGGGTTGCTATGGCTGTTATATTGGTCACATTTGTGAGCTCTACTTGTAACCACGCACCCTCCGTGTCGTTCGTGCTCCAGTCCACACCGTTGTTCAGACGAGACTGGTTTGCAGGACAGCAAGACAGTGCACTACTGGCAGTTAAGGCGGAGTCTGGGATGGAGCCGTTCTCTAGTCCCATTGGAGAGGCGCATTCTAACGAGCATTAATTACAATTGTGTAATGGTTATAGTGTAATGGTTTGTTAACAAATAACTTTACCGGAATTTGAACGAAGTACTGTTTGATCTTTAATTGATACGATGTTTGATTGCCATATAAGCTGGTAAGATCAGACGTTAAGCGCACTCATATACACTCTCGCATATACAGTCACGGACGCTCATACACAGTGCTCAGACACATATGCAAAGTCACATGGACCAAAACTTGAAAAAGTTACAATACTCTTGTTTCTGTCTAGTTTCTACTTGCGTGATTTAATTCTTGGACATGCTGAAAGCTCTGCTTGAAAGTTCGCATCTTTTCTGCACATACCTGTTGCATTCGTAGGGTTCTTGTGTATTTCTGAAACAAACATTTGACTACAATTTAAAATTGAATGATTGTGTGTTAGCTCAATATGTAAGAAAACCACACTGTGCAATCTGCAAAAGGTAAGATTGGGTTTGGTATCACAAAAGTAAACAAACAATCAAACAATCTCCACCCATTTCAAGACTGCTCCCAAGAAAACCGGTACTCACCAACAGCGCATCCATAAAGCTCCATACTCAGGCCCGTGTTTTGAATGTTTCCTAATGGATAAATCCGCAGATAGTTACCCATGATTGGCTTATACAGCATTTTCAAGATGGTTTTTCTGGCTCGTCCAACCCAAAATACCTGAAGATGAAAAGAAACTCAACGTACAACAGGTGCCACTGTGAAGGTGGTGTGTGCTAAATACAAGGTTGTTCGTGTGCATGGAAGGATTATTACCTATACACTTTAAATTCCATTAAAAGTCATTAAAATATATATTATCTTAATTTGCACAGTTTGTCTGTGTCCTTAAACATCATAAAACAATTATCGATCAAAAAAATAATTTTGCTACATTTTGAAAGTAGTCTGTAAGTCACACAAAAAATGGGAAATTGCAAAACAGATGAAAGCAAACTCCAACTGGACAACGAGAGTTTCTCCTACCTGGTACGGCTGGAAATATATTCCATCAGTGCTGTAGTACACGGAGTAGTTAGAACATCCCCGAGTTGCCATAGCTTTTACTTTGGTCACCCTTGCAAACTTTACTTGTAACCACGCGCCACTTTTCTTCTCTGGTACCCAGCCTCCACCGCTGTTCAGACGGGCTTGTTGTGCTGGATGGCCTGACTTGCTGCTACTGGCAGTGAAGCCGGAGTTTGTCAGGATGGAATGGTCCTTTAGTCCCAGTGAGGAGGCGCATTCTACAGAGAAGTAGAAAAGAGACGACTGTCACATGATAAAAACGTCGGCTCTAATTTCTTCTTGTATGAAAGTTCCGTTTGATGTAATAACAACACCGCACATTATGTAAGGGTGCGTGTTTCCTTCTAAATTCTCCCGATATTATTTATTAAAGTAAAACGTAAAACAAAGAGGTAAAACAGCAAAACTCCTTTGTTTGCCCATAGAATCAAATATCGAACAGTTTACTCACCAATAGGACAACCGTACAGCTCGAGCCTCAACCCTACTCCCTCATGATCATGGGGATAGATCCTCAGAAACCGCGCGATGATTGGCTGATCAAGCGTGTTCTTCACGATGGTGTTTCTGTCTCTGTTTCCCGTCAATATCTGGAAGAAAGAAAAATGGTTTTTGAACCATCGTTAGTGTGGATGGGGTTTGCCCAAAGTTCTTCTCAGGCGTGTTAACTGCTATAATTTGATCCAAAAAAGTACTTGCTCTCTACTTTATTATCACAGAAACTTTCTGAAGCATGATCCCTTGCGCGCCTAGTCGTTATTAGCCTCCATTTTTGAGTTACCTGAAATGGTCAACTTGGCATTGTCATCCGGGGTAAACTGAATATTCTTCACTATAACATTCAAATGGCTTTTGAATTGGTCCATATACGGGAACCAGTGTACAATTTACAGAAACTTCAAGCTTTAGTAGTCAATATGAGCACACATTATTTTTGAATGGAAGATCCTTTTAACACTTTCACTGCCAAAGATGATACTAACTCAACTAAGAAAACTTCCAACTTTTGAACTGTCAAATGAAAACGTGTGACCAGTAATAAATAATAAGTCGAGCTCATGCTTTTATTTAAGTTAATGCCGCAAACATGGAGTCGACAATGACGAGGCGGGGCAGTGTAGTTTTGTTGACTACAATTCGGAAATCGGTGTCATCTGTATACACTGGCATATAAAATGAAATAATCAAGTGGGACCGCATAAGTATGTCCAATACACCACATTTGACGGTCAAAGGAATTAAACCTGTTACAGTTCACACAGTTAAGTATACAACCTTGTATCTGATGTAGTTATACGAGTATTCCACACTTGGACAATTAAAGATCGCGAAAGACAGAAGATTAATATCTGCAATTAGAGGATGATTGACTGCAAGAAAAGTCCTACCCGGCCAGACTGGAAATTTGTTCCATCAATGCTGTGCTTCACAGTGTAAAACTTCACCCACGCGTCAAAACTTGAATGTCCCTGGGTTGCTATGGCTGTTATGTTTGTCAGATTTCTTAGATCTACTTGTAACCGCAACCCATTCGGTGTCTCCGCCCACCAGCCTCCATGGCTGTTCAGACGGGCTTGGTTTGCAGGACAGCAATCCCAGGCATTACTGGCATTTAAGGCGGAGTCTGGGATGGAGCCGTCCTGCATTCCCAGTGCAGAACTGCATTCTACGGATATAAGCAGGAAAAGATGCGTGGTATATGATACAAAATAAAGCTTGCGTGGTTTTGTGTTACGTCGGCTCTAGTCATACGACAAGCAAGATTTTCTGCTATAAATAACAATGCCAAAAAGTTTTGTAAAATGCATAAATTAAAGAGTAATTTTTGACGTCATAAATCCTCTCATTTGCATAATTACAAAATCTTCAATATCTCAAAAAAATGAAATAAGGCGAGACGCCGCTCCCCGCATGCGCTAAATCTAATGCAAATCAGCTCAAACAATGTTTTTTGGCCATTTGCATTAGGTTCGGCGTATGTAAGGAGCGGCGTCTAAACCGAGCCTCAGAAGATATCAGGGTTTGATCTTGTTGTGATCTTTGATCGCCGACCATGTTATTGTATTAACACCCAAAGTCGTCCAGCGACCGTACATTTTGCCTGAAGAACTACTGATGGATGACAGCATGTTCTTCTTCATACCGAGAAAGCGGCCACACTCTACGATGGGACAATTGATTAACACATGCATGAGTCCAAAGTCAATATTTGTCATCCGGAAAGTGGCTGGTGTATTAGCAGTTGCACGTGCATCGCTTCTACCTGTTTCTAGCAAGCAAGAAATCTTCGACCGATGTGTTTTCTTTTTTCAGTAATGAAGACTGCAAGAAGTGACGAGAACACAGTGGTAACTGTGTTATCACACCGTTATCATATTATTTTTAAATCATCCAGGAAGTAAGACATCCGCTAGCTTTATTTACACGGCCGCGTAGCTCTACATTTGACATTTAATGGATATTTGGAACCCCTCATCAGACACTCGCACTCGTTTGTGAAATATAACCAAAAATAAAAGAGAAGCCAAATTCTTCCTTTGAGACATCATTCTAACATGGAATGTTACACGCCTTTAATTATAATTTACCTGTTAACTCACTGTCCTTCCTTGTAAAATCTGCAAATATATAGTTGTATGCAAAACAGGATTACATACCTACATGCAGATTGACTGCGGGCACATACAATCATATAACACATACACGTATACATACATACATACATCGACCCCCTGAAACACTTTTCTTACTTTAAGTAAAGAACAGCATACTTACTGGCACGACACCCGTAGAGTTCCAACCTCAAGACGACCCGTTCTTTCCCATAATATTTCAAGGGATAAATTCGCACAAACCGCGCGGTGATTGGCCGATCAAAAGTGTTCTTCACAATGGTGTTGCTGTCTCTGTTACCTGTCAATTCCTAAAACAGGTGTCGTTGCATAAATTCTGTATACTGGTACAATAAAGTGTTTGCTGGTGTAAAAAAATAACATTAAAAGTTATCTAAATTTTGATAATATTAGTTTTGACATACCCCATCCACAGTACATGTTGACTGTCTGTCCGCGTTTACCAACAAGTATGTTCTTCGCAACTATATTTATCAGTATTTTAAGCATTTTCGTTGGCACAGTACTGTAACGTGGCTAACACGAGATTTGATTTAGAGAAAGAGCATGGCCAATTACTTGATAAATTTTCAACAACATTTCGCACAAGAAAAGCGACTCACTAGTCCTACCTGTATGTGGTAAGGCTGAAAGTTTACTCCGTCAATGCTGTGGTACACAGAGTAAGACTCTACCCAGAAGTCCTCGTCGTGGGATCCCTGGGTTGCTATGGCTGTTATGTTGGTCACATTTGTGAGCTCTGCTTGTAACCACGCACCCTCCGTGTTGTTCGTGCTCCAGCCCACACTGTTGTTCAGACGAGACTGGTTTGCAGGACAGCAAGACAGTGCACTACTGGTAGTCAAGGCGTCGTCTGGGATGGAGCCGTTCTCTAGTCCAAGTGGAGAGGCGCATTCTAACGAAAATTAATTACAATTATAGTGTAATGGTTTGTTAACAAACAACTTTACCGGAATTTGAACGAAGTACTGTTCGGTCTTTAATTGATACGATGTTTGATTCCCATATAAGCTGGTAAGATCAGACGTTAAGAGCACTCATATACATTCTCGCATATACAGTCACGGACGCTCATACACAGTGCTCAGACACATATGCAAAGTCACATGGACCAAAACTTGAAAAAGATACAATACTCTTGTTTCTGTCTAGTTTCCACTTGCGTGATTTAATTCTTGGACATGCTGAAAGCTCTGCTTGAAAGTTCGCATCTTTTCTGCACATACCTGTTGCATTCGTAGGGTTCTTGTGTATTTCTGAAACAAACATTTGACTACAATTTAAAATTGAATGTGTGTTAGCTCAATATGTAAAAAAACCACACTGTGCAATCTGCAAAAGGTAATATTGGATTTGGTATCACAAAAGTAAACAAAGAATCAAACAATCTCCACCCGTTTCAAGACTGCTCCCAAGAAAACCGGTACTCACCAACAGCGCATCCATAAAGCTCCACCTTCACTGTAACCAACGTAAAAGGAAATTAAATCGAGAAATATGCAACTTTTCCTTGCAGGGGAGGGGGGATGGGTGCAAGGTGCAAGGTGGGGGAGGGGGGACAGCTCTATATCTCGTTAATTATAGGGCAGGATTTCTTCGGCCATTTTGTCTTAGACAGTGTCGCAATTGAATAGCGTCAGAGTTTGAGGGCATCGTCTAAACTCAGTCGGGTGGCCCCATCTTTCCAGTCCCCGAGGTTTTCACTCATGAGTAATCTTCTTTTAAACCCGCAGTGGCTGTTAAAACGAGTAATCCTTTTTTTAGTCCCGCAGTGGCTGTTCATTAGTGTTACTTGTGTGTGCAAATTCCAACGAGAAAGAAGCTTTTTCTTCTGCGAGAAACTGGAAGTTATTGAACTGACGGTTAAGAAGCTGATCTAGTTGTTTCAACGGACACCAAAATTGATATAAACTAGCAATGTTGTCAGCTGAATAGTCTACTCACCTGCAGCACACCCGTACAGCTCCATCTTAAAGGGGATACCAGTTTCCAACAGGGGATAAAATCGCAGATATCGCGCAATGAGTGGTTCAGTAAATGTTTTCTTGACCGCAATCAAGTCAGATCCCTTTAATTAAGAGACAAAATAGTTGCAGCAAACGTCCTGGTCTTTTCTTACTGTAGTTATGTCATTGTATAAAAAGACACGTTTCACACCACAATAATATCTTGATAGCTTCATCCGAAGTTTAAAAAAAAAAAAGAGCTCAGCCACGGCTTCTTCTTAAATACTTTAAAAATTTTCTATAGATTCACATAGAAACTGCTTCTTGTACAGGTTGAGAGGGATATTTTGGCTTTTTCCCGCTATTGTTCTGGATGCTTGCGGGAGAATAATACTAGTCTTCATAACTCCAGTTTCGGTATATAACTCGACCAAGAGATTCCCTTTTTAAACACTCAAGTTATGACTGATCACATCTCTGTGCAGTATACGCATGGTGTATATTAAAATGTTCGGAAGTTCCAGACCAGCACCAAAACTACTTTTCAAAGCCAATGTCTCATGTGTGTGGTTAAGTAGACTTGTGACAATGGATATAGTAAGACAATTACTGACTAAAATTGAAACACTGACCTTTAAATGAATTCACACTCACCGTAACACTGGACGCTACCTGGGACGGCTGAAAATATGTTTCGTCAGTGCTGTGGTACACATAGTACTTGCATTCGGTATTCCCATCTATTTGAATTTCTATGGCTGTTACGTTAATCAGATTTGGGAACTTAACTTGTAACCACGCGCCATTATAACTGTTCTTTGCTGGTTTCCAGCCACTACTCTTCAGACGGGCTTGCTCTGCTGAATGGCCTGACGTGCTGCTACTGGCAGTGAAGTCGGAGTCTGGGATGCAGCCGCCCAGTGGAGAGGTGCATTCTACAGAGAAGCAAGAAAGACACGTGCTCCATAAACAGGTTTCCCGCCGGTTTTATGTTTTATCTACTCGCGACTGAACGATCCCTACGTGAGCAGCACATATCATCTCCCGCATTGTGAACAACACATACGCATAATACGGCTGATCTAGTATGCAGTCTCTGATTGATTTGTTCGCTAACATGTTCTAAGCAGCACATGATCGTCTTCCTCATTGTGTACACCACATTATAATAAAACGGCTGACCTAGTATGCGATCTTTGATTGATTCGTTTCTTAAAACTTACTGTATGAACCGCGTCAATCAGTTTGCATGTACGCAAGCACTTTTTGTTGTGATTGAAAAAAATTCAAAGCAGTCATTTTGATGGGAGGAAGCCGCGAGTGACATTAAACTGCAGTAAAAGGAAGTCAAAACACCTTGGGTGGCGTTTTCAGTATCTAGTACTTTTAATTTGTACGTTTTGTTGTTTTACAATCGCGCGTTTTAGCCGTAAGAAATTCTGTGACAACATATGGGAAAGTACACACCTTTTGCATTCGCCGAGATCTTGAGAATGTCTGAAACAAAAATTTATCGAACGTGAATTATTTTAAAATATTGACGCACAACGGCGTTTCTCTTTGCTTGTGTCAGTCCCGCGTAGGTCGAAATATACCCTTTTTTGCCATAAAGTGGGTCATAGAAGTGAAATTAGAGCTCACTTGAACACTGTTTTCAGTCATGATAAAATAGTTAAAACTGGTAAATTAACAAAATCATCCCCCTTCTGAACACTCACTGAATCACAAACAGTGGTCCTCAGAACAGTTTGCAATCAAGAGAGTATGAGGTACCAGTATCATACGTAAAAATTAAGGCCGATCTGGTACACAATTTCAACAGAATAAATGTAACTGAGATAATCTTGCTGGTGGACTAAACGAAGTTTCAAATTATAAACCATATACTATAGAGGCACTAATAGAGTCGAGTTTTTCTTTTAACATAAGATAAGAGAAGAATATTTTGAACTGACGCGCATTCAGAGTCCCTTCTTTAGGCGAATCCAAGTATGTATCACGCAACTAAAACGAGCGTAACGCGAATTTTGCATAGGTAAATTCATATTTCAATCATCGTTGGTACATTATTTTCCAAGACGTGTTGTTTCAGGGTCAGTTTATCCGGTGATAAATAAGTTCATTATTTGCATGGTTAGAAATATACATTAGTGATTTTTTTAGTCTCCCTTATGTGTATGAAATAAGTAGCCAAGATGTCTCAAGCTAATCGGCAACTGACTGTAAAATCACCGCTGTAAAAACATATCAATCTTTAAAGCAAACCGGTGCATATCTCGTGTTTAACTCTTGTTATTACAAGACAGTTCTCGCCGGCGAAGACAGGTTCAGGCTTTGCGGCGTAAGATTAGACTTTGCGGCGATAAAAATACATGCATGATACTACACAAAGGAGGGGCACAGATATCTGTACGGATTAGAAACAAAGACATCCCTGGTCTCAAACGGCATACAACACTGCGATATGCGAAGAGAGCACAGCCACGAACAGAATGAAAACATTGACAGCATCCGCGGTACAACAAACATGAGGAATAACACCACACGAAATAACGGAACAGTGACGAAACGGATAAAGGACCTGTCATGCATTTACCGCTACACAGAAGAACGTTCAAGTTCTTAAACTACAAATAAAAAAATAAAAAAAAATAAAGACTTACAGAAGGCAAGAAGGAAGGCAGCTGTTGTCTTTCTCATCTTCCTCTTTATTTAGAGGAGACAATTTCTCACACGACACACTGAGAATTTCTTCCAGGATAAAATTACTTCACTTCAAATTCGTCCCTTTTTTATCCGATGGTATAATATATCATCTTCAATGAAGTTTGAACTGATGATTTTGTAGATAATTCACGGATGCCCAGTTCGTGCACTGTACGTGTGCACCGAGTCAACTTCAGGTGGTACAGGAGGTGGGGCTTGATTTCAATGTCAATAATAAAGTCAATTAAATGCATTGTGACTGTTTTGTATTGACCAACACATAATTAACTTGATTATCGACAAATTGAGCCAGAATAGATTTGTATGTTGTTCTCTTTATCGTGTATAACTGACTGGGTTAAAAATTGAGGCAACTATATCAAAGGCGGTCTATTACTACTGATAATACATATTCATGCCCAGCAAAGTATATTCATAAAATGATTGAAAAATGGACAGCATGGTTTAAACGGCTTCATCTATATTTTAAATGAAACTTTAACAGACGTAAATTAAGCAGCTGTTAAAATTCTTGAACGCATGCACCATCAATCAATTTTTGCAGAATTAAAAATATATGTCTTATTCTACGGTTTCCTGTGTGAATTTCAGCCATTAAATAAGCTTGCTTTTTTCGTGCGCGCTCCTCCATTTCCTATCGCAGCCGTAAAATCCTCGTTTTCTTATTTGGAAATAAAACCTTGTGAAATGCCCAACATTATAATATAAATATTAATTTAATTGACCAGGTGATTGCCGCCCACGTAATGGAGGTCTCCATACAAAAGAACTGGCGACTTTGTTTTAACTGGCTTGGCGTTGAATCGAGTTTGTTAGGAAAACTAAGTTTGTAAGTTCATGTAAAAAAAATACGCCTGTTTGACAATTTATTCATCCTTGCCTTGTCGAGCTACGTTTGCCTGCACAGGTGGATAAAACCGATTAATGAATATAAATTTGTGTTGCGTGCGTCAGTCACCAGAAAAATATTAAACTATATTTAGGTGTTGCTATTGAAGACAGCCAATAGAATATCAAGGTTCTAGTTAATTTGTCACTCCAACCTTTAAACCCAACCAAGAATTAAACAAGCCAAAGCAACGAGCCGATGTGAACATAATAGCATATCAAACATTTGATCAATGCAGGGTCTCATATTCATGTTCCCATGGCAACAGAACTGTTTTGCAATAAATAAATAAAAATTCATAATTTATTGCACAGAACTACACTGTGCATGTGGACTCTGCAGAGCAATTTTCAGAAAACTGATGAAAAGTTTACAGAATGCCAGGCAACAACAATTAACAAAAACTCCATTCTACCCCCTCCATTTCTTTGCAACTATTCATCAGTTTGACCTGAGAATTACTGTTGTCAGCACGCATAGTTCTGTGGGGGTAAGCCATATGGGTATGTTATGGCAATCTGGTGTAAAATCCCATCTGGAGGTATATGAAAGGGGGTACCCCTTTCACATACCTCCAGCCTATTAAAAATGGCACCCCTTTCATATATACCTTAAGGACTGAAAAAGGCACCCCTTTCACATACCTCCAGCCTATTAAAAATGGCACCCCTTTCATATATACCAAGTAGGGCCTGCAAAAGGCACCCTCTTCATATACCTCCAGCCTATTAAAAATGGCACCCCTTTCATATATACCAAGTAGGGCCTGAAAAAGGCACCCTCTTCATATACCTCCAGCCTATTGAAAATGGCACCCCTTTCTTATATACCAAGTAGGGCCCGAAAAAGGCACACCTTTCATACACCTTCAGCCTGAAAAAGGTACCCATTTCGAGCAGAGCCTCTCTGTATAGTCCACTATAGGGAATACACCCCCCCCCCCCCCCCCCCCCCCCCTCCCGGGAATAGCTCATCATACATGTTTCCAAAATGTCATAATAAATTTGTATTGCCTTCTATCTCAATGCCTTTTCACCTTCCAGTAAGTCAACCCCAATCAAGAGAGATAATCCTCCGTTTTGTCTCATTCCAAGGAAAAAATCGCTCCCAAAGTTATTTTTAGAAGGTACCCAGTCTCCCACGACTATGTTTATACCTCGTGCGTGTAAACTGAGCGAGAAACACAGGGTTCCTTTCCCATCAATGAAAGCCCGAAAAAAGGAACGCCTGTACACAACAGCTATCAAGAACATCGTTTTTTTTTTCTCTCAAATGGCATGTGAATCAGGTAACAAATTCAAGCAAGACCGAAATAGACTGATCTTTCAATGGATGGGGATGCTTGCCGTGAGCTGTGACTACTACTGGTTTCTCTCTGCAACCTGATGTTGGATCTCCTCATGCCACTCCTGCCTGAATCCTGGAGTCTTTCTTCAATCTACGTACAAAATAATAATAATAGTTTTAAGGAGGTCAAGCCACCTTCACCGACAAAGTGATTTACAGAGGGGTCCTCTAAAGATCAGCAGTGAGCAAGGAATATAAACTTGGGGCTTCAGTCATTCTTTTTTTACTCCTTTCACACTCCTACACTCAAATGCCTATTCTCCAAGATGGGATTCTGACTATATATGCACAACCAGCCAGACCGCCAACAAAAGAAGTTTGCTAAGCAAAACTATAAAAATAAATAAAACTGTACCCAAATGTGGACTTTTGTCCACTCACTGAGAGTGGACAAAAGTGGCAGGGTGGGAATGTGAGAGTTGGCAGGCAAGGGAATTTATAAAAGATAAGGATTTCCTACGGCCGAAAGTAGCTTTGATTCGGATTGCAGCTTACTGTACAATCAAATTCCTTCAGTACATGCTGGCAATGGAATTAACAACTCCGTGTTCTGTGTAAACAACACACAAAATTATGTTTGTATGGCTGTTAAAATCGCCCCCTACATGAAATAACACTCATATTGTTAAAATAAACAGGCTATTGAGATATTTAAATCTTGCAACATCTCGGCTATATATTTCAATTTCCCATTATTTTAATCCAAGGGAATTTAATAGCAGTCGTTTTTGATATCGCGTTTCGAAAAGATTATGATCTTTATCAGCAGTATCAAGATACCTACCGCCATCCTATAGTGATGCTGTGATTCCGTAGCAAATAAAGTAAACAAGTCTATCCATGAAAATAGAAGTTCGAAAATCGACAAGCAACAGCAGCCATGTTGTTGTAGTAATGCATGCTGCTTGAATAGAAGAGCGATCACGATTGGTGTAGGTGGTTCTGGGTCTGACGAATCAGATTTGTTGTTATTTTTGAGGAAACAATCCGGGATGAAAACACACGGAATTGGGATACTCGGACTTTACTTGTTCAGTTATTTTCCGCTTTACTCTCTCTGGCCCCTCTCCCTGGTTTGGCTGACTGTTTTGATTGTTTCTCTGTGTGTGGTTTTCTCTGCATGTCTGTGTCTGATTACCTGGCTCTTTCGTTTGATTCTTGGCAGTTTTTGAATGACTGGGATAAGGAAAAAAACCAAAAGTGGACGGAAATCTTGGGAAATCTCAGCATGCTGCACAAAAGACACAACACTTAACTCTTTTGCTCTTAAATTTATTCAGCGGGCTACAAACTTCTATCAATGAATATGTGATTAATAAACTAGGTACGCCATGATGATCTACAATACAGTAAATGCAGGGTTACACACGGGAAACCCCTTGTCCAATATAAATACTTGTTTTAATTAGCCCCTGTAACTCAACAAAGATTAAACCACCAATCCGTCCCGGCATCATCTGCTGGAATCAATTAAAGGCGAAAATATGTCGACTGAACGGACACTTAACTTTCCAGCACTTGCGTACCTATCTTTGTATCAAAGACCCTTTGTTCAAAGGATAAAAATCTGACAAATTATCCCATGGGTCACTTTAAGGGCTGCAACACTGCAAGCAGGTTTGCAGGTTAAAACTTGACCACACTCATAGTATAGCTGAGGTGTTACATGTCTTTACTTTTTTGGTAAATAGGATATTTCATACCGAAACCGATCTAAATGCGAAAACCCAGTAATCATCAGAAGATGTTGTAGCTACTCTCCATTTGGCTTCAGCTTAATCAGTTTAGTTTCGTGTAAGACTTTCGTAAAAGTTCCCGTAAAATCCGTTTCTCGTAGAGTCACTCTGCGAACTTTATTACTAATCAAAGTTCTCAGCTGTAGCGTCGGCAATTGTCTGGGTTTTGCTCTCCAAAAACAGCACACAACGAGAATAAACACAGTAAATACTAACAGGCGTGCTCTCACAGGTATCGAGGTTACACTGTCCAGTTCACACAAAGTGTCACGGCTTAGAGAGTGGAACGCCGAAAAACAAACAAAACTGTTTTTCTAATCCGGATAAAACTGGACTCAAGCCTTGTTCACACGGTAAAGTAAGAGCAGCAGTATGAAAAATTGTCCTCAATTTTGTCGTTTGTACTTGCTTTACGAATCTTGCCATGTGAATCGACCCCTTGCGCTTACACTTGCGTTCCTTGCTTTACTCGTGTGAACCACTCTTTAGTGTCACACACTCACTCTGGACGTAAATGCATCCAAAGTGGCTTGTCTTGGGTGTGAGCTGTGGCAAGGAAGGCCTAAAGGCTCTAAATTGTCAGGTCAGTGTGAAATAGAAAACCCTGCCATTTTTGGGTTGCCGCCAATGTAGTACATTGCACGCGGTTTTTCTGGTCTATGTAGAATAGAGATGGGATAACTCATCCTCTTTCAATTCGTCCTTCGATTTCCCTTCCGACCAGAAACCTGTTTTTGTGAAGTAGTCTGTAACCTCGATCCTGTCTACTGAAAATTATTCACTGGACTTGAACAGTCCAATATACACAAAGCTTCAACTCAAAGCAGCTGTAGACCTAATGCTTTGATGTACTGCACTTAATATTTTTACTCAGCATAACTTTCAAAATAGGAAAAAATGCCCTCCTGGAAGCTTACTATATCACTGTAACAGGGTTCTAGATAGCAGCAGAGCTGTTAGCGATAGTATCACAACTTTTGAGTGATCTTATAAGCACTCAAGTTGTGGACCTCGACACTTCCAGACCGTATCCTGTTCAATGGAACTAGCAATTTGAACATGGAAAAAGGATGTGCGCCAATCAGCAGAAAATCACGGCTTCAAAAACTGACTTGCATGCTGCAGTGATTTGGATGTGTGAGGCGTAAAACTGGGGTGGGATTTTAGTAAAATCAAAAAGGGGACCGGTACATTTAGAGTTATCATCGCGGGTGCAGTTGAAAACAAACTTGACGCAAGCGTAAGCACCAAGAACTTTTTGTTTTTCCATTGTGCTTACATTTGTTCTTGCGTCACTCGTAAAAACTAAGCTGATATAGCGGCTATTGAAGAAAGGACCTTAGAAGGAAACTAGAACTACGAGGCGTTTAACACAACAAATGTAGCATTTCTGTGGTCAAAAAAGTCAAGCAAACCTGTTTCTGTTGAGAGGAAAAAATACTGTTTCGTTTGGTTCAGCATTGGTGTGCACTGGTGAGGTGAAGGAGGAGAGGAAGGGGGAATAAACTGCATGTATAGGAGACGGTTTGGAAGCGAGGTCTGGCTTCCGGCGTTTAGGCGCTGTTCTCGTTAGAGTTCGTCTTGCCTGCGCTGCTGTCTGGCGGTATAGAGCTGTTGACCCTGTGTCGTGCTGTGGTGTTGGCGCCCCATGCGTGAAAGCTGGCAACGGATGGCGCGCGTTTGTCTTTTTCTGCGCTCACTCCGACCTTGTTATCTCGCTTGGCTTTGTTAGTCTCCTTGTACCACGACTGCTGCTTGAGCCAGTTTCGGAATTTCCTACGGACCTTTTCGCGGATCTGATACAACAAACAAAGTTTCTTAAGCCTGTTTCAAAAGTCGAACTTCAGATGCGTCGAATAAAATGTAAATTAGCTGAAACAAAAGATTTTGTTCACTTGTATTGTATTCGACGCATGTGAAGTTGGAAGTTTGAAACAAGCCCTGATATTCTCCATTAGGATCTCGGTGATCAGATCAGTAAACTAATAAAACAGTCCGAAATACCTTTGCTACAATACTCACCTCCGTGCTGCGAACTGTGTGAAGGAAGAAGATCAGGAAACCCTGTTGGTCGAACATAAAAGTGAGCAAAGTTAAAACGATTGAACAAAATAGGCCAAGTGGCTGCACAATTCGTTAAAAGATTTGCCACAAATAGGTCAACCTGCCATTTTCTCCATACTGAACCACGAATCAGCTGACTACGTAATGTATTGAAACGAGAAGTTTTGCCTCTGTTCACACTTCAAACTAAATTAACTCATTAAGAATTCACCAGTTTCTTTTATTTGTTGTAAAACACATTATCACCTTTAGTATACGCCGCTTTGACATTCAGAAGTCCTCGCGGCGTAGGTAAAACAAATTTAAAAAGGCACAAAAACTTCCGTGGTATAAGTTAACAAATGTTTGATTGACGTTTTCGTGCGTTTGGCTTCGAATACGCACCTGCAGGGAGTTCAGGATGGCAAACAAATATTCAGTGATCAACAGAGTTCCAGAGAAGTTCAGAAAGCCAACCATCCAAGTGACACCGAGCAAGGGGCACAGAAGCGCTGCAGCTTTGGCGCCTTTCCTGCAAACGTAACGCAGAAAAATGGTGGATGGATTTAAAAAAGCCGCGTGTCGCACGTGCGTGTGCGTGTACGTGTGCGAGGTTGTGTGTGAGTACGTGAGTGAACACATAGATAAAATATCATAAAGCGATGTGTGCAAGCTTGTGAGCTCTTGGTACAGACAGTAACTCCTTAAACACTAGTCAGCAGAACTGGCGTACCGGGTCATGGAGGCCTTTGACTCCGCAGCTCCTTCCAGATAGGCAACCTTCCTCACCACAAGACTCAAGACGAAAAGGTTGATCTAATAAAGGATGAACATAAGATTACTCATCAAGGAAAAAATAATTCTTTGTTGAAAACAGTTACCAAGCGATCTGCACGAAACACTTACCATGATCAGTCCAAATATAATGGCGTTAAACGACCACTGCAGCCCATTCTGATAGTGAAGCCAGCAGCTACGAGAAGTAAGAGAAAATTATTCAATCTTATTCAATTCATCTGGATATATTCATTTCCCCTCAAGAAGCTAGGAATTTTACTCGTATGAGGACTCTAAGTACTAAAGAAATGACTAATCTGGCAGTTATCTGACTGTGAGTAGCTTCTACCCAGTTCTCTTTGAATCAGGGTTCACGTTAATTGAAGTTTTGGTTTGGCAGAAAGTGTCGGCTCAAAAACGCATAGCAAGGAAATTGAATAATTACTATTGTTCGTGGATAAACGGGTGACTTGCTGCGTCTTGAGTCAAAGCCGCGACCAGGGAGATGAGCATCATTGATCCAGGGAAACCTGACAAGAGAAAAGAAGCCGCTGTTCAGTAGTGAGAATTAACTGTTTTTTTTATGCCGGTCAGCTTTCTTTACAGCTGTCCCAAGCATGACCACTGAGCGAGAGAGAGAAAGGAAAGTAAGTGAATGAATGAGTGAGTGAGTGAGAGAGGGAGGGAAAGAGAGGAACTATGAGTGAGTGAGAGAGGAAGAGAGAGATAGAAGAAAAAGAGATAAAGACAGAGCTCGTGCCGTGGCTTTGTGACTGAGAGTGCAGGGAGTAAGAG